>OX578285.1:63484576-64219081 GCA_951217055.1 Gerris lacustris
ATCACTAGGTCACCTAAAGGCATCATAAAAACCAAATGGCTTAATAAAACTATAAAGGGAAATAGGTTTTTAAATTTTACTTCTAACCACCCTTACCTACAAAGAAGAAACACAGCCAAAAATCTTATCAATAGAGCTATAAAACTTACGCACCCGGATTACCTCAAAGATATTAAAAAACAAGTTTATGAAAAATTAATAACCAATTTTTATCCAATACAATTAATCAATAGGCTATGGTATAGTGAAATTAATAAACCTACAGAAAGAGTACAAGAGAATAACCAACTAGGACCAAATAAATTTACCAGTATTACATATATTAAAGGTTTATCGGAAGGAGTGATAAACATTTTTAATCAAATGGAATGCAATGTCCGTTTCGGTATGAAACCCATTAACAAAATAGAAAACTTAATGTTTACAGGTTTAAAGGATAAATTAAGCACAGAGGAAAAAATAGGCGTAGTGTATGAGGTACCATGTCTAGAATGTCCTGCAACTTATATTGGAGAAACTAGACAGACTTGGAAAAATAGAAGGCAACAGCATGAAGCCACGGTTAGGTTAAATGACAACAAAACAGCCCTCGCAGAACACTCAATAGAAACTGGACATAATTTTGATTTTGATAACACAAAAATTTTGATTAATGAAACAAATAATAAAAAAAGATTAACGCTAGAAGCCATGCATATTTCAAAACAAGTAAATAGCATTAACTACAAGAAAGATTGTAGAGATATGAACAGAGTATATGCAGGGATTTTGTAAATAAAAGCATCATTATTTAAACACTTTATATAAAATCAATAGTAAAAATCAATGGAGGTTTGTTATAGTGCAATACAGGAAGTTACCGTTGTTAATGATTCTGGGTTTTTGAAAATAGTTCCTTTGTTTTGATGTAATGAGATTAGAGCTGTGATTTAATTGTTAAAAGTTTTTAATATTGTCTGTTTTATTGGTTTTTTAAATTGTTAAGGTTATTGTTATGGTTATTGTTATTTAAAAAAGAATTGTTATTTATTTAATATGGAAGACATAATTAAAATAATTGAAGGATTATGTAGATATGAATGTAAGTAACATAAGTACAGCATGGTTGTGCAGATCTTTAAGGTTTATTAAGTTTACATTTAAACCATGTTTAAATATTGTGTTTGTAGGTTGGAGTAGTAGTGGGTTGCCTTTGTAAAAATGACGAGAGTAGCTGTATAGGCACTTTTTATAATTGACAATTTTTTCAAATGAAAAAAGGATTTTTTAGCTAAGGAAATAGGTAAGATTGTTATTTTTCCAAAAGGGTTTCATTAGAATAACATTAATAATCCTAAATAATAGTGGAAAAGACTATTATAGAGATAACATTATGTTGATTTTGTTTGGAATTAATGTTGTAGATGCTTGATAATGACTTAAGTTGAAGTCGAAATATAGCAGCACAATGAGATAGGAGAGTTTTATTAATACCTACATCCCTTATGACCCACAACTAACTACCAATTAATTTTTCTTTCTTTGCATAATCTGAATTTCGCGTGCTAATTGAGTGTGTGATCAGTGATGGACCAAGGGAGGGGGGCGCTGAGTTAGAGGGGTGCCAAATTGGCCACAAGGTGTTTTTCATTTATAATTGGCCTAAACTAATGGGCCTATTTTGACGAAATATGGCATACCTGTTCAGAAAAATCATACCCCTAGGCGAAATCGAGACATGAATTTTAGCTCCCAATTTGAACTCTCTTTTCAACTCACTTTTTTCAACTCTGAAAAAAAATATTTCTCGAAAACGGTTCCAACGATTTCGATTAAAAATTCTAACATGTAGTCCATTTAAGTACGAATTTAACGATATAAGCCAGGTTTTCTGAGAAAATAGTTTTAAACGTGGATAGAGAGAGGCGCGGGGTTAGATTTCCCGCCGAGGAGAAGTTATTTTTATGATAAATTTTGATATAATGTTCAATAATAATTAAATGTACCAACGAAAACTAATAAATGGAAAGCACTATGCTAAGTAATTATGAATTCGTGTAAGAGAAAGTTTGTCTGATTTGTCTAGGACCAATTTTTTTCTCACTAGAATCAGAATGTGCAAGGAGTAAAAATTGTATTAACCCAATGGTTCTCAAAGCTCCAAAGTGTGCTTCTCGGCGCCATGGGGGATCGTGACTTTATCACAGGAGCGTCGCTAAAAATTTAAAAAAATTGTCATATGCTAGAAATATGCAAAATGTGCGGTCTGCTAGGCCATAGAAAAAATAAGAATGGCAATTTGATCTGATTAACTGGGAATCCAATAAGGTGATCCCCTCTCTTTTTTCATAGAACCAATTTCCTTTTATTCAGTCTCGCTATATTTTATCTAATTATACAGGGTGGTCCAAAAGTCTCCCCCCACCCCTTTTAACTTTGAACGGTTTGAGATAAATTTATGAAACATGGGGGATCTCTACCATGCAATGGGAAGTTTGTTTTCATGCAATCGCCCACTAGGGGCAACCACCCACTTTTCCCCCAGACCACCCAACATCAAAATTTCAAATTGGAGAGTATATAATATTTGATAGCATATTTGGATTCTACGGTGAAAAATAATAAAATCTACTTGAAACTATTTTTTGTATCTCCAATATTTTGCCCCCTATAGGGGGGGGGGGGGGGGATAGCAAATTAACCCTTCCGATAATACGTTGTAAAATCTAAACGGTTAGAGATAAATTAATGAAACTTACGGGATCCGTACCATGTAAAGGGAAGTTTGCTTCCATGCAATCGTGCAGTAGGGGCACCTACCCATTTTTCCCCCAGGCCACCTAACTTCAAAATTTCAAATTAAAATGTATAATTTTGATAGCATATTTGGATTCTACGACGAAAAATAAAAATATTTTACTTTTATCTTTTTTTCTATCCCCAATATTTTGCCCCCTACAAAGGGGCAAAAGTATAAAAATAGAAGATTTCAGCTCCTGGGGGAAAAATGGTTGGTTGTCCCTAGTACGCGAGTGGATGAATACACACTTCCCTTTACATGGGAGAGATCCCCCAACTTTCATTAATTTATCTCAAACCGTTCAAAAGTTAAGAGGGGGGGGGGGGGAGTCTTTTGAACCACCCTGTATATCTCTAATATATCAGTATACACCCAGACTCACCAATCTTTTATATCCATGTTTTAGTCTCACCCCACCTTTTGAATGGTTTGAGATAAATTAATGAAACTTGGGGGATCTGTACCATGTAAAGGGAAGTCAGTTTTCATGCAATCGCGCACTAGGGGCAACCACCCACTTTGCCCCCAGGCCACCCAACTTCAAAATTTCAAATTGGAGTGTATATTTTTGATAGCATATTTGGATTCTACGGTGAAAAATAATAAAATTTTACTCGAAACTTTTTGTTCTGTCTACAATATTTTGCCCCCTATAGCAGGGCAAAGATAGCAAAATAACCCTTTCGAAAATAGTAAAAAAATAAGACTTTTATCGTTTAATTGTTCACCTTGACCCACCTTATTCAATTATTCTCTTTTTAAAGCACCTTGTCTTAAAATCACAATGCCAACCCAAATGAGAGCATAATAAAGAGAAAAATCATTGTATTTTATTCCTTGGTGGCAAATGAAATGAACAAGAAATCATAACTTATCATTGGTAGGGAGCCATTGTAGATAATAAAACAGTAAGATTTTGGCTCCAAAATATAAATGTAATTTCGTCTATGAGGTGACAAGTACAACACTGTATTACATTTATATAATAATGGTTTTATTTTATAATTAGGTTAACCAAATGAGTCCATTCCTTCTCTTACCGTTTGGAGGCGCTACATTTGGTCCGTAATTGTTTTTGGGATGCTGAGTAGGCAAGATGTAGGCATAGCCGAGTTATTCGTAAGCCGGCTCTGTCACATCATGCCCGTTTGCACACCCTTCTTAACACATCAGCCAAATTTAAATTGAAAACTCCGACAGGATAATATAATCCGTGCAGGATTGAAACAAACACATGAATCGGCTTTCATCACATAATGGTAACTCCATATTTTTTTTTCTTTCTTTTTCTTTTTAAGCATTATTAATCAATGAATGCATAATCATTCTTCCATATTGTGACAAATGTTTAAGCTACAGGTTTTTTTACTTCAGTTAAATGGCAAAAGGCTATAGGTCGCAGCCGAGGGAGATAATTATCGCGAGGGGAATTTTAGCATTTTACTCCCGAGGTACATACAATATTTTATCTCCAGTAGGGAGAAAATACGCATTTTCATCCATTGCACAGTTTTTATTTATTATTTTAATAAATAACAATAATTGTTAGCACTTTTAATAGCATATATAAGAAATTCAATATTAAAAAGTCCAGTCATCAGTCATGTACCATGACTTAATGAGCGACTTTTCAAACAAAGCTGCGTATTATTGGCTTATAATAATATAGAAAAATTTTGGTTTAGAATTTTAATGGGTGAAAAAAAAAGAAAAAAAAAAAAAAGTAGTACACAGGGGTACGGGGTACAGAAGTCAAAATAGTATTTACCCTTCTAGATGCATGTCATTTAAAAACTCTTTAAGAGTACAGTAATTGTTGTTAAGTACACTTTTGTCATATTTTCATATAAGAGGGGGTTAAAATGGAAAAACACGTTTTTATGCTATTTTTGACCCTATATTGTCAACATTTGTCCCCTAAATGAACTCCAAATATTCTGGCCTACGAACTCATCCTTTCTTTTGATATAACTGACAATTAAAAATTTGTTTGAAATTTTTAAGTGCATCCTAAGGGGAGATATCGTCTGGAGTGACAGATATATATATATTTATACATACATACTACATATATACATAAAAAAGTGTTACATTTTAGGAATCGATTCAGAATGGTCTAAAACAGATTTTCACGGAGAAATTTTTTAAAAATTTGCATTACAAAAATTTTGAAGCCATTGCAATAGCTTAATTTTCTTCGAAAATTCGCTGGCAAACAAGAATGGGAATTAAACTCAAATAGAATGTTATTTAGATGCAGGTTATAAACAAGGCCGAAAAAGCAGTGTCGCCAACCTAATTTCAACAACTTCATTACATAAGCCATTCATTTTCAACTATTTATAAAATAATTAAGTTGGCAATCCTTCTTTTTCTCCTTACTTTACTTTTTCGCCCTACTTTTACTTTTTCTCCCTACTTCTGTGTTCAGGGAAGAAAAGACTTACTTTAGTCCCTCTAAACTAATCCAAAATCATAACTTTTTCTCCCTACTGGAGATAAAAGCATTTATTGTAACTTTTTTCCTTGCTCGAATAAAAATAAGTAAGGTATTTTAAAAAAGAAATACTGTAATTTGTTGTCATTACTATACTTTTTCCAGAAATTATAGAAAAACTCTCATAGCAAAATAAACAAATATACACCAATTATTAGAAAAAGAAGAAGGTTTCTACCAATAAATGACAAAGCACATGATAAAAGGTAAGAAAACAATTGAATTATTTATAGTTATTATATATTTTACATAGAAGAAAGCTACGAGCTCAAACATTATACAAAAATACAATTTATAATACAAGACTATATATATATATATATATATATATATATATATATATATATATATATATATATATATATATATATATATATATATATATATATATATATATATATATATATATATATATATATATATATATATATATATATATATATATATATATATAGTGAGAAGAGAGAGAGAAGAAGAAAGAGAGAAAGATAGAGAGAAGGCTTAGTTAAAAAAAAAAAAAAAAAAAAAAAAAAAAAAATGTATAATATATATTCACACATTTATAATAAAACATCTGTGGGATAGGGTCCCTACAGTCTAATACATCCCAGATTCAACAATACATAATACATTACTTATTGTATTATATATATGCAATATGGTGGTTATAGAGAAAATAGCAACCATAGGTATATCCAACATGGTAATGTTTGACAAAACAGTATCATGTAGAATGGAAACAACAGGGTCGGATAAAAATCTAATATTTGTTGAATTTTATAAACATTGAAAAGGAGTATTGAAAGAGTATCTCAAAAACTATACACATTTATCAAACGTGCAAATATATATCTTTATAGTACATATATATAATATATATATATATATTTGTTTTAATATTATTTAATTTTCTTTTGTAATAGGGCCTAAAATATAAAAAGAGGCCGGAAATAATTGGTTGCGACCCTGTTGAGGATAGTAATTTCTAATATAAATAGCCTTATTCTTTCAATGGTACTCTCATAATATTTGTCAAATTGAACTTCTCATTGAGCTACCAGAAGAATGAATACCCCTAATAAATATTTATTTAACACTATTTATTCTTTATCTAAAAAAAATTTAAACATTTGAATCATCCTGTGATATTTTACAATGTTCTTTGTGAAACAATAATAAGCTGTTTTAGTTACTTATGTTAGTTTTTCAGGTGGAACATCTTTAAATTATGATTAAAAAGGATTTTCATTTGAATAATAAATGTTATTCCTAAAAGATGTGTGTAACCATATCAGTGTCTTATTATTTATATATTAACAATAACATAATCGTATATGTGCGTTGTTTTTTATTTTATATGTTGTTTCCATGTTATCTTATGTAACAAAAAAAAAAAAAAATGTTCAATAATTTTAAAGGATTAGGTTTAGGGTATTCAGACAACAGTTGTTCCATAGTAATTTTAGATTATAATCAATGGTTTTTCATTACATTCACACCATTTCAGTTATAGTTACATAGAACTAAGACTAAAACCAACAACAAACTTTCGGCTTATTGTATAGCCTACACAACTATAAATATCTCAATTTTTAGCAAATTATAAGCATTTTTGAGCACAATTAAATGCATTTATTATTATTATTATTATTATTTAAACACCCATTTTAATAACAATATATTTTGTGAACATTGAAAAAATTATGACATGTAAACTTCCAATTCCGAGAGGGTAAAAACACAATACATTATTTCTTTTTTAACTATTGAAAGAGGATTTTTTAATATTTAAAAAGTAAATAAATATTTTACATTAATATGTTCTATGATATTTTGAAAATGAATATGATAAATATTATATTTTTCCCTTTCTTAATAATTACATTTCTATCTAATTTTTTTATTATTTGGACATTATGTGACTTTATGCTTGAGTTTTTTTGTTTGAATAATGTCGGAGAGAAAGATACGGTGGAAAAGGGAAGGATATAACAAGTAAATATAGTCGAATCTAACAAAAGACATTATGCTACCAGAAACAATGGCATCACGACTATTTTAGAATCAAAATTATTATTATTATTATTTGTGGCTGTTGTTTAAATGCATCGACAGGAGTCTTCACTTGCACAATTTAGCCCCTAGAATAGAAAACTAACATTAGACTCCATATCTTTCCCACAAAAAGTCATCACTGATCTTTGTAACCTTTCTCTGATCCCAAACAATATGTCAAACCAATAACAGCACTCATTTACTATGTTAATTAGACTAAAGGATATTATCACTTTTACCTATAGAAGAGTGATGTTCCTTTGTCCCAAAGTTGTTTGGACTAAATATTTAAGAATAATTTAGATAAAGGATTCCTTATAAGTGGTAAACAAATATAGGATAGGTAACTATTATGGCACCTCATTTACTTGGTTACCTACATATGGGAGGCTAACCAAGTAAATTAGTACCACAATAACTTAATTTAGAAATGGCAACAGTATAGAGGATACTCCTCACATATTTTTCTTGATTTAAAGTTTTCATTTCTAACAATTGATGAAACCATTTAATCCTTTCATTTGAGTGTGAAACCACAGTAATTGGAAAACTACGGTACATAAGTTATGTTAGAACTCTAGAAACTATTATCCATGTGACTCATCATTAAAATAGAACTTATGTTATTTAAAATCAATTTCTTTAATGATTTCCTTAATTCTTTTGATAATTTATAATGAAGAATTATTGTCCTTCCCACCACCATTTAAGAGAAACATTTACATGCTTACTCTTACAATTTTGCCTTAATTTCATTTCTTCCTTCTTTTTTTTAAGAAGACCATTTAAAAAAAAGTTTTGTAAACAAACAAATAAACAGACTGTCGTTCCTAACTATGAATAAGCCTCCACAAAATGTTATATAACGTTCTATGGATGAAATCTAAATTTTAATAAGATCTGATTTACGTTTAACACATAAACCATTTTTGATCAAACTTAATTATTATATATCAATTGGGGTCTGAAAAAAATCCTCTTGAAACCACTCCCATATATATTATCTACCCTTGATGTAAGTAAATACCCTTTGATTCCATTGAAATGAAACTTCAATCACATTCAAATCGAAAAATTAAAAAAAGTATGTATCCACCTTAATTTTTGTTTTTTAATCATAAATACTGTAATAAATTAATAATCAAAATGAAAATTCAAACCAATATTTATTTTCTCAAAATTAATATTAAAAGGATGTTGACTTCTCAATATCTCAAGGTTAACTCTAAAACCAAAAATATCAGTCAAGAATAAATCTTTTGTTTTTATCAAACCTAATGAAAGAAAGAAGAAGAAATTACCTTAACAATGATGTTATTATTAAAATAAATAATAAGAAATTTAATTAAAATAAGTACCACGTACATAATTTATAGGATTTGAATCACTACTTCTCTTAAACAAAACATTTCAATCCCTCAATCATTTAGACATTATCCCTAAGGTAACTCAAAATTAAAATTGAATTTAAAAAAAGAAAATTTAATAATATACAAAAACTTAAAAGTTTTTAAAATTGTAACGTTTCTTGGTCAAACAATTAAAAATCATATCAACACTTGATTATAAAATATTAATTCAAAACGATAATACATTTTATTTAACATTTTATAATGTATACATTAAATATTATATAAAAAACAATTGAGTAAATTTATCGTGCTCTTGATTAACAATGTTTAAACATATCCACAAGTCTAATGTGATGAAATGATTTCAAGACTCCAAATCATTTAAACAAGTTATAGAACGGCTGTGTTGAGTTTTTGCAAACTCTAAGTACAGAGATGAAGATGAAAGCTTTCTTATACAAATATAATATTTTTTTGTCTTAATTTGCAAATGTTTTCATTAAATTTATGAACATGACAAACCGTAATAAGACTTAACAAATAAAACATTGGTTAATTCCAAATCGAGGAAACAATTGTTTATAATTTACAAAAAAAAAAAAATAAAAAAAAAAATAACAATAATTGTTCATTTGCATTAATAAAATTTGAACTATCGGTAGGATTAAGTTTATTAAATTATTGTTTTATTTGAGCACCCACACTGAAATTTACTCGATAAATTAAAGTTTAAAGCCAATCACATTCAGTTTACTGTTATAAAAAAGAAATCAATCGATCAATCCCTTAACTGCCTCTTCATCCTGTAAAGTAATTAATTTAATTACATTTTCTTTTAATGCTTTATCAAACCTACTAAAAAAACAAAAAGAATTATTTATTCCAATTAAGGATGAAACAATTCTTCGATCTAAGAAGGTTATATTTTGTTGAAGCATCAAAGTTTATGTATGAATAATATCAGTTAGAATGCATATTAAATGTAAATGAAATTTAGCCTAAAATAACATATTTTCATGCAGCATTTCAACATTTAGAGGCATATGAAAAATTAAAAAAAAAAAATTTATGTATACTTAAATTATTAGAACTTAAATACTTTGAATGGCCAAAATAATAATAATAAAAACAATTTTATATATATATATATATATATATATATATATATATATATATATATATATATATATATATATATATATATATATATATATATATATATATAATGTTCTAATGATAACGCATAATGAAAGCACAACGTTTTCATTTGAAAGAAATGAATTTAAAAATATTTGACTGGTATAAAAATCTATATGATGTTGCCACTGTTACTTAACAAATAAAATGATGAATAATGATTCTATACTCATAAAACCCTTGTTAGCAATACTCTACAGAATGACGATCAGTAAAATTGATCAATGAAATGACAAAACTAATATACACTGCTTTAACTAGTTTCAGTGTAAGCACCCTTACCTTCTATGGACCATACAATATTATTATTGTGTGCAAGAATTAACAATTAATTTGTAAATATTTCATTTTAAATTTATATCTTGTTCAATTTTACTAACGATTAATATTTTATAAGGAACCGTTCAATTATAGCTATACTATTCTGAACGTGCAAGTTCAGCATTGGGGTTTTTAAGAATCTAAGTTTCAGTGGGACATAGAAAAATACTTAGGATTTAAGAATATGGGTGACTGGATTGTCCAATAGAAAGTTTAACCACCGCAGATTTCTCACGGCAGTTTTAAATTCCTTAAAAATGAGATATACTAAATGATATTGATAAATTCTTGTTGATTCCAGCATTTGTAATTGACTATAACTACTCGTAAGAAAATGGTTCTTGAAAAAATTAATTTGAGACTTTACGGCTGATTCGTATAATTTAAGTTTAAATATTAAAATATAACAACGAATAATATTATTTTTATTAAGTGAATTGCGTTAATGATGAAGACTCCATTAGAATTTGTCTTTAAAGATATTCCTTTGAAATTTACACAATGTTTATTTTACATGCAATACACATGCATAAATATCTATATACGAAGGTATGGGAGAATCTGAAAATAATTTATTTCTTCTTACCTGTTTCAAGTCACTCAATAGTAATGTACTTATCAGTAATGCTTCATGATTCATATAATTTTAAGAGAGTTAAAGTTTTAATCCTCTCGTTGCTACAATAAGTTTATTACTACAGAAGTCATGACAAATTTAAATGACTATAAAAGAGAACAGTTAGTAAGACATCAAATTGAGTGACATCTGCCGAAAATCACACAATACCAGAAGAGATTTAAGATTAAGTACATTTAAATTACACGAGCTCGGATCTAAAAATTAGAGCTACTCTTGCACCGAGCCGGACCCAGACCTGATGCTAGAGTATTAACACCATTAGAACTGATTTGGCATGATTTATACTAAAATGTAACATCACAATAATTTTTATTTTACATTCTTTTAAAAAAATATAAAATCGCCTTATTAAACGTTATGTCATTAAAATTGGACCGAAAACATATAGGCACTTGGTCGATCGGATGAAGCTGGCGCTTCGCTATAAGTCGGAGGAAGGTGAAGGAGGTTGGAAGACTAGGGGCCTACCATGTCGTTCTTGGAGAAGTATTCTGTGAGCTGCACGGTCCATCTCCTCCTGTGTCATCTCCAGTGCCTCCTGTATCTCCCTGCTGGTGTTTCTTACAAACTCAGGGTCACACACTCGCCCAAGACCCTGTTCAACTAATACCTGCACAAAAATATAATCAATTAAAAATCAAACAGTAATCTATATGGCTATTAAAAAAAGATTTTTTTTTTCAATAACACTGTCATCAATTTTTTTTGGAAATTTTAAAGTAATTTTTACACACCCGACCGACCAAACTCTCAGCTGATCCCACTACTTGTGAGAAATTGGGCCTCCTATCAGCTGGACTACCAGGCAAAGAATGTACAAGTCTCTCGTCTGTCAAACTACCATTGGACTCTTTGCCTTTATTACCTGAAACAATAACAATAATCATTAATATTTTTTTCTTTTTTAATTGAAAAATCAATCTACAAAGTGTAATATTTAGAGTTGAAATGGCATGCCTATTTCATTTTATTATTATTATTTTATTATTATTTCTTTATATATATATATATATATATATATATATATATTTATTTATTCTTTTAACTATAAACCAATAATAATTATTTGTTAACTTAAAAACTAAGCCACTTTGAATGATAATCCTCAATAATTGAGATATTGAGCTCCCACAGACAATATTCATTCAAAAAATTACACAATCATATCAAATAACGTATCAAACATATTTTTAATCAGTAGTTCTTATGTAAAATTTACAAGGGGCAAACAACACACAAAGAGATGTAATAAAGATGAGAAAAAAAGAAAAAAAAAAAAAAAAACAAGTTTAGTGTCAAGTTATTTGTTAGATGAACAACATGATAGTGGATGTTGGGTTTGTACCTGTGCCGTGGAATGAAGCCCTGTGTAGAAGAGGAGATTGTGTTGAGAGGGCTGGCTGTGAGGCGAATGCAGGGAGCGCTATTGCAATAGCCTGATTCTGGGCGACTTTCAACCCTGCAGCCACACGCCTTGGACCTCGCCTCTCACGAAGCCTGCACACCACACCGTGCTGTTAGTCACTCACACCTACCTACCGAGATCTCAATCTAAGTTCTAGTCTTCATTGTCTCAGCATGAATCTGGAACTTCGTCAGGACCGTTTTGTTTTGACGAGACATAAAATTCAACTATTTACTAGGATGCAGTCTCTTGAGATCAACACTAGTTTGTTACAAACTATATCACACTAAAGAAAACAACTTGTTTTGGTTTTATTAGAAATATCTACTGGCTCCTCTAACAAAATCTCTTACTATACATAATAAGAGAGGTTCTTTTTCATATATATTTATATGCATAAGTATATATTTATATAATTGTAAAGGATAATGAGCAATGGGCTCATTTTCCATGATAAATGATAAATGAGCATGAGAATTTATGTGGGCTGTGTGTCATCTTTATTAACAAAGAAGTTACTTTTATATTTCACTATTTAAATTTTTTTATATATAAAGATGAATTCAATAGAGAATGAGGTTGATTAATGGGCTGAAAACATAATCTAGAAGAAAATCTACTTTCATCAATGTTAACATTGAATATCATTAAGAAAAACTTACAGACCAAAAAAATACACATCAATATAACACATTTTATGAGGGAGGACTTGTTTAAATTGTATCTTATACTCGGAATAGGTTAGTATAGAAACAAACACTCCAATTAGACAATGCATTAGTTAAAGCGAGGACTCTCCCACTGCAACATATACAGGCCTAGGCTTACCGTAATAATTTGGATGTAGCAATTGATTATTCATCTCCATCATTCTGAAAAAATAATTGTTGCTGATTAAAAATGCACTCGAGCTCCACTGAAAACCTTAGATTGCAGTTAATTAATATGTGCAGTCTTGATCAGGATAATAACAGTAATAAAGATCTAATTTAAAACTCAGAATAATAGTCCATATTATCACATTCTAAAATTTAATAGTTACTTGTAATGCCTCGACAATAGAAATCCGTTTATATATTTTACTAACTCTTAGATAGTAACTTAGATTTACATAAAACATAACTGAATAAAATTAATTATTATAGTAGATAAATACAATTTATTTATCAGAAACAAAAATGATTAGATTTAACTTACTGAGTCCTTGGGCGAAGCAGCAACTGAGGCCTCTCTGAACTTGCATTGGTGACACTTAGTGAGTGCAGTGGTATTCCATCTTCCATACTATTAGTCATCTCCTCGGTTGACATTGCACTGCAATATCACAGATAACATTAAACCATACAGATACAAAGTCATCACATATATTTAGGTTAAACCTTTTAAAGTCTCACATCTCTATATCTGGTTTTTTTTTTTAGGAAAATATCTTCATACCAGCAATTAGAATGTTAAAAAAATACTTAGTTTTATACCTGGACATATGAGGGAAAAGCGTATTTTTCGTCAGAACAGTTATGTGATTCATTCCTTGAGTCAGTGTTCTCTGCAAGGAATTGTTATAAGGAAGATAATCAATGGAATTTGTAGGAGATACCTGAAACAAAACACAATCAAAGAACAAAGTAAATAATAGTTTGCTTTTGCTATTTTCACTGACTAAAAGACTTACAGACAAGCAAAAAAACTAATAATACAATTATTCAAGTACTTATTTCTGACTCTAAAAATTAAAACTACTTCTATAATCTAAGTTTACACTCTTTATTAACAAAACACATTTTCTAGTTTTTGAAATTAATGATTTACACATATGCCTATGATTTAAGTCATTATATTGATTTATAAGGATCTTTAAAACAATAATGAAAGTTATAATGAAGTAATCATTAACTTAAAATACCGAGAGCGGGCAGACTCGATTGAACACCTCCTATATCCTCCTAACTCCCTGTTACTCATGTAACGCTTTTCGAGTTTATGTCCCATAGCCAAGACACGAAAATGTCAAAAATTATAAACCCTATAATATTAGAAAAGTCTTTTATTAATTTTAGAAAGATTAATTTTGGACATTAAATGCACTGCAGTTTCCTGACTCTAAATAAAACCTCTGTATAATTATCCAAATTTACATTTGTATAACATGATACACAAACGTATATTATGTCATCGAAATTGACAGTATGAGCTCCATGAGTACATGTAAGTTAGTTTTTTAAGAAATATAGTCAAGTGTAGGTTATAACAGATTTTATTAATACTGAAAAGAATAATTAAATTACACGTTACAAAATGACACTCAAATGGAACAAAACAAAACAAACATTAATTCAATAATAACTAGAGCTTTTAATCACCTTCCTAAATCTGACAAATAAAAATAAACAAACTAATAAATAGAGGGTATTATGAATTTATATCTCTCCTTCTTCGGGGAAATAAAGTGAAAGCTTGCTACTGTAAAAACAATTTTCTTTGTTGTCTATTTTCTTTAGTTAATCCCTTATGTTTTATTTGAGTTGTAATTAGATAAGAGAATACTTATTATCATATCCCTGTTTAGCAATATATGACAGTAAATAAAGAAGTTTTTATCGAAACAGACGCTGGTCTTAAAGGCATAGGGGTAAAATTGAAACTACCCCAGACTGACAGAATGCTACACCCAGTAGCATATTTTTCTAGAAAACCTCTGAAAAAGAAAAGAAAATGGATATATGTAATATCAACTATTGCTAATATTACCTCATTCGTCAGAATATTACTGTCTGCATTGATCATAAGACATTGGAAAATCTAAATACCAAATCAAGGACTGATAAAGTATTAGGAGATTTGATTCATTATTTGTCCTAATTCAAGATAAAGATTATTTAAGAGATTTACTATCAAGACAACTAATCAAGTGCAAATGCGGTTCAATATGTTTGGGAAATAAGTTACGCATGGGTAGAATAATTAGTTTAGTGTCAAAACTCAGCCCAACCTTACTTAAAATAAAATTTTTCATATTTGTTAAAAGTTTTGTTCGAACTAACTGGAGAGTCATATGCTTCTAGTGGAATGTTCTTATAACACAGATTGTCATCTTCAACAAAGAACCCGTTCCTTATTCCCTCATCTATTTTCACTGCCACTATATGGCACCCTTTTTCTGGTTTTATTAAATGAAACAATTTTTATTATTATTGTCTTTTTGAACAGTATGATATGATCTTTCGAATTATTGTACTCCTTTTTCAAAGTACACTACAGTTGTTTTTCTTCTAAACGTTGGCTTCTTTTTATAATATAAAGGTAGAGTTTACCTTGTTTCTTCTCATCATTATTCTTATCCATATTTTCTAATAATTTATAACTTTTAATCGAATTTGATAGTTTTCAAGAAACTTGTCGAATCTAGGTTATAACAGATTTTATTAATACTGAAAAGAATAATTAAATTACACGTTGTAAAACCACACTCAAATGAAACAGAACAAAACAAACCTTAATTCAATAAAAACTATAACCTTTTTCTCACCACCCTAAATCTGACAAAAAAATTAAACTAACAAATAAATACAAAATAAATAGCGGGAATTACGAATTTATATACTTTCAAGCCAATAAGTCTCCCTCTCCTTGACAAATAAAATTAAAATCATGACGCATTGGCAAAAAAGCTTATTTCTTCATGCTTGTTATACAAAGCTGAGTTTTATTTTACTTTTTTAATGCATTGAGTAGTAAGTTGTAAAAAAACATAGTTTTTGCTATCAGTTAAAAGCTTATGCCAGAAAAAAATTAAATCACATTTAGCTCGCAATGCTTGCCTCGATAAGTTGGCTTGGTTTGACAAACTAAAATTGGTTTTAAAAGTTATCGTTATAGTATATATATATATATATAATTATAATAATAAAAATCTTAAAAACAAAGTATTTCTTAATTATTATTACCTTATAATAAGCTATCGGAAAAAGGACTTAAGACCCCTTGGTCTTAATGGTATTATTTTCAAGAATTTAATAAATCCATGTAAATGTTTATAAAAGTTTGTGTTGTAGCTATAGTTATTAAATATTGTTTAGGTAAATAATTTTTAAACAAAGGCACCTTAAGGAATGTTTTCTTATGATTACAATTTGATAACACTATTAATTCCTAATTTCTGTCAATGTTTTTCAGATGGAAGTACTTTCAGCAAATTGTTAGCATTTCCATGATCGTATACAACAATGAGGAATGAATTTTTGTAGAGCTCTGAAAAAGCCACCCTTTTAATAGACTAAACCAGACCTAAGGTGAAGGTAAAACAAAGGTTATCTCGGTTCCCAAGCACTATAAAACAAGTCAAGAAAGTAGAGGTACATAAAATTAAACATTAAATTTAAGTAAAGGCCCCCATACACAGTCAAACATGATGTTTAGTAGTAGTAGTAGTCTAGTACTTTCTACTAGGACGGGTAGGATGAACCACTTGTTCGAACCTTGCAATTAGGCCATCATTCAGGCCCTTTTTACGCCCCGCGGTAGAGAGTTCCAGCCACTTCACACATCATACATATGTACATTTGTACCGCCGAAGCGAGTATGATGTGATCAATAGTGAGCCATATAAATCAGAGTGTCACGGCGAGGAATCGAACCCCGTCTCGTTCCACTCGAGATTCAGTGATGGCCGAGCAGACGTGGTTTAACTCACACGGCTACGCTAGCTCCCCCCAACATGATGTTTGCGCAAACATTTTGACTGTGTAGGGGCGGTGTGATGTTTGCACAAACATGATGTTTGACGTGTATGGCCTAAATTTGCCTGACATCAGGTTTACGCAAACATTTTGCGCAAAATGTTTGATCATGTATGGGGCCTTAATACTTTCAATTAAGGCCCCCATACACCATCAAACATTCTGCTCAAACCTGATGTTGGGCAATTTTAGGCCATACACGTCAAACATCCTGCAAACAGCCCCATACACGGTCAAAGTGTTAGCGCAAATATTTTGACCATATACAGGGGCCTTTAGTCGCCAATCTTCAAATTCAGTAATACCTTTCAAAATCCTCTTGTCAGTAGGCAAGTCACAATATTTTTTAATTTTAGAACTTCACTGAATATGTTAGTATTTATTTTAATCTGCAGCTAGTTGTTTTAATTTATACTATTATAAGTTTAAAATAAATCTATATTTTGCCTAGAAACTCATGCTTATATAATATTACAAATGGTTTTAGATTTTGTCCATTTAAATCCTACAGCTGTAGCTTCAAAGATCCATTATTTTAATTCACTTCTGCTAATTTATGAGTAAAATAAATTAGTATTTAGCAAAGCTATTAAAAAGAAATAAAATATATACTAGCTATGGTCAGCAAATCAGCTAAACTATTTAATTTTCGTGTTTAAATTTCATTTTATTTTTACTTTTTTTATCACTTGTACTAAACTAAATTTACATGCGAATAGTTATTTTATTTCTAAATATTTTTGTAAATCGGTCAATGATGATTGAAATAATTCTAAAATAAGAACTAGTCACATAATAATTACTATGGCATAATAAGTAAGCATTTTGAATAAAGTTTTCAACAAGATATTTTAAGTTTAAATGATTATTTCTTTTTTCTTCCAGAATATAAAATGTTCCACTTAATATCCCTGAATATTAAACTATATAATTTAAAATCAATGCTTATGTTACAGAACAAGAAACAAATAAATTGAAGGAGAATGGTGTTTCATCATGTAATTTTGTTTTTGTTATGCAAATTTACCCAATCAGTTTATCTTTGGAACATATAAAATAAAATAAAAACAAGCAAATCCAAATAATAAGAATAAAATAAATTCATTATAAAAAAAGATAATTATTTCTTGTAAGTACAAAACTCATACAAAACACACTGTTGTTACTTTGAACCTCTGGACTTGCATTGCTTTGTTGATAACTCAATCAGAGTTTGTGTGTATATGTGCTTATTTTATATTATAGTTATGCCTTCCCTCAAGCACAAGTGCACTTTAGCTATTTCAACTTGAATTAAACTTATTACATCTATAACATACTTATTTAAAGTAAAACTAAGAGAGATTCTTACTATTTTAATTACAGATTTCTTTTGGCTTATTAAAAAACAAAATGGTCAAACCTCTAACGATTAAACATTTATTCAAAAAGATATGTACAAAGAATCCAACTATTAATCCTAAATGTAACAATAAGTGATCTATAACTTATCAATATTAATTCTGATTTGGTGTATTGAATGCAAGTTTTTAAAGTTGTATATTAATTTACACCATCATTTTATTTTTTTATTTTTTGCCCTTATAGTAACTAATCAACTAAAGTATTAATCATTAGAAAATTAAATTAAATAAAAAAAAAGATATTTGTTGATAATAGGTTTATTCTAACCACCAGTTTCAAATCAGTTTTGAATTAGCCGAGATTGACATAATGCGCATGCGGTCATTTCATCAGTTGGCAATTGATTGGTGATTTTGTTTTGATGAGGTAGGTTTTAGCATATCATAACAACTTGTTGAGTTGATCGTTTACCTTTGCTATCAAAAATACCTGAACTCATTAAATATTAAAGATATGGATGAGTCAATAGTTGATGAAGATATGTACCAGTCGCTAAAGTCAGGGCCAGATTTAGGCCTAGGGGCACTACAAGGGGGGCCACATCACAAACATTTCATTTTATAATGCTAATTAACTTGGGTAAGCTCGAAACTTGGAATTATAACCCACATACTCATAGAGGATATGACCAAAACACATGCACACATTTTTAGAAATATTTATTTGATACATGAATTCACTATTTCATTTCACGTTTTTCGGGCTTACTGTGGCGAGCCAGTTTTAGTTGAGTCATGGCCCACACGTATTTTTATTGATATAATCCTAAATGCTCCTTTATTTTAAAGAACAAATATTAATCTTTGTCCAGTTAACGAAAGAAATATTGTGGAAATAAATTGCTTGTTTCGATATTTGTTTGAAAATTAAATAAGTATCAAAAGCCCATCTTAAAAAATAGGTCCAATTTTTATTTATTTTTTTTTTTTTGGAGATACATAGAAAATGTCATTATATGCACAAAAATCCGTCATTGCATCCGTACAAAAACATTTTAGTAAGAAAAAAGAGTTGAATTGTAAAGGGATATACGTTAAGAGAAAGGAGAATAATAGGCGAGCAAAACCAAAACAATGAAGCGGAAGGTTACGTTTCTGTTCACCCAAGCTCCAAACTACTAGTCCCTGCCGCCAGTCGCTGGCTGTTTGGACTGGTCCGAAACCAATCCGTGATTCAATCAGAGCCTAGTTGGAACAACCAACTAACAGTCAGAGTTTGAGTTTGGGCTTCGTCGAAACGCCCTGTTCCTAATGCACATGCGTCAGACAGTTTCAAACTAGTTTGAAGTGGGGTTGGAACAAACCTAATATATCAGAAGATGCATTTTAAAGTATATATATTTTTTAAAAAAAATAGAGATGATGAGAATAAGAAGTTAAAAAATCAATAAAAAGTAAAACTTTGAAAAGTTAAATAGATTGGTTTCCAAATGTAAATTTACTAATAAAAAAGAATTAGTCATTATTAAAGAATAAGAAAAGATGTTAATTTTTAAAATATAAATAATTCTTAAAATCTAATAATACATTTAATACAATAAATAAATAACTAAAATGTTTAATAATGAAGTAAAAATTGTAAGGAAAATAGATTTTATGCATAAATAAAATAAGTGAAATCAGATTATATCTTAATATCTATAGAATACAGAACAGTGCATCCATATAGTGAAGGGGTGTGCGAACATTTAGATTTAAGATGTCTTGCAGTTTTTCCTGCATCTTTTCAGGGACATAATTATCTGCCACCAGCTATTAAATTTTTGGTCATTTTGTACAATGTAAAAAATATATAAATAAATAATTAGCTATGTAACACTTAATTTTAAGAACACCTTAATAACATAAAGTTATGTTAACTTAGGACAAACAAAAGATTCACATGAACCGCCCTCCTCTATAAATAACCACAAACCTGCTAAAAATCCTTTGAAAAACTAATGCTATGAAGAAAAGAAGCTTACAATTTCCAAATCATACTAAGACAAAATTAACAAAATGCTCCTGGACTGTAATTAACAGTAAAGCGTATTTCTATTAAAATGAGGTTGTAGTTATTAATTGAAATGAGGTACTCAATACTTGGGGTGTGCCTACTCAGTAATTAGAAGTTTAGATTTATTTCTCATAGTTCACTTGTCTTTTCTTCTAGTAAATAAAACACTAGCAAAAGCTGCATATTTAAATGGAGTCGGTTTCCATTTAAAAATGTAATAAGAACACTAACAAATTTTAATATAGAATATAAGGTCTTAATAATATGAACACTTAATCTAATGAATTTACACACCTATTGAATATACATAAGATAATCGGCACTTCTTTAGATTGTTACTCCCCTTATAAAAAAAAACAGGGGAGTAATACTCTAAAGAAGGTTTACGGAATGTTCTTCTTTAGACAGTTACTTCCCTTATAAAAAAAGATGTGGGATATTCCTTTGTCCTAAAGTGCATTTGACTAAACATCCCTTTTTCTTAATAGATGTTTAGTCAAAGTCATTTTTATTCTAAAACATCATAGGGGAGTAACAATCTAAAGAAGTACCAGATAATCATTCCTTTTTTCTTATTTATTGACAGAAACAATTGCAAAGTAAATAATTGGATTGTAGTTTTTAATTAATATAAATAGAGAGAAACTCACAAGACACATAAGTAATAGGTTGTGGGTCCAATAAAATTAGTGAAGTAAACTCATCGAAAAAGTGACAGAAGAGAAAAATAATCATTAACACAAGTATCTTACTAAAATTTAATATTAAAAATAAATAATTTGAGTAGGTACCTCGAAATTCGATCAAGTCTCAGTTATGGATTATCTATTGCCCTGAACCAAACAATATTGAGACTGCAAGACAAACTGACAGCATTGTGCGTAACATGCAAGAAACCAATGGTATTGCTTTGACATGGTTATTGCTGGTAATAAGTTTTGATTTTGTTTAATCTAAATACTATTCATTTATTTCTAAATAACTTGAATTTCAAAGTGGGTGAAGTAATGTACACCTGCAGAAAACCATTGGGATTTAAGTGTAAGCTGGAGAACTAATTAATTTCTTTCCCCCAATTATAGTAGTTGAAATAAGTTCAGGAACCCGGTTTCATTATTATATTTGACCATCAGAGTAATTTTTGTGATCACTACTAATTCCTATTTTTTTTTTTTTTTTTTTTTTTTCAAAGCTATAAAAAAGTAGTAACACTAATTTGAAATGTATTTAACCGCAGCATAAGTCGAAATTTTGGTATAACAGTAAGAGTAGTTAGAGCATACCTACTAGGCAAACAGATTTTTTTTTTTAAATGTTCACATAAATAGATAGTGACTTGAACTTATAACTTGTACAATGAATAAAACTATTGATGTTCAGAAGTATAATTTAATTTAATTGTTTCTTTAAAAGCCAAAAAAGAAAGAATGAAGTAAAGTGAGAAGGTTTATAAAAAAAAGGTCCAGAGACAGATCTCTACATAGACATGTGTATTTTTATTTTATATGCTATTAGAAGTGATTTCTGACATTAAAAAGTGTTAGCTAGTTAGAAAAATGCCTGTTTTTAGAATGTGCATTTCTAAAAGTGTCTATCAAGAGATGTTTCACTGTCTATTTGTTACATGTGAATATATAAGTGTGTGTACATATATATATAAATATATTAAAAACTTAATCTGCTTTTAAACATAATAATCATATCAATTTTTTTTTTTAAATTAATTGATGAAAACACAAAAAAAAAATCTTAAGAAAATCTGCAAACAAAAATAAAACAAAATAAATAAGAGAATAAAAGTGCAAAAATAGCAATGCTACGTGCTACTTGATTTGCTAAAAACTAATATAAGTAGAATAGATTTGGAAAAAAACTGGGCTTTTTTTAAGCAGGACTAAAAATTAGCATCCTAGAACAGCCTTGAGTGAACTTAGATATTCATTCAAGAATAGGAAAATAAATTCTTTCTACATTAACAATACCTTTCTGAGGTTTCTTCCAGGGACTTCCAGATGATTTAGCTGTCACAAAATAATTTTTCAATGGACAACAATTTTTTTTTAACACCAAGAGGTTTTGGTACAATTTAGCCAAAAATAATGATGAAATCAGAAAAAAAATTACTTATGAAATATTGACAAATATTGAGGAACCTTACTATTATAAGTGATTGTATACATTTTATTTTAAAATAATATCAATTTAATTTTAGAACTTATAATATTTTAAGTATTTTTAAAACCCGATTCTTTTTTTTATAAAACTATTTACTTTATAATTAGAGTAAAATATCCTTGATCTGCCTATCACATATTAGTGTTACAAGCACAAATGTTATCAATTTTTTCTTAAGATGACTTTTAGAATGCTCTGCTGATCAAGAGGGGAATTTAAAAATAATAAGGGAAAAATCCTTCAGACAAATGCCTCAACAAATCAGGACATTGTAAGTCTAACAACATTTTCTTAGGCCAATTTTACAATTACTAAAAAGAAGCCTTAAAAACTAAGTTTGCCTATAAAACTTATAAGGGGGATGTTTGTTAGTAGACAATATCTTAAAATACAAATTAAGCACTCAAAATAAATATAACCAATATTTCAATTTAATTACGATTATTTTTATTACATTAAGTCATTAAATCTGTTAAAGATTCCCTTTGATGGGTCAATGTTATTAAAAATAAAGGCATACCTTGATATGTGTCCCTTTATCTCTGAGTGAGCGGACACGAAATGAATGTCCCCTCCTCATTGAGGACCAAACACTTCCGAACAGAGAATGATTCCGCTAAAACATAGAAAATTTAGACTTGTAAAAATCATAAAACAAATATTTCTTGGAAATACAGTAATTAGAAATATACAATATTTCAATTTACCCTATGCATGGGTTCAGGATTGTCATCCATGCAATCTTCTAAGTTGCCAGAAATAGCTCTCTTCAACTCAGGACCTGCTTCATGAAGAGTACGAAGACCGGCCTGAAATTAAAAAGAAACTTTATTAAAACTATTATTATAAATTAAAAGTATCAAGTCTGAAAACACATTTTTTTAAAGATTAACTCCATATAAAATTTGATATCAGCCCTTTCTTTAAATTCAATAAATATATCTTTTTAATACTGAGTAAATTTACTAACTTGTAAAGTAGCTGTATTGTGAGCTTCTTTGTCGCCATCTTTAAGCTCTTGTTCTTTCCTCTTTTTGAATCTTCTGAAGTAATCTTGTATAAGGAATGTTGCGTAGAATTTGCCCACCGTTACCTCGTCGTCAACTTTAATAATAATAGGAAACAAGAAAAAAAATATATATATATATAAATGATAAAACTCAGTATTATGTTTACTTATATAGAATTTTTCTTGAAATACCATTTAAAAAAATAGGTTCTGAAAAAAAAGAAAAACCAATAAATTGTATGTCATATTCTATATCCTTGACATAATATTTTACTAACATGACCAAATAAAAAAGTTCATCATGGTTTGTTTTTATAGTGACAATTTATTATTTAACAGCAATACAGAAGTGTAGATTATAAATTGAATTGTATTTGGCTGATGCTTTGGTAAAGTAGTGAAATGATCGTTGGATAGTGGTGCCCTTACCACATGCACACATTATTATAACTAAATGAGTATCTGCATGATGTGGCGTTCATTCTTAATTATCAACGTTTAAATATTATGTCCAAATATTGTGGCATTGTACTTTATAAATCTATTGCATCTCATATTCAATATTTTAAAAACTGTGTGTTCACTTTTATTTATTAACAAGAAGGATAATAATAGTTGAAGTAAGAAATTAAATTAATGTAGAGAGACTTACCTCCTGGCGGTGGTACAACCTGATCCAATAACTTTGGGCTTGTACGTTTCCAGATTTTCTTGATGACAGCACGAAGTTCAGCATTGGCTTCATCAATATTGCCTTCTGTTTTAATCTTTAATGATGTTCTTACAACAGCAAAGAGAGTTGCATTGAATAATACTGTTCCATCACTATTAAGTGGCATATTCATAGATACTAATCTCTGAAATTTTACAAGAAATTATGAGTCATAATCGATTGTGATCCGGAGGTAAAATTAATTATTCCATTGAATAATGATACTTTACCTTACAAGCTACCCGATGAGGGCATAACTTTCCAAAACCTAAGGGTGGTGAGATCTTCCTAAGTAAAGTGACTACGTCAAGATGCTTAATTCTACCCTTTGCATCTGGATCATATTCACTCCAAAGTCTAATGAATTCATCTAAATGATGAGGACCGAGAATAGACCAATCTCGTGTAAGATAGTCAAAATTATCCATGATGACAGCCACAAACAAATTTATAATCTAAAATAATAGATAATCACGTTAGTATAGCTTATAAACTGGCTACATAGCAATACGGTCAACTCTATATAGGATTAAATATCAATATCAAATTTACCAAGTTAAAATTATACCAACCAAAAATGAGCAAAGGACATAAAATGAAATAAAATAAGGGAAAGCAATGTCGGAGCCACATCCATTTGGATTCCCGACATCATCTGATTTCTCATCACAAAGGACGTCTTCAGGATTACTGGATGTTGCCAACATGATTTCTTGCCAAGCTTCGCCTAAAATGCACAATAAATATTTTGTTAAAATTAGTAGAAATACGTATTAACAATAATTAAAAGTTTACTGTTAATATAAATATATTGCTGTTATTTAAGGCATACCAGTAGCAGAACGAAACAACACAAGGACAGCTTGAGGAAATGTTTGAAAGTTATTGTTACGGTGTATAGCTGTGTCTTCATCCAATGCTATTTTTCCAAATACCTAGAACCATATTTTTTGTTATTACATCAATTATGAAATTATAAATAAATAAAGTGTGAAAATAAATTTAATTATATAATTTTAATATATTAAGGACATTCATTTTTAAATACCTGCATTCCAATGACGGCATATATGAAAAACAACATTACAATAAGGAGTGCTACATATGGCAGAGCTTGAAAAGATTTTATGAATGTCCATAATAGTGTTCGAATACCTTCCCCTTTACTCAAAAGTTTAACCAATCTCATCACACGGAACAAACGGAAAAAGTTTATTGAGATGAGTGTTTCACCAGGCTAAAACAGATATAAATAAATACGATTAATTTCTTGTTAAATAATCAAGTTTAATACCCACATGACAAAGGTTTGTAAAACAAAATACTTACATTCATATCAGAATAAATAATATCTATGAAACTTCCAAGAACAATGATAAAATCAAAAACGTTCCATGCATCACCGAAATAATTCTGCAAGCAAACAAAAAAATAAACCAATTAAAATCAAATTTGTTGTAATAAAAGCATATATACAGGTAAGTATTACTATTATAAAGTACAATCAGGATTCACAACTTTAAAAACCTCATTACTTTTTAAGAGGTCACTAATTATTTTAGAAATAAAGAATTGTATATTGGTCAAATATGTTCAAGGAACATTTTATGCTATGAAAATTTATTTTAGATTTATCATGTTATATAATGCTAAAATAATGAATAGATGTTTTTTCACTACAGATAAACAGAGAATTTATTTAGAGTAAGGGCCGGCAAACTTACTACCGTGAGCCATATATGAATGTTTATAAGGTCCTTATCAATAATTAACAATCTCACCAAACATTTATACGTTATAGTAGGGGAACCCCTTCAAATAAAAAAAAACACAGATATATCTCAAGTTTTTTAGTAATTAAACAATTAACAATAAAAAATTCAATAATGAGAAGTTAGACTGTAGTGCTTGGACCTCACAAATGACCTTTAATGTGACCAATTGGCTAAATTTTGCCCGTTGATTGATAGCATAAATTTACTCACCTTGAAACGGAAAGCCGCCAACTTCAACACAAACTCAACAGCAAATACTACTGAAAATATTATGTTAAATTTATCTAAAATATATGAGTATAT
The DNA here is from genome assembly GCA_951217055.1 of Gerris lacustris. Taxonomy (NCBI): domain Eukaryota; kingdom Metazoa; phylum Arthropoda; class Insecta; order Hemiptera; family Gerridae; genus Gerris; species Gerris lacustris. The sequence continues at coordinate 63,510,932 of OX578285.1, forward strand.
TTCAGGCTGTTCGTGAAATTTCATTGCTAGTACTATGGTGTTTATCATGATCAAGGAAAATATTGTATATTCAAATGGCTGAGATGTGACAAACCACCAGATCTTATATTGTATCCTGTGCTTCGGGATATACCTACGAACTGGTTTGGCTTTCAAAGCAAATTCTATACAGTTCCTCTGAAAAATAAACAAAATAATAATAAATAAAAACAATCATATCTTAGAAGGAAAAATAAAAGTAAAAAGAGTGTGCAGGTTAAATTGATTACTTAAACATTTTTGTCATAAAATAAGATATTATGATTGTACTATGAGCTTAAAAATAATAATAATTTATATGTTTCTACCAAGATTACATGTTACATATTCTTCCTCAAATCTCTGGTTAACAAGTTTGCAGGCACATTAGTCTCTTTGACCACTTCATTAGAATTATTGAACTTTATTTTAATTTTTTCACATTTACAAAATCATCTTCATAAAAAACAACGGCAAGTGGGAGAGAATAAGCAAGGTACAACCAGTTTGGTACTTATGTTAGCAACCCTAGAGGTTAAAGTTTGTGCTCCAATGGACTCATAGACTGATGTGCCCACCAGAGGGTTAATAAAATTCTAAGATCAAACTTTCCCCTTTTTAATTTAATGCCCTTCTTTGATTCCATATTAAAATAAATAATGTATTATCATTCATATAATAGAATATAAGCAAAAAATAAAATTTTTGTAAATCTTCTAACCTGATTTTTATCAAGTTCACAATTTTTATATTCCTGTTCACCTTCATTTTGGAATGTCACGATAACGAAACCTACGAAGATGTTAACCATGAAGAATGCAATAATGATAATATAGATGATGTAGTAAGCAGCAACAATTGGTCTGAAGTTGTGTATAGGGCCATAATCCTCCTTGTTTGAATCAATCGACACGTAAAGTAAACTGTAAAATATTTTAATTTCTTTTATTAGAATTAAAAATATTAAATATTTTGTATCTCAATCAGATTCTTATTGTGGATTAAAAATACTAGAACGCCGTTTATTAATGTAAATTTGAAGTGTGAAACACAAAGACAATACAATACAGAATAAAAACAGAAAATAAGCTTTTTCCAAACCAACAACAGAGATAAATCTAATTATTATATTCAATTATAATTAATTTTTTCAGGAATTATTTACCTTTTTATGAATTATAAGAGGAATTCATTGAACAAAGGTATATAAAGCACCTAACCCATTCAATGCGTAATCCAATTCATGAACCTACCTTAGTGACTGTGCATAATGTCGAAACGATTTTAAAAGTTAATATAAAAATAAATAAAAAATTTAAAAAAATGTTTGGATCCACTGTGGATACAAACGTGAGCGGGCCTGACGGAGCCTTGCAACATGGTTCTACTTGAGGCACGGAGAATAGAGCTACAGAGGGCTGAAAGGGAGGGCTTGGATCCACCCGCCAGGCACGTTAGCACGGCATGGATCCACAGTGGATCCGCCTGCATTGAATGGGTTAAACAAACACGTTTAATGAATATACTCCCAAGTAGCACAGCTGATCCAAAAGACATCCCTGGGATATCCTTTTGTCCAGATTTGATCCTGTCCATAATTGTTTATCCATGGGTTCTCCTATGGTTATCACGTTTTGGATACCTCATTGGGTCATCCTAGGAATGTCCTATGGATATTCTTAACGGGATGTCCAGTTAAGGATATCCTATGGATATCCAGTTGAGGATATCCTATGGACATCGAGTTAAGGGTATCCTATGGATGTCCTTAACAGGATTGTCCAGTTAAGGATATCCTCAACTGGATATCCAGTTGGGGATATCCTATGGACATCGAGTTGAGGGTATCCTATGGATGTCCTTTAAAAAAATTATAATTAGAATTGAAAAAAATTATAATTATGATTGGATTTATTTTCGTTATTCAAAGGATGATGTTTCAGTGAAAGCTATATTGAACAATCCTCAAATTATTTATAAAAGTTATATATTTTATGGTGTAAGGTTAAAGTATTCATTTTGGGTTAGTACAGATCGGAAATGACTCATGGCTGAGTGGATAAAGCGAAGGACTAACATTTAGGAGGTCCCGGGTTCAAATCTCACAGAGACAACATTAAACTTCTAGCATGTCAAATCAAATCTAAGGATTACTGTCATAAGGGAATATAATTACTAATTCATATGGCAATTGTCATAATTCTTTATTATTTTTTACAAATTTACATTTTAAGCATCCAGAATATGTCCCTGAAGTGTCCATAGGATATCCCACAGGATATGCTCTGGACGTCCCGTGGAGGTTAGAAGGCCGGACATCGGGTCAGCCATAAGACGTCCAAAATCAAAAATTTTACCATCCAGGGGATGTGCAAAAGGACCAAGTGCCTGGTCCCGTGGATGTCCCAGGGACAAAGTCGTGCTACTTGGGCTAGTAAATATTAAATTTCTTGACTAGTGTACAATAATGGTTTACTCTTCTCTGTCAGGCAGACACGGTGATTGACACTTTCCAACTAAATGGCACCGATTGGAAACAATGTACAATGGGTGCAATATGTAGCTTATCAATAGAACTAATAAAATAGCAGAGGGTCTTATTTTGTTGGTAACTCCCTAAAGATCACTATAATTAACTATCAAGACAGCCTGAAGGTTAAGCAACTAATTTGAAGGCAGTTTAAATTAGCAACAAATGCTAAGAATTGACATTATTTTAGGAAGGTACATATAAAATATTTACCTTGGCCATCCTTCAAATGTAGATACAGTAAATAGTGTGAGCATTGCTTCTGCTACATTATCGAAATTAAAGTCATTTTTATCCCACTCTCTTATGCCCAGCTTTGGTTTATTGATATCTCCATCTTCATATACTAAATATGTACCTCTGAAAGGGGAAAAAATGATGAAATATTTGATTTTATTGTCTGAGAATAAATTATTAATAAATTGTTTTAACACATAACACACGGAAGAGAGAGTAAAACTTCGTTATAGAGCTCTCCAAAGGAAAAGACACCAAGTGCATTATAATTTGAAAACACTTAGACAGGACTCATTAGAAATTGTTTTGATCTTTAATACTGAATTATAGGAAGAACTGGGAAATGACTCATACCATACTATACCAAGTATAAATATGAAACAAATAATATGAAAAGAAATGTATTAAAAATAAATGCAAGATTATATTAACAACAGTTTACTTAATTCAGTTATCATTTAAACCATTTTTGACAAAGTTTCTTTGCCAAAATCTTATTTTTATTTATAATGCAGCCACTACACGGTACTATGTAAAACTAGAAAGCATTTAAAGCGAAGTGGTGCATTATAAGCAGGAAATAATTATTGGGATAGGATAGAGAATGTGGAACAATTTATAAAAAGCATTATAAGCGAGAAATCACTATAAACCTGGAGCTTTATAGAAAAGTTTTACTGTACACAAGTACACATCCACACACACATACAGAGAATATTAAATACATGTGTAAAAAAAAAAAATCAAAACAATAATCTGGTTTCTGAAACCCTTTTTTTGAAGAGGGTATCAAATTAATAAACAGTATCATGGGATAAATATGGTCTCCACCACTGATTTATAGCAGTTGTAGACCGCAACAATTGTCCCGTGTTTAGGACTGAAATTGATAATTGAGATTGGCAGTAAATTATACCAGTACAATTTACTTGCACCAGAAAAACATCAAGTCTTTGATGAATAAACTTTTGATCCTACTGATTCTATATTTAAACACAACTATCACAGTATGATTTCTTTTAATTACAGTAGAGCGTCGATTATCCGAACCAATGTTTTTTGGGGTGGCTCGGATAATAAAAAATTCGGGTAATCAAAATTCAGTAAAAATTAAAAGGGAAGATGTAAAAATAATCAACTACGTTTATGCAAAAAGCATCTTTGTTTTATTTATCTAGTAGATAGTGAAAAAAAATAAGTTGTATCACCTAAGATTAATTTGCCATAAAGAAAGTTCTAATACTCATCTGGTTAATTTTTCACTATTTCGTAATTTAAAATTTTTCAGCCACACAGAACTGGCGATGAATGAAGAGTCACCACCAAGCTTTATGTTTAATTTCACTGCCTTCTCACACAATATAGCCCATATATGGGATGTCCAAAGGCCCGTTTTGCAAAAACCAAGTGAATGCAGCATCTACCAACAATTCGGATTTCGGTATTTTCATAGTTTTACAATATAAACTGCCCTCCTCACTGTCAGAATTAAGAGCATACCTAGTGATTGTGTCAGAGTTATTTTTTATTCCCGTAATCGTTGATTTACCAACACCGAACTTGATAGCTAGCTAATGCCTGACCCGTTTCACCTTTTTTTAGCCGCGTAATTGTTTCCATTTTATCTTTTAATGAAAGCACTACTCGTTTCCTTTTAGTCGACATGATGTAAGTTTTACTTAAAATATCTGACAACTAACTAATTCACTGTATACCTCACAATGAATTATTTCAAACTTAGAGAATCGACATAAGTTACCAATAGAATGCAAAGGTATTAAGTAGAAAAATGCTGCAAATGATTCCACAAATTACTTAAACAAACAAAAGTTAGATCATCGTAAACAAATGTTAATGTCTTCCCCATTAAACTGAATTCATCGAAATCTGATATCTATTTATGCAGCTTTACACCGCTTACAGCTTTACACCGCTCTTTCTAGGAATTAATTTACATTTTTTACAATTTTGGTGGTATTCATACTACGGAAGCAGGGCTGTCCCTAGGGGGGTCAATCGGGTCAAGCTGACCCAGGCGCCGCGTCTAAGGGGGCGCCGCCAGGCCCCCGTCTTAAACTACTAGGTGAATTTGGCAATAAGTGAGGGGGCGCCACAGGTGCCTTTGACCCGGGGCGCCTACACCCTTTTTTTTTTTTTTTTTTTTTTATAACCGGGGGGACAAGTCCCAGAGAACATAGACCACCAATTGGATCCTTTGAACAAACCCGGATTGTAGAAGGTATCTTCCCTCTTCATTTCTTTGACCTCTACTCCCCTAACAAGTTTACTCCGCGACAGAAAGTCAGCATCTTGTTAGTGGGTATCTCTTGAAGTTCACTTATTGGAACATTTGCCTCTCCGAAGATCAGCCATCTGTGCATTATCAGTCCTGGGCAGTTGCACAACAGATGTAAGGGAGTTTCTTCTTCCTCTCCACACAGCCTACAAGTTGATTCGTTTACCAGACCTAGAAGCTGTAAATGCCTGTTCAACCGGCAATGGCCAGTCAGGAATCCCGTCAGTCTCTGACACGACTTTTTGTTTAGGCTTAGTATGTTTCTAGTAAGTCCACGCGAGGGTCCCTTCAAAAACATTTTTGACTGCCTCATCCTGGGTGACTTTTCCCAGCTTTCCTGAAAATCTCTCTGGAGAAAGTTCTTCAAAGTTGTCTTAGTAGAACAACGTGCGATACCCACTATGGGCTCTGGAGCAGAGGGGATTGTTCTGGAGCCTTGTCTAGCCAGAAGATCCGCTTTTTCATTTCCCTCAATGCCTTTGTGTCCTGGCACCCAGAGAAGTTGTACCTCATTTACCTCAGAAAGAGCCTCCAGTGTTTGTTTGCACTCTAAGACTAACTTGGAAGTACATTTGGGTGAAGTCTACACCCTTAGGGACGGCCCTGTACGGAAGTAGTATGAATACTACCAAAATCGTAAAATATGAATTTCTAATTGATTGTACTAGGTACAGGTACTAATTGGGTACTTTATAATTATAAGCGTTATTTCTCGGTCTAGTTCTATGTCATTAATGTTGACTTCTAAGACTTGTGGAAAATTGAAAGCTTAAATTCGGGACAAGGTATCATTAACGTCAGAGAAACTCATTCTCCTGCGTAGCTTAGCTGGTAGAGCGCTGTACTGGAAATATAGAGGCCCGTGGTTCAAATCCCGGCGCTGGAGTGTATTTTTCTCTGTCTGTTTCCCGTAGTTAATAATAATTATAATTTGATTTTAAAAAAAAGGAATTAATTTAGCGGTGGCTTTTGATTTTTTTTTTTCCATGAAGCCAGTTCGGATAATTGAACGTTCGTATAACTGACGTTTGGATAATTGACGCTCTACTGTATATCATTTCCTACGAGCATACATACTGCACTCATTTTTTTTTTTTTTTTTTTTTTTCAATTTTTAAAGTATTGCATTATTACTCACTGGCATTCAGCTTCCGTCATTTTTGATTTATCATTACAGCTATAAAATTTACCCTGTAATTCAAAGTTCATTTAAATTATTATATTATAAAACAATTTAAATTTCAAAATAAATAATCAAATTAGATACAGCACATAAGTAAGTTTCTTTAATTTTAATGAAGTAATTTATATGTTAAGAAAAAAAAAAGAAAAAAATAATAGGTAATAACATAAATAATAAAATATTTTTTTTTAGTGATTATTTTTAAAAACCTATCTACGGGTAAATTAAGAGAAGAACAAAAATGACAATAATTAATAATAAAGAAAATTTAACAATGAAAACAATAATACATCAACTAAGTAAATGTAATAAAAATAATAAATTAAGATTTATATATAAAAAAAAGAAAAGCTACATAAACAGAAGATAAAAGTTAAAGCTTTTTAATAGTAATTATAACTTCAGTATTCAGTAAAAAAAAAAAAAAAAAATAATAATAATTAAGTTTAAAATAACGGTATTTCATATAGTCTCTGCCGGGAGTGTAGGTAAAGGTGTAAATTTAGCCTTTGTAAAAAAAAATAAACAAATAAACAAAAATATTAAATTTAATGTTGAAAAAAAAAATGTTCAGGTCTTGATTTACTCGCGGCACAATAAGCATATTACTAAAATTGTATGGTTATAGAATAGATATTTTGTGAATCTGAAATAAATAATAATTAATCTTTAATATTAAGAACATTAAGTTAACAATATAAACTATCTATACAATTACTTTATTAAATTGATTAATTATTAATTAGCATTAATTACTTCAGCATTAATGCAAGGCTAACATTTTTGACACTAGCTACTTTTATAATTTTTACAATTTGATTTTAGGGGTTACCTAAATGTTTATTACTAAAATCTATGCACAAAGAAAGAATTTAAAAAAGAAAATCAACTTTATATCAATTTTTTAATTATATGTATAAAATGAAGTGTAATTTATGAGGGGATGAGGTAAACTGGTTCACTAAGTGATAAAACAATTACATTATTATGGTTTTGTTAGGTCATCCCCGAATCCCTAATGTGGAGAGTAATGTGTCAGTCTGTGGCACTTTGACTCATATCTCCTGAAACGTTCGAGCTAGAGAAATGAAATTTGAAACACTGGTATGACTTTTTGACCCACACAAAAGAAATTGGGTACCAAATGAAAGCTACTGAAGAGTATACAGCCCAAATATATACAACATGTTAAGAGTATTGTGCTTTTTTTTTTCATTTCCAAAAATATTAATTTGTAAAAATTTGTCCCCCTGACAACCATCCTATAACGGCTAGTCTTATAATTTTGATAGAATTCATTCTAATAACTTATGATGGGCCAATGAAAAGTTCCTTTAAAAAAATCTGCAAATTTTCTGTGCGCTCATGCCCAGTGCACCAATTTTTTTTAATTTTGAATTGGGTATCATATTGATAAGTTATTAAGAAAGATATTAGGGCTATAATTATTAATATTAATATTTAACTTTAAAGTCTACGAAATCCTAAAAAGTACTTGGGTGCAAGTAATTCCCTGCATTATTTTCTTCAGGCCTACAACCTGAAGAAATGCATTTTCAGAGCTGTTTTCTTCAGCTTCACCATAATTTTATTTTGTAAGTGCTGTAACATACAATTCACAATTGATGAGCAAAAAAAAAAAAAAACCTCTTGCGTTCAGGATTGGGGGCCCCCTCGACGTTGGTACAAGGGTAGTAATTCCAGTTATTTCTGGATTTGGGGGCCCCCTGGCGCTGGGGGCCCCCCCGCAATGCGGGCCCGCGCGGGCCCATAGTTAGTCCACTGTTCACATTTGTTGCCCTGTAAAAGTGAACTTCATTTTTACAAAATATAGTAATAAGCAAATAAAATTAAACAAAATAAATAGAAGTTTCGTTCTTTTATTTGAACGTATCTTTTCTTTTCACCTTAATATAAATTAACTTATACATATATATATATTTATATATATATATATATATATATATATATATATATATATATATATATATATATATATATATTTTTTTTTTTTTTTTTTTTTTAATTAATAGTATTCAATGAAATCAAATACTTGACGACTTGACTAAGATTGAATAATTCAGAAACATTTTAAAGCAACAAATTGAGTAAGAAGTTAATTTGACACTATTTACGTTAAAGAAAATAAAGAGATACATCAGCGGAATGAAATTTTAAGTTCAAATTTATTTGAGGAAATCCTTCATTTTTATTACTTACAGTGTCATTATTATTATTATTATTTTATTTAGCTTTTATTTATTTATTTATTTTTTTTTAAAATCTAGTCATATAACTCACACAAATATTGTATTTATCATCAACAAACAGGCAATATGCAAGTGGTAACACTAAAAAATAAATATTTATGCTAAAGCTAAGTAAAAATTAAGAAGTGCTTGATATAATATAAAAAGTAAGAGCGAACCAGTTTGCCAAAATTAATTTTGAATCTAAAGAGTGAACTCATACACTAGTTTGTTTTATTTTATTAAATTTTCAGTTCAACTGCACATCTTAAAAAAAACTAAATTAGCTTTAAAGATCTAATTATTTGAGGAAAGAATAAATAAAATAAATAAATAACTCAATTTGCAAGCAATGTTATGAAATATTTTATACATTGCAATTTATTTACCATGCAAATGCTGTAATGTTGAAGTTTTTCCCCTGCACCAAATTCATACATTAGCGATATATATCTTTTCTAAATTCATGCACTAGCACATGCTCACAGCTTTCATGACTATAGAATAATATTGTAGTCTGACAATACTGAAAACTAATTGACTTAAAGTAAATATTGAACCCGAATTTCATTACTTAGTGAGAATTGACTCTAAATTAGGAATAACCTGTTTCAGGTTTATTTATTGTTTAACTAATTGTAATAAAAATAAAATGTTGTGGGCATTTTCTATCAAGTATATTTATCCCTCAAAACTATTGTTTTAGTACACTATGCCTATTGATAACATTTATATGTTTAATTATTCATGCATTAATTACCTAATATATATATCATAAATATTTACCCATGCAGCAATGATGGAGCAATGCAATCAGCAATTGTGTCAGAAAAGTTACCGCGGGGTTAAAAGTTACCACCTTTCTCGACTCGTCCACGTAGACCGGCCAAGAAAGGACAAACTACTGCCAAATGTCTTCTAATGTTAAGTTTATACGGTTTAAAGTTGAAAGTGCACAGGCGCCACAGGGAACATGCAATGATCTCGGGTGAGGTTACCTTGAAAAGCTGAACTCCGATGACAGCGAACATGAATTGAAGGAGGTACGTTACCAGCATGATATTTCCGATCGTCTTGATTGCGACTATCACGCATTTGACAACATACTACAAACAAGGGAAACTGTGGTTCAGTACACCTATTGATGCCTATATCTTTAGAGGAGCTCGTAACAATGGTAAAACATTTTCAATTTTAGTCATCGATCCAGCTTTTGTTTTCTCGAGGATATCATGCATATTAGAAATTAAAACAGACGTATTAACAAGTAAATAGAATGTTTATGGATATAGGATAGTTAATATGTTATATGGTCAATATTAAAATTAGGGATGAAAAAAAAAAAATCTGAAATGATGAAACTCATTATGGTTATCAATGAAGGTGTGGGTCTTCCGGTGGTGACATACAGGCTTTGACCTGCCACTTGTTGTTCATTTCAGCAGTAGAATATAAAATTCTTCTACAACTGAGATGATTGTAAGAACATGCACCATTAACAGTATGTTTCAACCTTCCTCGTCGTCGATTTAGCTAGTTGCAACATTCTGAAAACATTACAATGCCTTAAATTCCTAATTTACCTAAAACAGGAGCGAAACGTCGGGAACAAACCACTTCAAGACAACTTTATCACAACCGGAAGACTGGATATGTAGTAATAATATGACAAATTTGGCCCAAACAAAATCAATCTCACAATAAACAACTATTATGAGAGCATGGATCATTTGTGGATAGGTAAACTCAATATAGGAGACACCCAATTCACTCACAAATATTATTACAGGTAGGTTTACAGCCATTAATAAAAATAAAAAAATAAAATAAAATAAAAATAAAAATAAAAATCCACTATTTCCCTATTGACAGGATTACATGAAATTATGATAAATCAAAACAAATAATAAGCTTCTCCTTCAAAATTTGTATCACAATTTGAGCTATATGTACCCTAAAGTAGGATTTTTGGCAGAAGGCTTAATCTGAACTTAAGTTTATCACGAAATAACGAATCCTCAATCCTAAATAATATATATATTTTAAAATGTTTAGAGTCCTTATGTGTGGCCAAGTTTTACTTTGCTATCAATCGTACAAACCATACACTCACGGCTGAGACTATTAAACTTTGCTTCCAGTGCAACAAATTCATTGGGTTCTTAACATACCTTGTGCACTGAGAAACATGTGGTCGAAAGTGAATCTGGTAAAAATAAAAACGTAACAAACATTTTAGCAACACTAACACTGGAAGGAAAGGGTGATGGTTTAGTTTTGAAGAGGGTGGTCTAAAAGTGGCTTGTTTAAGCCCTTTAAACAAGAACTCTTTTGTGGAAAAATGTCACGGTCAAATAGCGCACATTTTCAACAAGACAAGACAAGTGTCATTGCTCTGGGTCCCAGACCACGTTAAGAGCCATATTTACAATTATGTGTGCTATAAGACCGCTTACGAGCAGTTAGAAAGGTGGGCAGTTAGTAGGTGCGCGGAGGCCGTTTCAGGGTGCTTTCCTAAATGTAAATTTCATAATTTCAAAATATTCAAGAGGTTTTGATTATAATAGGATAGAAGATTTTTCAGCCTATTTTATCACATATCAAAGAATAACTTAAAGTACCAAGACTGACCTCCATCAAGTAGGGGCCAAGCAGCCTAATGAATCTAAAATAATACCATAATCAAACACACTCTTTTAAAACTACACTCATTTTAATGATTGGAAAAAAGAAGACGTTCACATTGCACAGGCTGTTTTAATAGGATTAGTCAAGCAGACAGATCTGCAGCATAGTGACTCACAGTAGCAGGGCTCAACAATTTATTAAAACAGGTAAGCAAGAAAACTTCACTGCAGCAAAAAAATGTCTCTTTAAACAAATGCATTAAATTAACAGGTCTTGACACAATAATTGTGATGATATTTAGGAAAACACCCCAAAAGATATCGTCTTGGCTTCCGTAAGGAAGGAACGCATTGACCCACCTTAAACAGTTGAACTCCTATGACTGCGAACATGAACTGAAGAAGGCATGTTACCAGCACGATGTTTCCAATGGTTTTTACAGCCACTATGACACACTGCACCACGTGCTAAACATCAAAATCACTGTTCAGAATACGTTACTATGCCCCCTTCGATCTAAACACAAAGGTTTTTGCGAATCTCACCGTAGAATTTAAAACACGATACATAATCATCTGTGGTCCCCGAATGGTGACCGCACCTCGAAGGGTCTTGTTCCCACCGTTTCGCTCTCATTGCAAAGGACAACTTCTCAGTTGGTGCTCTCTATTCAAGATGTGTCATCTGTTATACCGAGTGTAACACAAACATGGGACATTTTTACAGAAAGCCATTCATCAAGTGGAAAAAGATACCAAAGACTCGAATTGATCTAATCCATCTAAGACTTAATCCTACCTGACATATTTTAGGAACTGTCGCTTGAAACTATTTCCATGACTCATGCAACTTGAAGTTGAGTAATTTTTCAGATCTACGGTTCTGGTGCCACCTGTATTACCCTCGCCGCACTTTAACATTAAGTTAAATAATAATAATTATAAAAGTAATAATAAACTGCTGACCTACACATACTGAACACTATGCTAGTCATTAATGCAGTTACATTGTGCTATTTACCACACAAATGACTTGTGAGCTAGCTGTTTTAATATGTATAGAGGCACACCACATTGCCATACATCTCTGAAAATGGTCTTAGCAGTGGGAGCAAAATGTTTAGGAACAGCCCTTGTAAAAAGCGGTCACAATACTAAGGCCAAGATGGTTAAGTAATTTCTCAGGAAAGCTCCGAAACAAAAAGCTAGAAACAACAATAGTTGGTTGTAATAAGTAATCATTTAAAGTAATTAAAAAGGGAAATGGACAGGGATTAAGAGGAGTCAAAATTCATTTCGATTTTTTTTTAAACAATAAATTCACCTTGGCCAGAGATAAAATGAATTTTACTATATCCATAAAAATATTAATTTTGGCCAGAGATAAAATTAATTTGACTATATATCCATAAAAATAATAACAAAAAACTTGTTTGATACATGGAACCTCTCTGTTTTTAAAAATTAATTTTGTTTAGACGCCTGTTTTCAACTTCCCATAAAAATTCAAGATTCTAGCTTCCTCGAGTAGGTGATATTTTTTAATTTAATATGGAATATTACCAGCATTTCATATTTAAATTACTACAATGAATTTATCTAAATAATTAAAAAAAGAAAAAGAAATAAATACATAAATAAATATATCATACATCTGTAGGTATGTTTGTTTTATGAACATAATAAATAGAGCCATTTTTATCTAGCTCACAGATTTCAATATAAGTAATAACACATGTCAATATACTGTATAATATATACTGCACATAAGTGCCATTTGCCAATTCTCATATATATCGTTTTAGACAAACTTAATTTTAAAAAATGCTCCAATTGGGTTATTTTTGTATGGCAACAAAGGTTTCTCTTGCCTTGAGGAAATGATGCATAAATTATTGTTAATATTACAAATTATTGATTATACTTCATTGCAGCAATTTAGCTAAACTATGCAGTTTGCTAGAGAGTACAGAACTTTATTTGAACACTTTTAAAATTAACTAATTATAGAATAAAAAAAATAAAAAAAATGAAGATGGTAGTTCAATTTTGTCTTGCCTTCAACTTGACTGTCAGGTAAAAGCCACAAGTAAGATGTATAATGGACATTAATATACAATTGAAATTCTAATGAAGCACGGATAATTCTTATAATTCTGTAATGAAGATAGAGTTAAAGTTTTACTAAATGTATATCAGTGACAGTAGAATTAACAAATCATGGCATTTTAAATAAAAAATAAAAAACACTTGCCAGATTTTTATAATATTGGCAGTAAGGCATTGGATTTGAGATCACAAATGTAAGAACTCCCCTTACTCAATTATTAGATCTAATTATTGAGATGTATGACTAATCAAATGATACAATAGCATCCTTCAAAATAGAAATCCATAATAAGTATACCTAGCTTTAATTTTTATGAACACAGATTGAAAATATTTTTTATAGACCCTCATTTTACTACGGGTAAAGAAATATCAAATTAATCAATGACTAAAATTAATCATGGAGTAATTGAAATAGATTTAACAGAGTAAAATTGAAAGAACTCTCTCTATTCCATAATGAATTATTCCTTTGCTACATTGAAAACCTCATACACCAATATTTACCATGTAAAGTTCTTAAAAGTAATGAAAGTAGACAGAATTATAAAGTAAGTTTACCTTTAAGCCTTTCGCTCGATTAATAGCTCGAAGAGGCCTTAACACTCTTAGTACTCTCAATATTTTAACGACCGATATCCCTCCTGAACTAAAACAAATTATTATCCATAAAGAAAGCCGTATAAGTGAATCTGAATGTAAAATTGAGCAGAATATTAATTTAAAACCAAGTAGGCAAAATAAACATATGTAAACACTAATATTATATTTTTTAACTCTGTTATGACGAAGTATGTTTGCACTTACGGGAAAAAGATGGAAACAAGTGAAACACTAACAACCAGCAAGTCTAGCAAATTAAATGCAGATCTACAGAAGGCCCCGTCATGAAGTACAAATCCATAAGATATCATTTTCAAACATATCTCTATAGTAAAAACTGAAGTAAAAAACCAGTCAAAGTAAATTAAAATCTGAAATAAAGTCAAACATTTACAATTAAATTAGAACAAATTTACAAAAGATAGAAAAAAAGAATAAATAGCTACTATTTAATAATTACATTCTCTCTTAAAAAAAAAAAAAAAAAAAAAAAAATTCTATGGAAGTAAAAGGGGACCGGCATAGCAGAGCAGAGAGGAAACTTGAAACCTAGGTCAAAACAATAATGTAGTAGTAGTCTAGTACTTCCTACTAGAACGGGTAGGACAAACCACTTGTTCGAACCTTGCATTTAGGCCAAATTTTAGGCCCTTTTTACGCCCCGTGGTGGAGAGTTCCAGCTACTTCACACATCATAAATTTGTACATTGTACCGCCGAAGCAAGTATGGTGTGGTCATTTGTAAGCTATATAAGTGAGCGTCAAAGCGTGGGGGAAGAGTGCCCCATAGGGGATGTCCTTTGCCCTGCTCCGTCCTCAAACCATAGATACAAATCACGTCATCATGACACGAATCAGACCCACATCAATCCCACATTAAAGAGTGGGGGAAGAGAGCTCCATAAGGGGTGTCCCTCGCCCTGCACCGTCTGCGATTCATAGATGCAATTCAGAGTATCATGGCCATATGATACTTCGATCCCCCATACGATCCCGTGTGGGGGATCGAACCAAGACCTCGAGTCGCCTCGACTAATTGATAGCTGAGCGAGAGCCTTAAGCCGCTCGGTCACGCTGGCTCCCCAAACAACAATGTATATCTGATTCAAACCTCAAAGAAGTGAGAAATGTTTCACACTGATGATCATATCGACTAGATGAGTAAAGTGCCTGATCCCCTTTCCTGTAATAACCTAAAGATTTGTTGATCGGGACGTAAAATAAATTTACTTATAATTTATTTGTAAAATATCAGTTAATTTTAAATAAAAAAAATAGGTATTTTAAATTAATTGTTGACAATTTGTTGAGTTTGGTTATAACAGTATTAGGGTCTGTAGGTAAAACCAAGGACCCTTATATTTTTCTGGGTGTGTCTGTCTCCGTCTGTCGCCTGCTCTCACGACTACACCTTTCGTCTGATCACTTTGAAATTTGGCATATATTCTTTTTTTGGAAACCGTGTGGGGTATCATATAAAACGGTACGTTGAGCTGATTACAAAAATGTATATTTTTTGGTTAAAAGCTTTGACAGCATGAGCGTAGCCGAGTTTGAAGTGGGTGTTAAACTGAAAAGTGCCCCCCCCCCCTTCTATCTCGCTAATATAAAGTGCAAAAAATCTGAAAAAAATCCTGAACATTCTTCGACCAAAAGTAAAGATACCACACTTTTTGGAAATTTCGGAAATAAAAAAAATTGACAAAATACGCTTTTTATAATTATGCTCTTTTCAATGTATTTATATGTTTATAGTCCGGTTCAGTGGCAAAAAAAAAAAACTTTATTAGAAGTTTGTTTATGTGTTTTGAGAATATCAGACCCATAGGATAGTTCAAAGTAGGCTTTTTAGCATTTTAAAAAACACCATCAATAGGTACTACTTAAACAGTACAGTGTTGCCTATGGATAAACAGGTCAAGTGTGTGCTAGTCAGCACAGGGAGGGCTGACTAGCACACACTTACCCTGTTTATTTTTAATTATTTATCATTTCTTAATTTTATTAGCTAGGAAAAGCCCCAGGTGAAGCCCAAATTGAGCGTTGTTTAAAAGAAGAAAGGGGATAGAAAAAAAATGTTTCATTCATTTTTCTTTTTTCTATGAATTAAATATTTCAATTATGCTATGATTACCTTGTTCCTTGGAGAGTCAGATCTAAGAGGGTCTTCAGCAGCTAGTAGTGCAGAGGAGACCATAATACAAACTAGAATAACATTTCCAAAGTGACTGTGGTTGCACAACCAATGACAAAAAACTCTTATGCTGTAACAGGTAAAAATAAATTAATTAAAACTAAAATAAACATTTCTTCAGATTGACATTTCATTTGTTAGACTAATATTTTTTTCAAAGCTAAATTTTGAGTTTTATCTTGTATTGGGATTATCTAAGTCCATTTTAGAAATATATCTAAAAATAAAAAAAATATTGGTCCATAGATTAACTTATGGTATAAAAAAAAACTTATGGTGTATTTTTATTACACTATCTTTAATTGAGGAATTATAAAAATTAATTAAAATTCTTATCACCTATTATTATAGGAAAATATGAAAAAAGAAGACGCAAGAGGTATGGGTTGCTGCTTTGTAGCCATTTTAAATTCCGACATACGTCGAGGCCTGGCAGTAACTGTATCATCATTATCTGGATCTAAAATGAAACGAACAATACAATTTAATATCCATATTAAAAAATTCTGGTGTTAACAAATATATTTTTAAGAAATTAGGTTAATTAGAAATTTTCACGAGTGACACTAGGATTATTCATTTTTTGATGCAGTCCCCTTTAATTTTCAATTTAAGAGATTTCTATTTAGGGTCTTCAGGGGTATAAAAACCAACTACGTTTTTTTGGCAATATTTCGTCCTTTATTTAGGACATTTTCAAGTTCAAGCATTATACTATTTCCAACTGTGCGAGAATTAAATTTATTTCTCAATAGTCAATTAGAAAGGGGATACATATTTCCTTATCCCACTCTTAATTCCGTCAATTTAGGACATGAATTATGACTTTATTTAGGACATGAAAATGTCCTAAATAAAGGACGAAATATTGCCAAAAAAACGTAGTTGGTTTTTATACCCCTGAAGACCCTAAACAGAAATCTCTTAAACTAGGATTATTGTTTTATTAGACTTTAATTTGCTTGTTTTTATATTGTCTTGTCTCAATTGAACCTTTCCAAAATCTAATGATGACCTCTTTCCTTCTGGCAGTACAGGGAGCATTTTCCATTTGGTACGACAAACGATTGGTGGAGACTCAAATATTTTCTTAATATATCCCATTCTATTTTCTAGGGCCTTTGTAAGATAAAAGGTTCCCAACAAGTGCATCCAACACATATCCATATATTTATGAAGAACATTACAAGAGAGGAAAAAAATCAGGTGATGATAAGCTGCATGTTCTCAGCTTAACAAGGAAAATGGTGGGCGTTTCCATATACTAAAATTTTTAGAGGTTGATGGTAGAAAAATAATGACAAAACTTGAAGCTTTCTGGGTGGATGATCAACACTGCCACTCCCAGGAATTAGTACAACCTCATCTTTTACCCAACACCTTTACCTATCCTCATGGGCGCCCATATGAATTTTTGTAGGGGGGGGGGGGGCACCGCCACCAACGTGTGGAGGGGGGGGGGGGGGACTTAACCGGGGGGGGGGGAGCTAGGTTTTTTAGCCTCCCTTATTTTTTATTTTTAAATTTTGTAGATTTTAACCTATGAAAAACGTAGGTCCTAAAAGTCGAACTTCCAGTTCAGTGTGTGTAGGTCAAAATATTAATTCTTAGTTTCCTTTGAATTTTTAAAATTTAGTTAAGTGGAGTTTGGTTCTTTACTACTGAGCAAGAACGGATAAAGCTATAGTTTGCATGAAGTTATTATGAATATTAGACAGTGATAATTGTTGAAAGAAAAAGATTTATTTTTGTGCATCTATATAGGAAGAATTAACAATTTTAATCTAATTTATATCGGTGTAAAAGACATTAACCCAATTTTTATTTCTCTTTTTGATTTCTTTTTTCGATATGTTGTTCGGACCAGTTAGGGTGGTAGTGTACTAAGTTTGCAGCTTCAAAAAAGCTGTGCTAGCTGCGTTATACGTGAAAAACTGATCAAAATTTAGACTTTTTTCAGTTTTTGCTCGTAAACTAAGTTTTTTCGATATTAGTCGGTATATTATATTTTGAAGGAAAGTAAATTTGCAGCAGCATAAGCCCAACTGCAGCTCTGCACATATAATACTTTCCGAGATATGGCACGTCAAAAATAAAGTTTTTTTAAAAATAATGAAAATTTTAAGTTTTGTTCTCGTTTCAGGTCGAATATCAGATATCGGCATAGAAGCGCTCACTACGAGAAAAATTGCAGGAAATGAAGTTGTAGTACATTTAATTGGCTTTTATACAAGCACAAAACGAAGCCCGTAGACAAAATAGTTCTGTTGCAATTGTAAAAAAAAATATAAAACGGAAAATTGTTTATTTTAAGAAATGAACCTAAACCACTTCCAATAACAAGTTGTGAGCATTTGACAATAATCACTGGCTCTATTGAAGTGCGCAACAAGCTGTTTGATGTGGATATACTCAGCATCTTTTAAAAGTTGTAGATTTTTAAGATGTTTCTAGTAGATTTTTTTTTAGGATTTTTAGAGTATTTCAAATTCGAAGTGGCCAATTGCTTAACGAAGAGGAGATGCTTTCAATTATTGAAGAACATTTTTAATAAGATATTTATATACATTTAATGATTCTATGCATTTTTCTTTCATCAAATGCCCAAAATCTTGATATTATATGCGGTTTTGGATCATTTCTTAAAAAATACAATTTTCTGTTTCTTTTATGATAGCAACAGAACTGTTTTATCTACAGGCTTCATTTTGAGCTTGCATAAAAGCCAATTCAACTTACTACAACTCCATTTCTCATGACTTTTCCCGTAGGTGAGAGGTTTTATGCCAACATTTGGCCCGAAACGAGAGTAATAATAAAAATGCCAATTTTTGTTTTGAAAAAATAGAACATTTTTGCATTGTCATATCTCGAAAACTATTATTGGACGTACAGAGTTGCCGGTGAACTTGAAGCCAATTAAATTTACTACAACTTCATTCCATATGACTTTTCTTGTAGGCTAACAGTTTTACGCAGATATTCGCCCCAAAACGAGAGCAATACTTAAAATTTATTTTGAAAAAAAATTTCCAATTTTTAAAGTGTCATAAAGTCATAATATATCGGAAGCTATTAGACGTACAGAGTGGTCGTTGGACATAAATTGTAAATGTATTGCACTGTAAAAATAGTAAGAACAAATAACATCGCGAACGGCGCATAGTTTACGAGGTATATAGGAAGAACTAAAACCATTGTTTTCAGTTTTTCATGTAATTTGCAGCTAACACAAGTTTTTTGAAGCTGCCAACTTAAGATCACAATATAGCCTAACTGGTCCGAACACAAGGGCGGATCCAGCCAATTTTGAAGGGGGGCTAGACTCTCTTTTAGGGGGGTCTGGGGGGTCCTCCCCCGGGAAAATTTTTGTAGTTTACATTTCTTGAAAACGTTATTTTAGTCTATTCCAAGCGCATCTAAAATGTTATTTTATACCAATAAATTGAAGTTTTTTTATGAATGTGACATGAAGACCTGGGTATTTTATTTAAGCAAACTATTTGAATAATATTTTATTATTAAAAGTTGTACTCTATATAAATGATTAATGTTTTATTTTAGTACCCAGTAAAATAAATTGGTACATTTTAAAAATATTTTAGTTACTTGAATTAACAAAAAAAATTAAGTATGCCAAATGTTTTGATTCAACAGAAATTAGGTTAAAAATAAAAATAATAGGGTATTTAACAGTCCAGTCAATAAGTACAAAACATATAATCTTCCTTGCAAAAGGTAGGGTATCTACAATTTCTGGATATGTTGTTAGGGCCAATCCCACAAGTAAAATTCCAAGGAGGGGGCTGCAGCCCCCACAGCCTCCCCCCTTCCAAATACATTCTTGTGTTTTATGATTGCAACAGAACTATCGGGCCTACAGACCTGAAAAAAAAGTTCGTTTAAAAGGAAACTAGTAAATTTAATTTACTACAACTTCATTTCGTATGTCTTTCCTTGTGGGTGAGCGGCATTATAACGCTTTTCGGCCCGAAACGAGAGCAATACTAAAAAAATTTTTTTTTTGGAAAAACTGACCATTTTTGACTTGTCATAACTCGGAAAGTAGTAGATGTTCAGAGCTGCAGTTAAGCTTATGCTGCTGCAAATTTACTGTACTTTAAAAATAGTAACGACTAATATTGAAAAACACATATATAATCTACGAGTTATATGGCAACAACTTAATAAAGTCCGACTATATTCAGTTTTTCACGTATTACGCTGCCAGCACAAGTTTTTCAAGCTGCAAACTTCACACTACCCTAACTGGTCCGAATAACATATAAAACAAAATCAGAACTACATTATTATTAATGTCTAAGTTGACTGGCATAATGCATAATAAAAGAAATCAGTAAACCCTGTGATTACTTTAAAAAAAACTATATGAAGCGGTTCTTAGCTAATTCTGATACAATCTAACCTACATAAACAAATTTTAGTGTACGTTATACCAATACGTAAATCTCTTTCTTGAAAGCAAAACACCTGACTTGACTACGGTAATATAAAATTTTTCCTCTTTTTCTGGGGGGGGGGGGGGGTGTTCCCCCCCTCTTCCCATAGGTATGGGCGCCCATGAACGGTTTGGACCCTATGAACCAAAGAGCGACGGAAGGATGGACACATCACCCTCGGTGTAAGGGTTTCGAGAAGTATTTACAAACCCTAAAATATGTATATGAAGTTGAGGTTCTGAGCGAATTCTGATTGAAACTAACCATACATAAACAAAGAAATTTAATGTATGTTATACCAATACGTAAATCTTTTTCTTGAAAGCAAAACACCTGACTTGACCACGGTAATATACCTAAATTTTTCCACGGCCAGGGATACTATATATTTTTCCAGGGGGGCCACAGCCCCCCCCCCCCCCCCCTGCCCATAGGTATGGGCGCCCATGCCTATCCTAATGCAGCCACTTATCCTATTTTCAAAAAAAAAAACTTGCTTCTCCTCAAAAACAAAATATTATTATTATATTTACTTTTAGACATACACAAACTTCTACAGTTTGTGCGGGATGATTGTTGTTGACAGCACGGGAAAATCAAAAAATTGGGGTAGGGGGTCAATGAGAGGTCAGGCTTTTTATTCTAAAAGGTCAGGCCAACTAAGGAAACAATAATGCCACTAGTAAAGGGACAGGAGTAAAGGGACACTTATGATCATCTCCTAGTGACTTTATTTTTTTCCTTCCATAGGTTAGCCAACCTTAGTGTCAATAATCAACACTCATTGCTCAAGAAACTAGCCCCCCAAACACAAGGCACGTTGCATGATTATTTGAGTTTAATTAGATATCATTTTTATCTGTAGGGACGAGTCTAAGAAAGAGGTTTTGGCTCTAAGACACCTCAGGAGCCTAAGGAACCCACCACTGAGACTGAGCACTCCTAAACCAGTTGGATAGTATCCCTCTCAACATCTTCCTGCTCCTGTATAATTTTCCCATTTAGCAGAAAAGAGCATCCATTTTTCAAAGGAAATGGTTCTGTTACCAGTTCAGTGATGATAACAGAATCGGTAACAAATTCTGAACTGTCGCAACTGCAAATCACAATGTTAAAAGCAACATTTAACAAGTATATTATATCATTTTTATAATCAATTTAGCTCAAAATTAAAGGTGAGGAGATCCATATCCAACAAACACACAAAAAATGTTAATGTATAACAGACAAATTGATTGAAATTCCACAAATCAATTTAATTAAAAAAAAAATCTGTTAATTTTTCAACTTTAAACATTTAAATTATTAATTTATAAGTCATACCTTGTGCATCAATATTTTCATCAGACCCGTATTCTTCATTGTCTGTATCCATCATAGAATTCTGGTCACTCTTCAGCGTCCTGTAAAACAAAGTTCACTCAAAATAGGGAAATATAAACAAATATAAATTTACTTAAGACAAAAATCTAACCTTATAGTTCGTACTAAACTTTATCATAAACACGAATACGAGTTCATCATTAATTGGTCAAGTGTTTTTTAGAAGATGCGTGGTCATGTTATAACTAGTCCAATGGTTGTATGGAGTGAGTCGTTCTCGTTTCCTTTGTTTATGTTCTTAGTACCACGTGTTTTTGCTATCTCTTTTTTCTGGCCCTCATCACGCTACTCTCATAAGGTAAATTATACAGCATTTTTTTATTGATAAAAGTAAGTCATTAGCTAGCATTACTAGCTAATTTTTAGAGTTATTATTTAACATGTTTAGATTTTTCAACTGGGGCACTAAACATTGATTTTTTCAAAACAACATGACGTCCACGGTGCATCATGGTCATGAATGACGTGCATCATGAATGACGCACCTGTTGCGTCAAACCGTTTTCGTAACATTTTGCGCTTCCCATTTTTTTTTTCTTTCTTCTGATATATATTAATTTCTAAAATAAATACTTTAGATGGCTGGGGTGAAAAGAAATCTTAAAAAAATATATTTTTTTCAAACATACATCAATAATTATGAATAATTATTAAGGTTCAAGTTTTTACATGTTTCAATTACACAATCAATTTTACAAACTTGTTATTTTTTTACATATTGAATAATATAATAAGTCAAAATAGAATAATAATACCATGACACACACAGTGCGTTATGCCCGTTTCAGTGATAAACTGTCCTTTCTGTGGCTGCATGACACACATGGTGCGTCATAATGTTTTGTTATTTTTTTACATATTGAATAATATAATAAGTCAAAATAGAATAATAATACCATGACACACACAGTGCGTTATGCCCGTTTCAGTGATAAACTGTCCTTTCTGTGGCTGCATGACACACATGGTGCGTCATAATGTTTTGTTATTTTTTTACATATTGAATAATATAATAAGTCAAAATAGAATAATAATACCATGACACACACAGTGCGTTATGCCCGTTTCAGTGATAAACTGTCCTTTCTGTGGCTGCATGACACACATGGTGCGTCATAATGTTTTGTTATTTTTTTACATATTGAATAATATAATAAGTCAAAATAGAATAATAATACCATGACACACACAGTGCGTTATGCCCGTTTCAGTGATAAACTGTCCTTTCTGTGGCTGCATGACACACATGGTGCGTCATAATGTTTTGTTATTTTTTTACATATTGAATAATATAATAAGTCAAAATAGAATAATAATACCATGACACACACAGTGCGTTATGCCCGTTTCAGTGATAAACTGTCCTTTCTGTGGCTGCATGACACACATGGTGCGTCATAATGTTTTGTTATTTTTATAAACAATAAACATTAGAAAAACGATTCTGATGCATTCCATGCATATCTGAGTCCAGACTAACATAAATTAATGAAAAAAATATCTGTTCCCAGGAAGTACTTTTTTCTCTCTTCTATACCGCAGTCAAAGAGTTAATGGACTACATTATGGAATTTTCCCCCATATTTAAAGGTAAAATTCAATTCTAATTTTCGTCTTGGTGTATGTTTTTTTGAACCTGTATGCCAAATTTGATCAAAATTGACCCAGAAGTAACCACAGTAAAATGTGTAAGTAACCACATTTTAGCACTCAGGGGACCTCAAAATGTGTAAATCCATTCACTGAAATTAAGAAGGACGTGTGTATTAATGAGTCTATTATTTGGAAGTAAGACGTAGAAAAAATAATACTCATATGCTCACATGTTATCTTGCATATCTTCTTCTTCCTCCTCTTCCCCCTCCTCCCCTTCCATAGGCTCATCTTCTTCTGAGAGTACTTGGTCTTCAGCATTTTCTTCTGCCCATTCTTCTCCTTCTGCGGCTGAACCAGTTATTGAACCTTCACCTTTACCATTTCCAGCCTAAATTTAAAAATTCATAAGGTAAAAAATTATTTCTATTATAATCAGAACTGACTATGAAAGACTATAAAATATGATTATAGTAATCAATTAGAGGCAGAATTGGTAAGTAGAAGATTTCAGCTTATTATACATCCAATAATTTTTGCCTTTGTTAATGTCCGTTTTTGTGAGAGAGATAAGCCTAACCCTGTTTTAAGCATTCCACTGAATTACTACTTATAATGTAATAAAACATCGTAAACTAGGCGAAATATAGCCAGATCACGCCTATGAAATAAAAGTTGTTAAAGATTATTACTAACCTTTAACGACGACCCCCCCCCCCCCCCCCCTCCCAGAACATTAGGTGGTAAACTTTGGTCAACTGCCAATTCTACAGATAATCATATACCCATGGATACACCATATTATGTATTTATATTATATCAAAAAGAATAAAAAATCTATTACTAACCTCTCCTTCCTCCTCTTCCTTTTCAATGGCAGTAAGTGATTCTGCATCTGCCAAATTGTCCACAGCGATGGCCAAGAAAACGTTCAAGAGAATATCTATTACCAATTATAAGGAAGTATAATTTTCTGTAAGAGTTCATAGTATGGAATTAAATGATATATTGACAGTAAAATGATTCTAGAGCCCTCATTCCACAGTACCATCAGCAGAATCTATTATTTCCAGGTTTTATAATATATTGAGATTAATGTGAAATAAATGTAGTTTTAAATATACACAGTCCTCCTTATATCCGTTTAAACAAGGTCTTGAAACACATATCATATATTATATTACCTAATATTGTGGATAAATATATTACAAAAAATTTACTCCTAGTATTATTTGTGACTGAGTTGATTTTTCGGAGAAATAGTTCACAACATTCCTTTGAAATAACAAAAAATATACAAAACAAGAAATAGTCAGGGTGCCAAATAGCTATTTTTATGGTGACCTGGAATTAACGTATACATACATTTTTTTTGTTTAATAATATGTATACTTTAAGAATCTGAGTGATGCCACCCTGTCACCCTTGAGCATTTTCGGAAAATCAAAATGGCGGCAAATAAATAATGAAAAATTAGGGTTTTCTGATTAGATTCAATATGGGCGTGCGATACATCATTTCTTCGGTTTTTGATGTCAAGATTAATACATATTTTATTATGTTTTATTTATTTAAAAAAAAGCAGGATTCCCATCCTTTATTCAGTATAGGATTGGTAGTAACCTCATTAAAAAAATGTTTTATCTAAAACCATATACAAAAGTGTTTAAAAAAGCAAACAAGGCTTCAATACAAAATTCACACATATTCACTAAAAAAAACAAAAAAAAAAAAAAAAAAAACTGCCAATTGGTGTGGCACATAGCTTTCTCGCGTCCTATTTCGTAGATACTTAAATGTTTTTTTGCATTTACAACCCATAATTGTCAAAATTATTTAATTTTCCCTGTTTTTTATATCTGACAAAATTGTTTTGATTTTTTAGATGAATTAAAGTCTCATTTTAGCATTTAAAGTGCGC
This sequence comes from Gerris lacustris, assembly GCA_951217055.1. Taxonomy (NCBI): domain Eukaryota; kingdom Metazoa; phylum Arthropoda; class Insecta; order Hemiptera; family Gerridae; genus Gerris; species Gerris lacustris. The sequence goes on from OX578285.1 coordinate 63,536,335, forward strand.
AGACGGTATAAATTAATCTGGGACTATCTGCGGCCTACTTTCGACAAACCACCCAAATATCATAAAACTCATATGAGTACTTTTGAAGATATAGGTGAAAATAAATGTATGTTTGATCGTATGTGGAAGACAAGCAAATGAGCGCATAAGGATGAAACATATATAGAACTAAAAATGAGCTAATTATGACCTAACATCCAAAATTCATTAAAATTGGATAAGTATAGTTTTTATGACTTGTTGGTTCGCTAAAATTGTAGACAGACCAACAGACAGACACGGAACAATAAATGTTTCGTATGTCTTGTTTTTTAATTAAATAAATAAATAATGAATTTTTAAATTTAATTAATTATCTTTTTTAAAGATGAATTAATTAATTGAATTTAAAAAGTAATACACATTAAATTCATTTGCATAAAATCTTTGGAGGGCTAATTAACTCACGTCCAGTCATCCAATCGAGCTGAAACTTTGCACATTGACTCTATTACCAATAAAAAATATTCTAACAAATTAATTAATACATTAATTTTTAAATTTTATTAATTATCTATTTAATTTACCCTTACAAAATAAATGTATAAATATAAAGGATTTATAATAATAATAATAATAATAATAATAAAAAATGCTTTATTGAACAGAGATTTATACATAAATATAAATATAACATTTATAAGCCCTGGCAGTTCAGCCGTCGGCTAGAGTTGGCTATGAAGGCCTAAACCTTTTATTAGTGACCATTAATTCATCTATTTTATTGGTTATTTTCATGCATATTTTTTATTTTTTTATTTTTTTCTTTATTTTATTTTTTTTTTTAAATTGGAAAATAAATAATTTATAACAATATGATTATAACAGGCATTCAAATAATTAAATATTAAACTAACATAATTATAATAACTATACAAGCTGTCATTAACTTAAAATAAAAACTAATTTGGATTCTCTCACATTCTCTAAATGCATTTTTTTTTTTTTTTTTTTAATTGGAAAATAAATAATTTATAACAATATAGTTATTAAAGGCATTCAAATAAATAATCTATATTAAACTAACAATTCCAAAACATTATCTTAATAACTATTAAAGCTCTCATTAACTTAAAAACTAATTTTGGATACTCTCACATTCTCTACATGTATTAATTGTAAAAGAGTATAGAGAATAATAATAAGACTTAAATTAAAACAAATGAAGAATATATCTATCATCTCCATACAAGAAATTTAGTTTGTAATCAATAAATAGTGAATACAGTAGCTTCCTTACGACTTAAACAGGACGCATTCTGACCATGCCCATATTCCCCGAGGAAATTAATTAAAGATTTTGCTAAAATTAATAAAATAAATTAAATCTCTTATTAATCATGTTGCATGATATATCTCCTATAGTTGCATGCACGCTCTGTGTAATTGGCCAATGCTGCCCAGTCCTTACCATTTAAAAATTCAGTGACTTGACCGTCTGTAAGCTGGTGTTGTCCCAGGCACTGGACTCGGAATTCTCCTAACACTCTGCACTTTCCTATAAAGTGATACACATCCTCCTGCTGTCTAGCGTTACATAGGCTACATAGTCCGTTTCCATTATCTTCTCCTAACCACGGTTGGTGATTAAGACATATTACTCCGGCACGTAACTTCATAATCCATTTCATCGATTTTAGGCTGTTACAATCTTTAAGGTACGTGTTATCTCCTAGGTTTAAATTAAGTAGTTTGTAGTGCAAATGAAATTTAGCATTATTTGCTTGTTGAAAACATTTTTCTCTATGCTCTATTTTTATAATATTTAGGACTTTCATCATCTTTCTATTCCATTCTACTGCATTAGGCGTATCTCCGAAACTAATCGAACTGTTTTCTCCTAACTTGCTCCATTCTTTGAACCAAAACACTCTTTTTCTCACCGTTTCTATCGCAAGTATTTTTGGTAGTCTCGAGTCTTCCATTTGCAGTACCTGAGTTATATATTTAATGTGTAATTTTAACGTTTCGACGAACATACAGCTTAAGTTATTTTCAAGGTAAATGACATAGTTTGGTGTATTTAACGGAAGGGAGAATGTTTTTTTAATAAAAAATCTAAGCAGTTTCTCAACATTTTCGTTACTCTGAAAGCCCCATACTTGAGCTCCATACATCATGACAGCTTTAGATACTGCGTTAAATACCGATATTTTCGCCGTTAAAGGTACTTTTCCATTTCCTAAGAGATTACTCCAGCATGTATTCAAACCGGCTTTTGCTGTTTTCAATCTGTTTGATGTATGTAAAACCATGCTTAAATTGGGTGTTACGGTTATGCCTAAATATTTATAATCTTTTACACACTCTATCTCCTTTCCTTGTAAATACCACTTATCTTTTTTTGATTTTTTCCCCTTTTTGCCAAATACTAAGATTTTTGATTTTTCAAGATTAACGTGCAGACTCCATAATTCACAATATTCTTGTAATTGCCTTATCATCCTTTGTAACTCCCTTCCATCTTCACTTATTAATACGATGTCGTCGCAATATAATAAAATCCGTATCTTAAAATTTCCGACTCTAATTCCTCCTTCTAACCAATCATATAGATCATTCAAAAATAATGAAAATATTAAGGGGCTTAACAGGCATCCTTGTCTTAATCCTGATTCGGTGTTAAAGCTTTGGGTGATTTTGCCGTCCTTACACCATATACCTGCTTCTGTTTCCTCGTATAAATGTTTTATAATAAGAACTTTCCCGGAGAGCCCAAGACATGAAAGTTTGTAAATCATCGCCCTTCTATCGACACAGTCGAAGGCCGCCTTGAAGTCGACAAAGAAGCAGTAAACCTTTCCCCTACAATAATTTCCGTTCTTAATTTAATCAAGCTCATCAAATTGAAGATGTTATCAACTGTCGAGTAGGACTTTCTGAAGCCTGCTTGGTATTCGTTTAAAATATGCCCTTTTTCTGTCCAATCAGTTAGTCGATTTAATAGCATCCCTGTAAACAGTTTGGATATAGTGTTGAGGAACGATATTCCGCGATAGTTACTAGGGTCCGCAATATCGCCCTTTTTATAGATCGGAAAAATCACTGCCTTCTTGAAACTTCGAGGTATCTCTCCTACTTTGTATACATAGTTAAAACATGAAATCATTTTTAACAAGAACTCATCTGGTGCATTTACAAAGAATTCATAAGGTACGCCGTCGTAACCGGGCGCCTTGTTTTTCTTTGCTTTAGACAATACGCGCTTTAGCTCTTCCATATTAAAATCGGCGTCCAAAGCTTCATTTTTAAAAAGTGGCTCCGCGTACGAAATGGTCATAATATTATTTTGAGGGTTAAGTAGGTTGTTAAAGTGTTTTATCCAATCTGCCTCTTTGATATTTCCAATTTTCTTTTTTCCTTCATTTTTAAAAATGCCCACCGCTTGCCAAAACTCTTCTGTATTTTTTGCATTAATTAAGTTTGCTTTGATTTGTTCTACATAGTTTTCTTCTTTTAGCTTACACAGAACCTTGTATTGTTTTTGTTTTTTTGTATATAGTTTACGTGTGTAGTCGTTGTTGTTTTTTCTAAAGATACCCAATAATTTAAGAGTTTTATTTCTTTCTTTCCAGCAGTCAATATCGAACAATTTTTTATTAAACTTGTTATCTTTCCAGCCTGCCATCCTTCCTTGGCTCATGCTTTTGGCTGATTGAATAATGCCTTTGACTATTGCATCCGGTGATTTTTCGTCTTCTGTTCTGATATTCTGAACAAAGTTTAAGATGTGTCTGTTATAAACCTGTTAGTTCTTCTCGTTCCAGTGAAGTTTAGGTAGTAAAGACAGAGTAGATTGTTCCGTATTGTCTGTTTCTATGACTAAACTTGTTATTATTGGTTGGTGATCCGATACTATAAGATTTTCCACTTTAAATTCTTTTAACCACTTTATTTTATTCATAGAAAGACAAGAATAGTCAATGACTGAATTTCCTCGCCTTGCTATAAAGGTATACTCTCCTTCAGTGTCTCCTACAGTTCTGCCATTCAGAATTAATAAATTTGCGATCTCACACATGTCTATTATATTTTTACCTTGTGTATTTTTCTTCCTATCTTTTGAATTTCTTTCTATATTTATTATATCCTTCCAATCTTCTTCCTCCAGTTCTTTGCAAATTGTTTGATCATCTCCTATTCTTCCATTAAAGTCCCCACAAACTAACCAGTCTATCTCTGAGTTGTTTACTAATACATTATATATTTTTTCGAAATCTCTATTCCAATGGTTGCAATTTATATAGACAGGCAATACATTCAGCGACTCACCCTTCTTATTCTTAACTGAAACTATAATTTGATTTTCTATATAGCTGAAGGTCAAGTGTTTTGCTGGATTACCTTCATTTTTTTATACCTACTAGCATTCCCCCACTTGCCCTGCCATGTGAGGCTGTTTTAATTGCTGGTACCCATTTAACTGAAAAATCACTGAAAAGAAAATCTACATTATTAATATTTTTCTCTGGTACATGAGTTTCAATTAATATAATTATATCAAATAAATTAAGGTAATTTATAAAATTACTATGCTTAACTGCGCTAGCCAGACCCCCTACGTTATACGCTAATATTTTTACCTCAACACGCTCCGTTTGTTGTTTGCTTACTGTGGCTTCCTTGCTGTTGGTAGATTGTTTACTGAGATGACTGAATGTTATTATTGTGGGTTGAATTTCCTGACATGCATTATTTGCTTCTTCCTGTAGTTTCAGCTTTCCTTTCAAAGTTTTGGATCCTGTCGCTACGCAGCGAGTTTCTTCCATCCTGGTCGGCGATTCTATGACTTTTTCCTTCAATTCGGTATTTTCATTTGTTTGTTCCAACTGTCGTATATCCACATGTTTCCGTCGTGTATTTTCATCATTAATTCTTGATACTATGTCTGTATAATCTCTATTGAATATTGCCCGTAATATTTTAATTCCATCTTCATTTCCCACGAATAATCCTTTGTCTGACCAATTGAATTTGTACCCATCAATATACATATAGTCGTACACTAGTGGCATTTTTATTTTTTGACCGTGATTATTTATTTCGTCTCTGAGTTTTATTAATTTTGCCCTACTTCTTCGTACTGACTCAAGCAAAGTCTCTGTGCACTACCATGCCCGTCCCTTTCAGGGCAGTACTATTTTTCAAAATGCGCTCGATGTCTCTATCGACCGGTATGTGCGCTAGCAAGTTTCTGCTGCCATCAGCCCTTGGTGGTCCAACAGGGTAGACTCTGTTTATCCATATGTCCTCTTCACATTTTAAAACATTAACGCAGAAGTCTTTTACCACATCTCTAACTTGTGCTTCTTTAGTATACTCCAGACCTTTGAAAATTAAATTGTTTTTTCTTGCCTTTCCTCTCTAAATGTTCTACCTTTGCTTATAGCATGATATTTTCCGACTCCAGAGTTTCCACTTTTTTAGATAGCTCGTTCACCTCTTTTTTCGTCGCTAGAGATGCTATTTTTAAATCGAGCAGCTGGCTCAATTGGTCAATAGTCATTTCCCCGACCTTAGTAGAAATATTACCTTCCGATTGCATATTGGTATTTTCGGCGTGAAATTTTTTATTTATACTGTCATATGCCTCGAGGGCCGAATTATCAAGGGGACGTTTAGTAGCCGGAGAGGCAAAATAGTTTTTTATATTGTTACTCATAAAGGCTTTTATGTATTTAATTCTTAATTCTTAATTCCTTGGCTATAATAATTTAAATCCCAAGTAGAGTAAAGAAACTATGGCGATAAGATTCTAAACAATAGTAATCAAGGTAAATATTATTGTCCTTGTAATCGTACCTATCGTAACAGATTAACGGATCTCCTTATCTGAGATTGATAGCGTACCCCTCCCGTCACCTGTTTTACTTCCGTATACTAAAAACTATCTTTATATTCTAAAATAACTACTTATATTTTCACTTGTATCTCCATAAGTTTATCACTGTCGGCAACTAAAATTCACAAATGGCTCTAACACACATAGATCTATCACTATGCCAAAAATGAAAGTGAAATTCGGTCAAAAACCGCGCAAAATATCAATTTACTTGGGAGCCGATGTTAACACGACCGGCCTTCAAGACCAACTCTAAAGGATTTATAATAATAACTTTGTTTTTATGGGCTAGTATTATTTTTGAAGCTGTTAGGACTAGTTAGGGTAAGGTGATCCTAAGTATACAGCTTCAAAAAACATGTGCTCGCTGCGTAGTAAAAGTAAACTGAAAAATTGTCGGGCTTCTTTCAGTTGTTGCCATATAACTCGTTTACTATGTTGTTCGATGTTAGGCGTTATTACTATTTTTAAATTGCAGTAAATTTGCAGCAGCATAAGCCCAACGGCAACTCTGAACGTTCAATAGTTTCTGAGATATGACACTTCAAAAAGTTGCAGTATTTTTCCCCCAAAAAATGAAAATTTTAGGTATTGGTCTCGTTTCAGGCTGAATATCGGCATTAAACCGCTCTCTTGCAAGAAAATTCATAAAAAATCAAGTTGTAGTAAATTTAATTAGCATCCTTGAAAGTACAAAACGAAGGCTGTAGGCCCAATAGTTCTGTTGCAATCGAAAAAACAAAATATTAGATTTTTGTGGGCGTTCTATATTAAAGACGAATCTGGAGAGAAGGGTCTGGTTCTCTCTATATGGAGGGGACGCATCCATTGACACCCTAAACGGCCACCGGTTCCGCCTATTCGTTAAGTCAGCAGGAAACGCTTAAAAGGAAGTCAATCAAATTTGATACAACTTCATTTCTTATTACTTTTCTCGTAGGTGAGCGGTTTTATGCCGATATTCGGCCCGAAACGAGAACAGTACCTAAAATTTCAATTTTTTGGAAAAAAAACTGCCAATTTTTGGAGTGTTATATCTGTGGAACTATTGGAGGTTCAGAGTTTCGGTTGGACTTATGCTGCTGCAAATTTACTGCAGTTTAAAAATAGTAATAACGACTAACAACCATGTATGTTTGTGCGCATGTGGAAGAGAAGTTCAGATTTGCAGTTGGACTTATGCTGCTGCAAATTTACTGCAGTTTAAAAATAGTAATAACGACTAACAACTATGTATGTTTGTGCGCATGTGGAAGAGAAATAAATGGGCGCAGAAGGTTAAACTTATATGGGACCAAAAATGGGCTAATTATGACCTACCATCCTAATTTCAATATCAGATGATTAGTTTTTAAGATATGTTGGTTCGCAAAAATTGAGCGACAGATCGATAGACAGACAAGGAACCAAAAAGGTTCCCTGATGTCTTAAAAACGAATTTCTGTCTGGTAATTTTTGAAATCAGAGACATAAAAATTGTCGTTCTTCAGAACGATCACATTTTATTCAATTAATATAATAAAATACATGTAGAAAAGTAAAAAAGGGTTGGATATTTTATACTTTATTTTTCGGAGAAATTGTTTTTTAAAACATTGAGGGGGACACCCCCCCCCCCTCGGCGACGACGCCTGTGAGGTCCATTAACCAAATATGGTACTATGATTGAGCTTATAGTCTCCAATGAACCTAAAATAGGTAATGATGACTGTAAAAAAAATAGCCTAATCAATTCTTGGTGCCTATGCGCTGCACGGTCGTACCGGAAACACAAAAACGACCTCCATTATTAATGATTTTACGTACGTTTACGTCACAGAGTTTTTTTCACGGCTTAGTATAATTTTCCAAGCCTAAAGAAAAATATAATATAATGCATAACACTCCAGTGTTCTAATAAAATCGCAAAAGCATATCATTTTATACATATTGGCCGCCATCTTGAATTTCTCAAATTGCTCAAGGGTGACAGAGTGGCATCAATCGGATTTTTGAAATACACCTTAAATACAACCAAAATCAACAAAAACATTTTATGTATACCTCATTTCCCACTTTTTTGATTGGCACCTTGACTAAAATCTGGATGTCCCAAGAAGAAATAAAAGGATACAGTTACCGCATATGAACAAAATAATAAAATAAATGCAGGCAAGCATTCCAAAATGAGATTTGACTCCTCCGTATGCCTCAATTCCATCATACATAACCACATTCCAATCTTCACCTGTTAATATCTTAAAGAAAAAAAAGTAATATATTAAATCAGAACATAATGAAAAATATATTTTATTAATGCAAAATGTATCTGTTTACTTAAGTTGAGTGGATCAGAGAATTCTGCAACTAAAGGCTGAGGTAATATCCTCAGTTTAGTAAATAGAACTAAATTTATTTCACTCTTGTTTCCCCATAATGCAATTGTTAGTATGCATAAAACAAGTATTCTACTAGTCCATCAACCACCTTATAGGGAACAACTGATTTTATCTACGATTGATACGAAATATAAACAATATATCTCTGTTTAGATGCATAGATAGTGATTCTTTTCTTAGCTGTATTCATTGCCCATGAGTGTTCATAATGAGGTGAAGAATTCCTCTTTTTTTCCGCCCTAGGGCACGATTAGCGCAGATTAGCATGCGCAGATTTAGCACGATTAACGCACGATTAGCGAGTTTGTTTACATTCTAATTTACTGTTTGTTTAATTAAAGTAACTGTTTATATCGAGTTTTTAGAGAAAAATAATGAATGATTTAAGTGATTAAGAAGAAAATGAGGAGAATTAAAATAACTAATCCGGCACAAAATACAACTAATGAATTAATGTCATCTTTATCAAAAGAGAAATACAAACTAACATACAGGAAATTTATTAAATATTTTTTTCTGTATTTATTATTAAAATCCACAATCGTAGATAAAGTATGGTAAGCAACTCTTGCGAAAACTGCATTTTTCTTTGCTCATGCGGTTTTACAACCCTCGCTGTCGCTCGGGTGCAAACTCCACACTCGCATGCAAAATGCTACTTTCTGCACTAGATGCGTAGTGTACTATTATTATATTATAAGTCCTGGCAGTTAGAGCTTTTTATTAGAGTTAATGATTATTGGGCAAACAAATAAAAATAAAAATCACTATTTCATGCTAATTCTTTAAAAACAGTGGTCGTCAAACTATAAGGCATGACCAATCACTACGAAAGCAGAACCATCAATATTATATTTCTAAAAATAATTTATTTGTAAAAAAAAAATAATAATTTAAGTAATATACCTGAAATACTGTGAGCAAACTTTGCCAAAAACTGTCAAAATTACTTCTAGGTTTGTCAATTTTATCGTTAAAGCTGAATCGGCCTCCAAATACTTGCATGCCCAAAAGTGCAAAAATTACGATGAATAAGAAAAGCAGTAACAGTAAAGAGGCAATTGACTGGATTGAATTCAATAATGAAGCAACCAAATTTGACAATGATCTCCAATATCTAAAAGAAAAAAAGAAAATAAATTTGCATTTTTCCTTTCTTTATCACATTGTCATATATAATGTATTATATATTTAATTTGCTCTATCTCTATTTAACATAGTGATACTTAACTTAATTTTCAGGGAAATGAACCTAGATAATATATAAGTGTTTGGGTAGTGAATATATTAGTATTAATACAAATCTATTCATATTATTAAATAAAATGCTGTTTAGATGCCTATTATTAAACACAAGTAAGGTGAAAAATTTATTTAAGTCCGTAAAATCTCACGTATAATACCCACAAATTTTACCTCTTTTTTCTTCTAAAACAGGAGTGCGTAATAGTAACGTGTAATTAATTACTGATAATTTCAATTTGAAATTTGGCCATTATAAGTAGGTATAGGTAATTGAAAAATAACCATAATACGACTACTTGTTAATGTTTTCTTAAATGTAGCGTAGCATATGAAAAAATATCACTTAGGCCCTTTTTACTATACCCGTGGTAGAGAGTTGCAGCCACTTCACACATCATACCTCTGTACATTGTACCACCGAAGCGAGTAAGATGTGATCAATAGTGAGCCATATAAATCAGAGCGTTACGGCGAGTAATCGAACCCACGATCTCGTACCGCTCATGATTCAGTGAGTACATGGTAAGTAGTAAGCATGGTAAGTTCAGACATGGTAAGTAATTTAACCCATACGGCCACGCTGGCTCTCCTTAAAAATACCTAAATAACAATAAAAAATGTACTAAAGTACAATGCGCACAAGCATAAAATTACCCCCGAATTTTGAGTGCTCAATATAGGAGAATTTTTAATTTTCCTGAAATTGCAGCCCTAAATTCAGCATGCTTATTATACGCTAGTGCATATTATATGCGAGATTTTATGGTATATTTACTCGCTTATTTCTTTTTAAAAAGTTTTTTTTTATTCAATATAAATATTTAATAGATAAGAAATACACTTACTTTGTCACTTTAAATACTCGTAGAAGTCTGACACAACGTAAGACTGAAACGCCTAATGATGGCATTGTGTCTGTTCTGGTAAGTATCATTTCACTAATGCTACCAATGACAACAAAACAGTCAAATCTGTTAAACAATGACACAAAATATCCCTGTAAGTGGAAAAAATATTTACAATAAGCACTAAAACCTTTTCAAAAGACAATATAGTAATACAATAAAGCATTAATTTATATATTAAAAATTATTAAGAGACGGAACAATCAATATTAATTTAATACATGTTACTTATTTAGCTTTTAGGTGTTGGGACAAGGAAGGGTCAAAAAAGGGTTGAAGATTATTTCATTAAATAAGCTATATAATGTCCATTGAGGGTCATTTTTAGGCATGTTATATGCTTATATTGTAGTTACAAATGACTGTTGTCTAAAGATATACTTTCTTAAAAATAATTAACTAAAATTATAACTCTAGTGGTAGGTTTCCTTAATAAACTTTTTTAGACAAGTTATTCTATAAAAAAAAAGCACCAACCTTAAAAACCTTAAAATTAATCAACCTTAAAACCTTAATTTAACCAACCTTAAAATTAAAAATATTTTTATGAATTAAATAATAATATTTATATATTGCCCCTTGAGGTACTATATAGCCTATTTAATGAAATAATCTTTGACAATTTGTTGACCTCTTCTTGACCCAGCACTTAAAAGCATCTATACTAATAGGGGGCCACAACCTAATAAGAATTATTTATTACTTCAAAGAGTTAATAAAAACATTACACTAGTTTCACAACAGATTCTATTTTCGAATTTTACCAAGCTGTCAATGAACTAAATATCCACTTGACTCTACTTGCAGTTTTCCAACAACTGTTACAGCACAGCTTTACTGTTAGTTAACAACTAAAGTAAAGATAAAAATTATAGAAAACACTTTGAATAACACATTTCACCTCAAAGTGACATGTGTGCATTGATTCCATCAAATAATATAAGTAGAAAACAGCATAATAAAAGAGCGAATCTAGAATTGGCTACACCAGGATACCATACACACATTTATAAAATTTTGAAATTATTATTTACCTGAAATCCCAAGCTGTACATTTTTAACAACATTTCCATTGAAAACAGTGTCACGAAGAAAATATTTGTAATTTCTGAAAATGAAATCACATTAGATACAGATTGATTAAATTTAATAAACCTAGATCCCAAAAGTATGCCATTTGAATGAAGGCAATCCTAGACAAAAATATTTAAAATTGTTAGATGAATACCTTGAAACTGGTCTAACCAACGAGGCTGGTGATAGTGCTCCGTGGCTAAGACACCTGTATTTAAAAATACTAATATAATAATTAACCAGTAAAATGTTTGGGATTTTACAGCTTTCCTGCAAGCTCTTCTCATTCTGCGATTAACTCTATAAAGAAAGAAAATAATTTAATTAAAATTCAACATAAAAATGTTAAAACAGATAAACATTTATACTCTCTGACTTAAAATTAATAGGTGAATAATAGAAAAAACTATAAAGATAACACTTGAAAACTATTGATTTATCACTTGAATCTTTACTTTCATCCACTGTGCACATAAACATTGTTCAGAATATTACCTATCAAAGTCTTTTTTCTGCTTCATGTACCAAGAATCCTGTTTACTTTCATCTCCTTCAAGCCGCTCTCCAATCTCTATTTCAACACCTTGACCTAAAAGTAAATCAATTAAGAATTAGCTAAAAATATTAAAAGATAATCATTTTAAACAATTAGTGTACAAAAAAAAAACAAAAAAAAAAAAACAAACAAGATAGTGTTGGGTTAGAAACAATATTTCCCAGATCGCCTAGTAATTCCATAGATATACAGTAAGTATAAATGATTTTATTTGCCCGGTTTCTTTTTGCATGTTGAAGCAATGTTTAATTTATTTTTTATTTTTTTTTTTTTTATGGAATATTTGTCTTCTTTCACAAGTGTTCGATATCCTGCTTACAAGGTAGAAAGGTTTATGATGTTTTAAATGATAGATTGAAAATTGGATTAAGCATTTAAGGTGGTGTCTATATTGTGAAACTTGTTTATAGCATCACTGGAAATCAATTCATCTAAAGAGAAGTTGGAACTTCGATGTTAGAAAAACATAGCTGATTGCTTGGTCCAACACCAGCTTCCTCATAGAGGTGAATAATGTGACGACTGTAGGTATTGCACTTGTCCTGAGGTACACTGGAGGAGAAGCGTTATCAACATTAATATACGATTGAATGATGTCCTGTAAAATAATCCTGAAACAACATTTAAAACAACTCACAAGATAACGTGTAACATTAAAATAATATCTAATAATTATAACAATCCACTGTTGTCACATACCTTCATAAAGAAATTGTGTCTTTTGTAGCGCAGCAAAGAGGGAAGGAATAAATTTCCTCTGGTTTCCTTATGGATGAAACACAAATTACCACTTAAAGTGATTAACCAGGTACTCTCATATATTACTTATTAATATCTATGATGAAATAAATATTATTAATTGTTCTATAATACATTATTAGCCGTAATCTTTTACGAGAGGGGAGGGAATCTTAAATTTTTTTAACTAATCAATTTAAAACAATTTTATGATTTCCCTCTCCCCCCTCCCCCCCTGTATGGCAGAGGGGGCCAATAACTCCCCTACCAAACAGGGAATATGACCAGGGCTCTAATATTGAATTTTGGTGCTACTTAAGGCAAATATTTTCATGCTAAGCAAACATATTTAATTTCTTCACATTCATTCTTACTCCTCTAGCTATGGAGTGCATGATGTCAGTAAATAATGCAATCTTCAAATGTGTACAGTTATGCCTACAGTGTAGTGAAAAAAATTTCTCCTAGATTCTTAAAATATGAGACTAAAGAATATTTCTATACCTTTGGCTTCTCTTCGTTTGTCTTCACCTTCAGGTTCGATGTCCTCTGCCTGAGTTATCCAATCTAAATAACCTCTCAGATCTTCTTCTATCTGCTGTTTTTCACGTAACTTATGAAAATCACCTCTAGCCTTAGCCTTTTCCCTTTCCTTAGAAAACTCTCTGAAAGAAATTAAAAATAATTTTTAACTAAATTTGAAAAAAATTGCTAAGCTGTTATAATGCTATCTAAATAAAGCCATATTTCCTAAACGCAATAGACTTTTCTAAATGATCCCAGAATGAGACAGGTGAAGTGGTTCATTTCAGGACTACCACCAAAACAATATAATATTACTAAACAAGCACTTCTGTCATCTTCAGATGCCTACTAACTGTAAGATAAAAAAAAAGAACATCATATGTTTCACATACCCGCTGAGGACACCAAGAATTAGATTCATAACGAAAAATGCTCCAAGAATAACCATTGACACAAAATAAATCCATTGCCAAGAATTTCCCATGGAATCCTCTATCTAAAGAAAATAAAATATAAAAACACTTAATATAATAATAATAATACAAAAATTGCAAAAAATAATTTCAAAATTGTATTTTTATACTTTATATATATATATATATATATATATATATATATATATATATATATGCCATTTTTTGTTGTCCAACAGCCCTTGAAGGGCCTAGGACTGCCAAAGGGCTTATACAATTATATATGTAATAGATGACATGGGGATAGTGTGTAGCAACATCAGCCATAAAGTTCTAAAAGGCTGTTTCTCCCACTTTAAACAACTTATAAATAATCTACCTTAAGAACAAAAAGGTTGACTTACTGAATATAAAACGTCAGTCCAACCCTCTAATGTTATACATTGAAAAACAGTCAACATTGAAAGACCAAAGTTATCAAAATTAGTGATTCCATTGTTGGGGCCATCCCAGCCTTCCAAGCAAACCATGTCCGGATAACTACTACATTGGAAGCCAACACCTTCTTTCGTACTACATGGATGAGGATTATCCATGGGTTGCCCTAAAAAAAAGAAAAAAAAGTTAAGTATAAAATAAAAAAAAGTGATGATATAATCTTGGACTTCTATCATGATGAGAGGATATAATAAAAAAATTAAAAAAAGGGAACTTACCAAAACCAATAATTTATAACACAAATTAAAATTTATTTTTAATTTTTATGTTTGTTTAATAAGTTGGTTATTCAGAGTTTTTCCTAACAAATTTAAACTAAAAAATTATGAAGGAACATTTAACCGAATATAGCTTGCAATAATAAGCAATGTGATTTCAAAAAAGAAGAATTAAATCTGTTCATATATAATCAATTTTTATATTGAAGTATAAAAATAAAATAAAATAAACAATTCGTAATAGGTACCTGTAAAGTTGTCATAACAAGTTCTGTGCAAGTGACCAGAAAATAATTCTAAACCAATGATGGCATAAATAATAATAACAAATAAAACTAGAAGAGCAATATGCAGTAAAGGCACCATGGCACGTAAAATTGAATTCAGTACCACTTGGAGACCTGGAACACACACACACAAAATACTAATTAGGCAACTCAATTAGGAATTAGTTACAATGTTTAACAATTAATACCTGTAGTAACACCATAATATATGTAGATTTTACAACATCCAGAATCTGATAAATCATGATTTCGCTAGTGGTTTATTAAAAATATTGAAAAAGAATGGATTATGTGGGTGCAACGGGGAGCCTCCGCAGACAGTGGACCACGTGCTTCTTTCACAGCAGGGAGAGGACACCTGGCCTGAGCCGACGCCCTTGAAGACCAAGCTCTATGGCTCGTTGGAGGACCTACGCCGTACCACCCACTTCATTAGGGTCTCCCAGCTTCCCCTATGAAGAACCAAGAAGAAGAAGAAGCTAGAGTGGTGTGTCAAATGCCTATACAGAAGAATTTGATGATCTGACGTTCTAACCACAAAATTATAATACCAGCAGATACAGAGTAGTCGTGGTCCTGAAGACATCCCTCGCCATCTATAAATCAAGGCCATGGTACGGATCCAGCACCTAGGTCCTAGGTGCTTTAATTTACATTGCTCACTATTGATTACATCTCTTGACCATCTGGGCGTCAAAATCTTAGGGTTAACAGTAGAGTCAAGATGAGTTTTAATTCTGACAGCATGGGAAAATCTAAAAAATGGGGAGAAGAACAAATAATGAGAGCTTGAGATTTTGATGTCTTGAAGGTCATTGGCTCCCAAACTCAGTTATTTATTTTCTCACGTTGTTAAAAATCAATTCTAATAATAATTGTAAGACTTGAGAAATGAATAAATTAACCCATTCAATGCGGGTGGATCCACTGTGGATACATGCCGTGCTAACGTGCCTGGCGGGTGGATCCACCCTGGATCCAAGCTCTCGCTTTTCTACCCCTACATTCACATCTCTCGTGAGCAGGCTAGAACCCACTGACAAGGGTCCGACAGGCGTCTAAGTCTTCAGTTTGCCCTTAGCTTTCAAGGTGTAAACATCGTTTCTTTTGCACGCCTTCACATCACCATACAAATTTCTAAATGTAGATTTTAGAAAAACCCACACACCACTCTTTTTCGGTAAGTTTTTATATATTTATATAAGTATAATTATTTCTTAAAAATGCATTTAAAGTAAACGTAATAATAAAATGGTGTTAATTATAAAAAAAAATTATTTATTATAATATTTAGAAAATTACCCCCTCGCAGTTTTATCTCTCTTTTTGTACGCTTACACACATCTCTCTTTTTGTACTCTTATATATATATATTTATATTTTTTATGTATTATTTTTGTAAATTGCTTTGTTGGAGGAAATAATTATTATTATTATTGTTGTTATATATATATATATGTTTATATATATAATTCCGTATAGTTTTACCGCTAATTTTTTTGTATAATAGTGTCTAAAAAAATTAACTTGAATTTTGTTTCCTCCACCCCGGCTTTTATATTACCGTTTACATGTATTATTAAGTGTATATACATACATAAATATACACACATGAAATAAAAAAAAAAATTCAGCCTGGAATCAGTGTTTTTTATTCCATTTTTTTTTTTCTAGGGGTTATTCAAAATTCTTCAAGTCATACGCTAAAGAACTAGGCCATTGATGTTCTGAACTCATTATGGAAGAAAACAACAACGAAAACCTTAGTAAATATTTCTTATTGTTCTTTATTATTATTTTTATAACTTTTTGTATAATGCCAATTGTACATTTTTATTTTTACTCATTTACCCAACAATGATAATTTATTTTTATTTTTTATTTTTACTAATTTACCCAGCAATAATAATTTTCATTTACATTGAGTTGTATTTGTTTGTTTTTTGGCCTAATTGTTTTTTTTTTTGTTTTTTTTCTAGTGGATCCTTCTTTCACAAAAAGAAAGAAAAAAAAGGATGAGGTCTTCTTTATTTCGGACCTCGATGACGAAAGCATAAAGAAGCTTTTAGAAGAAGAGATCAGTGACTACGACAGCTTGGACGAGGACGATGTTGAGGAAGCGGAGATTCAGGAAGATTTTCCAGCGGAAAGGTCTGCACAGACTTGCTCTTCAGGTATAAACATACCCTCCGGGTTTACTCCTTTTGTAGACGTTAGAGCCCGAATAACGGTTCCTTCCAATGACCCTGTCCCTTCGACCTCTATCTCTACTTTTCCTGACACTGATCCCTCCCTAAGCCCTATTGCTCCTACAGCTCCCTCCTGTTCATTTACACCTCCTCCTGTTTCACCCCCTAAAACTCCTCCAGCCTCAATACCTGGCACTTCTTCATTTTCTTGGTCCCCCAACCCCCCAAGGGATCCCCCTAACTTTGATTTTTCAGGGGATGCCTCTATCAAAGTTAATATCAGTGGATCGGAGCCCCATGATTTTTTTGATCTAATGTTCACCGACGATTTTTTCCAGTTGGTAGTTCAGGAAACAAACTCGTACGCAAACGAGCTTTTCCTGAACCAAGGGTGGAAGCCAAGAGCCCGGATTACTGACTGGAAAGATACGTCGGTTTCAATAATCAAAACATTCTTGGGGATTTTTTTCCACATGGGGATGATAAAGATTGCTCGTCTAAATGATTATTGGAGCACCAGTAATAAGTTCAGTCTTCCTTTCTTTCGAAAGCATATGGCAAGGGATAGATGGTTGGCTATTTTACAATCATTTCATTTGGCCCCAAACCCTGCTTTCGAAAGTGAGGAAGAAGAGGACTCTTTATCCCCCCCTGTTGAATTTGACCCCCTTTACAAAATTCGACCCCTTTTACAATATTTTCACAATACCATGGCCACCATCTTGAATGCCGGGAAGATTGTCTGTATTGATGAGTCAATGGCTCCATGGAGAGGGCGGATTTCGTTCCGTCAATATATGCCGTTGAAAAGCCATAAATATGGTTTTAAACTTTACGTGTTGACGGAACCTGATGGTTTGATTCACCATTTTTTGGTATATGTTGGTGCAGCTGATACAGAAGTGGGTGGCCAAAACCACGTTTCTAAAGTTGTCCATAAATTGATGACTGGTTTCTTAGGAGAGGGTCGTTCAATTTATATGGACAACTATTATAATAGTGTAGAGATGGCTGCTTCGCTCTTGCATCAGAAGACGTATGTCTCTGGGACTCTGCGATCAACTCGAAAGCATAATCCCAAAGATGTAGTCTCTGCCAAACTAAAAAAAGGTGAATCAATCCAGCGGTGGTCCAAAGAGGGAATTAATGTTAAGGATTGAAAACAGAGAACTAAAAAATGACTATAAGATCAATAACTTTTACACAACAATTTTCACATAAAAGTCTGAAGGACCTTCCCAGCAATCTTTACGAAAATTTCTAAGTTAAAATAAAATTTAAAGTTTCGATTTACAGTATATACTTCCTCTTCCTTTGTAATCCAAAATACCACACAACGCACACAGCTACGTAATACTTACAACTGACAACTTCCTATCTTCCGAACTAAACACTGACTGATCCCCAGGGCGCAGTGGGCCTCCTTATATACCCCGCGGCGGCCGCACGAGCACGCCCGCGCACGAACGCGCAGGACCAAGCACGAGCACGCACGAACACGCACGCGCATGAACAAGCACGAGCGCGCACGACGAGAACAAGCACGAACCCGGCGAACGCGCACGCCCACGCACGAGCACGCACGAGTGCGCCCGAGCACCCGCTACAAGGATACTCACGTGGGGGCCCGAAATTGGTGCAAAAAAAGTGGGCCACCTTTTTACAATGTTATAGGATCAAGAAACAAAAAATTAGTCCAAGTTGAAAATATTCAATAAAAAACAGTAAAATCCACTAACATTGTCAAGCTAACAAATTTAATTGTCAAACTAACAATATAAAAAAACCAAAATAAATGCAAATTATAACTTACTTGGTACTCCAGATACTAATCGCAAAGGCCTCAATACCCTGAACGCTCGCAACGCTTTTACATCGAATCCTTCTTTCATTATGTTTGACAGCAATGTACTTATCATTCTGTAATCCATAAATAAAAAACTTCATATAAATAAGCATTGAGATGCAAATGGCTTTTATGACCAAGGCACTTTTAAATTGACGGTAATAATAGTTCCAAGTAGGCTAAGCTTTAGAATATGGTTGCCCATGTGGCACTCTTTAAGTTTGGTACCCCCCTATTTCATTGCAAATTCCAGAAAACCTGGGTGGGTAAATGAGTGAGAAATAGTTCTGACTTGCCTATTTGTATAGTTAGTACCTACTATGCCTAAAAAATTTAAACACCCAGGTCATCTTAAACCTCGGGAACGCGCGGTCCTGTGAGGCCTAAATTTGAGATATTATAACTGTAAAAATTGAGTTAGATGTGGGTGCGATTGGAAGCTAGGGATTTTTCTAGCTACATTTCTTGATTTTATCAAGAGAACCAGTCACTGTTTGACATCGTACCTGATTATACTTCAATTCTGTGCCCATATTGTCGTGACAGGGACCCACGCCAATTTCACATAAATTTTAGTATTACGCTAATTTTAGTGAAATTTATACATATAATACAAAATAAATTAATATGATACCAGAATTTAAAAACAAAATAATAAAAATATAAAAATGATCTCATCGATTAGATGAGTAAAGTGGCCGGATAACCCGCGTCCTGTAATAACCCTGGCAGTTGATCGGGATTAAACCCAAAAGAATAAAAAAAAAGAAAAAAATATACAGAAAAAATTAAAAATTTAAAAATTATAATTGAGACTGACTAATTTTGTGCTTATAAACTATGAGACTAAACAACGGTTTTTTATAAATTAAGAAAATAATAAAACAATAAAACCAATTTAAATATGTTTTATAATATTTTTCTAAAATGATTTCAAGTTTATATTTATTTTTACCTATTGTGTGGGCATATAAAACAGATTAAGTGCTATCAGAGGTCCGCGGCTCCTCGTGTCGGTATTATACCGCGCCCACCCGAGGGTTAAATTTCCAATGAAATGGGGTAGTTATTAATAATATAAATAAAACTGATTCGTAAACCTGGTATAGAAACACCTATAAGCGCAACGGTTTTACTTTTGGGAAGTTGAGAACTGTTGACAAATAAAAAAGGAGAACACACAGGTTACAGATGTATATGAATGAGGAAGCAACAGTTACAAAAAAATTATAATTATTAAAATTCACAGTTCACTGTCACATCCACATCACAACAGAGTATAGAGAATGGACTCAACGCTTCCACTTGAACTGCTAGAAGCAGACACAGTCGCAGTCGTCATTTTGTTATTATTTGTTACCTACTATAGAATAGTCATGCGGTGAAGGCACTGCTATCAACCAATGACCAATGGATTACCAAAAATATGAGCCAAATACAAATCAAAATACTAACAACAAGAACATTAACAATTACAATCAATCATAATTTTAAAACTCTCCATTCACATATCAAACGTTTAATGAACATAAAACTTCTGTAAGGACTGTATCTAGTGTGAGATGTCTCAAGAAGAACAAGATATCTTAAGCAGAGTAAAGTATCTTAAAGAGTGTAAGATATCTTAAGGAGGGTAAGATGTATCAAGTCTCAAGAAAAGCAAGATATGATAAGCAGAGTAAAGTATCTTAAAGAGTGTAAAATATCTTAAGGAGGGTAAGATGTATCAAGTCTCAAGAAGAGCAAGATATCTTAAGCAGAGTAAAAGTATCTTAAAGAGTGTAAGATATCTTAAGGAGGGTAAGATGTATCAAGTCTCAAGAAGAGTAAGATATCTTAAGCAAAGTAAAGTATCTTAAAGAGTGTAAGATATCATAAGGAGGGTAAGATGTATCAAGTCCCAAGAAGAGAAAGATATCTTATGCAGAGTAAAGTATCTTAAAGATTGTAAGATACCTTAAGCAGGGTAAGATGTATCGAGTCTCAAGAAGAGTAAGATATCTTGTGCAGGGTAAAGTATATTAAAGAGTGTAAGATATCTTAAGGAGGGTAAGATGTATCAAGTCTCAAGAAGAATAAGATATCTTGTGCAGAGTAAAGTATATTAAAGAGTGTAAGATATCTTAAGGAGGGTAAGATGTATCAAGTCTCAAGAAGAGTAAGATATCTTGTGCAGAGTAAAGTATATTAAAGAGTGTAAGATATCTTAAGGAGGGTAAGATGTATCAAGTCTCAAGAAGAGTAAGATATATTAAGCAGAGTAAAGCATCTTAAAGAGTGTAAGATATCATAAGGAGGGTAAGATGTATCCACTCTCAGTAAGAGTAAGATATCTTATGCAGATTAAAGTATCTTAGAGAGTGTAAGATATCCTAAGGAGGGTAAGATGTATCAAGTCTCAAGAAGAGTAAGATATCTTATGCAGAGTAAAGAATCTTAAAGAGTTTAAGATATCATAAGGAGGGTAAGATGTATCCAGTCTCAGTAAGAGTAAGATATCTTATGCAGATTAAAGTATCTTAGAGAGTGTAAGATATCTTAAGGAGGGTAAGATGTATCAAGTCTCAAGAAGAGTAAGATATCTTAAGCAGAGTAAAGTATCTTAAAGAGTGTAACATACCTTAAGGAGGGTAAGATGTATCAAGTCCCAAGGAGAGTAAGATATCTTATGCAGAGTAAAGTATCTTAAAGATTGTACGATACCTTAAGGAGAGTAAGATGTATCAAGTCTCAAAAAGAGTAAGATATCTTGTTCAGAGTAAAGTATCTTAAAGAGGGTAAGATATCTTAAGGAGGGTAAGATGTATCAAGTCTCAAGAAGAGTAATATATCGTAAGCAGAGTAAAGCATCTTAAAGAGTGTAAGATATTATAAGGAGGGTAAGATGTATCAAGTCTCAAGAAGAGTAAGATATCTTATGCAGAGTAAAATATCTTAAATATTGTAAGATACCCTAAGGAGGGTAAGATATATCAAGTCTCAAGAAGAGTAAGGTATCTTAAGCAGAGTAAAGTATTTAAAAGAGTGTAAGATATCTTATGCAGATTAAAGTATCTTAGAGAGTGTAAGATATCTTAAGGAAGGTAAGATGTATCAAGTCTCAAGAAGAGTAAGATATCTTATGCAGATTAAAGTATCTTAGAGAGTGTAAGATATCTTAAGGAAGGTAAGATGTATCAAGTCTCAAGAAGAGTAAGATATTCTATGCAGAGTAAAGAATCTTAAAGAGTGTAAGATATCTTAAGGAGGGTAAGATGTATCGAGTCTCAAGAAGAGTAAGATATCTTAAGCAAAGTAAAGTATCTTAAAGAGTGTAAGATATCATAAGGAGGGTAAGATGTATCAAGTCCCAAGAAGAGTAAGGTATCTTATGCAGAGTAAAGTATCTTAAAGATTGTAAGATACCTTAAGCAGGGTAAGATGTATCGAGTCTCAAGAAGAGTAAGATATCTTGTGCAGGGTAAAGTATATTAAAGAGTGTAAGATATCTTAAGGAGGGTAAGATGTATCAAGTCTCAAGAAGAGTAAGATATCTTAAGCAGAGTAAAGCATCTTAAAGAGTGTAAGATATCATAAGGAGGGTAAGATGTATCCAGTCTCAGGAAGAGTAAGATATCTTATGCAGATTAAAGTATCTTAGAGAGTGTAAGATATCTTAAGGAGGGTAAGATGTATCAAGTCTCAAGAAGAGTAAGATATCTTATTCAGAGTAAAGTATCTTAAAGAGTGTAAGATATCTTAAGGAGGGTAAGATGTATCAAGTCTCAAGAAGAGTAAGATATCTTAAGCAGAGTAAAGTATCTTAATGTTTATGTGCTCAAATCTTTTTTCACATGGTTGGTAGTGTCCAACAGGGCTTTTTGTGTGTCTTGAGACTTTTACCCGTTGACATGCAACGCATGCTTGCGCCCATTCTCGAACATCTCTTCTTAGTCCGAGCCAAACGAAACGCGATTCGATGAGGTCGATTGAGCCTTTTATACCTGGGTGGGCTGAGTTGTGTAAGGAATCGAACACAGTCTTTCGCAATCCAGTTGGTATGTATGGTCTAGATACGTTGGTCGATTTGTCACAAAATAATTGCATTCCACTTGGAAGGTGTACCTTTTCTAATTTAAGCGAACATTTTTCGGCTTGCATTAGATTTTCCAGTGCAGCGTCGTCTTTCTGTGCTGTCACTAAGTCGTCTGTCGATATCTTTCCTGGGATAGTGATGGAAGTTATTCTTGAACATGCGTCTGTGGCAACGTTCTCTTGTCCTGGTGTGTATCGTATGTCTGTCGAAAACTGTCCGATAAAAGTTAGGTGGTGTAGCTGTCGAGGTGTGGCGTTGTCGTTTCGTCGCTTAAAGGCATATACTAGCGGTTTGTGGTCCGTGTAAATTGGAAACGCTCGTCCTTCTAGCATATGTCGAAAATGTTTAATCGCCGTATACATTGCTAACAGTTCTCTGTCGTACGTGCTGTAGTTTTTTTTGGGTAATACTCAGTTTTTTTGACATGAAAGCTAAAGGTTCTAATTTGTTTTCATTGATTTGATGCAATGCTGCTCCTATTGCAAAGTCGGATGCGTCGGTCATTAATACTAGAGGAAGGTTTGGTGATGGATGAGCTAGTAAAGTTGCATTAGCCAGGGATGTTTTAATTTGGTCAAATGCTAGCTTAGTTTCTTCTGTCCAATTTATTTTCCGTCTGTCCTTTTTCTCGCAGTTCTTTGTCATGTCGAATAACACTGCTTGCATTTTCGCGGCATTTTGCAATGAACGCCGGTAGAAATTTATTAATCCTAAAAATCGTTTTAGGTCGTGGACTGTTCCTGGTGGTGGGTGTTCCATTATTACTTTAACTTTATCCGGCATAGGTGCAATTCCTTTCTCGGATATCCAGTAACCTAGGAAGTTGACTTCTTTTTCACCAAATACACATTTATTTATGTTGATGTTAACGTGAAATTCTTCTAACCTTTTAAATAAACTTCTTAAGTGATGTTCGTGTTGTGCTTCGTTTTCGGATGCAATCAGTATATCATCGATGTAAGCGAAGCAAAAGTCGAAATCACGCAGTATGGAGTCGATAAAACGTTGAAAGGATTGGGCCGCATTACGGAGCCCGAAAGGTAATCTTAAGAATTCGAAAAGTCCAAAAGGTGTTATGACTGCTGTTTTTGGTACATCTTCACTTGCTACGGCTATATGATGGTATGCTCTGACAAGATCTACTTTTGAAAATATTGCCTTTCCTGCCAGTTGACTGTTAAAATCATGAATATGAGGAATTGGGTACTTATCGGGTTGTGTGATTGCATTGAGTGCACGGTAGTCGCCGCAAGGTCTCCACGAGCCTCCTTTCTTCGGTACAAGGTGGAGTGCACTTGCCCAACAACTGTTTGATGGACGACATATACCCATATTTATCATAGTCTGAAATTAAAGTTTTGCTATAGCCAGCTTGTCAGGTGCCAGTCGGCGTGCTTTTGCCGTTACTGGGGGTCCCGTAGTAACGATGACATGCTTAACATCACAATTTCGAGGTGTATATATGGGAGATTCTTGATGCAATTTAGGAAAATCTTTTAAAATGTTACTGTATTTTTGTTGCGGAGAAATGACGAGAACTGAATTAGTTTTGGAATTTGATTTAAAACATATGGCCGAAAGAGAAGTTATAGAATCTATAAGTCGTTTATTCTTTAGATCTATTAATAAATTAAAATGACGTATAAAATCTGCGCCAATTATTGGTGCCTGGACATTGGCAATAACGAATGGCCAGCAAAATTCCCGTCGTAGTCCTGAATTTAATCTGAGCATAAGCTCCCCATATGTTTTTATAGTAGTGCCATTTGCTGCATACAGTAGCCTTTTCGTTTCATTATATCGGTCTTTAAGTAATGGAGGTATTACACTTATGTCAGCTCCGGAATCTATTAAATATTTCTTACCAGTGTCTTTATCTGTGATGAATAAGCGGTTTGAGTTTACTGAGCCAACCTCGTCTGCCGCTTCCAGAGATTGGCCTTCTAGTTTTCCGTTTTAGTTTTGAAGTTACAGGGTTTAACACACTTCCTTGCTTCTTCACCGAATTTCCAATGGTAGAAACAGGTAGGGAACTTTGATCTACTCGTAGATCTGCTACGAGGTCGAAATGATCTTTTTTCCGTGCTTTGGTTTTTCGAATTGTTTTTTAGCTCCTTAATAGCTTCAAGTATTTCAGCTATTTGCTTGGACTCACTCACTTGTTCCGTTGAATTTCCCCGAGAACCAATTGTACTGGCAGATGTTGTTGCATACATGTCAGTCATTTTGTCTGCCATGGTCGCAATGCTGTCTAGCGAGGCATCGCTGCACACTAGCACCGGTCTTACGTGCGCTGGAAGTCGGTCTACAAATATACTTCTAAGAAATTTGTCACTAACCTTATCTCCAGCCAAACTGCGCATTTCTCGAAGTAGAGTGGACGGTTTCTTGTCTCCTAACTCCATTTCAGTTAAAAACTTTTTTATTTTACGACCTTCAGTCTCTTGAAATTCTGCTATGAGTCGTTGTTTTAAGTCCGAGTATGGTGTTTGACTCAAAGGTTTCGAAATTAAGTCCTCTACCAGTTCCGCTACCTCGCTATCTAAAGAACCTAGTACGTGGTAGTATTTCGTAGTCTCTGTTGTTATTTGACACGTAAAAAATTGCGCTTCGACTTGTCTAAACCATACCTGAACGTTCTTCCGCCAGAATGGAGGTATCTTCATAGAAACACGGCCGATTTCTGATCGTGGAGGAATTTCCGGTGTCGCGATCGCACTTCTACTTTGTTCTGTCATGTTTGAAGTTAAACGTCGTAAGGTCACCACTTTGGTACTCTTTAGTACTATATATTATGCGTGTTCTTAAGTTACAATTAAAAGAGTGTTAAACAGTTTGAGAGCTGACAATCAACTATATTTATATTTGGACATTTGTAAACAAACAATGAAATAATCAAAATATACTAAATAAAAATCAACAAAAATATAACTAAGAAAAATGAAAATTATAAAGTATCCACAATATCTTAAGCAGAGTAAAGCATCTTAAAGAGTGTAAGATATCATAAGGAGGGTAAGATGTATTAAGTCTCATGAAGAGTAAGATATCTTAAGCAGAGTAAAGCATCTTAAAGAGTGTAGGATATTGTAAGAGTGTAGTATCAAGTTTAAAGAAGAGTAAGATATCTTATGCAGAGTAAAGTATCTTAAAGAGTGTAAGATATCTTAAGGAGGGTAAGATGTATCAAGGCTTAAGAAGAGTAAGATATGATAAGCAGAGTAAAGTATCTTAATGATTGTAAGATATCTTAAGGAGGGTAAGATATATCAAGTCTCAAGAAGAGTAAGATATCTTTTGCAGAGTAAAGTGTCTTAAAGAGTGTAAGATATCTTAAGGAGGGTAAGATATATCAAGTCTCAAGAAGAGTATGATATCTTTTGCAGAGTAAAGTATCTTAAAGAGTGTAAGATATCTTAAGGAGGGTAAGATGTATCAAGTCTCAAGAAGAGTAAGGTATCTTAAGCAGAGTAAAGTATCTTAAAGAGTGTAAGATATCTTAAGCAGAGTAAAGCATCTTAAAGAGTATAAGATATCATAAGGAGGGTAAGATGTATCAAGGCTTAAGAAGAGTAAGATATGATAAGCAGAGTAAAGTATCTTAATGATTGTAAGATATCTTAAGGAGGGTAAGATATATCAAGTCTCAAGAAGAGTAAGGTATCTTAAGCAGAGTAAAGTATCTTAAAGAGTGTAAGATATCTTAAGCAGAGTAAAGCATCTTAAAGAGTATAAGATATCATAAGGAGGGTAAGATGTATCAAGGCTTAAGAAGAGTAAGATATGATAAGCAGAGTAAAGTATCTTAATGATTGTAAGATATCTTAAGGAGGGTAAGATATATCAAGTCTCAAGAAGAGTAAGATATCTTATGCAGAGTAAAGTATCTTAAAGAGTGTAAGATATCCTAAGGAGGGTAAGATGTATCATGTCTCAAGAAGAGTAAGATATCTTAAGCAGAGTAAAGTATCTTAAAGAGTGTAAGATATCATAAGGAGGGTAAGATGTAATTATAATAATAATAATAATAATAATAATAATAATAATAATAATAATAATAATAATAATAATAATAATAATAATAATAATAATAATAATAATAATATTAACAATAAAGCAATTAGATAGGGTGCTATTCAAGTACTGAAGTGTAAGTGTTTGTGTTAACATTTGTTTTTACCATGTGAAATAAAACCAAGTTAGTATTGTGTATGAAAAGGAATATTAAATTTCTAATAGTCAGTTTGGTTTTGTTCAAATGATCTACCATGCGTAATTTTTTACGCTCTCTAACCAATTTCAAATAAATGTTATCTTAAGTTAAATATTTTGTTTTAAATTTGTGAACATTTTCTTTATATTATAATAGTAAAAATTCGATACTCACCCTATTACGACTATGGTGAAATCGAGAAGATTCCACCCGTTCCTCAAGTAGGCCCCCGGATGCATGACGAATCCGTAAGCCACTATTTTCATGACACATTCTACCGTAAAAATGACTAAAAATATATACTCTATTTTCTCCTAAAACAGATAAAAACAATACACTTGTTGTAGACACAAAAAAACAAAAATGTACCTAAAATATGGATATTTATTTTTGTTTAATTCTAAACAAGTTTGTTTGAAAGCATTATTCGTAAAATAAATCGAATATCCGTTGAGGTTATTACGATACTAAAGTAATCATCAAATTTCTTAATTTTAGTTGCAATTAAATGAAATTAACTATTTATTATATCTTATTTTCAATACATTTGAAACGGACACATCTATGAAATTTTAGATGAATCAATCACAATTTTAAATTTGAACGAAGTCAAACTAAAACCTAATTTTCAATAAGTTTACTATATATATATATATATATATATATATATATATATATATATATATATATATATATATATATATATATATATATATATATATGTATTAATTTATACCGATAAAGAATGTCATTGCATTGTATATTAGTAATATTTATGTTTATTGTAAATTTTACAGAGTTTCTTGAAACTACTTTACAAAACAAATAAATTTATTTTTCAAATTCCAATAAATTTTTTAAAGTCATATCCATTTTAAACTTTTAGAGATTTTTAATCTGCATATATTATCATCTTGACCTTTGATATCATACGTGAAAGGTATATAATCACCAACACCAAATTTGGATTTTATTTGAAGGTGGACTTAGTCAATCCTATCAGGGTAATTATTAATAATTTTGACGTTGATAATGATTACTCCCACGCATAACTACTAAGCGTCTCAAAGTAAGACACTCGGTGCGGTATTTAATTCTAATTTTAATGTTAATAATCAAGATTTAAAATATTCATAGTTATACATTTAATTTACATAGTTATCACTTTAAAATTAACACCTACAAATCTCTGCATTTTAATTCTGTTTTGGCCTTAAATAAAAGATAACTTAAGTTTCCATTTCAAGTAAAAAATAAAAATATAAACATTCTTTTAAGTAAACATTTTTAACTGTAAATATAAACAATAATCATACTTTTTTTTCTCAAATAAATCAATAAACGATAAGAAGTGGTGATAATAAAATTGCATCTACTTAAAAAAAAATGTCAAGCGCATTCTATTGTTTTATTAGTAGTGTGAAATCGTAAAGATATGTATGGCTATCTCATTGACCGCTTCACTCATAATTAAGCTATATAATTACTATAATAGCACAGCATGTAATACTATTGCATTTCTATATTTCGAAGTTATTTTTATTTATTAAATAATTATTATGTAATACCTATTGTTCGGTTACTCTAAATATTTGAAGTAAGAGTGATTCATTTGCCAAAACGGGTCATCAAAATGATCTTCTCTCAGTTCATCGTTTGTATTTTTCAGTCTAACATCTTCGATTCTACCCGCATTATCGTTCAACAAACTTTAACGAAGACCCGTTTAATTGAGCTCCGGTTCATATAGGATCTGATCCTTGTGATCAGTTCGTTTGTGATCCAATCATTTGAGATCCAGTTTATAAAGAGAACGATCTTTCAATTAAATAAGGAACCTTGTGACTGGATCATTTAGATCTCGACACCATATTAATTCAATTATTATCATTTTAAGTATACTATTTGGATTTAAACGTAAGTATTATAAAGATGTTTTGCGTCAACTAAACGTAAAAAACTTTTGACTACGTTGTCTGGATAATAACTTTAAAAGCGATAATTGAGGAAGAGGATAATTGAGTTCAAAATTAGTTAGACTGAGATATCCCTTTGTCTAAAAGTTTGTACCATACATTTCTCACTCTCACTAGACTCAATTAGATATTTAAATGCCATAATAACAGGTACCTACTCTTTAGATGGTACTCTATTATAGACTGTAGACTATGTAGAAAATGGTAATAATGGAACTTTAAAGCAGTTTTACCATCGATTTTAGGCTATTCTTTATAAGATACATATAGTACACATAGACTAAAAGTTATTTATTTATTTAATAGTTAAGACTGTAGAGTAAATACAATTATAATTATCAATAACTACGGGAGACATACAGAGAAAAATATACCCCCGCACCGGGACTAATAGATCACAATCTAATAGATTGTACTGGGTACAAGTAATAATTGAGTACTGTACAAATATAAGCGTTAATTCTAGTTCTATTGCCGTGAATATTTGGCTCTCTAGATTTGTAGAATAAGATTGAAAGCTTGGATTCGGGGAATTTGTATCGGTAACTACAGAGAAAGATCATTCTCCCGTATAGCTCAGTTGGTAAGAGCACCTGTAACGGATTAATACGAGGACCCGTGGTTCGAGTCCCGGTGCGGGGGTCTATTTTTCTCTGTATGTCTCCCGTAGTTATTGATAATTATAATTTGATTTAAAGTAAAATTTAATCTTTTCGTAGTATGAAAACTACCAAAAACTTAAAAATTTGAATGTAGAGTAAATAGTTTTAACCAGTAAGAGTTCTTATTATACATTAACGCTAAACTAGTCGAGTGGCTTGAAGCGAGCGTTAGGCAATAAATATCGAATATTATTAAATTAATCATGATGAGTTGATTGTTGAATATGATGATAGGGATAGAGGGTAGTGGAGTGGGGTTGCCTCCCTATCCCTTTCCACCAACTCACATATCTCTAACTAAATGTATCACTTTACTACACAAAAACTTCTGCTTGTATCAAGTTGAAATTTTACATACCTGTTTTTATGGAAGTAAGACGATTTGTTATATTAGGCTTTATTAAAATCGATACTTTAGAATGGGTATTTTTAAAATCACAGAAGAGCTTTCGTTAAGATCTGATGTAATAGTTTCAGCGATTTGTATGACATTGTAGCTGTGTCGCTGTTGGTATAAACTAAAATGTTTTTGGATAGGCACCCCTCAAATTTATAGCTAAAATTCATTTCTCGATTTCGTCTCCGGGTGTAATTTTTCTATTTTATTTTATTATTTTTTTTATTTATTTTATTTTATTTTATTATTTTTCTATTTTTTTTTTTTTTTTTGTATGGGTGAACACATAACTTTTCCTACCATAGGTGAGGAAAAGTAAAAATAAAACAAATTTAGATGGAAAGCCCCCAAAGAACAAAACAAAAACTAAGTGGAGTAAAGGGACCCTGTTTCGATCCCCCGGGGGATCACAATGTTCTTTTATTAATAATAACGACAAAGTTAATTTTTTTTCCCGGAAATTTGCATCGCCCCATTATATTATTAATAGGTATTAGCATAAATTATTTCAAAATTTTAGGACTAGTCATTATAGGATGGGTTGGGGGGGGGGGGGGGGGGGAGAGAGCTTTCGTTAGATCCGATGTAATAGTTTCAGCGATTTGTACCACATCGCAGCTGTGTCGCTATTGGTTTAAACTAAAATGTTTTTGGATAGGCACCCCCCAAATTTATAGCTAAAATTCATTTCTCGATTTCTTCTCCGGGTGTAATTTTTCTAAACCTGTATGTACATGTATTTCGTCAAAATCAGCCCAGGTGCCCTTTTTTAGAAACCACTTTTTTGACTCAAGGGACCACAAAACGTGTAAATCCATCAAAATCTCTAACTCGAATTTTCGTACCATCACAATACTTTCTCTTTATAAATATATCGTATATGAGAAAGTAAAAATTAATCGATTTCAACGTAATTTTGCTCATAGGTTCTATACATATACATATATGATAATAGATAATATAACATAACACAATTGAAATAAATTAATATCGTTTGAACAATATTTAAATCAATTCTTAACAAACATTCAAGTTTATAAAACAAAATATTGTTATGTTTATTTGAATATTATTTCAATAAAGTTATTGTTGTATTGTGTAAAGAAAAGATAAAGAGGACTAAAGCTAGTATTACTATATATTAAAATATATTGTTGAAAGATAAGCTACTGGCAGACAAATACCCTCGTCAAAAGCTTGCCATTTCTGTTATCGATGTAAAAAAATAATAGTCGAAATTATTTTGAGAAAAACACTGGAATGTATTTATTTATATATTTTACATAGATTTTTTATCTGAATAAGTAAAACTTTCAATAAAAAGGAAAAATATGTTTAATAAATATTAATATTCTAGGTTTTCTCCTAAAAACCTAGGGAAACATGTTAAAGGAGACAGATTTTTTTTTATATATATTGTTACGTCACCTGTCATGTCAACATTGTTTATATTTATATAATTTCAGTTTAGCGTGAGAATTCTTGAATGTGTCATATTTGTATTATAGTTATTGAGTTTAATATATCAAAGTTTACTTCGTCTACTTACTTAATTATTTATAACGTAACAATTGGTGTCAGAAGTAAACGCGGAAGTCGTAAGTATGTTTAAGAGAGTTAAGTTAGTGGATTTGAAAGTTAAGGAGTTAGAAGCTGAATTGAAGGAGCGTTCACAGCCAGTTAGTGGAATAAAGGTTGACTTACAAGAGCGGCTAAAGCAGGCTATCTCCGAAGAAGGTGGCGATCCCGATTGTTTTGAATTTACGGTGAAGAACAAAGACGCTCTTCAAAATTTGGTCACGCGTGTTGAAGAATCGCAGAATGAATTTAAGAAAATTTTTCAGACGGAAATGAATGAATTTCGGGTTGAGATGGGAAATTACGAAACTCGGATTTTGGAAGCAAAGAAAGAATTTTCGGAAAAATCTCGGGAACAGATGGAAAGTTTCAAGGATGACATGTCGGCCGACCTCGCGAAAGAAAGGGAGGAAACGAATCAAACCTTTGCGAAGATGGAGGAGAGGATAAAAGAGCTGGACGAAAAGGTAAAATTGTTTTCTTTAATTACACCGGGGGGATCAAACACAATAGTCAATCGATTTAAGGCCCCAAAATTTGATGGGGGAACACCCTGGTCTGTGTTTATCAGACAGTTTGAGATAGCTGCTGACATGAATAAGTGGGAAAAGAATTCCAAGGCTGCCTCTCTTCTATTGGCATTACAGGGCAAAGCTTTGCGGGTATTGCAGACTATACCTGTTGATGTACAAAATGACTATGACAGGCTTGTAGAGACTTTGGATAGGAGGTTTGGTGACTCTCATTTGAGGCCGATCCACACTTTAGAATTAAATTCACGATGTCAGAGAGCTGGGGAATTGTTACAGGATTTTCAGCTGGATATTGAGAGGTTAGTCCGGCTTGGCTACGGTGAAGTCCTTCCAGAAGATGTTTTCCAACTCCTAGCCATCCAATTTTTTGTAGACGGTATACGGGACTCCGAGGTTCAGCAGGCACTAAGACTTGTGAAATTCGATAGATGCTCAGATGCCCTGGTTCGAGCTTTAGAAATTGAAGCTGCTAAGAAAGCTGCTAGAGGAGGGCTAGGTGTAAAAGAGATACGGGAAACAGATGAGGACAGCCTGGTGGAGAGGGTCGTATCACGAATTCAGTCTAATATGAGCGTTCCAGTTCAGCCTGAAGTAAGACGTCCTTTATGCTGGGGATGTGGCTCTCCTCAACATTTAAGAGCAGCGTGTCCAATTAATCAGCGATATGGAGGAAGAGGCCGAGGTGGAAGGCAGGGAAACTGAATGGAGTCAGTACTGGGGAGCGACTGCTGACTTCATCAAGAAGTAGCTCCAATAAGTTAATTATTTCCGGAATTCATGAGGGTACCCGATGCTTGATGGCAGATGGACGCGTAGGAGGACGGGAGTTCCAATTTACCATCGATACTGGGGCTAATGCCACAATAATAAAATCTAGCATTTTGCTAAGTATGGAACCAGTGCGTCTTTCAAATAGTAAAAACAAGCTACAAACAGCCTCTGGGGAAGTTCTATCTGTTCAAGGTGAAGTGGAACTTGATATTCAAATAGGTTGTTCTAGATTCCGCCATAATGTTTTGGTTGCAGATATAACTGATGACTTCATACTAGGCCTTGATTTCATGAGTCAACATGGGTTGGTGGTCAACCTT
The DNA here is from genome assembly GCA_951217055.1 of Gerris lacustris. Taxonomy (NCBI): domain Eukaryota; kingdom Metazoa; phylum Arthropoda; class Insecta; order Hemiptera; family Gerridae; genus Gerris; species Gerris lacustris. Next base: position 63,569,613 of record OX578285.1, read on the forward strand.
AAGGATCGGGTCCTTCGAATTGGACAGGAAGAAATACCACTGCACTTACCAGGCAGTATGGGGAAAGTATATAAAGTAATTCTTCCCTCAAAAGTGATCTTGCCGCCCTTAAGTGATAACTTATTATATGCAGTTCTAGAGGGAGACGTAGAAGGATGTCTGGGAGGGATTGTGGAGCCGACGGCTAACAGTTGTAAGAAAGAAGGAGTATTGATAGCTGGCACTTTGGTAAAAATTCAGAAAAGAATCCCTATTCGAGTAGCGAATATCAATCAGTATGGGGTCAAGTTACAAAAAGGAATTATTCTCGGTCAGTGTCAAACAGTAGCGAGTATTAAGAACCTTGCTGTCGAAAGATGCTGTGAAACGGAATATACCGGGTTACCTGATAAGCTAGAAACTCTTGTGAGTGGGACAGATAGTGAGTTGTCGGCGGAAAAGAAAAGGGAGATTAGAAATCTATTTAAGGAATACCAACACATTTTCGCCATGTCTAAGAAAGATCTGACGTCTACTGATGTAGTCCGCCACCATATTAATACAGGGGATGCAACACCAATTCGCCAACAGCCTCGGAGGTTGCCAATGGCCAAACGAAAGGAAGCAGAGGAAATGGTAGAAGACATGGTAAAGCAAGGTGTTATCGAGCCTTCAGAGGGACCTTGGGCATCGCCGGTCGTCCTGGTCGCGAAGAAAGATGGTACCACTAGGTTCTGCATCGACTATAGGAAGCTGAATGACATAACAAGAAAAGACAGCTACCCACTACCCCGAATAGACGATACTATTGACACCTTGGCGGGTTCCAAATGGTTTTCGACCTTAGATTTGAAGAGTGGCTACTGGCAGGTAGGTATGGAACCCAAGGACAAAGAAAAAACGGCGTTCACGACAGGAATGGGCTTATGGCAATTTAAGGTAATGCCATTCGGTTTGACAAACGCCCCTGCTACGTTTGAACGCTTAATGGAGCTGGTTCTTCGAGGACTTACTTGGAAGACCTGCCTAGTCTACCTTGACGATGTAATTATTGTAGGAAGAAATTTTGAAGAACACCTTACAAATTTGCGTGAGGTTTTTTCCCGGCTTAGGAATGCCAATCTCAAATTGAACCCTAAGAAATGTTATTTTTTTCAACGCAAAGTCCGATATCTAGGGCATGTCGTTTCTGCTTATGGTGTATCAACGGATCCTGCGAAGACCCTTGTTATTCGAAATTGGCCGGTACCCAAGAACGTTCGCGAGGTCAGAAGTTTCCTAGGTCTCTGTACTTACTATAGACGATTTGTTCGAGACTTTTCCAAATTAGCTCGACCTCTTACCAGACTTACAGAGGCCAACGTTAAGTTTGAATGGACAGCCGATACGCAAGAAGTGTTTGAAAGTCTGAAGAATCATCTGATTACAGCCCCCATTCTTGCATATCCTCGAGAGACAGGAGAGTTTGTTGTAGACGCGGATGCCAGTAACCATGCCATAGGGGGAGTTCTATCACAAATTCAGGATGGAGAGGAAAGGGTCATAGGCTATTTTAGCAGATGCCTTTCAAAGCCTGAGCGTAATTATTGCGTGACGCGCCGAGAACTGCTAGCTTTTGTGAAAACCGTACAACATTTCCACAAGTATTTGTATGGAAGACCCTTTCGGTATCGAACAGACCATGCGGCTCTGCGGTGGCTATTACAATTTAAAAATCCAGAAGGACAGCTTGCTCGGTGGATTGAATATCTTCAGGGATACCCATTTGAAGCTGAATATAGGCCAGGGCGCCTACACCAGAATGCAGACGCTTTGTCACGCCGCCCGTGTCCTATCGATTGCAAGTCATGTTGCAGAGTAGAACGAAAGTTCATTGATGTTCTTCGAGTGGGACTATCTACAGTGGGGTGGTCAGTGGAGGAGATGAAGAAAGAGCAGAGAGAAGACCCTGAAATAAATAAGCTAATTGAATGGAAGGAAGCAGGTTGTCGACCGGACTGGAAACGAATTGCGGCATGTTCCCCAAACATTAAGGCTTATTGGGCGCAATGGGATTCTTTGTTAATGGAAGATCAGTTGTTAAAAAGAGTTTGGGAATCGGCAGATGGTACAGAAATCCTTCACCAGTTAGTATTGCCAAAAAGTAAGATAAAGGAAGTACTGGAAGAAGCACATTCGGGGCCCTCGGGAGGCCATTTAGGAATCAACAAAACACTGACGAAAATCCGTGACCGATTTTATTGGCTGAAATGCAGGCATGACGTGGAAGAGTGGTGCCGATGTTGCACTCGATGTGCAGGCGTTTCCGGTCCTAATCATAAACCACGAGGCCAGTTAAAGATTTACAATGTAGGTGCTCCTTTCGAAAGAATTGCAGTCGATATTGCGGGACCTTTTCCTGAATCGAATCGTGGCAACAAGTACATCATGGTTGTAATGGACTATTTCAGCAAGTGGCCGGAGGCTTATCCGTTGCCTAGGCAAGATGCGGTGACAACCTGCGATGCATTGCTGGAGAATTGGATTGCTAGGTTCGGGGCACCCCTGGAGTTACACTCTGATCAGGGAAGGAACTTTGAGGCTGCTATCTTCCAGGGTTTATTGGAAAGAATGGAAATAAATAAAACCAGGACCACACCACTCCACCCACAATCCGACGGAATGGTGGAACGGTTCAACCGAACCCTTATACGTCACTTGGCGAAGGTAGTAAATGAACATCAGACGGATTGGGACCAACGCATACCATTATTCCTTATGGCTTATAGAGCCGCCGCCCATGAAACAACTAAGGAACCCCCCTATCGAATATTGTTTGGTAATCAGATGCGTTTGCCCTGTGATATCAAGTTTGGTCGTCCTAAGGATAAACCACAGCCAGTAGAGGAGTACTTAAGGGAATTAGAGGATAGACTGGAATCGGTCCACGGTTATGTTCGTCAAAACATCAATCTAGCGACGGAGCGGATGAAAGCCCGATATGACAGGAAGTCTAACGAACCCCGATTTGCAGAGGGAGACAAAGTTTGGCTCTATAACCCTCGGAAGAAACGTGGACTCAGTCCTAAGCTGCAGGCAGCGTGGGAAGGGCCTTACAATGTTGTTAAAAAGATCAACGACGTGGTCTATAGGATTCGCATGCCACCCAGGGGCAAACCAAAAGTTGTTCATGTTGACCGATTAGCACCATTCCGTGGCCAACCTCTTCAGGACGTGGACGTCTAAGGAGGGGATGATGTTACGTCACCTGTCATGTCAACATTGTTTATATTTATATAATTTCAGTTTAGCGTGAGAATTCTTGAATGTGTCATATTTGTATTATAGTTATTGAGTTTAATATATCAAAGTTTACTTCGTCTACTTACTTAATTATTTATAACGTAACAATATATATAGACGGGGTGTAATTAATTATTTTTTCTTTAGATATTAAAGACGAACGTGAAAATTTTATTTGAGAACTTTGGTATTATTAGAAGCTGCTGATGACCTGAAACGTTAACGCGGCCGAAGGACCTGCTAATTCGTAATAAAAGGATATGTGAATGTATTTCTACAAACGGCAGTTAATTAAATTTTAATTTTTAAAATATATAAATTAAAGATTTTCAAAAAAAAGTACAAAACGACAATTAAATCTTAGCGAATTCTGTCAGATGATCAATGAAAGCTTATTATGTAACAAAAGTATATTCATACCCACGTAATTATAATAATAATAAAAATAATAAAGCTTTATTGGTTTCTAAACAAATTATACATAAATACAAAAACACGTATAAAAAACCCACGTAATTAATTAGTCATTAATATTCGAATTCTCATGCTCTAACACAGAGTAATATTTAAAAAATAGGTCCGAGACAATTAAGACAAACTTTCGGTTCATAATTTCGGACAAACGGGTTCATAATTACATAGCCCAATGTTTTTCGTTCGTTAGTTTGCATGTTTTCATAGGTACATTTAATTATTATTAAACATCTGATCAAAATTCATCATAAAAATAACTCCTCGTTTCAAGCTATTTTCTCAGGAACTAAATTTTTCCAGGGAAAACGGCTTATAACGTTTGATTCGTATTTAAATGGACTACATTTTAGAATTTTTTAATCAATCGTCGGAACCGTTTTCGAGAAATTATTATTTTTCACGTTTTTTCAGTTATTGGGGGGGGGGGGGGGGGAGCGCACCCAAATATGTTCTCGAAACATTATTTCTCAATTTCGCCTAGGGGTTTAATTTATCTGAACATGTATGTCAAATTTCATCAAAATCGGCCCAGTAGTTTAGGTTCCAGGCGTCTACACAGACAGACATTTTTTAAAAACCACTTTTTTGGACTCAGAGGACGTCAAAACGTGTAAATTTATCAAAATCTCAAAATCTAATTTTTGCGCAATCACAATACTTTATCTTTATATGAGAAAGTATATTAAATTACGAAATTTATGACCTTCCGCTTCTTAAAAAGTTTCTCAACTTCATAAAAAAAACATGTTTTTTTGTCCACTCCTAGTGGCGAAATTAAGTACTAAAGTGAAAACCAATCTACCTTCTGTAATATCCCAACTTCCTGATACTATGTTTAAGAGCCTCACATTTTAATGTGGTTTTTTCTCAGCCCAAAACATAACCATGTTAAAAAGAGAAACTAGTGAATTAAGATATAGTCAAATTAAATGTGTAAAGGAATCACTAGGTTTTTGAAAGTGAACTGGCTTAGCAAAATTGTTAGCGTATTCGCTACATTTTCAAACTAGCTCTAAACTCAAATGTATCTGGTTCGAACCCCAGAGGGGTGAGACATGTTTCACACTCTAATGATCATACAGAAGAGATAAGAAAAGTAGCTGATCACCCTCGTCTTATAATAATGTAATGATGTATAATTAAAGTAAAATATTATGCTTACATACACATTAATCTTCTACTAAACTAGCAAACAATAATATATTTATATTGCTATATATGATATATATGTATACTTCAACAATGCAACAAAAAAAAGATACACGTATATGTAGTGTATGTAGTAGGGTCTTGCGCAAGGATTGTCAATTGCTTTAGTATCCTCTTGAATATCCTTTAACAAGTTATTTTTAACATCAGTTTTGTTGAAGATGTAGTTCTTTGTCTAAAAAAAGCTCTTTATCTCGAAAGAATCTAGTAAAATTTCAGCCTTAATTCAACCTATTTATAAGGGATGATGAGAAGAGATGATTTTATGTTATTTCTTGTAAGTGTATTATATTTATAATAAAAATGTTTAGCAATTAAAGTCCATAGTAGAGTTTAAAGCCCCATACACGCTCAAAATGTTTGCGCAAACATTTTTACCGTGTATGGGGCTGTTAGATGTTTGCGCATCAAGTGCATATTCTTTTTCCGGTTAACTATTCCAATAAAATAATTTTTCTCACATATGAGTACGTAATTAGTTGGTCCAGTTTTTTCCATTTATTTTAGTTGTTTTGGAGTTTTCATGGTTACATTTATTATTGTACAATTAATAATAAATCGAGCTTTAAAGAAACTTTGTAAATCTGTCAAATCAAAATGTAAATACCTGTCAAAACGTTCGAGAATTTAAATTAAAATAATTTAAAACAGAAACAAAAACGAATAACTCTAATATAACCTTACATTTAGTATTTATGTGTATTTGAGGAAGTAACATTCGCCATCAAAGGAATTAATGTATTTCTAGCCATTATTAAAATAATTAAAGTTTGCGAACAATATATTACATAGACAACGTTACTGTAGTATTGTTATGGTAACCCAATGTAATTCAACCCTTTTTAATGTTCTCGGCAACCTAAAAACTAATTAACAGAATTCTACGGTGAACCTAAGAATTATTTAGAATAATAAAAGTATTTTAATTTAAATAAAAAGGTTGCAACCGATTTTATCTTATCTAGACTCGTTATGAGTGCACAACAAATTTTTGTTTTTCTTTTCTGTTCTTTTACTAGAAGAGAAACCATTTTTCAAAAGAAATTTTCCACTCGGCTTAGCAATCTCTATCTAAAATTTCTACGAAAATTATAAAGGTGTAAAAAGAGATGCCCACAATGAACTACATATTTCACGTTGACAATAGTGTACTAAAGATTATCGTGTGCCGCATTGTCGTTTGAAATTCTAAAGAACTAAAATAATTTATTACTTCTTTCTGGATATATGTAAGGGATTAAGGACCTGAGAGGTACGAATACCTGTTTAAAGGGTTCAGTAGGGAATGTAAGTAAAATTAACAAAAAATAAAAACTAGGATCTTAACAAATAAAGACCCCCACACACGATCAAACATTTTGCTCAAACATGTTTGCGCAAACCTGATGGGCAAATTTAGGCCATACACGTCAAACATCATGTTTGCGCAAACATCTGACAGCCCTATACACGGTCAAAATGTTTGCGCAAGCATGATGTTTGCGCAAACATTTTGACCGTGTATTATGACCGTGGCCTTTAGACATAGTTGTTATGAGGTTAACATGATTAAATAATAGTTGTTATACCTTAGACACTGTGTGGAAGTTACCATAATTTTATGTTAGGATTGCACATAATATTATCAATCTTATAAATAAATAGATAATCTACATGATATAATAAAGGTACCAAAGGTAAAGACTAAAACGATCGTCTGATTGTTATCTCATGTCAATTGAGGTTAGACGATTATAGTAAGATGAATATAGAGTGTATGGGGGAAAGCCTTCGTAGTAGATAAAAACCTGACAAACCTCCCATAAGATGTGTTAAACACAATTGAAAAATATAAAACAAACCGGAGCTCTCATGTCATAAAAGGTGCTTGATTGGTATGATGGTTTCGAGATGTACCACGTTCTAAATTACCAATTACCGGAAATGCATCTCAATCCATCTAAATTTATACACATCTATTTCCAAACACAGGATAAGTCTTATTAACCTCCCCCCTTTAAAAATAAAGCTATTTCGAATCATATAAAATATATAAGTTAACATGGAGTGGCACTGGCAGCTTGCTTCAGAATGAATAAACTAAAGGCTTTCGATAGCAAACCCACGGTCTTATAGGCCCTTTAAAACATTTAGACTTGTAGGGCTAATGAAGAATTCAATATGTAAGCCGACCAACTGGTTCCTTAGTGGACATGTTTAAAAGCACTCTAGATTATGATAAAGCGTTAGTTAGGATAATCTTTTAACTTCAAGAGACTTGAGTTCGAAAAACTGTAATCAAACTCAACTGCTATTTTTCTAGCTGGTAACTGCCATAAATGGTGATCATTGTCTTAGATCTTGGTTGGTTCAAAAAAGTACAAGAAAAAAAGAGAGTTTTTCCAAAGAAGAATGAAAATAATAGTGATTATTTGTCACTTTATCTGAATATATGATCGAATCTTCCAATAATAATGCAAATTCAAAATTTGTATTATTATTGGTCTATTAATGTATGTAAGATTTCGACTTATTTTATTTTATTTTTTATTGCCTCTTCATCAGGTATATCTATAAAAAATGAAAACACAAAAACAGTGAGGTTTTAAGTTGTTTGGCAACTTATAAATAGTGTTGTAAAATTAGAAAACTATAAAAAAGATTTACAAATCAAGGCTCTGTTCATTTCCTCCTTTTCCAATATGTACCTATAATATCTATAGCGAAATATAAATTTACCGGGCTATGTAAAATATATATCTAAATTTTTAAGAAGATCAAAAATACTCATATTAACATCTATAACCTTTTATTTGTGATGATCGAAGCGAGTATCCTTATGTTAAAAAAAAATACGCGCAACTCATTTCTCGCAAATATTAATGGAAACTTTAGTAAATAAGCAAGTTTTTCCTCAAGTCCGAACAATTAAAACTCGGTTCTAGTCTAAGTTATGAAACCAAAAAGAAGATTTTTTTTTGATTTTTTCTTAAAAATAAAATTTGTATATATTTTTTGTCATGTCATTTGAGGGAATGAAAATGAAAATTACACTTTTCATATAGAAAATGTTGTCAGCTTTACAAGAAAACCAACAATTTTGTTCTTGCTTTTATACTTTTGGACCAATAATTGTTTTTATGAGCAAAGGAATGATATCTAAAAGAATTCATAAAAATTTTACCTTGTGGGAGAACGGTTAATATTTGACCTATGTTTTGTATGACATTTTTTGTAGCCCTTGAGGCGTAGATCAACCTACTTTATTTTGTCACATATATCGCCAGTCACCCTGTATAAGAGGAGTACTTACCGAATACTATTAATTCAAGTCGGCCAATAATTTAATCCTACTCTGCTTTCGATTGCTTAATAAATAATTTTAAGAAGCAGTATGACAATAAATGAACACTGAACACACCAATAAATTAAGACCTCAAACATTTGAAAACGTCTCCACTATAACAGCCCTCCAAAAACTTTTTTTATTTGAAGTCGAAAGTAAAGCCAGTTTTATATATATAGTGATTTTATGGGAAAAGTTCTGTTTTAAAGCCAGTGGTAAAGCACCTTTAATCACCTCTAGTTAGATGGTAGTAAATTTTCTAATTGGCAAGTTGTACAGCATCCACTTTGATTCATTATTACACTACTCCGTGATAAATTGTTACCGAAAGACAAAGCTACAAAATAAAGTCATTGATCTCTAGCCGTGTAAATGTTATCGCTCTCGGTAGCAGTAACTGAAGAACAATATGCTTTTAGACTATTTTTTTTAAATTTCTCCTATACGTTTATATTGAGAGAAAGTATTGTGTTAGCGCGAAAATTTGATTTTGACGAATTTACACGTTTTTAGGTCCCCTGAGTTCAAAAAAGTAGTAATTTAAAAAATGCCTGTCTATCATCTGCGGTCTTAAAAAAATCAGTTTTGAAAACCGTTGAGGCGATTTTGATTTAGCCCATTTAAATACGTATCTAACCATCTAAATCTAATTACAGGGAAAATAGCTATAAACGCAAAAGATGAGAGGTCGGTTTCAATTTCTAACTGGAAAGGAGTTTTTCTATATGGTTCATTTTGAATGAATTTTAAATGAGTTATATCGGAAGATTGATTTGTGCAAATGAATGTTCAGTTATGTTATAATTCAGTTGACACCGGTTACGACTACCTTGATTATAATTAAACTAGTGATTTGATTAAAGAACATTCATTTGAACAAATGAATCTTCAGTTACGTTATATTTTAGTTTAGACCGGTTAGCACTACCTTGATTATAATTAACTAGTCGATTAAAGCGATTTAAACTGGTTTAAAGTACAAAGGAATTCGAATAAACTGTCTTAATGTAAAATCATATTTTTTATTTTTGTTTATTTTCTGACCTTCAGAAGGGCAAAATTGTGCCGGTAAAAGAAAAGCAAGAATTTGCTAAATCTTTTCACACATTTATCATATTGATTTATACAATGAAGGTGCTTCTATAGTTTCAGTTTCTACGGAGCCTTATCGAAGCAAGAGTAAGAGCTACCATGACCATTTATTACATTTCATCTATTGAAACAAGGTGAATTTATATTTACAGTTTCTAAGGATCCTAATCGAAGACACCATTTCTATTTTCTTAATGTTATTTATTATACTATTTAAATTAAAATTTTCGAAATGTATACTCTTAATGTAGCCCTTGTTTTAAGATCGTCTTGCTAGATAATAAAAAATATAAACTACACATTCTAAATACATAAAACTTCTAAACGATTATCAGTGTTTTTCCTAATCTTTAATCTTTTTCACGGAGTTTACACAAAGAGTTCTGAAACTTTATGTTTGTTTTGTTGATTTGTTTACAAACTCATGAATGTAATCCCTCAACCCTACAAAGGGGCCTAAGAGATACACGTGGGCTTATTTTTTTTTTTTTTTTTGGGGGGGGGACACTTATAATTATAGCTAAGTGAATAAAGCTGAGGTTGTCTTAGAAACGGCCCGGTGCAAACAAACACAAACTAACTTCCTTTACTCAAAGAATACTGTGTGTTAGGCTAAATAAGATTTTATTCTTTACAAGACAGATAAAAAAATATATATATAATATGAAGTAAAACCTGCTAATAACCACCCTTAAAAAGTGGTCAAGTTGACCACTTTTGGTTGGTCCCTTTAGTGGTCGTAATGGAGATTTTACTGTTTAAATGTTTTTGTGTACATATAATCACTCTGTGAAAAAACTTACTGTATAAATAATTACTAAAGATAAACATACATGCAAATATATATTTATTTATTTTTTCAATTTCTAGAAAAATAAAAAAAAAAATGACCGATTTAAAATATAATTATTATTCCATTAACCTTGTAGAAAATCTAGTCATATTTCTGTTGCAATTTACGTCCACTAAGTGGACATGGTAAAATAATTCACTATGAACGTTAACATTCTTAAATGAAATGACCGCCAGGGTTCGAAAATAGTCCTGTACTGAAATTATTCCTAACACATATCCTAAATGAAGTGACCACTTGAGATGAAAAAGAGTCCTACTCAAAATAATTCCTTACACAGATCCTAAATAAAGTGAAGGCTAGGGTTGCAAATAAGTTCTGCACTAAAATAATTCCTTGTATAGTGATCTCTTAATCTCTTCATAAAACATATAACATTTTAAATGATGAATATGAGTTTTAGCGCACCTAAAATTAAGTACTGTATTGCTTCGAATATAAGACACACCCCGACTTAAGAACAAAAAACTGGGAAACATATTAATGCATCAAATATTATTATAAGACCTTTTTCAAGGGAAAATTCCATTCTCTTTTTTATCGACTTGTTTAAACGTCAAATTTAGGCAGTCTACCAAATTGTTGGAATATTGAATCTTTATTTAGATGTAAGGCAGATGCCTTGCTGGAGTAGTAGCAATGCAGAGAAGTAGCTAGGTTAGATTTTGAAAAAAGACCAGAGAAGTCTAATTATTTATCATCAAATAGTTCTTTGGCCCAATGAAGGCTTTTATCGATTTGACGCATGAAAAAAGTTTAGCTTTTTCTTTGTGCTAACGTCGCACATTACTGCCACTAATATTAAACTGTTTTTCCGCGGCTCGCGTAGCGTTCCACAAATAGAATCACTTATCTTTTATCACCCACTTCATAACGAACCCTTTTTTCTTTCCCCGACATCAAGATAGTGAACGAAACCGAGAAGACAACAGAACAGACGAGGAGAAGAAAAAGAACTGGGCTAGAGCTAGGAAGAAATACTTAAGTACAAGGGAAACCACTCCACCCATCAGAAATTGAACTCGTTACAATTCCTAAAAAATGAATAAGAAAGGAGGGCCCGATAATAATATGGTCGTAGTAGAAAACATGATTTCACCAATACTTAATCGAGATGTTGCAAGAAAATAGCTTGTTATAGATAAAGCAACGTCACTTACAGTTGGAATGCTACTTCGACCTGCTTCATTTCAATCCATGTATTATAAGGCGCACCTCGAATAAACAACACATCCCCATGTTCGCAATACAAATAAACAGGTCAAGTGTGAGCTAGTCAGCACACAGCGAGGCTCCGTACCCCACACTATATAGTGTTTAACTGTAAACTGTGTAAACAGTGTTTTTTTAAAATGCTAAAAAGCTTACTTTGAACCATTCTAAGGGTCTGATTTTCTCAAAACACACTCTGATAAAGTATTTTTTGCCACTGAACCGAACTACAACCATATAAATACATCGAAAAGACCATAATTATAAAAAAACGTATTTTGTCATTAAAAAATAAAATAATATTTTTTAACCATTAAGTTATTATTAACAAATTTTAACCATTAAGTTTTTTTACCCTAATTTTTTTGAAAAATATTTTTTTTAAGTCGCTCTATTTTTAAAATATGTGGGCAGGTACAAGACACATACATGCCAAATTTCAAAGTGATCGGACGAAAGGTGTAGCCGCGAGAGCACGCGAGAGGACGGACGGACAGACACACGCAGGAAAATATAAGGGTCCTTGGTTTTGCCAACGGACCCTAAAAATGGAGAAAAAAAGTGCGTCTTATATTCGAAGCAATAAGATATATTTTGCTGGTAAAATTGCATGATTGTAACTGCAATTTACAAATTGCAAGGGAAACCCGATTAACCTTGAAACTACGTTCTTTAGGGTCCGTAGGTAAAACTGAGGACCCTAATAATTTCATGCGTTATCTGTCTGTCTGTCGGTAACGATACTGATCTCGAGTGCATTCCTACAAATTGTAAACAGTGGATGATCCTAAATATAAGTTATTTTTTTATGAGTAGTGTGTAAAACCGGGCGTTTAAGCAACTTTTGTTCGACAAGCATTTCTAATTTGCCAAAAAATGATTGTTCGTATAGCTAGGCAAGAAAGCAACTAATACAAAACACTCTAATTTAAATGGAATTAACTCAAACTGAAGTTATCACGTAAACTTAAACTTTTAGTTAATTTGAAATTAGAGTTTAAACATCTTAAATGATCTAGAAGCAATGATAACAGCACGTCTCTGCATCGTTAATAGATCGCGGAGCACACCTATAACCAAATGTATAAGAGAGGTATAGGTATAATCAATCTATAGATAAAACTATAATATGGCTGTTCATAACTCATTGCATGGGATCTTCGATGCACATAAGCTATGTTTCTTTTTAATTATTAGCAGGTGAAAATTACTTACATGCACTATGCGGGATAATGCACGTCAGTTACATTTCTAGACATACATTGAAATACTATTAGCAGTGGTTTCATTATAATATAATATTATCTCTGTTTATATTATAATATACATATTCAATACCTTTTTGAATACACCTACTTCATAATTTAATGCTGAACTTAACTCCAGAATTCCTTAATATTGAAATGATTTTTCTGCGCCACATTAAAAAAAAATGGATATTTATGAGAGACCATTTTTTAGGGTTTCGTTGGTAAAACCAAAAAAAGAAACCCTTATAGTTTCGTTCATGTGTCTGTCTGTCTGTCACTCTGTACGGTTCCAATAACTTTTGAATAAAAATAGATAGAAACATGAAACTTTCCAATATTAAAGATCGTTTTGACGCGCACACAGGAAAAATATAGCGAACTCAAAATTATTAGCTGTTCAAATCCAAAATGGCGGATAACTCACGTCATGCGAAAAAAATATTTTTTTTAAATTTTAAGTGGGGTATCAAATGAAAGGTATTAAAGAGTAGATTACAAATATATATATCACTTAGGGAAAGTGTTCAATTTTCGGCGCCATTTTGTCAAAAAACATGGAAATTTTATACGGTATTTCTTATTTTACTTTACTAGAAGTAAAAAGTACTCTGTGTTTTGAGTGTATACCAATTATTTTGGTTATAGATTTATTACCAGCGATGCATATAATAAAAGATGATATAGGGATTTTGACTTGTTTCAACATCGACTCGATAAAATATAATAACGAAATGTGGACAGAGAAATTATCATTTTTCTAATGGTCTCACCTAATGATTTTGTTACTTAACAGAAAATGTCTCCTATGACATGACCCTTATCTCTAATCAACTCGGGAATGAAAATGACTTGAATCTTCTATTTCAGTAATTTGTCGATAGCAAATTTGTTTTACAAATCCTCATTACTCTCCGGTTTCAAATCGACTTCTCATTTAGTGAATGATACAGGAGTCGGTTTATTTTTAGACTTCAAATTGCGATTCTCGTCGAAGCAGCATAGGGATAGAACCTTGGAAAATTTGGAAATCGGTGGTCGAGAGAGGAACGGAAATTGGAAGAACAGCAAGCTCGCTATAGCTTAGGCATTGATTATCGAAACACACGGCTAACTGAGTGGCCGTTAATAGCCTGTTTGAAGTCATTAAAGTAATGCTTATTACAGGAACGACACCGGTAAAACTTCATAGTTTGCTATATATATAAGCTAGCATAAATATAGCCAGCTTTATAATTTTATTAACAAAGCCAAAATTTGTCATTAGTCAAAGAGATAACTATACAGCAAGATAAACCACTCACATTGCAGAGAAACATGTTCAACTATCCCTAGGGGAGAACTCAATTTTTTTAGATCAATTTAACTTTACATGCATGTTATATTTTATAATAATTTTTTATTTTAATATTTAAAAAATTGAAATAACTTCACCATATCATCTAATATTCAGCTGATTTACAAAATAAAATAATAATATATTTGTTCTCAGCATGTGCTGTAGCAGATGGAGACGGCCCTTTCAATAACAACGGGTCAATATGAATAGGACAGCTAAATTATCCGGTGAACTCGTTCCTTGTTTAATTGAACAGCCGTTCATTGCCTTAACCCGAGCTGAAAGAGTCATACATTTATCGGATCTCAAACGAATTTGGTCTCCAACGAACGGACCATTCTTTTCCATATCCCGTGCATACATTTGTTACTAGAGATAAGTTGAAGTGCTTTTCCATACTAAGGGGGTATGGATAAGCATCTTGAGATTTTTAGGATGAAAGGCTGCAAAACACAATGGATTAGGAGACTCGGATAATTTTGTTCGACAACTTCAACTTACCTCTAGTAGGTAACAAATGTATGCACTTCTCAACATCAGATTAAAATTTAGATAGTAAAACTCTCTAATCAATAATAATATCACAGTTCGCTTAGTAGAAAAACAACAATTTTAGGGCTGTTGCAGAACAATATGGCGGCGGTTACACTGGATATGAATTTGTAAAACGGAAATTTAACTATCATTAAGATATTGAGTCAAAACAAATCTAGACATTGTTTTTGCTTTTTGTTTGATAACATTATTATACAGATTTTGTGACAAAACTTTACATTTATTAAAAGTTTTCAAAATTAACAGTGTCAATCACATTCATGTGATGATCATAAAATTTCATTTATTTTTGAAATAATTTTTTGTTATTATTATCGGCTAATAATATCTATTGCAAGGATTTACAAGATAACTGATTATTCAAATATTAAAATAAAAGTTGTTACAGTAGCAATATCTTAAACTATACCATTAGATCATCTAAAATTATTACTTGATTAATATGACAAAATATCCCACTATATGAGAATACAAATGTCGTAACTTCCAAAATGACCATTTTCAGGTTTCCATTGGTCTTTACAGTATTTTTTATGATATTTTCAATGAAAGACTGTTGTAAGTTCTATTTCTTACCATTTAGATACTATTTAGCAAACAACAGTTTTACTGTTCTTAAAAATTGCATAGCATCTTACATATAAACTGTTGCATGTTACATACTACAGAATTTATCATATGAATTCTTAATTAATAATACTGTTGTGTGTTCATTTGTTCATGAAAAACTGTTGTATGTTTCACTGTATCTTCTAAACTGTTTGTTCCCTCCCTCAAATACGGATTATATTAATTGACAGAAAAAATAAATTATTTACATTCTCAAAACACTTTTTTTATGATTAGAACTAATAAACCTATTATTTTTTTTAAAAAAATATTACAATATATACAATGGTAAAATTAGTGGAACCATTGCAATCTTTGAAATGCAATTATCTCGAAAACTGCTTTTGAAAGTTACGACATTTGTCATCTCATAGTGTGATATGTGAATAGCAGAAATCGAAGACTTTATTTTTTAAATTATTGGAATAATTGTATCTACAATGTATCTACTGTGTCAGATCTACAGAACTTCTTTTTTATCGGTCTGAAGTTTAATGTATCATGATTTTTTTATTTATTTGCCTTTCGAGTAGAGTAATTCATGTAACATTATTGAAGTATTTTTTTTCTATAAGTTCTTAGTTACAGACAAAAATATAGTGTTGATTATAAAGTTGATAATATCTATGATTCATTCACTATAAATGCAAAGCAACATGCTACTCTAAACTGGCTCACACCACTCGTGAAATGAAAATTTAAAAAAAAATAAAATATGCTGACTAAATAAGCATTGGTGCTGTTGGAGTCCCCTCCAGGGTAAGGAGTGTAGACTGCTAATGCGACGCAATTGGCAAATATTGTTAACAAAATCAGGTACTCAAATGGTCTGAAAAACAAAACAGTTAAGGAAAATATCTGTACAAAAAAAGAAAATTAATTCTTAAAACTATACACATGGTTCCACCGGCTAAGTAGTTTAACAATTTAGATTGAAGAAGCATGTGACGTTTCTCTTTCATCATTATAGAATAAACTATACACATGGTTCCACCGGCTAAGTAGTTTAACAATTTAGATTGAAGAAGCATGTGACGTTTCTCTTTCATCATTATAGAATAAACTATACACATGGTTCCACCGGCTAAGTAGTTTAACAATTTAGATTGAAGAAGCATGTGACGTTTCTCTTTCATCATTATAGAATAAACTATACACATGGTTCCACCGGCTAAGTAGTTTAACAATTTAGATTGAAGAAGCATGTGACGTTTCTCTTTCATCATTATAGAATAAACTATACACATGGTTCCACCGGCTAAGTAGTTTAACAATTTAGATTGAAGAAGCATGTGACGTTTCTCTTTCATCATTATAGAATAAACTATGATAAGAATTATGGTAATGTCGCAAACCGACAGAAGCCTACATTTTTTTTTTTTTTTTTTTTTTTTTTTTTTTTGAAGGCTAAAATAATAACTGGAGAGATGAAAAGTGTATCTTGTGTATGTTTATTCTAGATTAAATGTGGTAATAGAAAGATCCGGATGTAGAGACTAGCTTCGGACATTTCCTAAAAGGTATCAATATAATATCTACATCAGTATGGCTTCCGTTTCCTTTACCTTTGGCTAAGGTGACTTTGTAAAAGGTGAAGTTTTTCCTGCTTTCTCTACTTAAATTTTGCCCAAAAGTTATGATTTTTTTTTCCCAGGTTTCTTTATTTGTCCTTCTTATGTAACTAGAAGTACTTTGACATTTCTAAACGTAAAGAAATCACCCCTTTTGTTGAGGGATACCATACTTCTGATTTTGTTTAATGTACGTTTCCATTCACGAGTTTAATTATTTTTAAGGAAAGTTGATAAAAGATCTTATAAGACTTCTGGTTATCAACTGAGTTGAAAGTGGATAAATGTTTTATATAGAAGGCCTTAGTCATGCATTCTGAGTTTAAAGACTTAGTTTCTGACTTAGCCCGTTCAATAATTTTCTCTCTTCATATAACAGAGAATCGATCTTTTATTATTATAGATTAATGTTGATCCTAACTTGAGATAGATCTTGGAGGATAGGTATAGCCGAGTACTTAGTTAACTTGTAAAATCACGCCCGAAACGAGTCTAAAAAAGGTGATTTACCTACAAATCTGGCAACGGTTCGAATCGTAGGGAGATAAGAAAAGTTTTACACTTAGGCCATCCGCATACCGTCGTTGTGTCGTTGTGCAGTCGTCTCGAACTTAAAGCGTTGTCCCCCTCCACAAGGCTTCCGATGTAAGTGTGTGGGGGTCCCCACGCCAACGAGGTGTTTGGCGTGTAGCAGTCGTCTCGTAGTCGAACGTCAGCGTCACGATCGTTCCTTGAACCTCTCGTACTGCAGTGAACGGGAAAAATCCTCTTGACCCCTACGACGCTTTGGATAGTTTTTTTTCCTCAATGGAAGTGTCTAACGTCAAATTTGTGGGGGAAGTTGAAAACATCCCGTAACAACTACACCCTCCAACAGACATTCTGTAGAATGCCAAAAATGTTGCATCGCTCCCTTGCAGTTCTTTTGCCGACAATGAAAGTTCTTTTCTATGTACGGATGAACCCATACTCTCTCAGTTCTTTTCTTCCGACGGTACTAGTACAACATAATAGTGTCTTCCTCACTGAAACTGCTCATTGTGAGGAAAAACTTTAACTTAAAATGCAAGAGCACTGTTTAAATAATGTCTCGTCAGTAAAAATGTTTTGACCTTTCCAGTTAGAGACAGCGATACGCCTGAGAAGTTGACGACGGCACATCGACCCGTGTGCGGAGGCCACTCCTCTTGTGACGCATAGTTCACACACGACATACATGACGCTTCGAGATCAAGACGACTGCAAAACGACCCGTGTGCGGAAGGCCTTATGGCAATCGAGAGAATATGTGAAGCAACCAATCCCTTCCCACCCTGAATTAAACCCGACGAAGCCTGGGTTTGTCGAATGGACTACATGGTTTATTCGGGTTTAGAACCCGAACTTTTATTCTACTTTTAATTTAACTGAACAAGGTTATTCTTCGAATTAATATCACAAATAGCCACAATCTAATCGATTTTTCATTAATTAATGTGCAATGTCACATTTAAAAAACTTGGATAGCTAAAAGTAGTCTCTTATCTCTAGTCATCCCCCTCTCTTGCAATTAAAGGCAGGTAACAATAAAAAATGACCAACTCATTTATACAATTTTATAAAGTTGTTTGGTCTGAAATGAAACAAATTAAATAAAAGCAAGAAAATATTCACGTTAAGACAGTTCTATTTACAGTGATAAGAAATATTTCTCGGCTAACACAGTATATGGGTCATATAGTAACACAATATTTATATTGTGTCACTAGGGTTGCTTTGTGCAGAATTGAGCTACACTGTAAAGTTTTAATAGAAAAAAGTCAATAAGAGCTGAGATTAAGTCACGGAATAAAAGTAAGTTACTTCACGGTATACCAGAAAATATTATTAAATTTTAAAGAATATATTCATTTTCTTTGTATATTTTTATAGCTATATCTGCTCTCAAGCCGGATTTAGGTTTGCGGAGACCCTAGGGCGAAAGGGTAAGTCTATACACGGACTTGATTAAAATTTCAGAATATGGGGTAAGAGGAGTATTAAGGGAATAAATATTTTTATTGTAATATTCAGAGCATATGTAGCCAAGTAATAATTCTCATTTTTTCAAATTTATTACATATTTTATGTAGAAAGATAAATTAGATTTCTTTTTGTATAAATAAAATAAAGGAATGCCTCGGATGATCGCCTAGCTAGTGCACCATTAAATTAAGCTCTTTGTATATTTTATTATCTATTTAAATGATTAATTATACTTTTACAATAAACACATCAATCATCGGAGAAAGAAAATACAATTTTGACAGTTTCTGTAATAATAATTTACGAACGACTATTATTAGTAATATTCAAATAATGAACTTGATAACAGAAATTGAAATTTTGCATTATTTGTTTCTAAAATTTATGGGCGGTAGGATAGCAAATAGCAACGTGCTATACTTCAAACTCTTATACTAAGAGGTAATTTAGTACCATTAACAATGGCGAAATTAAAGCAATATAGGTCATTATATTTTATTTATCGAATTTCACAGTAGTAATGTAAGTAAGCTGTTATTTAATTTTGAATATACTTTCCAAGAGTGTGTGGCAGACAGGATACAACCTTAATACTATCTGGAAACAGATACCCAATTAATTTTGATCTAAGAAGCTAAACCTTGTTGTGTCAAGTGCTAATAAAGGTTTCAGCATGAATAGCAGAGGTTTCCCTTTCGAGTTAGAACACCTCAACTAATGTTAGTTGGTGGAGTCTAAGTTTGAGGTAACCTTATTATGATTAAGCCAGGGAGCTCTGTTTCGCATCAATCTACTTTAGCAGAAGCTTGCTCATGCTCATACACCGAGAATCTTCTAGCTAGCTACAATAAAACCAGCCTTACTTAACAAATAATATAATGATCCCTAAAATAAGTTCGGTTCAGTGACATTTGTACAGCTTCATTTCAGTTTTAAGATATAATATCGGATATTGATATATATATATATATATATATATATATATATATATATATATATATATATATATATATATATATATATATATATATATTGATATGATAATGGCTTATAATCTCATTTACGATCGAAACCTTGCATTTATCCAGCAAGTTCACCGTTTTAATAGCAGTACCAGACGTTAACCGTGATGATCGGAATCCATAACTTGGGTAGAATGGGGATTGTTGTCATGAAAGTCGAACGTTGAAGAGTATATATGAGGCAACTATTTAGTTAAATTATATATTACAGCTTGATGACACAAATAAATAAAGTTTAAATATTTGGGTAATAACTTAAAAAAACAGTACAGTGAACAGCTATTGATCAATAAAATTATCCAAACTCATAACATTTCTTCCACAAAAAATAATGACGCATTTTTTATTGCACTCTAAGGCGCTGTGCACACTGAAGAAACAAGTTTCATGAAAGCAATTTTATAAAACCAGTTTGACGTTTCAGTGCACAAAGAGGAAACCCTTTTTCTGACAGTTTCATCGTGTCCTCTGAAGAAGATGTATTAATTCAATGTATCACATTCAATTATTAAATGCTTCTTAATTCACTCATTTTAAATAAACAACGACACAAACAACTCAACACCAAACAAAACGCAATAATAAAAACTGAAATGATATCCAAAACAATAAACATGAAATCATGTGCAACTTGGTTTCGACGAAACCTGACTTTTTGATTGCGGGAAACATGTTTCATGAAACCAAATGAAAATACAGTTTCAAGAAACGCAGTGTCCTCCCTTCTGTTTGTTTTAAATCAGTGTTTTCATGATACTTAAGTTTCACGTTTCTTGAATGAAACTTTCACGTTCATGAAACTTGTTTCTTCAGTGTGCACAGCGCCTAAGTGATAAAAATATTATTTTAGCTGTATGAATGCCAAGAAGCATCTGAAAACTAGGCTTTAAGACTGAAGTCGGTCATGGACCTCAATTTCAAAATAATATTAAAATTAATAACTACTGCAAGGTAATAAAACTTAAGGGAGGGGAGCGACTTTCGATCGTAGGGTAAAGGGAAATTATACCTCGCCTTGATAAAAAGGCAAAGTCAGTTATATCTGGGCAGCTTACGTCAGAAAACTTGCTCGCGGGAGTAGATAAGGAAGGGATAGAGGCTGGGCGAGCGTTGCTACTAAGTACTAAGTAGGAACAAGAGAGAGGACCCGGAGAAATTAATTTCCAGCAATGGCAGGGTTCCAAGGGGGTTAGCTAGGTTTGTACTACATCTCGCTTTATGGTCCAAAGGATACTTCCATTCGACGACATCTATACACAGTTTTCGGAGAGGATTTTTTAGATTGAGACAGAAGAGAGCTCTGGTGGGTCGTTCGGGAGGCGGCTTGCCGGTTCTCCGTGCCGGTCTCTTGGGCGTGGCCTTCCCCGAGGCGTTATTATTGTTATTGTTATTGGAAGCGACGAGGTTGTTGATGTTGGGGGAGCTCATAGTCGCTTTCCCGGGCGCTAGGTAGAGCTTCGGCCGGCCTCCGCGTCTCCCGCCGTCTCCCTACTCGATCTGAAACAGTAAACATATATCCGTTACTTTTTAATTTTAAAAATAAAACACGCTTCAAGATATTAAAAAGGGAAAGGGTTATACTAATAATAATAAAGCGTGAGTCAAAGAGTGAGGAAGGTCAGGAGGGCCTACGAGTGAGCGCCGCAGAACACGTAAAAGCCGGAAGTCTCGTGCAAGAGGAAGCAATGAAAGCTTACATCAAATACTTACATATACAGGGTGGGTCTGAAAACTACATTCTTCTACTTTAAAATTCATATCAATAACTTTAAAAACGATTGGGTGAAAGCCAGGCAATGACGGTTTGAAATAGGGTCTTAAAAAAAGTCGTTGTCCGGGTAGTAATCTTGTCTGGTATTATACTTTTGATAGAATAAATTACCATGTGTTGGAGGGATTCTTTGTAGGTAAGTCCCTCAGTGTTATAACTATAACAAACATTGAAGATGGAAATTAAAGATCAAATGCTAAACTACACGTTTATGCAAGATGTTACCCCGTCTCATCTCTCCTTGCAAACAATTCAATACTTGCAAGAGAATTGCCCAGACATCAGGCAACATTGTGCTTAACACATCTTCAATGTTTGTTATAACACTGAGGGACTCCCCCCCCCCCCCCCCCCCCTCTCACCATATCCAAAAAAGTATAATACCAAACAAGATTACTACCCGGATGACTTTTTTTAAGACGCTATTTCAAACCGTTTTTTCATGGCTTTCACTCAATCGTTTATAAAGTTATTGATATGAATTTTAAAGTAGAAGTATGTAGTTTTCAGACCCCGCAAACCCCATATCTCTATCTACTACAGAAGCTGAGCTATAAGTGTTCAAAAAAACTGCGTTTTTTTTTGCCCACCCTGTATAAGCTGTGCTGAGGAAAGTAAAATTCCGGAAGGTCAAAAACAAAAGATTTTAGTTTTGGATAGAAGCAGTAATAAGATAAAGTTTATTTGATATTGATACTTATCATGATATTTTTATTTTGAGACGTAGTCAAATGACAGATTTTGAAACTATGAGCAAGTTATTGCAGACTGCAGACATAATATAATAAAATTACCTATTTTTTTATAAGTACATCCCCAAGTTCCATCATGCGTACTTATTAATAATTACTCAAGGACCTCTTTAAAAAAAGACAAAAACTTTGAATAGGGTGGTATACAACTTCTCTCTATAAAGGAGGGTAAATACCAAAAACCATTTATCATCTTGGTTTAAAAGACCATTACACTTTGTAGTATCACCATATACAAGTGTTTTAATGTTTGTTTGATCCATGAGTATGCTTGTTTGCTGTATTACTACTGTATTTGTACCTTTGATCCTAAACGCATAAAAATAAAGAAACGTAACAAAGAGGGCTGAAAAATGTAACCTGAAATATAAAAGGAATGATCTGCAAGAACCCTTTGGCTGATTCAGTTCTTTTTGCTTTGCAGCATTTTTAATATAAATACTCGATGTATTATACTCTTAGGTCCACCTCGAATGTGCCTCTTTCAGCATTCCTCAAGAGGCCTTTTTATCAAAAAGGACTATTCAGTAATAAAAGAAGATACGATAAAATGGAAAAGATTCTCTCCTAAAGCATTTTTGTATAAATAATATGTTTTGAAGAAATCCCAAGTTTAATCCTTAGAGTGATATTACACAAGAATCCTCCAAAGTATCTCTTTTCTTAAAACCTCTACTTTATTTTTTATAAATACCCAGTCCTTATAATTTGAAAAAAAAAACTAAAATAAATTAGGAACGCAAATGGTATTTGCCTGAAGGACCCTTATAAAATGACCGAAAGGAAAAAGAGGACAAATTGTTAGAGAAAGGCCTTTGGAAAAATACCAGCAAATAACTTCGTAAACAATAAACGTTTGAGAACATTGATATATCATTTTCCTTTTATCATAAACCTCCTTTTTCCTATATAGGCTCCGTGCGTAGTTTATAAAATGACTACTAGCGCTCGCACGGCAAATACTGGAAATAGTGAGGGTAGGAAGGCATTAAATCAAGCATCATAACAACCTTCGTTTGCGTTGTTCTACATTTGTTTTTGCGTCTTTTCCTTGATTTTCCTTAAATAGGCCAGTCATATAAAACATCGTAGGTCGCAAAAAATTGCAAAGTCCTGATTTTTTGGGATGTTGTTAGGATAGACACCAATAGTGTGAAACCAAGTTTGCAGCTTCGAAAGACCTGTGCTAACTGCGTGGTGCTCGAAAAACCATATTTTTTTCGGACTTTCTTCCGATTTTGGCTTATAACTTCTAAACAATGCATCCTACGTAAAAACTTAATCTGTACACGTTTAAAGAAGACAACCTTTTCTACAATTTGAAGGCATTCGCAGCTCAGTAGGTCTAATAGGTCCTGAGATATCGCACTTCAAAAATTGGCGATTTTTCCCAAAAAGTTCGAAATTGTCGTTTTAGCCGTCTTCCGAGCAGAATATCGGCTAAACTATTTATCTTACGAGGAAAGACATAAGAAATGAAGTTGTAGAGCAGTTATTTAGCTTTAATTTAAGCACAAGCGGAATCCTGTAGGACTAATAGTTCTTTTGTTATCAGAAAAAAAAACAATTGAAGAATATTGGATATTTCAGGAAATGGAGCCTGACAAGTTGCAGAACTTTTGTAAAGGATAATAAAGACATAACTCATTGGAAAATGGTTTATATAATGTAAAATGAAATTGAGTACAATAATTATAAGGTATAAATTTAACAAAATTATACCAACATTTTACAAAAATATTTTTGATAGTTTGGGGGACCTGGGACGTGCAAAAGTTGAACGCTACAATATGAGCACAACCGCAGCTCTGTAGGTCCAATAGGTCCCGAGATACAGCACTTCATAAATTGTTACCAGTATTGTAAAACCAAGTGTGCATTTTCGTAAGACCTGTGCTAACAGCAGGTTGTGGAAGCGAGGTAGAAGAGGTGAAGTTCCCAACGTTTGAGTCCCTCCTCACTCCGGCCCGCACTCGGCCATTCTCGTAAATTTCCCTCCCCTTCCCGACCGCTATATCTAGAATCTAGTACACAAGTTAGTGTCATAATCAAACTTTTCGAACTGTGACCTGATATTCTTTTGTTGGGATGGAACCGATCGAGCACGAAAATAAAAAAAAAGAGAGAGTCGACTGAGCGCAGGCCTTACAAACTGTTGAGTCAACTGACATAAGTACTTAGGACTTACTATTTACTTAGGACAGTGTTGATTGAGCGCGAAAGTAAAATTGTATATAATAAAGGAACAGCTCAGTGAGGGAAATAGTAGCTGCTTACATTCCCTACACGTTCAACTATTTTGGGAAAATGTTTCAGTTGTGTTCGATGACTACCCAGAAGAGGGGGCTGCTAGAAGCACAAAAGTAACAGAGCGGCTTCCTCGTTATGCAGCCTCAGCGTGTAGTGACATCATTTTTGAAGAATCGACACTGATCAAACTGCTCCAAGAAAAGTTATTGTCCAACCCAAAAAACAAGCAGCGCTTGATCAACTTCATCTGTACTGGACTTAGGGCGTAAAGGCAGGCGTCTTTTCTCTTACCATACATCACCACCAGATATTTGTTGGCAGCAGAGGCTAACTCCTCATGGGTGGAGTCATGGTTGTTTTGAAAGCTAGGCCAACATCTTCGTTTTCCCTTGCCAGAAAAAGGCAGGGGTGGTGTCGCAACCAGCGCTGCTTGTTTTTTGGGTTGGACAATAACTTTTCTTGTAAGATAAATAGTTTAGCCGATATTCTGCTCGGAAGACGGCTAAAACGACAATTTCGAACTTTTTGGGAAAAATCGCCAATTTTTGAAGTGCGATATCTCAGGACCTATTAGACCTACTGAGCTGCGAATGCCCTCAAATTGTAGAAAAGGTTGTCTTCTTTAAACGTGTACAGATTAAGTTTTTACATAGGATGCATTGTTTAGAAGTTATAAGCCAAAATCGGAAGAAAGTCCGAAAAAAATAAGGTTTTTCGAGCACCACGCAGTTAGCACAGGTCTTTCGAAGCTGCAAACTTGGTTTCACACTATTGGTGTCTATCCTAACAACATATCCTAGCAATTTTTTGCGACCTAACGTGATTTTTGTGTCTATGGTGACTGGTGTATAAAGTAAATTTTAGTTTAATAATTTTTATCTACGATTGATACGAATTATAAACATTGTATCTCTGTTTATTTGCGTAGAAAGTGATTCTTTACGTACTTGTATTCATTGCGCATGCGCGTCTCATAGCTCTGAAGAATTCCTCTTCTTTACCACCCTAGGGCGGTAAAGAAGAGGAATTCTTCAGCTTTACGCACGATTAACGAGTTTGTTTGCATTTAACAAAACTATTTTGATGTTTGTTTAATAAAAGTAACTGTTTATATGAGTTTTTAGTCAAAACAATGAGTGAATCAAGTGACTTTGACGAAGATGTGGATAATAATACTCCTCCAGAAATAATTAATTCGGAAAAAAATACTGGCATTAACTCAAGAATTAATGCCATCTTTATCAAGAGAGAGATCGAACTTACATACAGCAAGTTTATTTTTTTCTGTATTTATAATTTAAATCTAACAATCGTGGATAAAGTAAGGTACGCAACTCGTGCGAAAACGGCATTTTGCATTGCTCGTGTGGTTTTACTACCCTCGCTGTCACTCGGGTGCAAACTCCACAATCGCATGCAAAATGCTACTTTCCGCACTCGACGCGTAATGTACTATTGTGAATCATTATGGCTTTAAGAATTATTTTAAGGATTGGCTTTAAGTCTATTGTTTGTAAATTTCGTCCGAATGTTAACCCTGTGACCATAGAAGAGGACGCACCACTGTGATGTTTCTTGACAAAATGGCATGACAAATTTAACACTTTCCACAAGTGTTATATATTTTTGTAATCTACTCTTCAATACCTTTCATTTTATCCCCCACGCAATTTTTTTTTTAAAAAACGCCTTACGTCACCATGACGCACCATGTGCGTATGGCGGTTTACTGCAATATTATAAATATTATTATTCTATTTTATTATTCTGTAAGTAAAGAGTCTAATAACTCCTGATAATTATTATTTTCAAACTAAGTTAAAATCAGCTTACACTCTTATAACTATTGAACTGTTAAGATTTATAAATTTGAGTCTCATAATATAAAACCACAAATTGTTCAAAAACTTACAGTTTATTACGTAATAAATAAGTTATGGCTGATGGCCAAGCTGGTTTTATTTACAAAATTAGTTGTAAGTAGACGTGTATTTTTAGAAGGATAGGACAATCTTGTCCATAAGAACAAAATTAATCAAATAATAGAATAAGTATACCATCACTTTTTGAAATAAGTAAGATAATTATAAGCTCGATTTAGTTTAATTAAGCTTTGTTGATTAAAAAAGAGGCATTTGTCAAAATTTATTGGTTAAAAAGAAGGGGTTATGGGATAAAAAGAAGGGGGGAAACGCGAAAATAGAGGCGAGTTTGTATGCTTTGACAGATGAGCCATTACCCTCACTACTTACGAAACAGCCGCTAGGTAAGCGCTAGTGTCGCCCACGCACGGAGCCTATATTATTTTTCATATATTTTATAGTTGACCTTCTTTTCAATCAAAGTTATAGTTATGAGAAGTGCTGGTGCTCCGTAGTTTTATATCTTAAACCTCTGCATATGAAGTATCTACAACAGTCTAGTGGTCCACGGTATCTCTGGAACCACTAGACCTAACATGACCATGGAATTTTGTAGGTGTGTCAGTGAGTGGTCATTTGGATTTGATGTATATTGATAGTTAACCTTCTTTTCAACCAAAGCTCTGAGAAGTGCTGGTGCTCCGTAGTGCTTTATCTTAAGCCTCTGATATATGCGACGATCTACCCTTAAAACCAATAAAGGTTGAAGGGAGGGTATTATACTAGATTGGAAAGAATATTTAATTGTCTGCCAGTGATTTATTTATCTCTATGTTTCAATATTTTATCAAATCAATTTCAATATGTTACATACTATCCTTATTAATTTCTAAATAAAATGACCACCTCATTATTTCATATAGTGATGGGGTGAAGCATGGGCGTATCCAGTTCATAACGAAAGGGGGACAGTTTTCTGAATTTAACTTCTTTCAAGGAAGGAGGTTAGTTATTGATTGCTCCTTGTCAACGAAGTCCCATTGCCACTGAATGCTCGACATAGCTAATCCATTTCTCGCTTCCTGTACCTTATTCCATATTTAGAACCAAAATTCCCTTTCTTCTCCAATGCCTTCGAAATTGAAGAAAATTGTACACGATGTAGTACTTTCATTCCATTCCTCCAATCAATCACCTCTCAAGTTACTTGGATGGAATTTTAGAATCAAAATACAATACAGGTTATCTGTAACAAAAAATCTGGCTTCTAAAGATGACAATGATGAAATCCAAGTAAGTAATCTGGCTTCTAAAGATGACAATGATGAAATCCAAGTAAGTAATCTGGCATCTAAAGATGACAATGATGAAATCCAAGTAAGTAATCTGGCTTCTAAAGATGACAATGATGAAATCCAAGTAAGTAATCTGGCTTCTAAAGATGACAATGATGAAATCCAAGTAAGTAATCTGGCTTCTAAAGATGACAATGATGAAATCCAAGTAAGTAATCTGGCTTCTAAAGATGACAATGATGAAATCCAAGTAAGTAATCTGGCTTCTAAAGATGACAATGATGAAATCCAAGTAAGTAATCTGGCTTCTAAAGATGACGATGATGAAATCCAAGTAAGTAATCTGGCTTCTAAAGATGACAATGATGAAATCCAAGTAAGTAATTACTAGAGATCTTCTCTAAAAATTGGATGGAGTTTCGTTTCACCCAGAAATGCAAGTTAGTTATTCAAATATTACTCCAAATCAAAGTGTTCTGCTATGAAGTGACAAACTTTGGTTCACCAAAATGGGCGGGACATGGTCGCTCTCCACAGTTTTTTCCCTCAAATGTCTATTAATTGCCAAGCTATGTCCCGCAGACGAACTTAACCGACCACATATTCTTAAAAGGTACCAAAATATTAACTTATACACAAAATTTTAGCTTGATGTTAGACACTTTTTTGCACGCTACCTCCTGAACTATTACATGTACTTGTGCTGCCCGGACAATCATACGTTTGATACGTCATTATCCTATTTTGCGGCAAATATTTCAACAAATCGAATACTTTTCCTATTGCGCTGAAATTAGCACAAATTATACCTCTTTTTAAGACAATCTTTGCCACTGAATTTCGTTTTAATATCTGCCGCCATCTTGAAAATATCGACAGTATCGATTTTCTGAACTATTTCGCCGATCGTGCTGAAATTCACACCAATGATACCTTTTTTAAGATAAATAAGTCCTCTATATTTTATCATATTATCTGCCGCTACTTTGAAAATATCGACTTATAACTTTTATATAGGAAAGTTTGTTCACATTTTTAAATACCTTACTATAACAGACCTCATTATACCGGACTTAACATCTAACGGACAAGCAAAATTATAATTCACATAATAAAAAAAGGTTTATGCTTGGTAAGGAAACGTTCCAGGGCGCCCTGCGCCCAATTTTTTTTAAATGTTACATTTTTATCTATATCTCTTTAACATTTATTCGATCTTGGAAGGGGAGGCAGCTAACCCCCTTTGCCCCCCCCCCCCTCCCCTGGATATGCCCATGAGATGAAAACCTAATGACTAATGGAAAAAAATAATTAATTCATTTAGTGAATTTCATCTATTGTATTTATATTACATTGTTTTTATGAGCTAGAATTATTATTTTCTTGACACGCTTTAAAAATTTACATTAACAATAACAACAACGTTTGTTTGTGTTGTTTTTTCATATAAACTAATTTGTTTACATAGTATTACGAGAATATTTGATTAACTTGCATTGTAATTGAAATAATCTGTAAACGTTTCGACTTTTTATGTAGTTTGAAAGTGGGTAAAAAATGTATTACAAAAGTTGTACATAACAAAAAAAAAGGGGGGGGGGAGGGAATCCTGTAAGCGAAACATTTAAAGCGATATTAGCCCTTTATTGTAGATGTTTTAATACAAAAAATTACCACTCTGGTCCAACTTAAAGAGTTTGAAAACTTGAAGTGTCTTGCCACATCCATTATTCAATGAATATATCTCTGAAATGGTGTAGTATCTCTTCCTATATTAAGGGAGTCGGTGTTTTCTGACTTTATAGAATCTACAAGGCTGAATATTATCTGCCGCTTACTAAGTTAAACATATTGAATTTTAAATTTTTGGAATAATATGATTCATCTGCTGTCAGGTAACAAAATTGCATATTGGACCTATTAGAAATTTACTCAGGATACGACCTTCGTTCAATAAATCTTTTTTATCTACGATTGTAACGAAATTGTATGATTGTAAGATTGTATCTCTGTTTAGATGCGTAGAAAGTGATTCTTTACGTACTTGTATTCATTGCGCATGCGCGTCTCATAATTCGGAAGAATTCCTCTTCTTTACCGCTCTAGGGCGGTAAAGATGTTTACGGAGTTTGTTTACATTTAACAAAACTATTTTGATGTTTGTTTAATAAAAGTAACTATTTATATCGAGTTTTTAGTGAAAAACAATGAGTGAATCAAGTGACTTTGACGAAAATGTGGAGAATAATACTCCTCCAGAAATAATTAATTCGCAAAAAATACAACTCAAGAATTAATGTCATCTTCATCAAAAGAGAAATACGAACTTACATACTGGAAGTTTATTCTTTTTTCTGTATTTATAATTAAAATCTAACAATCGTAGAAAAAGTACGGTACGCAACTCGTGCGAAAACGGCATTTTGCATTGCTCGTGTGGTTTTACTACCCTCGCTGTCGCTCAGGTGCAAACTCCACACTCGCATGCAAAATGCTACTTTCCGCATTCGAAGCGTAATGTACTATTCCCGTTATAAGAAAACAATATTGTTATGATTATTGGAAATTGTGTAGTAGACATTTTTTTTTTTTTTTAATATTATTTTGAAGGGGAAGGGAAAAGGAGTTTAGTAAAGTGATTATCAATATGGATTCAAATAAGCCTAGGACCATTAAACCAAATAAAATATTCATTCCCAATTAAAAGGAAAAAGTTAAAGGGTCAGCAACCTTAAGTTATATATAATTTCAAGATAAAAAGAACTTTATCTACGATGGATACGAAATATAAACATTATATCTCTGTTTAGATGCGTAGAAAGTGATTATTTACGTACTTGTATTCATTCCGCATGCGCGTCTCATAGTTCTAAAGAATTCCTCTTCTTTACCACACTAGTGCGGTAAAGAAGAGGAATTCTTCAGCTTTACGCACGATTAGAGAGTTTGTTTACATTTAACAAAACTAATTTGCTATTCTTTTATTAAAATAACTGTTTATATCGAGTTTTTAGTGAAAAACAATGAATGAATCAAGTGGCTTTGACGAAAATGTAGAGAATAATACTCCTCCAGAAACAATTAATTCGGCAACAAATACAACTCAAATTTAATGCCATCTTTATCAAGAGAAGAGATACGAACTTACATGCAGCAAGTTTATTTTTATCTGTATTTATTATTTAAATCTAACAATCGTAGATAAAGTACGGTACGCAACTCGTGCGAAAACGGCATTTTGCATTGCTCGTGTGGTTTTACAACCCTCGCTGTCGCTCGGGTGCAAACTCCACACTCGCATGCAAAATGCTAGTTTCCGCACTCGACGCGTAATGTGCTATTTTATATTCTACGTTTTTAAATTTTCTGTTGAATCGTATGTAATGTTGATAAATGTTGATTGTTATTGTTATATAATATATAATGTTAGTGAAAAAAAAAAAAATAGTTCCGAATTTATTTACTTCACATAAATGACAACCATAGAGAGCTGATCTTAAACCTATAAAAGGATAAATCTTTGTACAACGGATCTCTCCAACACCAAATCTAAACCGAGCCATCGATATATTTGAAATAATATAATCGATATTTCCTGTTTTGCTGTCATTCAATGTTTATCTATCACAAATTTGAGACCCGTCAAAATGAAGATTGCGTAAATATTGGATACGGCAAACAAATAAAATAACTTGCGGATTTTTTCCGAACTAACTTTCCGCACAGCAAAATTTGCTGAAAACTAATTAAATTCTGCTGAAAGATGGCTAAAAGTATTAAAATAATGCATTGTCATCGTGTTCTGAGCTATGCTAAAAGTTTCAAATGTCTAGCTATTCGGGATGTTAGTTAGAAATCGATTGCCAGATTTGTACCGAACAAACAAACAAACAAACAAACAAGAATGCAAGCTAATAAAAACGTAGTAAAAATAAACTGGTTTTCAAAATTAAAATATCAAAAATAAATTTGAATTTCCTTTAGAGGTTGCCTCTTTATTTTGCAATAAGTATGATTATTATACAAGTAATTTTATTTATAATCAACAGTCAACTAGTGCTTTACAATAGAATATAATAGAATAGAAATTTTATTGTATATAAGCTTTTTAGCTTGTTACAATGAGTTGCTTACAAGATAATAATACATAATTATAACATTGGTTTCACCCGTACAGGGTACAAAATAAAAATAAAAGAAAAAAAACTAGTTTTTGTTGTGTCTCAACAATTTCATTCACAAAAATATATTACAACAGTTTTTTTTTTCCATTTGATCATAACAAAGATTCAAAATCAAAATAACTAAAAGATAAATAACAAAAAATAAATGACTAACAGTTTTTCTTCTATTTAATCATAACAAATATACAAAATCTCAATAACTAATCAAAATAAACATGCTGCATTAGTCAAATCAAACCGTCAAAAAACTAACATTATTATATTTCATCTAAATCTATAGTGTGATAATATGATGGAAATTTTAAAAAATGGAAATATGGAGTGATAATAATAATTTATTTTATTGCTTCCGAGCTTACCGAAGGTAACGGAAGCTATGTGATCGTACTGAAGAACGAAAAAATTTTAGGTCTCCGATTTCAAAAATTCCAAGACAGAAATCCGTTTCAGACATCAGGGTTCATTTTCGGTTCCGTGTCTGTCTGTCTGTCGGTCGGTCGGTCGGTCGGTCTGTTGGACGGTGTGTCGTTCAATTTTTGCGAACCAACATATCGTAAAAACGACGCGTCCAATTTTAATGAAATTCGGGTGGTAGGTCATAATTAGCCCATTGTTAGCCCTATATAAGTTTCAACCTTCTGCGCTTATCTGTTGCTCTTCCACATGCGCACAAACATACATTTATTTACACCTATAGCTTCAAAAGTACTTATTCGATTTGAATGAAACTTTTATAGTTTATCGAAAGTTACCCGCAGATAGCCCCAGATTAATATCAACCATCTGCGCTCTTTAACATTTGCTAAATTGATACTTAAATTCGTCTAAAAACTCAAAACAATTTTGACAGATTAAAAAAAAAAACGGGGGAAACAATTAAACCAATTAGACAATATGGCTTGTAAATGCATGAAATCAATTAAGTTCGTGGATAGGATGCGAGAAAGCTATGTGCCACACCAATTGGCAGACTATTTTTTTTTTTTTTTTTTTTGTTTCCTTATATTGATAATTTTCTTGCAGATGTTGCATTATTCTGTGTGTTATTTCGAAATATTATACATTTCAGTTTAAAACAGGTAAGATCTCGTTTTTATGGATGTAAACTTATCCCTAATAATGTAATTGTAATGTGTCGATTATTCGTTTAGAAGGAAAGATGTCGTTTTTAACAATAGAGTAAAGAATTTGAAGATGTTATAGGAGGCAATTCTCTCTAAAACATTAAGAATAGAGGCTTAAGTGGTGGTATCATCGTTTGACTCGCTCATTAATTGGCTTGGGATAAATTGGTCTCTAAGGATTTTGTAGCTAGGACATCTTAACATTAAATGAGGTAGATCTTCTGGTTCCTAAAACTGACAAATTGTGCACAGATCATTGGTTTTAATTCGATAACTAATTCCCTTCATAGTATGTAATTGTTAGATTGTTGTGGCCAGAAGTACGTAATTGTGCTAAAAGTTTCATTAGTGCTTTACAATACAATAACAATCTTGGTTTTCCTTAATTAAACTGTCTAATCGAGGTTATTATGAATTTGAATTAATTTCTTGTAGTCCTCGCACCGTAATATCTGATATTTCCTAGCCGTTTTATTTCCAAAATTTGTGCAAATAGTCAGGATCGGAATATTCATCCATATTAATTAATAAGCTAGATGGATAAGTCTAACTCTAAGAACCAGCTCTATAAACAACTAGAAGTAGTAGTTCTCTAGTACTTCCTACTAGACGGGAAAGAAAGAAAACATCTCGGGCGGTGCCCTCGCCCTGCTCCGTTCTCGATACATGCGGATACAAATCAGAGTATCATGGCACGGGATCGAACCCACGACATCAAAGGGTGGGAGGGGGAAGAAAAGGCACCCTCAGGGGGTGCCCTCGCCCTGCTCCGTTCTCGATACATGCGGATACAAATCAGAGTATCATGGCACGGGATCGAACCCACGACATCAAAGGGTGGGAGGGGGGAGAAAACCCCTCAGGGGGTGCCCTCGCCCTGCTCCGTTCTCGATACATGCGGATACAAATCAGAGTATCATGGCACGGGATCGAACCCACGACATCAAAGGGTGGGAGGGGGGAGAAAACCCCTCAGGGGGTGCCCTCGCCCTGCTCCGTTCTCGATACATGCGGATACAAATCAGAGTATCATGGCACGGGATCGAACCCACGACATCAAAGGGTGGGAGGGGGGAGAAAACCCCTCAGGGGGTGCCCTCGCCCTGCTCCGTTCTCGATACATGCGGATACAAATCAGAGTATCATGGCACGGGATCGAACCCACGACATCAAAGGGTGGGAGGGGGGAGAAAACCCCTCAGGGGGTGCCCTCGCCCTGCTCCGTTCTCGATACATGCGGATACAAATCAGAGTATCATGGCACGGGATCGAACCCACGACATCAAAGGGTGGGAGGGGGGAGAAAACCCCTCAGGGGGTGCCCTCGCCCTGCTCCGTTCTCGATACATGCGGATACAAATCAGAGTATCATGGCACGGGATCGAACCCACGACATCAAAGGGTGGGAGGGGGGAGAAAACCCCTCAGGGGGTGCCCTCGCCCTGCTCAGTGTTTGATACATGGATACAAATCAGAGCATCATGGCACGGGATCGAACCCACGACGTTGAGTCGCCTCAAGTCAGTGATAGATGGGCGGGCGCCTAGAGCCCCTCGGCTCCCTATAAACAACTAAGTACTGAATTGCCAAAGATGTACGCTAAACCCGTAACTGGAGAGGTTGGGTGTTGGACACCCAAGATATTTAAAGGTTTCGATAACATAATATCACCAGAGATTCATCAGTTTGGCCATAAGTGTAAAGTCAAGCTAGAGATGAGTTGTTAGATTTTGTTTGTGAGTTTCGGAACCTTTGGGTGTCCTAACCACTAATCAATAAACCTGTTTTTTTTTTTTTTGTTTTTTTTTAATATTATGTTAATATAGGTTTAACTAATATAATAAAGGTAAAAACAAAATATGTAAAATACTTATTTAAAAAAAAAGAAACTTTGAAGAAATTAAGTCGAGGAATTAAGTTCTCAAGCTCTTTAGCAGTCGTTTTTAAAATAAAAATTGTTTAATTAAATTAGCTAATGAAAGATGCAAATGAAATAAACTGTCTGGGTACCAGCAACCCGAGAGCATACTGTTGGGAGAGCAAGTGGTGGGATAGTGCTTGCTATAAAAAAAAAAAAAAATTAATTAAGGTTGGATAGGTTTTGAGGAGAATATAGAAAGATAATTAGATGGTTAAAGCAAATAGATTTGTGGAGTGTTTGATTTTTAAATATTAAGCGGTACACCTGAAAGGTAAACCTGTAGAGGTAAATCGAAGCTTGTGTAATGAAGTCACGATATAACTGAACAGCTACGATAGCACACACGCTCAGGTTCACGTGTTCAGATAAACCGAAGCGTCTGTGCTATCAAGTTACGACATAACTGCACAGCTATGATAGCACACACGCTCAGGTTTACCTGCACAGGAAAACCGGAGCAAGTTTGCTATAATGTTAAGATGAAGAAAACTGCACAGTTATGATAGCACACACGCTTCAGTTCACCTGTACAGGTTACTTCTAAAGGTTTACCTGTAAGGTATACCGCAACGTTATACAAGCCAACTGTATGGCTGGCTTTAGGAATCGTGGATGTCAATATTTACTTCGAATGGTTGGAGTATTATGTGTGCATTGAACCCTACAACAACCTTCATAAATAATATCAATTAATAACATTAAGAAACCTAAAATATTTACTATTTGTACATTGATTTTGTTGAGCAGAGTTCGTTTAATAATTATTATTTAACATTACCCTATATTTTTGGCAATTTAAACTTGTAAATAAAAGAGTACATGTTCAATTGAAATTTATTTTTGAGTTGAGTACATAGATGTAACTGGACAGAATAACATTATCTGAATATAGATAAAAAAAAGAAAGGTTAAAAGGTCATCCACCCCATGTAATACCAACAAATTTGAACATAAAATAAAATTGGAATGAAATATTTAATCTGCTTGTATACGAAAAAAATATCATGCTAATCAAGAGATGAAATGCGATGGTTTATCAATGAATTTATATCAATGTAACGTTTCGCCAACGCAAAAAAAATGGGTGAAACTCTCACACATTAGAAGTGAAACTTAAGTTCTTGACTAAGTTGATTTGATGCATTGCTCTCTTTGCTTTGTTAACGATTTTTGAAGTGAAACTTGTTTAGCCACGGTAGAGTAAATTTGCTTGGATGAAATTGACATCGGGAAACCAAGTCCGCGTTCGAGACTTGTCCAAGTGAAACATTTTTGATGTGAAATCAACGAAATTGCAAGTTTTTGTTTTAAGACTCGCCTGTGACGGATATTTTAATCGACTGCCGATCAGCAGTTAATTTACCTGTAAAAAATCTTCTATCTGGACGAGTCTCGAACCCCCGGCCCCTGGATTGAGAGTCTCACCTACTAACTACTATACCACGGGAGTAGTTGATTTACTGTGTACACAGAATTGGCGTATAAGGGTATTATTATATACATTTTATCACTTATTAATGTTTTTTTTTCATGTTTTTCTTCATTATTCGCTGACATGTTATGAAAATATTTTAAATTATGTTTCTTTGAAAAGTTATTACTAGTTAGTGACTGTGGCGGCATTGTAAACTCTTGTTTATAAATATGTATGTTGCGTATTTAATAAATTATTTATATAGTATGCAATACTTAAATAAGGGTTATTGTGCTATTTCATACACATATTTCATATGATTATTCAGTTTCTAGAACTCAAGTTTCACTTCTAATGCGTGAAAGTCTCACGCATATTTTTTTTATTTTACGATTAAAAAATGGTTATGTGGAATTTAATTGAAAAATAAAATATTTTTATAACATTGTAGCGAATGATTAAAAAAAAACATGAAAACAACATTTATATATATTATATTATTATAATTGTAATGTATATAATATTACGCTTACATACCAATTATGTATATTGACAAATCATCTACCTCCGTGGTGTAATGGTTAGCACTTATTGCTGCTGAATCAGAGGTCGGTGATTCGAGACTAGTCAAAGTGAAAGATTTTTTACAGGTAAATCGACTGCCGACTTAAGCCAGGCAGTTGATTTACCTATAAAAAATCTTTCACTTAGACGAATCTCGAATCAAAAACTTCGTTCTAGGCAATTTCGTTGCAAATATTTATCATAGAATTAATTCCTCCTCGCCGGACCTTAAAACTTGTAAATCTAGGGAAAGTGTCATTTTGATGTATGGTGAGGTTCGTAGTATCAATTTACTGGCCATCGCAATACTTTTCTCAATACATGCAACGTATATCATTAGATAATGATAATTAGTATTTAGTTAATGACTTCAAAAACTGCTCTAAAAACTATGCAAATATCATTGATAAGCATTATGCTCTCTCCCCTTTAAAACCATCAAATAATTAAATGTAAAATATTTTTTTATTTTATAAACACAATACTACTCAAATATAATACTCTGTTATATTGGACGATCGATATACTGAATGCTGAACTCCTGGATTGAACGAATAAAAGAAACAATTGTTACAAGATTAATAAAAAAGCGCCAAGATAAAAATAAAAAAATAACATAGACATAAAGAATTGTGTATTAAGATATAGGGAGCATTGCAGAAATAAAACATCCTATTAATAAGTAAGTATATTTTAAAAATACCGGTCAACAAAACTTTTAATTGTTAGAACCACTGATTAAATGCGGGGTGCGAGGTAAATAATCATCAAAACCAGAGTAAATATAAACGCAAAAAAAATCTATTCTATAGTAGATTTAAAAGAACAAGTGTTCAATTCTAATTAGATGGAATAGAGATGTTTTAAAACGGATTAGTTTAAATGAAATGATCAGACGTTGCAAGTCTTCGTAATGTCATTCAAAGTTTTTTCTCTTCATAAACGAAATTTCATATAAAACATTAATGTGAACTTTTGACCTTCATTTAAACTTTTTTTTTTTTTTACAAAACACATCTTATACTTTGTTATTAAATAATAAATAAAACAATTCACGAATTTAGATGTTTTTGACAAAATGGCGTAGAAAATTAAACGCTTTCCACAAGTGTTATATATTTTTGTAATCTACTCTTCAATACCTTTCACTTGATACCCCACCCAAAATTTTGAAAAAATATTTTTTTCCCCTTGACAGCAATTAGCCGCCATCGTGGATTCCTAGTTAATCCGACCAAGCTGCTATTCTTATTTTTTCTTTTGCCCATCAGACCGCACATTTTGCATATTTTTCTATATTTTTAGTAAGAGCGGATATACGATTTAAGGGGGGGGGGGGGGGGGGGGGGTTGACACGCAAAATATCGATGTTTTTTGACAAAATGGCGCTGAAAATTGAACACTTTACCTAAGTGATATATATATTTGTAATTTACTCTTCAATACCTTTCATTTGATACCCCACCCAAAATTTTAAAAAAATATTTATTTTCGTGTGACATGAATTATCCGCCATCTTGGATTCCCAGTAAATCAGATCAAATTGCTAATCATATTTTTTCTATGGCCCACAAGACCACACATTTTGCATATTTTTCTATATTTTTAGTATGAGCGGAAATACGATTTTAAGGGGGGGGGGGGGGACACGCAAAATTTCGATGTTTTTTGACAAAATGGCGCCGAAAATTGAACACTTTCCCTAAGTGATATATATATTTGTAATCTACTCTTTAATACCTTTCATTTGATACCCCACTTAAAATTAAAAAAAAAAAAATTTCGCATGACGTGAGTTATCCGCCATTTTGGATTTGAACAGCTGATAATTTTGAGTTCGCTATATTTTTCCTGTGTGCGCGTCTAAACGATCTTTAATATTAGAAAGTTTCATGTTTCTATCTCTTTTTATTCAAAAGTTATTGGAACCGCACAGAGTGACAGACAGACAGACAGACACATGAACGAAACTATAAGGGTTTCTTTTTTTGGTTTTACCAACGAAACCCTAAAAAAGATCTGAATGAAAAAATGAAAAAGCGTAGTGAGGTTTTGTATAAAACTTCAGGGAATTTAAAAGAGCTGATTTATTTGGCCAAAAAAACGAGTAAAATGTTAAGGGCCAAAAAAGTTTAAGCTCTACCCCAAACTTCTTTTTTAGGGTTTCGTTGGTAAAACCAAAAAAAAGAAACTCTTATAGTTTCGTTCCTGTGTCCGTCTGTCACTGTACGGTTCCAATAACTTTTGAACCAAAAGAGATTAAAACGTGAAACTTTCCAGTATAAAAGATCGTTTTGACGCGCACACAGGAAAAATATAGCGAACTCAATATTATGAGCTGTTCAAATTTAAAATGGTGGATAATTCACGTTGCGAAAAAAAAAATTGTTTTTATAATTTTAAGTGGGGAATGAAATGAAAGGTAGGTTATTACTAAAAATATAGAAAAATATGCAAAATGTGTGGTCTGCTGGGCCATAGAAAAAATAAGATTAGCAATTTGATCTGATTTACTGGAAATTCAAGATGGCGGATAATTCATGTCACTCGAAAAAAAATATTTTTTTATCATTTTGAGTGGGGTATCAAATGAAAGATACTGAAGAGTAGAATAGAAATATATATACCACTTAGGGGTAGTGCTTAATTTTCAGCGCCATTTTGTCAAAAAACATCGACATTTTGCGTTTCCCCCCCCCCCCCCCCTAAAATCGTATTTCCGCTATTACTAAAAATATAGAAAAATATGCAAAATGTGTGGTCTGCTGGGCCATAGAAAAAATAAGATTAGCAATTTGATCTGATTTACTGGAAATTCAAGATGGCGGATAATTCATATCACTCGAAAAAAAATATTTTTTTATAATTTTGAGTGGGGTATCAAATGAAAGGTACTAAAGAGTAGAATAGAAATATATATACCACTTAGGGGTATTTTTGATTTATTTACTGCTAGGGAAAGCTAGTTTTAAAATAATAATAATAATAATAAAACATTTCAAAAATAATAATATTCTTCCCAGTAACATCATTTATAGTATCAAATAATAAAGTATCAATTAATATAAAGGTATATAGTGACTTCTTTTATACATAAATTAATATAAAGGAGTGTACAGTGATGTAATCAATATAAAGAGTGTATAGTGACTTCTGTTATAGTTAAATTAAACTAAGGAGTGTATAGTGATGTAATTAATAGTTGAATTAATAAATATAAAGGAGTGTACAGTGACGTAATTAATAGTTCAATTAATATATAGAGTGTATAGTGACTTCTTTTATAGTTAAATTAATATAAAGGAGTGTACAGTGATGTATTTAATATAAAGATTGTATAGTGACTTCTGTTATAGTTAAATTAATATAAAGGAGTGTATAGTGATGTAATTAATAGTTGAATTAATATAACGATTTAATAGTGACTTCTTATATAGAGTTAAATTAATATAAAGGAGTGTACAGTGACGTAATTAATAGTTCAATTAATATAAAGACTGTATAGTGACTTCGTCTATAGTTCAAATAATATAATGGAGTGTACAGTGATGTAATTAATATAACGAGTGTATAGTGACTTCTTATATAGAGTTAAATTAATATAAAGGAGTGTACAGTGACTTAATTAATAGTTCAATTAATATAAAGAGTGTATAGTGACTTCTTTTATAGTTAAATTAATATAAAGGAGTGTATAGTGATGTAATTAATAGTTGAATTAATATAACGAATTAATAGTGACTTCTTATATAGAGTTAAATTAATATAAAGGAGTGTACAGTGACGTAATTAATAGTTCAATTAATATAAAGAGTGTATAGTGACTTCTTTTATAGTTAAATTAATATAAAGAAGTGTACAGTGATGTAATTAATATAAAGAGTGTATAGTGACTTCTGTTATAGTTAAATTATGAAATAGTATTATCAAATATAAAGGAGTGTATAGTGATGTAATTAATAGTTGAATTAATATAACGAGTGTATAGTGACTTCTTATATAGAGTTAAATTAATATAAAGGAGTGTACAGTGACGTAATTAATAGTTCAATTAATATAAAGAGTGTATAGTGACTTCTTTTATAGTTAAATTAATATAAAGGAGTGTACAGTGATGTAATTTATATAAAGAGTGTATAGTGACTTCTGTTATAGTTAAATTATGAAATAGTATTATCAAATATGAAGGAGTGTATAGTGATGTAATTAATAGTTGAATTAATATAACGAGTGTTTAGTGACTTCTTATATAGAGTTAAATTAATATAATGGAGTGTACAGTGACGTAATTAATAGTTCAATTAATATAAAGACTGTATAGTGACTACGTCTATAGTTCAAATAATATAATGGAGTGTACAGTGATGTAATTAATATAACGAGTGTATAGTGACTTCTTATATAGAGTTAAATTAATATAAAGGAGTGTACAGTGACTTAATTAATAGTTCAATTAATATAAAGAGTGTATAGTGACTTCTTTTATAGTTAAATTAATATAAAGAAGTGTATAGTGATGTAATTAATTGTTGAATTAATATATAGAGTGTATAGTGACTTCTTTTATAGTTAAATTAATATAAAGGAGTGTACAGTGATGTATTTAATATAAAGATTGTATAGTGACTTCTGTTATAGTTAAATTAATATAAAGGAGTGTATAGTGATGTAATTAATAGTTGAATTAATATAACGATTTAATAGTGACTTCTTATATAGAGTTAAATTAATATAAAGGAGTGTACAGTGACGTAATTAATAGTTCAATTAATATAAAGAGTGTATAGTGACTTCTTTTATAGTTAAATTA
Source organism: Gerris lacustris (assembly GCA_951217055.1). Lineage (NCBI taxonomy): Eukaryota > Metazoa > Arthropoda > Insecta > Hemiptera > Gerridae > Gerris > Gerris lacustris. Next base: position 63,611,333 of record OX578285.1, read on the forward strand.
ATATAAAGAAGTGTACAGTGATGTAATTAATATAAAGAGTATATAGTGACTTCTGTTATAGTTAAATTATGAAATAGTATTATCAAATATAAAGGAGTGTATAGTGATGTAATTAATAGTTGAATTAATATAACGAGTGTATAGTGACTTCTTATATAGAGTTAAATTAATATAAAGGAGTGTACAGTGACGTAATTAATAGTTCAATTAATATAAAGAGTGTATAGTGACTTCATTTATAGTTAAATTAATATAAAGGAGTGTACAGTGATGTAATTTATATAAAGAGTGTATAGTGACTTCTGTTATAGTTAAATTATGAAATAGTATTATCAAATATAAAGGAGTGTATAGTGATGTAATTAATAGTTGAATTAATATAACGAGTGTATAGTGACTTCTTATATAGAGTTAAATTAATATAAAGGAGTGTACAGTGACGTAATTAATAGTTCAATTAATATAAAGACTGTATAGTAGGGTGGGTCGAAAAAACACTTTTTTCGATATCGTAACCACCGTACCTCTAAAAACTTGCCATTTCATGAGAAAACCCCGAGGAAAAAAATTGATCCAAATCGGGCCCCCCCTAGGTCTCCCGCTGGGGGGTCAAAGTTTGGAAATTTTTGAAAAAACACGATTTAAACTCATTTTTTGTGCTTTTTTACTATGTCAGTTATTTTTAATCTATGTTATTTGAATCTTTCTATAATCTACAATTGTTTTTGTATAAGAAAATGCCTTTATGTGATAAAAAATAAAGAATGCGATGTAACATAACAAATGACATACATAATAATTAAGGTAAAAACCCCAAATCGTCAAATTAAACTATTTTTCAATTTTAGGTTGCATCTCCTAGCTTATCTTTGACTTTTAATGCTACAAATCAAAAACAATTATCAGAACTTACCACGAGAAGGTATTTTCAATTTGAGCTCCACCTAATAACCTCCCCCCCCCCCCCCCCTCCCCCCGACTTTGATTGAAAAGTTAAATGTTGAACTTTCAATTAGTGCTAATTAAATTTGAGAATTTTATCATTACTGTAAGAACTAAGCACTAAGTTCGCAAGAATAAGACGAGAGCTTCTTTTTCCGTTGGAATCAAAACCACTTTCCAAAAATAAACTATATTTTTCTCTTTTACAAAACTTGACGTTCGTAAACAAAACAATTACCTTGACAACAAAAAATAAATAAAACAAAAATAATAATACAATTAAATAAATACCCCAAATCCAACACACTCCCACCTAAATTAACTTCCAAGTTAATTTACTCTAAGTCATGTGTCTCTGGAACCATCTCCAAAGGGTATATCTTCCTCAGGGGACGAAGTACCTCCCCCTTAGCCGTCCGCAGCCGAACCACTCTTACGTGGCCATCTCGACCAGGGATTAACTCCTTTACTCTTGCAAGTGGCCATGAGATCCTCTTCTTTGACTCATCTTCAACAAGCACCATATCTCCCACGATAAGCTTTCTCCTTTCTCCCTTTATTTTAGGACCATGTACTAATTGCCCTAAGTACTCAGATCGAAACCTTCGTCGAAATTGTTCTCGTAGAAGTTGCCTCCTCTTGGCACGCCGATTCAACATATGCGAATCCACAATGTCGCATTCAGGAAGCCCAGATTCTTTCGGTTCTTGTAAAAATGTATTTGGTGTGAGAGGTGAGAGGTCTGTAGGATCTTCGGAAACGTAAGTTAAGGGTCTGTTGTTTATAACCGATTCACAATCGCACAGCACAGATAGCATCTCCTCGTAACTTAGACTCGCTCTACCAAGGATCTTCCTAAGCAATGCTTTCATAACTCTAACTAATCGCTCCCACCATCCTCCCCACCACGCTGCGGACGGTACGGAGAATTTCCACATGATGCGTTTTCCGGCACAGTGGTTACCTACCTGATCCCAGTCTATGAGAACTCGAACTTTGATTTTGTCCTTCTTTCCGATCATCGACCAGAAACGGTTTGCAGCAAAACATTTCCCATCGAGTAGTTTGTAAGAGCTGCCTCTTTCTTTGGTGATAATCACAATTTTTTCTTCTTTTCTTGGTGCCGCATTTTGATATACTATTGGGAACATAATAGCTAAATGTCTTAGTCCACAGTTTTGGCAAAGTACTTTCAACCTACACATCTTTGCTGTATGGTTGAACTTTAAACAAAAAAAACACCTTTTCTTCTGCCTAATTATGTCATTAATCTGGTTAAGCGACATATTCTTCGCAGTTTCACATTTTGAATCAACTAAGGTTGCAGCAGTAGGTTCATTAGACAATTCTAGTTTCTGTTTTAAATTCTGATGCTTTACCTCATAGTTCTTTACCGTTGAATCTACGTTACTAACACTAAATCCTGATTTTGCTAATTCGATTTGCTCTTCCGCTTCTACTTCGTTCTTTAAAAACCTCATCAAGCTATCGAGCCTCCTATTAGATAGAAATTCTTTAGTACTTTCATTAATTGAAGCACTGACTCCACTTCTCTGCCACACCCGCAAAATTTCTTCAGGCAAACTGGATTCAATAAGGGGCAACAACACAGCTGCAAACATATCATTGCTGATGCCTAGTGATTCTAGCGATCTTAAGTGGGATTCCAAACGATCATACAAAGAGACAATATTTTTATCTTTCACTTTTCCCAATGCATTTTGAAGGCCTAGCTTCAACAATTCTTCTATCAGTAAGTCATCCCTTCCATAGCGAGCCTTCAATGCCTCAATAACTTTAGGGAAGTTCTCCGCAGTAGGCGGGTAACTTTCCACTAACTCACGAGCCTTCGACTTTATTACATTAGCCTGAAGTAGGTACTGAAACTTATCTTCGGGTCTTAGGTTCGCATCATCATTAACTACTGAGAAAAGCGACCAAAATGGTAAATACTCAATTAACTCTCCACTAAACTTTTTCAACTCTATTTTTGGTAAACGGCATTTTGGTACTGAAGTTACTGAATTTTGAGAAAATACTATTGCATCGGATTGATTTAATTTTGAATTATTAACAAAAATCTCTTCGTCTAAAAGAATTTTCACTCCGGCAAATTTAGCTATATAAACATCAGATTCGTCAAAATTTTGAAGAAGCTCCTCTTCACTACACTTCGCCTCAAGCATGACTTCTATTATCCTATCTTCTACTTCTTTTAATTTATTATAGCATTCTTTTAATACTAAAAATTGTAGTTTGATTAAATTCTGCTCTCCATTATTCTGAATTAAATATTCAATATTTGTTACCTGCCTTGTCACTGAAGCTCTCAAAGTTGACCGCAATACTTTAAGCTGGTCCATGTCTATTCTTGGAGTCACGGTCGCCACAAAAAATGTAAGAACTAAGCACTAAGTTCGCAAGAATAAGACGAGAGCTTCTTTTTTCGTTGGAATCAAAACCACTTTCCAAAAATAAACTATATTTTTCTCTTTTACAAAACTTGACGTTCGTAAACAAAACAATTACCTTGACAACAAAAAATAAATAAAACAAAAATAATAATACAATTAAATAAATACCCCAAATCCAACAATTACATACAACTAAATACAAACTTTTCTTTTTAAACTACTATAGCAATATATACAATACTAATATTTTACTAATATATTATACAAATGAATACTTGAATTTTAACGACATTATATAAATAACATAATTACAAAATTAAAATTATATGTCTGATTTAATTTTTTTTATAATCTAAACGGAAAAACCTATTTTACTCTCGAATTAAGGCATTTTTTTCCCCTATTTTTTAATGTCTGGAGAGTAAGAAATGACGATCCTCTGCTTTATAAATGTCACTAGAAGCTTTTGTAACCAGCTTTGTATTTCATGTTTGCTAGAACCTTCGCTTGCAAGATTATAACAAGGAATGTAAAACTAGTGTTGTAGCGAGAAATGTTGCAGAAAATGTGATCAAAATTTGGTTAAAAGCCTCTATTCAATACAAAATCAACTGTGATTGATCGTATATTAAAGTATCATAAAAAATACTAACAGTTGAAGAAATGTACTTTGAAAAAAAATAATTAAAAAAAAAAATGCAATGTGGTTAATCTTAAAATTAAATAATTCATCGAAGAAATTATTTTGTGTATGTTCCTGCAAATATAAGGATTTTTCTCGTTGTAATTGCAGTAAGGAGAAAAGAGTGCCTTTAAATGAGCGTGCTTTTTTAACATATCAGAGCACATCATGAAATATGGTCATGGGAACAATAATTAATGGAAGGACTTCAAATCAATTGAGAAAAAGAGCTTTTAGAAATGAGAGAGATATCAAAACAGTTAGAGCAAAAGTCGAGGAAAATCTAGATGACACAGGAACACCGGTAACTTCATCTGAAACTACAGCAACAAGTGCCACTGATTCAGAGTTTGAGGTAAATATCCGGCAAATAAGTAACCAAATGAGAATACCTCTTTCGACTTTGGCAGAGGTCACTGTAAGAACGGGTGTTTCTAACAGAGCAGCTGCGATGATAGCCTCCGCTAACCTTGCTGACGAAGGCATTTTAGATTCTTCACCATCATGTGTGATAGATCACAGTAAAGTTCGCAGGGAGAAGCAATTCAAATATGAATATAGAAATAAAAAAAATCGAAGAAAAAACTAAAATTACTTTGACCGGACTATATTTAGATGCCACAAAGGGTGAAACAGTGAGATCCATAAAACAATTGAGAAAGAGGAAAATGTTGTGCTCCTCCAAGAACCAGGATCTAAATATTTGGACTTGGTAAGTCCGTTAAGTGGAACTGCTGAAAGTTTAGTGTCTTCAATCTTTAATTGTTAAAAAGAAAAAATATTGAATGTTCAGATTGGTATTTAGCTGCGATGGAACCAATTTAAATATTGGAATAAGAAGAGGTGCCACAAGACTTGCAGAATGCAGACTAGGAAAATCTCTACAGTGGTCAATATGTCAACTTCATAGCAATGAGTTGCCACTTCGGCATCTAATACAGCATTTGGATGGCAAGACTAAAGGTCCATATATGTTTTCTGGGCCAATAAATATAAATATTGAAGTTAGAAAGGATGGATGGAAAAAAATTCTCTTTGCAAGAAACAGGAAAAAACAAAGAGGCGAGGGTTTTCAAAATTCCTAAAATTAATTTTGATGCCTCAAACTTCGTTAATATGATTGATTGGAGCACTTTAAAAGTGACTGAACCACCGCTGACAAGAGTCATTTCTACAAATGAGGTCACAGCAGCAGTATTAGACGGTCGAATGCCTCAAACTAATTTAAATTATCCTAGTCATACTTATGCTGTTGAGCGCTGTGTAAATCTAGTTACAAAAGCTTCTAGTGACATTCATAAAGCATAGGTTCGTCATTTCTTATTCTCCAGACATTAAAAAATAGGGGAAAAAATGCCTAAATTCGAGAGTAAAATAGGTTTTTCCGTTTAGATCATAAAAAATTTAATCAGACATATTATTTTAATTTTGTAATTATAAGTTTGTATATAATGTCGTTAAAATTTAAGTATTAATTTGTATAATATATAAGTAAAATATTAGTATTGTATATATTGCTATAGTAGTTTAAAGAAAAAGTTTGTATTTAGTTGTATGTAATGATAAAATTCTCAAATTTAATTAGCACTAATTGAAAGTTCAACATTTAACTTTTCAATCAAAGTCGGGGGGAGGGGGGGGGGAGGTTATTAGGTGGAGCTCGAATTGAAAATACCTTCTCGTGGTAAGTTCTGATAATTGTTTTTGATTTGTAGCATTAAAAGTCAAAGATAAGCTAGGAGATGCAACCTAAAATTGAAAAATATTTTAATTTAACGATTTGGGGTTTTTACCTTAATTATTATGTATGTCATTTGTTATGTTACATCGCATTCTTTATTTTTTATCACATAAAGGCATTTTCTTATACAAAAACCATTGTAGATTATAGAAAGATGCCTTAAACATAGATTAAATAGGACTAAAATAGTAAAAAAGCACAAAAAATGAGTTTATATCGTGTTTTTTCAAAAATTTTAAAACTTTCACCCCCCAGCGGGAGACCCAGGGGGGGCCCAATCTGGCTCAAATTTTTTCCTTGGGGTTTTCTCATGAAATGGCAAGTTTTTAGAGGTACGGTGGTTACGATATCGAAAAAAGTGTTTTTTCGACCCACCCTACTGTATAGTGACTTCGTCTATAGTTCAAATAATATAATGGAGTGTACAGTGATGTAATTAATATAACGAGTGTATAGTGACTTCTTATATAGAGTTAAATTAATATAAAGGAGTGTACAGTGACTTAATTAATAGTTCAATTAATATAAAGAGTGTATAGTGACTTCTTTTATAGTTAAATTAATATAAAGCAGTGTATAGTGATGTAATTAATAGTTGAATTAATATAACGAGTGTTTAGTGACTTCTTATATAGAGTTAAATTAATATAAAGGAGTGTACAGTGACGTAATTAATAGTTCAATTAATATAAAGAGTGTATAGTGACTTCTTTTATAGTTAAATTAATATAAAGAAGTGTACAGTGATGTAATTAATATAAAGAGTGTATAGTGACTTCTGTTATAGTTAAATTATGAAATAGTATTATCAAATATAAAGGAGTGTATAGTGATGTAATTAATAGTTGAATTAATATAACGAGTGTATAGTGACTTCTTATATAGAGTTAAATTAATATAAAGGAGTGTACAGTGACGTAATTAATAGTTCAATTAATATAAAGAGTGTATAGTGACTTCTTTTATAGTTAAATTAATATAAAGGAGTGTACAGTGATGTAATTTATATAAAGAGTGTATAGTGACTTCTGTTATAGTTAAATTATGAAATAGTATTATCAAATATGAAGGAGTGTATAGTGATGTAATTAATAGTTGAATTAATATAACAAGTGTTTAGTGACTTCTTATATAGAGTTAAATTAATATAAAGGAGTGTACAGTGACGTAATTAATAGTTCAATTAATATAAAGACTGTATAGTGACTTCGTCTATAGTTCAAATAATATAATGGAGTGTACAGTGATGTAATTAATATAACGAGTGTATAGTGACTTCTTATATAGAGTTAAATTAATATAAAGGAGTGTACAGTGACGTAATTAATAGTTCAATTAATATAAAGAGTGTATAGTGACTTCTTTTATAGTTAAATTAATATAAAGGAGTGTACAGTGATGTAATTTATATAAAGAGTGTATAGTGACTTCTGTTATAGTTAAATTATGAAATAGTATTATCAAATATGAAGGAGTGTATAGTGATGTAATTAATAGTTGAATTAATATAACGAGTGTTTAGTGACTTCTTATATAGAGTTAAATTAATATAAAGGAGTGTACAGTGACGTAATTAATAGTTCAATTAATATAAAGACTGTATAGTGACTTCGTCTATAGTTCAAATAATATAAAGGAGTGTATACTACCAGTAGTGCAGTGTTTTATAAGTCAGTGTCAAATTTCAAATTATTTTTCTTTCTAGCCGAATAAAATAATTAATAAATAATAAATATTGTTAGAATTTATTTACGTAAACCAAGTAATCATTTATTTAAAATTCTTTACAAAATGTCCTGTAATGTTTATTTTAAATTCATTCAACCTGGAAGAAGGTATGTAAACAAGACTTTTCTACCAACTTTATACATAAATTGTTAGTTCTTCAGGCAAGATCGTCTTTATTTTAGAGTTACTTAATGTTAGTTAAAGTTTTTTTCGAGTCATGGGTCCAAACACAGTTACTAAATAATTTTGTTTTTTTTCCTTTTTTCTTTCTTATAATAATGAATTGAATTTTAACAACGTTGTCGGAACAGGTAGTAAATACAAAGACGGGGCCTGGGTGGCTCGGAGGCTAGAGCACTCGCCATGCAATAAGGCAAGTTAAGCAACCTCGAGCAGGGTCAGAAGATGGATGGGTGACCGCTTCTGACCACAGCTCTGGGTTTGATTCCCGGACCGGGCCCCTCGCTCAATGACCACCCAGCATTGTTTTGATAAATAGGAAGCTCCTCGAAAGAGTGGCACCCCCAGATTTCGGCCTGGAAACCATGATGATGACACTCTTGGTTGTAATACAACTAGGAGGGGAGTCATGGTTAACGACCATATCTTCATACGAGTGCGTGAAGATTTCGGCCCCTAACCCGGGTTTGTTCAATGGGGCCCATTGAACAAACCCGGGTTAGGGACCGAAATCTTAGGTGGGCCACCTATGTGGCCTGCGTCTTCGGGTGTAAAAGCCCCCCGGAATAAAAAAAAAAAAAAAAAAAAAAAAAAAAAAAAAAAAAAAAAAAAAATTCAAAGCAATTATCATGTTCTTTCTTTGGGGAGCTTCTTTCCTTTTGTAATACATTTGGAAAAGTTATTATTATCGTTGCCTTCGTTGACTATGTATTTTAATTTTGTCGAATAACGTCGTTTTCGTGTCTCTTTGCAAGAAATGTTTCCAAGACAATTGATTTCAAGGTTAAGTGACCATCACTCCCCTAATTTAACCTTCTGCGACATATTTCTATTTTTTATGGGAATACCTCAAAACTAAAGTTAATTAAGATACGTCACTCTCACACAAATTAAGCAAGCGATAAGAGAGTAGTAGTATTAGTAGTAAGATCCTAGTACTAGTACTAGACAGGTAGGATGAACCACTTGTTCGAACCTTAATGGCCGATTTTACTAGCCTTGTGGTAGAGGGTTCCAGCTACTTCACACATCATACCTCTATACAATGAACCACCGAAGCGAGTATGACCTGATCATTAATAAGCCATATAACTCAGAGCCTATGCAGACGCGTGCGGCGTGCAGCCTAACATACTGGTCCAATTTCGATTGAATTTGGCATACATTATGTATGATCCTTATTATGACCAAATGTTCTAATATTTTAGCATTGGATGTATTATTCTATTGTTAATTATAAGGTTTATTAAACGTTTGTACAGAAGATTATAAATGTAATATTAGATTTTACATTTTAGTCAAAGTACTATTCGTCGCGGGATTCGGATTCAGGGGGTGTTCTCTTTTTAAAGCTAAGAAATGTGTATATAAGATATAAAGAAAAAAAATCAAACATAATTGAATCATCACATATAGGAATTATTGAGGCGTAAAATCACTTCTATAAATATTTTCGAGGGGGAAAGAATCATAAATGGATTCCAGATTTAAGGAATTCAAGGTAGAGATCCTCGTTTAGCGCGGAATACAGGAGTTAAGTTTAAATATTATTCCTTTTCTAGAACCTTCCAAGTCGAGCTATTTGACACCATCATTTTTATTGCTGAGAAACCTTGAGTTATGAATTCTAATGAAGCAGTCACCCGGACAGGATAATATCTTTTTTCAGAATTTATGTTTTTGGTCGGGATCATGTTCTAGTTCAGACACAATGGACGTTTCTTCGTTTTATCACTTTTCCTATAAAAATTAATAATAATAGGTGGTCTAACTACGTCTTTTGTAAATTTATACATATATGCACTTCTTGCTCACCTAGAGGTGAGCAAGAACCTAACTATTATTAAAACCGCCAATTTAGGACTTACCCATACAAGTAAAATCTTACTCACATCTCACATAATATGCGATTTGTTGAAAACTACAACAATTAAGCGGCCCTACACGATCAAGCCGTTTGATCAAAACATTGCGTCAAGCTGATTGACACGAGCTTCAAGCCACCTTGGGGCGCATCAATCATCCCATCAATCTCTTCATCAACACTCATTTGTAGCGGAGTTTTCGACTAGTGAACTGCTCCTCCTGGACTGTAGTGAACCAGTATTGTGTAGATACCATGATTTCGAATCAGGATTTAGGGTTTCGAGCAGGTGATTGATGGAATGCTTGATCAAAATTGCTCTAGACTATCAAGCGCTCCGTCAAGCCGCTTGACTCATTCAAAATTTCCATCAATCTCCGTCTAGGCTTGACTCAAGCATCAACCGGGTTCCTAGACTATCAATCATGCTTGACACCATTGCTTGACGCGATGTTTTGATCAAGCGGCTTGATCGTGTAGGGGCTGCTTTAGTTTTTAAGGTTAATAAATTTCATCTTGAGAGTTCTCTAATTCATCCAGTTAATTATTATCTTCCACTGTTAAATAAACTAGGTAAATAGTTATTGTTAATAATTCTTCTATTCTTTTCTATATCTCGTGGAATCCTAGAGCCCCGTGGTACCTTATTAGAGATACACTGTTTCAATTAATGATAAAATTGATTTAATCCTTTAAGTTAAGGTATGTTCACCGCTAGCTTATCCTGGCCATATAGTAACAACATATTCATGAAACCCTGGAGACGTAATCGCTGGTTTTCCTGCGCCTTTTAGTCAGGTTATAAACAAAACACAGCCGATTCATTTGATCAACTGTTTCATTGCTGTCCAGTGAAGGGATAATTTTCGATGTTGAACGTTTTCTTGTGATTTAACAATAACTTTTTACGCTTTGTTCCTTCATCCTTTATTATCCTATGGATCTAACATCATTTCAACGCAAGTAAATGTATTGACATGTGAACCCAGCTTTATCCACTATCACTGCATTGCAGGTTTACCACATCATTATTCAACACACAATATTAAGTTTAAGTTATGATCTATTACTGATATCTTTAAAACACTCTCGTTTTTCTTTAGGAGTAGAATATAAAGGGTCGGCCAAAAAACCGCATTTTTTTAATCACTTATAGCTCAGCATCTGTAGTATATAGAGATATGCCTGAAAACTACATTCTTCTACTTTAAATTTCATATCTATAACTTTAAAAACGATTGGATGAAAGCCCTGCAATGACGGTTTGAAATAGGGTCTTAAAAAAAAAGTCGTTGTCCGGGTTGTGATCTTGTCTGGTATTATAGTTTTGATAGAATAAATTTCCATATGGTGGAAGGGGGGGGGGGGGGGGCTTTGTAGGTAAGTGGGAGGAATCCCTCAGTGTTATAACAAACATTGAAGATGGGTTAGCACAATTTTGCCTGAAATTAAAGATCAAATGCTAAATTACACGTTTATGCAAGATGTTACGACCCATCGCTCCTTGCAAACAATTCAATACTTGCAAGAGAATTGCCCAGACTTCAGGCAACATTGAGCTTAACACATCTTTAATGTTTGTTATAACACTGAGGGACTCCTCCTTACCTACAAAATTAACAATATACAATGTATTATTAAAATTTATGCACCTAGGGAGTAAAGTAAGCCATTATTCCCTGAGCGAATAAGTTGGTTCTTGAGGCGAAGCCGAAGGAACCATGGTCTCTAAATGCCGAGGCGAAGCCGAGGGAATAATGCTAATTAGCGATAATTATCGCGAGGGGAATAATGGTACTTACTCCCGAGGTATACATACAATATTTTTTTCTCGGCAGTAGGGAGAAAATACATATTTTCATCCATTGCACAGTTTTATTTATTATTTTAATATATAACTATAATTGTTAGCACATTTAATAGCAGATGTAAGAGATTCAATATTAAAAACAAATAAGAATTTAATTAAACTCAAATAGAAGGTTATTTAGATGCAGGCTATAAACAATGATAAACAAGGTCGAAAAAGCAGTGTCGCCAACCTGATTTCAACAACTTCATTACATTAGCCATTCATTCTCTACTATATATATAGACTAGCCGAATTGGCACGCTTCGCGTGCCTTATTCGTCTAGAAGTTGGCGCTAGGTGTAAAAAATAATTAAAACAATATAAGTAATATATCTTTTTTATTAAATAATTTTGTATTTTAGTGCAATTAGTTTATATTATTTTTTATTGCTTATTTTTAAACATTTTATCTCAATTAAATATATGACCTGCTTTTTTTTATATAAAATATATTTTTCATTATAAATGAATTTAACCATAAGTTTTTATATTTCCTACATATTTACTTGGCACTAACTATGTGGATAATGTATTTTGTTTAACAGTGTAATTTTTTTTTATTTAATAATATTATTGCATCAGAAATGAAATCTTAACTCATAAAACTGTTGTTGGTAAAAGTTTTGTATGTCTTAGTTTGTTAGTTCACCGCTAGACTGCGTTTGAAGTTTAGTTTCTAAATGAAGTTCCTTAGGGCATGGCACAAACAATATTTTAATGCTTTTAGTAATTTTTCAGCAGAATTTAATTAGTTTTCAGCAAATTTGCTTCATGGAAAGTCTGTTCGGAAAAAATCCGCAAGTTATTTTATTTGTTTTGTCATATCCCAAATATTTACAATCCTTCATTTTGACAGATTTCAAATTTAAGATTTTTTATTAAGAGGTAAACAGTGAATGACAGCGAAAAAGAATAAGTAAACCAATTAAACAAAGAAGATAAATAATTGAATATGAAGATAAATTAATTGAATTAAAAAACGTAGTATATATAAAGTTCTTTTTATCTTGTAATTTTATACATATATCTATATTTGATTAATTTATATTTTTATTTTTCTATACACTTTATTCTTTTATTGCCGCGCCGTATCAAAAACTGTCAAAATGTGTCAAAAATAAACAAAACAATGCACCCCCCCACAAAGACAAACCCAAGCCTTTCTCAAAGTCTTCTCTCATTGGTTGGTCATATTATGTCAAATTAAACACCAGAAAACTGATGTAGAAAGCTTGTCGCCAAGAGTAACGGCTACAATTAGACTAACTCAAACAACAATTCACGGAACTAAAAAAAAAATCAAAACAAATCAAATGCGCAGCAGTCTATCGAATAAAAAATCCTTACTCTGCTGAGCAGCAGCAGTGGTTTATTCATTCATCAAATATTATCAAAATTGGTATTGTTGTAAAGGTCTCGATAAGAGCAGTAAAAAATTATTAATTAGTTTTCCATTTAAATTATAATCTAAAAAACCAATTCGGAAAAACAGATAAATTAACGGTTTTTTATGCTTTACACCCCTTAAAATGTAAAATTTTGAAAAAGTGTACATAACAACAATGAAAGTACTTTTCAAGCACTGTAAAATTATATATAATATGATATATTTCGAGCATTTCGATCATTGTACCCATGTACCTCATATAGGTACCAACATTATATTAAAACAAATTAAATTCACTGAATGGTATAAAGCTTACTAAATAAAATCATTACTAATAACACATTGTTTCACAACATAAAATCTCAAGTTAAAATAACACATTAGGTACCGTATGTACCAAAAGTACACATGTGTACAAATATGTTCAAGTATTAATTTTTTTCCGAGTTCCTAATATTAAATAAGGCATGCATACAAATTTTAAATCAAATCGAATCAATATTTCTCATATTTTTAATTTTTTATTAATTTCCCTATTTTTGGGCCCAGATTTTGAGCCGGAAAATTTGGGCAAAAAAAGTTGTCGACAACCCCATACAAACTATACGTTTTTTAAAGCCCCCGTCGAGTAGATTACGAATATGCCGTCAGTTTACCATTTAGCACTTTTAAAGCCCAAAAAATGGCCAATCGAAAACCCCAAAAATTGCCAAATATGAACTTTGAGTGGCTTTTTCTCGGAAACTAAGAGTCTTGGAAAAAAAAGTCCAAGAGCACTTTCGTCTTGTATTTTTCATTTTTATAAGCGTGACAAATTTCATGAAGATAGTACAAACTTTATTTTTTACCAAAAAATCGTCAAGCCACACCCCTGTGATTTTTTTACCCGAAAAAGTCAAAATGAAGATAACAAAATAAATTAGGTATATTCGTAAACGTCTCGAAAAGGAGAGTAAAAAATAATAACAATGTTTTAAATTTCAACCAAAACCTAAGGAACCATTGTCAAAAAACAGCTATATAAGGACTTTTTTCAATTTTACCCCCCTAAAAAGTAAAAATATCACAAAACACTACATAACTACATTAAAAGGCCTATTCAAGAGTTTTTCAACGATATACATGAAAGTAGGTTTTGTGTTTAAAAGCATATTTGTACCCGTGTACCCATAGGTACCAAAAATATATTTAAAAATCAAACCATGTATAAGATCATTATTTAGGCTAATGAATTCTAATAAATGTAAAAATAAAATTTAAAAAAATTATTTCACCTTCTTAACCTGAACCAAAAGTACAAATCGGTACAAATGTACCCGTACAAAAAATTTTAAAAATAAATAAATACCACAACATTAAAGTATTAATCAAGGCCTTTAAAACGATATACGACACATAAAAATATACACGTGTTTTAAAAATCCAATATGGCGGCTATAATTCAATATGGCGGCTATATATCGAAATCAAAACACCCGCACTTTTCTAGTATTGGTACACTCTACCTATGTACCAAATTTCAAATCTCTAGGTCAATGGGAAGTAGGAGAATTACTGATGAAAAAATCCAAGATGGCGGCTATAATTCAAAATGGCGGCTATATATCGAAATCAAAACACCCGCACTTTTCTATTTATGGTACACTCTACCTATGTACCAAATTTCAAATCTCTAGGTCAATGGGAAGTAGGAGAATTACTGATGAAAAAATCCAAGATGGCGGCTATAATTCAATATGGCGGACACATATCGAAATCAAAATGGCCGCACTTTCCTATTTATTGTACACTCTATCTATGTACCAAATTTCAAATCTCTAGGTCAATGGGAAGTAGGAGAATTTTTGATGATCAGTCACTGTCACTCTTAGTTTTATATATATAGATAATTAAGTTGACAATCCTTCTTTTTCTCCCTGGTTTTACTTTTTCTCCCTACTTTTACTGTTTCTCCCTCTCGATGAATCCGCACGCGCCTAGATCCGCTAGCTGTGGACCAACCATTATGTGTGAGGGAAGACATCTAGGAAGAGGAAGAACAAAAAACGTAAATTTAATTAAACTGGGAACAGATTCATTGAGTTAGTACGTTCTTTTTTCCTGTCCGTTCAAGAACGATTTATTTATAATTTATTAAATTTTTTGTACCAAGTGCTCGGTGAAAGATACAAATAGTAAAATAAGTTCGTATTTATTTTAGTCCTAATCAAATAATCAATACGTCAAGAAATGTATTATACTATTTGCCATTTTTAAATATCTCTCTATCTCTAACTCTCTGAGAGAATATCTTAACTCAGATACAGGGCAATCAATGCAAAATCTAAAGACCGTAGAACTCTCTTACCCCGTTTTTCTACGAATACTATACAAAACATAATTGTACAAGTTTAAATTAATGATTCTAAAACAACTACAATGTTTTATTTTTTTTTTTTTTTTACTACAATCTTTGATTATCGCGTCTTACTTCGACAAATGATTATTTAAACGAAAGCCTTAAATACTAATTTACTTAGATTAGACTGAATTACTTTACTAATTTTATAGAGTAAACGATTAACAAAAACTCAATTAACCACAAAAACTAAAAAAACACAGAATGACGTCCTTAAATCAGATTTTATACTTTAGAAAAGTCACATCTAAATAAAGCTTTCTCCAGGAGAGTTAAATGTGGAAGCAAAAACACTTGAGATTATGTTACTGATTATTGTATAAGAAGATAAATATAGGAACGAAGTTTATTCTAAGCAAGGTATAAAGGTAAATATTATGAGAGATAGTGCAAATCAAAATAATCAAGGAATATTATATTAGGAAATCTTTTTTACAAATCTGTATTAATTAACGCCTTATATTTTTCAGGCAAAGCACGTCATTATGTTGCATATTATTGAATTTATTATTTATTGAACATATGAATTACCTGTTATAAGTTGAATAAATAGTTTGAAATCAGACACTTCACCTGGGATTGACGGCATCAAAGCGCAATACTTGAAATTATCTCAAAATAACTTAACTCTGCCTTTAACTTACATCTGTAATCTCAGCATAGAGCAGGGAGTTTTCCCTGACGTACTGAAAGAGGCTGTCATTACACCCATCTACAAACAAGGGGACAAAACTGATCCGTCCAATTACAGGCCAATATCACTGGTCTCTAATATTTCTAAAATATTAGAGAAATGTATCAAAACCAGGCTGAAATACCATTTAAAACAAAATCGTATAATATCTTCAAATCAATTTGGTTACATGGAGAATACAAGTACATCTGATGCAGTCTATAAACTAACCGACTATGTAACTAATGATTTGGATATGGGCAACAAGTCGTTAGCTATTTTTATCGATTTAAAGAAAGCTTTCGATACTGTTTCCCACACTATTTTGTTAAAGAAACTTGAATGTATAGGGATACGGGGGACATGTCTGAAATTATTTAAAAGCTACCTAACAAACAGAAAACAGCAAGTTAAACTGGACGGTAAATTAAGCAAACAAGTGACAGTAAATTTCGGAACACCCCAGGGAACGGTGATCGCGCCATGGCTTTTTTTGATATATGTAAATAATCTACTAAAACTAAATAACTCCTATTCGGAAATAATTTCATTTGTCGACGATACTCTGGTTTATTTCAGAGGATCAACTTGGAAGGAAGTTTTATATAAAGCTTCTAAAGGAATAAGCGAAATAAAATCCTGGTTCGACAACAACTTACTTACTCTTAATCTAACAAAAACCAAATACATGACCTTTTCACACGACGTACGAGGACAGCCTCCTCCCGACTTGACTAGACTTATCTTACACCAACCCCAATGCACTCGATCTTTTGACTTAACTTGTGTATGCAGTTCCGTTCTAGAAAAAGTAGACTCTATCAAATACCTTGGGGTAATGATAGATTCTAACTTGATCTGGAAACTCCACATAGACTGGGTAGTAAAAAGAATCAGAAAAACATTTTACAGTTTTATCCAAATACGAGACTTTCTTAACAAGTTCATACTAAAAACTATTTACCATGCCCTCGTGGAATCGATTTTAAATTATTGTATACTGTCTTGGGGAAGCGCAGCCGAAACTAACTTAGAGCCAGTGACAACAGTACAAAAAGCAGTCATTAAAATAATATTAAAAAAAACAGTTAGATACAGTTCGGTACTATGCTATAAAGACTTAATGGTGCTTCCTATTTACCTACTGTTTAAAAAGGCAACCTTAGTGTATTTTTTTAACCATGAAAAAACTGATGTCCATCATAAGTACTTAACCAGACATAAAATAAATAATAAAGTTCAAATTCCTCACTGTAAAACTACAAAGAAACAGAGACACGCTACGTACTTAGGACCAAAATACTACAACCAGCTACCCGACAACATCAAACAAATACAAACAATAAACACTTTCAAACAAAGACTAAAACCCTACCTATACTCACTCATTTCCACAGAAAACAACACCTAACTATGATCAGCATTAACTAAATATTTAAATAAAAACTCTTATTATGTAACATTTAAAAAACAAAAATAAATAAAAAAATAAAAAAATAAATAAATAAAATAAAATTGTAAATAATTGTTATACGTTATGGATCTAAAGGATATGCAAATATTCCTATATGTATTATTTATATTAATGAATATAAATAATTTCTGAGAGACAGGGCCCTCGCTCTAGAGTGTCTCACTCTACTGAAGGCTCTCACCAAAATATGTATTTAAAAAAGAAAAAGAAGAAAAAAAAAAAAAAAAAAAAAAAAAAGGATTAATTACTCATTAAGTAAAATTAGGAAAATTATTTAAATGTTTATAAAAAATATGGAAAATTGTAATTTTATTGTTTTTCTTTTTTTGGTTTTTGTTCTAAAACTTTTGGTGGAATAAATATTATTATTATTATTATTATTATTATTATTATTATATTTCCTGATAATATTGGACAATATTAGTTATAATATATGTTGAAAACTTCTCAGCAACAATTTGTGTTCTGTTTAAATTAAATTGAACATTTCAACTGCAAAATTATCTTATGATCTTAACCATCATTTATATATTCGAGTAGGACGACGACGCACCTCAAAAGGATTATTGCTAAGCTAAAAAAGCCACATTTATTCCAATAAAAATAAATGTTTGTTTTGATTTGTTGGTCTTTAAATAGATACAATAAAATATCTAAATATATATCCAAATGAATTTACTCAATTTTTACTTTTTATTTCTATATCTATATAAAATGAATGCCGTTGCCACAGGCCTAAGGGCTCGTTTAATAATGTTTTGTGTAGCTCCTTGGGGGTAAGCATAACTATTGTGGTTCTTTGGTAAATACCTCTGGTGGAAAAACAAGCTTTTATTTCTAGTGATGGGGATACAGAAGAAATGTTAAAATCTTGGAGTTTAACATTTTTTCTATCTATGGATAGTGATTAAAGCTTGTTGTTGCAAGTGCGGTCTTCGCTCAACAAGCAGAATAATCATCATTACCTCAACAACATACATACAACATTATTTAATATAGTTATCATCATAATATTATCTGTGATTTACAGTAGAGTGAAAAGATGATATCTTAATACACTTGAAGTCACCCGTTTAATTGGGGATTAAAAGAACTGCTCATAAGAAATCTTACTCCTGCTTAGGTAACAAAAAAGAAGAAAACAAAATTCAAAATGGAATCATGCTTAACAATTAAATTAAAAAGGATGCTAACAACTTATTATTATATTTAAAAAAACAAAAAAAAAACGGAACTTTCTTTTGTAGAAATCTGGCTTTAATTGCATAGCTCCACTTAAACTTGCAGAAACAAAGTTAATTAGGCGGATCTCGAGTTGCCTGCAACTTTGCCTTTATATACATGCAACCAAAATAATTATTTCATTAAAAAAAAAAAAAAAAAAAAAAAAAAAAAACAATAAAAGAAAGAGAAAGGTAAATACAAAAAACACCACAGTAAAGAAATACATATTATTTATAAAGGCCCCCATACACTGTCAAAATGTTTGCGTAAACATGATGTCTGCGCAAACATTTTAACCGTATGTGGCGCTGTTTGATGTTTGACGTGTATGGCCTGAATTCGATCGACATCAGGTTTTAATTTAATTTTAAGGCCCCCATGCATGATCAAACATTTTGCGCAAACATGATGTTTGCGCAAAATGTTTGATCATGTATGGGGGCCGTAAAATTAAATGTCGGCTGTGAACATATCGAATTTCTCAAGCTTATCATTGTTCTTATCGCAATTATTGATTCTATACTCCCTGGTATGTATTTTAAACTAAATTATACTCAAATGTAAATGCAATAAAGAAATTGTAAAGGTCAGATGGAGAAAGAGCACTTTGAGAATTTATTAAGTTTTACAAGGGGGACTAGACTTGAAGGTGACAAAGTGACATAACAGGTTTGCAAATTATAATTTATTTAAATCACACACACATGAGCGACAGTTATGAAACTTCCTCGAACTTCGATACTGTTTCGAGTCGAGAGTGGAAGACGATGGGCTAATATATTAACTGTTGGGAATGACGTCCGACTTGCAGAAGACAAAATGACATACCAGGTTTACAATACATATAATAATTTAAACAAGGAAGAGAGGATGGTTAGAAGAGAAGTATAATCAAGAGAAATTGTCAAATATCTACAAACTTTAGTATACTTTTATGGCATATCTAAATTACACCGCAATTTATTGCAGATAAATAGAATGAATTGGTCGAATAAGAGCTTCTATTTCCCAGTAAGTTAATTCTGACTATAGCCTTGACAATAGACCAGTGATAATACCAGATAATAATAATAATAATAATAATAATAATAATAATATCTTTATTTTCATAATGTTTTACAAGCCATAAAACTTTAGAATATTGTCAACACTTTTTATAAAAACAATGCTTAAAAATATCACTTGGGAATACATAAATTATAAAATATTAATTAATAATAAAACTAAAATAATAAATAATAACAATATGAATAGACAAAATAATAGTCTATTAAAATATTAAATAAATAATTAAAATAAAACTAATCCTACTTTAAGTCCATTGCATCGTAATCAATACTCAAAACAATGTCAATTTGCTCTATTGAGAAACTCTTGGTGAGTATAATAAGGGTTCTCAGAAAGAAAACCCTTAATATACTTTTTAAATGCTTTCTCGGGTAGCTCCTGAACACTTTTTTCTAGAGAATTGAAATACTTGATGCCAAGAATGCTGTGACCAACCTGTGATTTAGTTAATCTGTGAGGGGGAATGACCAGTCTGTCTCTATTTTTTGTATTATAGCTGTGGGTCAAACTGTTCTTGTCATATAAATTAATATTAGTCTTTATGTGTTGTAGTGAATGATAAATAAAAAGGTTAATGACTGTCATAATCTGTAATTTTTTAAAGTGTGGTATACAAGTTTCGTCATGTTTTAACCCTAGAATGATTCGAATGATCCTTTTTTGAAGTAAAAGCAGTTGGTTAAAAGCAGTTGGATAAACCAAGCATGCATGATAATAAAGTTTTTTCCATGGTTTCTCTAAGGTAAAGGGAGTGGCATTGCTATGTTGTCAAATCTTTGATTGTTTTGAGTTTTTAGTACCGTGCATATTATAATTGTTTCAATTTAATATGTATATACAAATCAAATAAATCAGAGCGACAACACTGGACATTATCTCTTGGCCAGTTTCCTTTTGTTTACTTTCCTCCCCAATTTACTCCGAGATAACGTGGTAAAAATTCAACTATAATATCAACAGATTAATTTAGGTTTATTATGCTTACATTGGATTTCTAAAAAATTATGTTTATAATATTATAAAAATATTAATCAATAATATTAACATATTTTTAAATAAATATATTATACTTAAAAAAAAAAACGTTGTGCCAAACTTAACTTATATTGAGGGAAATATTATAAATTAAACAGGAGTAAAGATAAAGTAATCAAATATGGAAATAAAATATGCATTAAAGATAATTAAGTAATAAGATAAATTTACTAATCAATACAAAAGGAGCATTGAAAGTTTTTAACTTCATAGGATTTAGTATTTTAAAACTTCTGTTGCTAGTATTGACATCACGCATTGACAAAACTATATTAAATATAAATATACATATCATTTTAAATGAAAGAGACGAGGATATTATGATAGAGAATATAAATTGTTAAAATTAAGTCTTTAAATGTAAGAATTTATTAAGTATTTGGTAGGATCTACCAAAACAACAAATGTTAGTATTACATTTTAACACCTCTAAGTTCTTCACACTGAATTATACTTATTATAAATGAGTGCGCATTAATTATTTAAGTTGATAATGAATAAATTAAAAAAAATAAACAATAATAGTACATTACGCGTCGAGTGCGGAAAGTAGCATTTTGCATGCGAGTGTGGAGTTTGCACCCGAGCGATAGCGAGGGTGGTAAAACCACACGAGCAATGCAAAATGCCGTTTTCGCACGAGTTGCGTACCGTACTTTATCTACGATTGTTATATTTAAATAATAAATACAGAAAAAAATAAACTTGCTGTATGTAAGTTCGTATCTCTCTCTTGATAAAGATGGCATTAATTCATTAGTTGTATTTTTTGCCGAATTAATTATTTCTGGAGGAGTATTATTCTCCACATTTTCGTCAAAGTCACTTGATTCACTCATTGTTTTTCACTAAAAACTCGATATAAACAGTTACTTTAATAAAATAACAGCAGTAGACTTGGGGCCACTTGAGCCAGACGCTGACGTCAGCAAGACTGGCGCCAAGTGAACTACCCTACCGCAACCCCCCACCCCTTGTCTAGGTCAAGTTCTTGACCTACCTCACCCCCTGACCTACCTCAACCTTGTTGTTGTTTTGATTTTTGGTTTCTTCCCCCTCCCCTCCTACTTTTCGTATTTATTATTTTTGAATTTGCCGGGTTACCCCCCTCTGTGCCCCCCTCTTACGTCACGTGTCGGCCATGCTGGATTCTGAATTTTCGTATTTATTATTTTTGAATTTGCCGGGTAACCCCCCTCCTAGACTACCTAGTACGTCAATTACTTTTATTATTTTCAATTTGAATATAGCGCCCTCGCCTCTGAACCTGGGGCCTGTAAACGTTAAAAATGTATATCTGGGATTTGAACCCCGACTTCCCAGGTGTCGAGCGAACGCTCTACCGACTTAGACATTTGACCGCTTGGAAAACAATGTACAAATGCATCTATAAGAGAGAACAGAGGTCGACATTTTCATACTCTCTTTCTCTTTCCTACACCTTATAAGGAGTAGAGAGAGAGGGAAGTAGAGCAAAGGCAAGGCTAACGGAAACGGCACGTGTTTTTTTCCATTGTATTATTTTTTTGCTGACAAGCTTAGTTCTCTCATAATAATTTTATTAAATCAAATAATTTTATTTTTAGTTGTTTATATATATATATATATATATATATATATATATATATATATATATATATATATATATATATATATATATATATATATATATATATATATATAAAAAAATCTGTGTGTGTATTTTCTTTCTTTGTCACTCTACAGCTCATATTTAATGATAAACTGAAAATTGTTAAAAACAATTTATTATATTATATATAAGTATTAACTAACTATATATAGACTATAACTAACTATATAACACACACATACACACACACACACACACACACACACACACACACACACACACACAGCTTAGAGGTTTCTGTATGTACTCAGGCCTCAGATGAAGATAGAGTTTTGGTAGAAATAGCTTATGGCTCTTTACAGTTTTGGGCTGCCAGTATATACTTACCTTATGACAGAGCACTGGAATTGGATTTTCCTCGTCTTGACCTCTTATTAACTTGTGCATCATCAAAGTTATTGTTAGCTTTTGACAGTAATTCTAGATCAACGCCTTGGTTCGATCTGTTGACCAACGATAGGGGAAAAGTTTTTGAAGAATATCTCTCTTCTAGATCTCTCTTATTTCTTAATGAAGATCAAGGCATCCCAACGTTTGAAACTATTCGTGGTTCTAGTTTTATAGATTTAACTGTAGCTACTAGTGCCATGCTTCCTTTTATTTCCAACTGGTCTGTGTCTGATGTTGAGAGTCTGTCAGATCACAAATATTTATGTTTCGAAATTTTAAGTTCGGGCCACAGGGGTGACCCTACCTACTCAGGCTTTCATTTTAATACAAAGAAGGGAGATTGGTCGTTTTTCAACAAAACTTTATCTCATCATTTCAAAAAGTTTCTTGGCCTGTCAACGGACAGTAAGGTCTTAAATCTAGATTATTTGTTAGCTGAAAAAATAAAAGCAGAGCCCTTCTTAGACCAAGCAATCACTTCCTTCTACAGTTATGTACAAAAATCCTGTGTACAGACTTTTCCTGTAATTAATCCTTTTAAAAAGAAACTGAGTAAGAAATCTGTAAGTTGGTGGTGTAATGACTTAGACAACATCAGGAAAAGAGTAGCCCGTCTTCGGCGCCGCTATCAAAGAGTCCATACAGATGTTGACATTCGTTCTATTAGGAAGATAGAATATTATTCGTTGAAGCGGACTTATCGTGAAATGATATTTAAAAGAAAACTCGATTCGTGGAAAGAGTTCTGTACTGGAACTGATGCTAACAATCCTTGGAACGAGTGTTATAAGATGGCGGCTGGGAAAATTCGCGCCCCAACCTGCATATCTACTCTTAAACGGTCAGATGGCTCCTTTACGGAAAATGCTGATGAGACTCTTAAGGTTTTATTGGATCATTTTGTTCCTCGAGATAGCTGTGAGCAGGACGAACCTATACACAGTAGATGGCGTGAAGAAATAGAAAAAGATTTAGATACACCAAACGATCTAGATTTCTCTCAGTACGAAATTGAAAACTCGCTTAAGCGTATTGCTGCTAATAAAGCCCCTGGACTCGACGGCCTAACTAAAGACATATTAGTTTCACTTTTTGGAAGTTATCGTCTTACAATGCATGCTATATACAACGCATGTCTCCACAAAGGTACTTTCCCCACGTGCTGGAAGACCTCAAAAATAGTTTGTATTGAGAAACCTGGCAAGAAGGATATACAGGACCCTTCTAAGTACAGGCCTATCAGCCTCCTCCCTTTAGCTGGTAAAGTTCTGGAAAGACTTTTAATCGATAGAATCATGCACCATCTATACTCTAAAGACTTATTATCACAGCGACAATTTGGATTTCGTCCTCAAACAAGCACAACTGAAGCACTGCGTGCAGTTACAGATTATATTAGAGGTTACCTGGATATTCATTACGATGCCGTTATTATCTCTTTAGATGTTCAAGGGGCATTCGATGCTGCTTGGTGGCCAGCCATCCTCAGAGGTCTTAGGGTTTTAAGGTGCCCAAAAAACCTTTACAACCTATCAATGAACTACTTCGTTGATCGAGAAGCCAAACTTAGCTTAAACCACAAGTCTCAATCTGCAAAGGTCACGAAAGGGTGCCCTCAAGGGAGCTGTTGTGCTCCTGGGTTCTGGATCGTTATGTACAACTCTCTTTTGACACTAAAATATCCCAGTAATACTTTTGTGGCAGCCTATGCTGATGATTATATTATTGTTATCGTTGGAAAGAGTAAGCTAGATATAGAAATTAGTGCTAACTCTGTCGTACCCGCTATAGAGGGCTGGGCAAAAAATAATAAAGTCGTCTTCAATAAAAGTAAATCTCAGCTTCTTTATATCACTAGGAAAGCGGAAATTCCTCAGATTTCTATACCATTAGGAGGAGAAAATATTCATCAAGTAGAAACTCTCAAATATCTTGGTTTGTATGTTGACAGTAGGCTTTCCTGGGATCACCATGTCAAATATGTTGCTGATAAAAGTCTGCAATTTGTCAATGTCTTGTCACGAGCGGCTAAAGTCCATTGGGGACTAGGCCACGATGCTCTGAAATCTATCTACGTGGGAGCTTTTCTCCCTATGGTCCTATATGGAGTTAATATTTGGAAGGATGCTTTAAAATATAAAAAGAACCAGCAAAAGCTAGAAAGAGCTCAAAGGATGTTTGCTATCAGGCTGATAAAAGGTTACAGAACCATCTCATATAATGCTGCCTGTGTTGTTGCAGGTATTACGCCCATTTGTATTAAAGCGAACGAGATTTGTAGGATAGAATCTGTTAAGGTCGGTGGTTCCTACAATGATTTGGATGGTAATATGTTGGATAAGCCTATAGAGTTCAAATTCTGGAACCATCCAGGCGATTATCGCCCTGTTGTTATATCGCAGATTGAGGATCAACAGGACTTGAAGATCTACACTGATGGAAGTAAGGAGGACAAGCATGTCGGCTGTGGGTTTGCAGTATATATCAATAACTCTGTTGTAACTGAGAAAAGTTTCCGTTTAGCTGAGCATTGTTCCAATAATCAAGCCGAACAGCTAGCTATCTTAAAGGCTTTGGAATGGCTTAAAGAATCTCCATATAGAAATGACGTCAGGATTTACACCGACAGTAAAATTACATTACAGTCATTAAGAAACCCTACTAACCATCTTCCTCTTATTGAAAGCATTAGGAATATTCTTCCGGGTCTGGCAGGAGTAGCAAATATTTCTTTTTCATGGGTTAAGGCCCATGTGGGTATTGAAGGCAATGAGCTCGCTGATAGGTTGGCTAAGGCTGCTTCGAGGCTGGACCCTGCGCTGGCTCAATACCATAAGTTTCCTTTGACTTATTTGAAGCAAAAAGCTATCTCAGACAGCAGAATGTGCTGGCAGGACCTTTGGAGTAATTCGTCTACCGGAGCTGTCACTAGACAATTTATCCCTTCAGTGGACTTCAGAATGTCTCTCAGATACATGGAAATATCCTTCCAGCTCTCCCAGTTCCTGACCGGCCATGGTAAATTTAAAGAATATCTTCACAGACTCAACATTGAGCCCTCTCCAGCATGTAGCTGTGATGGTGTATCACCTCAGTCGGTACACCATATACTTTTCAACTGTAGCCTACTTGATCCCGGTAGAAGTTCACTCCTTAGGGCTGCTGTAAGTCTAGGAGATCCGTGGCCTCCACCTCTTCACCACCTTCTGAAAAAACAACTACTACCTTACTTCATAACCTTTGTTTACTATTCCTATAATTTATTATTTCCTTAAGCCTCTTGCTCCTATCTTATTACAATATTTTCATTACTTTTTGATCTCTATTGAGTACTTCGTTAAGCTCAATAATTTTGAAGTATATTTCTCTGTACCAATTTTGATTGACTATATGGCTGTTAATTTGTTTGTTAGTCTAAATTTGTTAAAGTTTGTTGTTATTAATCTTTCTAATAAGCATATTTACTACAACCCTTTGTTATTTGATTTATTTTAAAACTATGCACATCAATATTCTTGTAACTGTGATAATTTTGCCTATAACTATGTTTGTAATTAAGTTCCTATATTCATTTTAGTTTTGTCTGTTCTTGTTATTTGTTACTAACTTGTTTTTAATACGCTTGCAGTAACTTCCAATTGCTGTAAGTTTTATTATCTATCTTACCGTCATTGTTGTTATCGGTGTCTATTTTCTTATTTAAGCCCATTGTTAAATGTAATTTTGACCTTTAACCGCATGTAGTACTAATTGTGGAGCATGCTGTAATTTAGTATACAAAAAAAAAAAAAAAAAAAAAAAAAAAAAAAACACACACACACACATACACAGACACACGTATAACATATCCTCTAGTGCAGTGGTTCTTAACCTTTTGGTAACCACGGCCCTGACGGCCCCCTTAAAATCTCCAAATACATATAATATACTTAGTACCTAACTACCTTTCGAGGCCCCCTGGTGGGTCGCGGCCCCCCGGTTAAGAACCACTGCTTTAGTGTATCTCTTTGTAATTTATCTATCACAAGTTAAAATTATATTATGTTAAAAAATACACAATAAATTTTGTATTTCAATGCATATAGAATAATCTATAGTATGTAAGCATTTTTTATACACAGTTTGTGTAACAAAAGCTAGAGAAAGATATTTAATCGATGATTTTTTACAACTAAGATCTGTTGATTACTGTCTACATAATGACGTACAATGTGTTAGCCCATTTAATTAGTTCCAAATACAATTTGAGAGCCAAGTATTACAAGAATAAATTGTTTAAATATGATAAAGTACGAAATATAGTTGATTTCTATATTAGATGCAGGTTTGAAATGCAAGAAATATCTCCCCAAAGTCACTTAACAGAACTCTTTTTATTAGTTATTTTCTTAGTTTGAGATTATCACATGAGCTCTTCCCTGTATTGAATTTATGTCTCTATTAGAAAAACATACTGATTCTACACTAGAGTAAATTAGACACTGAACAATATTACTAAGTTTTGAGGAACCTAATTAAAAAATAATACTAAGCAGTGCTATCCTGCTAGTATAATATAATAAAATGTTTTCAAAAATATAATTCCAAAGCTGTTGTTTTATTTATTAAAAGCATAAATAGTTATATATAATTCAGAGGGATCATATAGGTAATATTAATAAATTCTTTGCATATATGTTCCAGCTACAGATCTTAAATACCCCTACATACATGTTAAATATATTGAGGTACAGCTCTAAAGACTTCTTACTTTGATACACTACCTCTGTTTATCATTAAATGGTAGGGAGTAACATATAAATAAATATGTTATCCTGTGATTGTCTAGGTACTAAAGCCTGTGTGTAGTGTCTCCAAGATGTGTTTTCAAAAATCATGAAGCTATGATTACTAAGTTGTTTGACATAATATACATTTGTCTAGCAAATAACTTTAAATTTCATAACTTTATCATCCAGATTTATACTTAAATTTAAGAATAATGTTAAGGAGTTGGAATTAATCTAGTTAAACACAATGAAAAACAAAAGATTTTTATAAATTTTGATGTATATTGAAAAGTAAAACATAGTTATTAAGTTATTATATAGATACCCATAATTTTATCAGAAAAATTTAAAAAATCGACAGTATTGTGGTTGAAGTTAAAACATAGTTGTTAAATAAAAATTATTTACAAATATCTCACATAATTATAGTGCAAAAATTAAAATTTAAAAAATCGACAGTCTTGTGTACACAGTGTGTATACTGCATATTTATATTCCATAATATTTTTATTCCAATGGATCATACCGAAAAACTATATCTAATTTTATTTATACTGTAATAGTATAATAATAAAAACAGTATTATCACAGTAATAATGAATGTTTTTAAAAAATCAAAATCTGTTGTAAACTGAATAGATAATAACATTTTTATGCACTCTTCATTAGCTTCTATTTCGTGTATCTCCTCCAATGTGGCTGTACAATCTTGCCCGTGTAAAGCATCTCCCTTTGATCCCATCTCTATATTTTTTTTTCTACTTCTTCCCCCTTAGTGAAGCTCATTTTAGGACCCATTTTTCTTTCTGTTGCCACTTTATTATTTATTTTGTTACTTAGTGTGGTTTTAGGAAATGAAAATAGTTTAAAGACAGTCCATTTTTTTAAATTTCGTCTAAGGGGTTTCTTAAATCTTTCTTGGAATATAAAAAAAAACACGTTGATATACCTTTCGGGACAATGTGGACGACAACCCGATTTAAAAAAACATTACTAATATGTATTACCTATTTGTCCCCTCTGAATTATATAGCTATTTAATGTATACAATGCGATCTGTGCATTTTTTACATCTGTTTAGACAGATACATGTCCCAGTTTTATATAACATTGTCGAAAAATAACTCTAAAATATTAAAAATAAGAACTCAAAAATCATAGCTCTGATCTTTTCAAATTACTTAATACTTTTGATCTACGAAGTTATGTGTATGATATAATTAAAAACATTGTACATTTTATTGTTAACAACTGGAACAAATGGAAACAGAACTTTTTCTTAATAACTAGCATGCTGATTTTACAGTTGTCTTTTTGATCTATAAAATTAAGCAGGCAAATGGAAATAGAACTTTTTCTAAATAACTAACCTGCTGTACTTAGACTACTTTCATACAGTTTAATGTATGCAACTCGATCTGTGAAATTTGCAGTAACTTAAAATTCAAAAATTTATCATCAAATTAGCACTTAAATTTAAGAATAATGTTAAGGAGGTGGCAATAATCATCTATTTAAACACAATAATAATAAAAAACAAAATGTTTTTATAAATTTTAAAAGAAAAAGGAAAACATAGTTATTATATAGATACCCAAGGATACTCCAAACTTGTCCAGTGCTTTTCTTCACATCGGTGGGTGCTAACTGTTTTATCATTAGATGTTATGGACTAACTTGTAAATAAATTACCATGTAAAGGTCTAGGTACTAAAGACCAATAATGTTACATCCCTGTAAAGGAACAGGTCTTCTTCTTAAGGGGTATCCCATATAAAATAAATTACCTTATGATTGCCTATGCAGTAACGGTGCAATCATTTAAAGGACTATACGAATCTAGTCTATCATGTATATGCAACTACACAGTGCAAAGCACAATGTATATTTCATACATTCCTAGACAACAACCCTATGTTTACTTCTTTTATTAGTATCATAATAGTCTGAAAGAGTTTAATATGTTGTGTTTTGTTATTACCAGATGTTAAGCCTTTCGAGACATTGTGGACGACAACCCGATTGAACTAAGATCAAAATGAATAGATGTAAAAGAAAACAATGTCACAATTACTCAAATACAATAGCTGTTTTGTCATTGGATTGTACAACTATACTACACTTTCCTTCATTAGATGAATCTTATTATACTACAAGATATTTATTGTACCATCAATGGTATGTACATGTATGTTCACTCATTAGACATTCCTTGTCTTTTAAGAAATTAAAGGTTAGCCTATAAATAAACAACATGAGGGCTAACCATGTTTCTTTATTAGACCTTGCAAACATGCTACCAATAAAAATGCGACTAAGCAGAAACCAAATGCATGTAAAGTCAATGCTAATTTTGATAATATAGAGCTCATAAAACTGACCAAATGACTAGTTAGCTGTTGTCTTTTAATTTAATTCGAAAACATATATATTTTTACACACCTATCAAACTATACAAATTATAGAAAAACCTAGTAAGATATTGTGAGTGTGTGATTTTGAATATAGAATTTTGAAATTTAAGTATTATAATTGATCCAACACAAAGTATGGTTAAGATATTCGAAAACATATATTATATTATTGACACAACTATCAAACTATACAAATTATAGAAAAACCTAGTAAGATATTGTGTGTGTGTGTGTGATTTTGAATATAGAATTTTGAAATTTAAGTATTATAATTGATCCAGCACAAAGTAAGGTTAAAAGTTTAAGTATTATAATTGATATAACACAAAGTATGGTTAAGATATTTATTTACGTAAGATATATACATATAAAAAGTAATTCATTCGTAAATTTGATAATAACATAATGTTAAGGGGGTACCCAGTGAATAAATAGCATGTTGTACATACAGTGTCCCGTCATTAGACTATCCTACTATCCTAGGGTTATATTACTAGATGCTGAGAGGATACCCAATGAATAAATACCCAGTGGTATGTAACTTGTTATACTACACGATATTAGACACTTGTCAGTAACTTGTACAATCATTAAAAATATTTTATTATATTATACTAGATGTATACCCATGCTTAGTATTATGTTATACAACTTTAATCAAACATCAGGAAACTAGTATCAAAATTGGCATTGACTTTTTATTATTTTCTTAGTGTGAGATTATCACATGTACATAAAATATACATTTAAAATACAAATTAAATTAGACATACAAGTATCACTTTATTAGTTATGTTTAAGCGATAATCTTGGCATATGTGTTAGTATTAATAAAAAATCATGAAACTAGTATCAAAATTAGCATTGACTTTTTACTTCTAATTGGTTTATAGTTAATAAAATTCTTATACATTTCAGACATCTCACTATAATCAGATTATCATCTTTGTATTTGACTTGTATCTCTCTATTAGAAGAAATATGTATAGTTTACAATTACCTTATTAAACTTAAAAAAGTATGTTTAGCTTATGTTTTTAAGATAACTTAATATGATACTTATTCTACACTAGAGTGAATTAAATAGTGAGCAATATTACTAAGTTTTGATATAATATACTTTTGTGTATCTTCTTTAAATTCGTCTACCAATAAGCTAAAAAATAATCATACACTATTAGGTCCTTATTACTAGGTATTTTCTTAGTATGAGATTATCACATGTATATAAAATATATATCCTAATATATTATGCTGTGAATGTCTAGGTACTAAGGGCCTATAATGTTCCAACCCTGTAAAGGAACAGTTCTTCTTATGGGGTACCCAAAATAAAATTGTGTTTTATTATTAGCTGTTAACAACCTATAAGGACTAACCATGTTTCGTTATTAGACGGTACAAGTATGCTCCTCGTTTTCTTCACCAGTCGAGGGTTATACTACAGAATACTTGTACTATCAGTGGCACATGAATGTAAAAAACCTTAATTGGTCCATATACCTATAAAGGAACAGGCCTTGTTAAACGGTACCATGCATAAAATGAATCAGCCCATTAAGCCCTAAGGACTAACGGGGTTTTCATTTAAAGGCCTATACAGATCTAGTAAATCGGGCGAATTTATAATTTTGTACTGTATTTCGACAAAACCTCTATTCAGCGATACCAGCTTTAATCAAGTCTAAGGTATTCATGTTATGCTTCCTTTTTATTCTTTAATCAAAGAAAAATATAATGTTGAAATATTTGCAAGTCTAGCGAAAAATAATACTGGAGGTCATTGTTCGCAAACTATACTAGCTCTGTCTACTACCTTACTATATTACTACAGATATTATATATTACTAAGTTATTATTGCGACTTGTATTCATTGCGCATATACAAGTACGTAAAGAATCACTTTCTACGCATCTAAACAAAGATTAAATGTTTATATTTCGTATCAATCGTAGATAAACTTATTTAATGACCATATCGTTAAGGGTTAAATTAATAAAACAAATCTACAACAGTTTATGTCAAACTTTTGTGTTAAATTGTCGAAATATTGCTTCCAATTTAAAAATGAATAAGCTAAACACTTTTTAAGTCCTTCTTGTTCTTGCATTCATGAATTGCAATTCATTCGACTCATAAATAAATATAGCGCGATCTAGGTCCCTTTTAACATATTGATTCGGTTCTCAATTGAATTGAAGTTGAGAGAATGATGACGTTTTAGAAATTTTCTACGAGTCTAAAGTAGGAAAAAAATCAATAATTTGAGAGGCAAGAGGGCAGCTGTCGCTTTGGAAATGTATGAACATCTCGGGTACCAAGGTCTCTTTAAGGTCTGATCATTCTAATTTATATTGGAATGGCGCTCCCGATTCTAAACAGATCGAAATTATCTTCTGGCATAGACAATGCAATCCAGACTAATAAACATGTTCGCAAGTAATCTCCGCCTTCGGGAGTAAGACAATTTTTTTTATCTATCGCCGGCATTTGACATTGTGTGGCCAATATGCCTCTGGCACTCCAATAGAGATAAAGAGCTTTGTCGTTCTACGTTGAGTTGCTGCTGCATCAACTCAGAACAAGATGTCAGGTTCATGTGGCCAATATGCCTCTGACACTCCAATAGAGATAAAGAGCTTGGTCGTTCTACGTTGAGTTGCTGCTGCATCAACTCAGAACAAGATGTCAGGTTCATGTGGCCAATATGCCTCTGGCACTCCAATAGAGATAAAGAGCTTTGTCGTTCTACGTTGAGTTGCTGCTGCATCAACTCAGAACAAGATGTCAGGTTCATGTGGCCAATATGCCTCTGACACTCCAATAGAGATAAAGAGCTTTGTCGTTCTACGTTGAGTTGCTGCTGCATCAACTCAGAACAAGATGTCAGGTTCATGTGGCCAATATGCCTCTGACACTCCAATAGAGATAAAGAGCTTTGTCGTTCTACGTTGAGTTGCTGCTGCTTCAACTCAGAACAAGATGTCAGGTTCATGTGGCCAATATGCCTTAGACACTCCAATAGAGATAAAGAGCTTTGTCGTTCTACGTTGAGTTGCTGCTGCATCAACTCAGAACAAGATGTCAGGTTCATGTGGCCAATATGCCTCTGACACTCCAATAGAGATAAAGAGCTTTGTCGTTCTACGTTGAGTTGCTGCTGCATCAACTCAGAACAAGATGTCAGGTTCATGTGGCCAATATGCCTCTGACACTCCAATAGACATAAAGAGCTTTGTCGTTCTACGTTGAGTTGCTGCTGCATCAACTCAGAACAAGATGTCAGGTTCATGTGGCCAATATGCCTCTGACACTCCAATAGAGATAAAGAGCTTTGTCGTTCTACGTTGAGTTGCTGCTGCATCAACTCAGAACAAGATGTCAGGTTCATGTGGCCAATATGCCTCTGACACTCCAATAGAGATAATGAGCTTTGTCGTTCTACGTTGAGTTGCTGCTGCATCCACTCAGAACAAGATGTCAGGTTCATGTGGCCAATATGCCTCAGACACTCCAATAGAGATAAAGAGCTTTGTCGTTCTACGTTGAGTTGCTGCTGCATCAACTCAGAACAATATGTCAGGTTCATGTGGCCAATATGCCTCAGACACTCCAATAGAGATAAAGAGCTTTGTCGTTCTACATTGAGTTGCTGCTGCATCAACTCAGAACAAGATGTCAGGTTCATGTGGCCAATATGCCTCTGACACTCCAATAGAGATAAAGAGCTTTGTCGTTCTACGTTGAGTTGCTGCTGCATCAACTCAGAACAAGATGTCAGGTTCATGTGGCCAATATGCCTCTGACACTCCAATAGAGATAAAGAGCTTTGTCGTTCTACGTTGAGTTGCTGCTGCATCAACTCAGAACAAGATGTCAGGTTCATGTGGCCAATATGCCTCAGACACTCCAATAGCGATAAAGAGCTTTGTCGTTCTACGTTGAGTTGCTGCTGCATCAACTCAGAACAAGATGTCAGGTTCATGTGGCCAATATGCCTCTGGCACTCCAATAGAGATAAAGAGCTTTGTCGTTCTACGTTGAGTTGCTGCTGCATCAACTCAGAACAAGATGTCAGGTTCATGTGGCCAATATGCCTCTGACACTCCAATAGAGATAAAGAGCTTTGTCGTTCTACGTTGAGTTGCTGCTGCATCAACTCAGAACAAGATGTCAGGTTCATGTGGCCAATATGCCTCTGACACTCCAATAGAGATAAAGAGCTTTGTCGTTCTACGTTGAGTTGCTGCTGCATCAACTCAGAACAAGATGTCAGGTTCATGTGGCCAATATGCCTCAGACACTCCAATAGCGATAAAGAGCTTTGTCGTTCTACGTTGAGTTGCTGCTGCATCAACTCAGAACAAGATGTCAGGTTCATGTGGCCAATATGCCTCTGGCACTCCAATAGAGATAAAGAGCTTTGTCGTTCTACGTTGAGTTGCTGCTGCATCAACTCAGAACAAGATGTCAGGTTCATGTGGCCAATATGCCTCTGACACTCCAATAGAGATAAAGAGCTTTGTCGTTCTACGTTGAGTTGCTGCTGCATCAACTCAGAACAAGATGTCAGGTTCATGTGGCCAATATGCCTCTGGCACTCCAATAGAGATAAAGAGCTTTGTCGTTCTACGTTGAGTTGCTGCTGCATCAACTCAGAACAAGATGTCAGGTTCATGTGGCCAATATGCCTCTGACACTCCAATAGAGATAAAGAGCTTTGTCGTTCTACGTTGAGTTGCTGCTGCATCAACTCAGAACAAGATGTCAGGTTCATGTGGCCAATATGCCTCTGGCACTCCAATAGAGATAAAGAGCTTTGTCGTTCTACGTTGAGTTGCTGCTGCATCAACTCAGAACAAGATGTCAGGTTCATGTGGCCAATATGCCTCTGACACTCCAATAGAGATAAAGAGCTTTGTCGTTCTACGTTGAGTTGCTGCTGCATCAACTCAGAACAAGATGTCAGGTTCATGTGGCCAATATGCCTCTGGCACTCCAATAGAGATAAAGAGCTTTGTCGTTCTACGTTGAGTTGCTGCTGCATCAACTCAGAACAAGATGTCAGGTTCATGTGGCTAATATGCCTCTGACACTCCAATAGAGATAAAGAGCTTTGTTGTTCTACGTTGAGTTGCTGCTGCATCAACTCAGAACAAGATGTCAGGTTCATGTGGCCAATATGCCTCTGACACTCCAATAGAGATAAAGAGCTTTGTCGTTCTACGTTGAGTTGCTGCTGCATCAACTCAGAACAAGATGTCAGGTTCATGTGTCCAATATGCCTCTGGCACTCCAATAGAGATAAAGAGCTTTGTCGTTCTACGTTGAGTTGCTGCTGCATCAACTCAGAACAAGATGTCAGGTTCATGTGGCCAATATGCCTCTGACACTCCAATAGAGATAAAGAGCTTGGTCGTTCTACGTTGAGTTGCTGCTGCATCAACTCAGAACAAGATGTCAGGTTCATGTGGCCAATATGCCTCTGGCACTCCAATAGAGATAAAGAGCTTTGTCGTTCTACGTTGAGTTGCTGCTGCATCAACTCAGAACAAGATGTCAGGTTCATGTGGCCAATATGCCTCTGACACTCCAATAGAGATAAAGAGCTTTGTCGTTCTACGTTGAGTTGCTGCTGCATCAACTCAGAACAAGATGTCAGGTTCATGTGGCCAATATGCCTCTGGCACTCCAATAGAGATAATGAGCTTTGTCGTTCTACGTTGAGTTGCTGCTGCATCAACTCAGAACAAGATGTCAGGTTCATGTGGCCAATATGCCTCTGGCACTCCAATAGAGATAAAGAGCTTTGTCGTTCTACGTTGAGTTGCTGCTGCATCAACTCAGAACAAGATGTCAGGTTCATGTGGCCAATATGCCTCTGACACTCCAATAGAGATAAAGAGCTTTGTCGTTCTACGTTGAGTTGCTGCTGCATCAACTCAGAACAAGATGTCAGGTTCATGTGGCCAATATGCCTCTGACACTCCAATAGAGATAAAGAGCTTTGTCGTTCTACGTTGAGTTGCTGCTGCATCAACTCAGAACAAGATGTCAGGTTCATGTGGCCAATATGCCTCTGACACTCCAATAGAGATAAAGAGCTTTGTCGTTCTACGTTGAGTTGCTGCTGCATCAACTCAGAACAAGATGTCAGGTTCATGTGGCCAATATGCCTCTGGCACTCCAATAGTGACAAAGAGAATGAGCTGACCTTCCAGAGCAACAAGTCAGGCTCAAGCTTACATAGTTACAAATTGGGTGGACAGGGTTAGTTATTACACCGATACGATAAAGATGTTCTCCTATGTAGTCATGACCAGTAGCTAAT
This sequence comes from Gerris lacustris, assembly GCA_951217055.1. NCBI lineage: Eukaryota > Metazoa > Arthropoda > Insecta > Hemiptera > Gerridae > Gerris > Gerris lacustris. Next base: position 63,647,551 of record OX578285.1, read on the forward strand.
CTAAAGTTGGCAGTGAAGATAATATGACGGGTCACCAATAACTTGGATTTTTAAGAGAAATAGCCTATACACTATATAGAATCTGGAGCAATGCCTGCTAAGGGTGATAGCTAAAGAACATTATGACTTACAGAAACGGAAGGAAGCTTCTTGCCTTTGCAAGAAATTATAGTACGTAATTTTAGACAAACATATACTCAATATATATACAAAGTAAAGAACTGATAAATTTATCTCTTGCTTCTCTGATTGACATGTTTTAAATGCAATAGATTTCTATCACAGCCATTTCTCAGTCAATTTTTCCTTGCTTCCCTTGTCAGTCTATGGTTTTCCCCATTATCATCCATTAATCCAAAAGCTACATCGGTACGTCATATACACTAACCTTGTAAAAAACCATACGCATTCTTCATGTACGCTTTAAAAGCATTCTTATATATAAGTATGTAAATAAAAAATGTAAAACAGTAAATGCAGTCAAAATAGCTTAATTAAATTGCCTCTTACGACAATATTTGAGTTTTACATACTTTAAAATATAAGTATCTTTACATAAATGTTTATAAATTTTTACTCCTATATAAATCGGCATTTCATCGAGTTTGAAGTTGCCATGTGCATAGCACTCATTTTTATAATAAATAAAAGAAATCTTACTGCTATATTTTCTAGTCGTTTACACAATTACACAATAAATGATACGTATATTTTATAAAATAAACAATTTTCTTCTAGTCCCCCCCCCCCCAAAAAAAAATATATATATAAAAAGTATCAGCAGTGTTGCCAGTTACACTACAGATTATTTTCTTTTTAATTGAAGACCTACTATTCTTTTATCTTATTAAACCGGATTAAACAAATTATTTTTTATTAATAAACAGGTTATGTCGCTGCATCGCTGCAGCGAAATCACGAGTCCACAAATTTTTACTGAAATCACTTTTATTTCACCTTTTTAGGGTTTCGTTGGTAAAACCAAAAAAAAGAAACCCTTATAGTTTCGTTCCTGTGTCCGTCTGTCACTCTGTACGGTTCCAATAACTTTTGAACCAAAAAAGATAAAAAGGTGAAACTTTCCACTATAAAAGATCGTTTTGACGCGCACACAGGAAAAATATAGCGAACTCAATATTATCAGCTGTTCAAATTCAAAATGGCGGATAATTCACGTCGCGAAAAAAATATATTCTTTTTAAATTTTGAGTGGGGCATCAAATGAAAGGTATTGAAGAGTAGAATAGAAATATATATACCACTTAGGGATAGTGGTTAATTTTCAGCGCCATTTTGTCAAAAAACATCGAAATTTTGCGTGTCCCCCCCCCCCCCTAAAATCGTATTTCCGCTATTACTAAAAATATAGAAAAATATGCAAAATGTGTGGTCTGCTGGGCCATAGAAAAAATAAGATTAGCAATTTGATCTGAGCTACTGGAAATCCAAGATGGCGGATAATTTGTGTCACTCGAAAAAAAATATTTTTTTATAATTTTGAGTGGGGTATCAAATGAAAGGTATTGAAGAGTAGAATAGAAATATATATACCACTTAGGGATAGTGGTTAATTTTCAGCGCCATTTTGTAAAAAAACATCGAAATTTTGCGTGTCCCCCCCCCCCTAAAATCGTATTTCCGCTATTACTAAAAATATAGAAAAAATATGCAAAATGTGTGGTCTGCTGAGCCATAGAAAAAATAAGATTAGCAATTTGATCTGAGCTACTGGAAATCCAAGATGGCGGATAATTCATGTCACACGAAAAAAAATATTTTTTATAAATTTTGAGTAAGGTATCAAATGAAAGGTATTGAAGAGTAGATTACAAATATATATACCACTTATGGATAGTGTTTAATTTTCGGCGCCATTTTGTCAAAAAACTTTTCTCCCCCCCCCCCCCCCCCCCCTCCCCCTTCTAATTTTGTGTTCACAATACCAACGAAACCCTTTTTAAGTGAGACTTCACGCCTTACCAATTTATTTTACAATATATCAAGCTCTTTTGGTTTCTTAAAAAGATTCCGTAAAAAAATAATTTTGACTCACAGAAAAACGTCAAAATTAAACAAGCATAATGCAAGCAAAAAAACAAAAAACAAAAAATAAATAATGATTTAATAGCGGGCAGCGACATGGCTCCTCAAATTGGCCCTGTGCCAATTTTATTCACGGCTCTTCGGCGGGGCCAGACCCTGGTTGGCGAGGTAGTAGTAACACCAGAGAATGTACGGGCCGATCCAGTTGTTTCTGGTCTCCAAACTTTAGACGTACCTTTCTTATGTAGCCGTCTCCGCTAGGATACGTTTCGGCAACGACCGCTAGCGGCCAATGATTTCTTGGTCTACTATCGTCCTTAACGATGACTACGTCTCCTAATGCCAAGTTACGCTGTTCTTTGGTCCACTTCGATCTCTGTTGTAGCGAAAGCAAAAATTCTTTCCGCCACCTAATCAAAAATTCGTTTACTACATGTTGTACATGACGCCACCTCTTTCTTGTATATAAGTCGACTTCACTAAAACGCCCAGGGGCTTCTGCTGTCACCTCAGTTTTTCCGGTCAGTAAATGGTTTGGTGTTAGAGGCTCGGGATAATTAGGGTCATTGATGTTGACCACGCTGAGGGGGCGACTGTTCACTGTGCTTTCGCATTCGCAAAATAGTGTACGAAGGCCATCTTCGTTCAGTAAACCGTCATGAGTGCGAAGGAGATAATGACGTTCAATTACACCATTCATATGGCTTGCGGTAGGTGTATTAAACTTGAATTCACACATTTTCTCTGTTAAAAAATGTTTCACCTCTGTTACTTTTATTTATTCGAGGGCCTTTCTCAATTCTTCTTTCGCACCCACGAAATTGGTTCCCATATCTGATCGCAAGAGTCGAACGTGGCCGCGCCGGCAAATAAACCTCCTTAGCCCGTTGATAAATGAGTTGGTGTCTAAAGAGTCTAAAACGTCAAGATGAATGGCGCGACACGCAACCTGTTTTCTTACCTGTTTTATCTGTTCTCTTTACCTGTTTTCTTCCCTGTTTTATGTAATAGGGTCCGAATACGTCAACACCACTATTGGTGAATGGCGGAGAGGGTACAACGCGGTCTGGAGTCAGATCTGCCATTTTCTGCCCTACGAATGCACCTCTTAACCTCTTGCATTCAACGCAGCTCAAAATATATTTTGCTACTCTTGATGGTCCGTTTATGATCCATATGCCGTTGCTTCGAATTTCATTCGCTGTTATACCTCTTCCTTGGTGATGTGCTTTTTCGTGAAAGTGTCGGATTATGAGAGTTGTTATATGGGAGTCTCTGGGTAAGATAATAGGGTGTTTTTGACTTTCTGGAAGTAAGGAATGTTTGATTCGTCCTCCTACTTTTATAAGTCCGTCTTTGTCTGTAAAGGGGTTTAATGAAATTATATTGTGATGGTTTTTGAAGTGTTCTTCTTGTATCGCTTTAAATATGATTATCTCTGCCTGTCTTAATTCGATAACTGTTATTGGGTTTTTATCAATGCTTAGTTGTTGTATGGGTCTATGAACTATTTTAGCCTTTAGAATCAATGTATACCTTATGACTATTGCTATAGATTTCCTTAATTTAGACCATTTACTATACCTATTAAATCTATCTACCATTTTGACGTCGTAACTTTGGAGCACTATCCGGGCTGTGGAGTCTCTTCTAACTTCTGGGTCTTCTGGTGACACTAATACTAGATCTGGACTTGAGTTCCAGTTGGCGTCGTCTTCTAAAAGGAATTTAGGACCATTAAACCAGGGAGATGATCTTAACTCGTAAATTTTTGTTCCTCGGCTAGCGGTATCTGCGGGGTTTTCTTTTGAGGTGACGTAGTGCCAACTCTTTGGATGAGAGCAATCCCTGATGGTTTGGATTCTATTGGCTACGAACACGTGGAACCTTTTTGTTTCATTCATAATGTATCCAAGCGTTACTCTGCTATCTGCCCAAAAAAATCTTTCAACTTCCTCAAAATTGAGTTCACGAACTATCATCTCGCTCGCCTTTGCCATAGAAACTGCTGCGGTCAACTCTAATCTAGGTATGGTGATCTCTTTTAGTGGACGAACTCTCGCCGTTCCAAAGAGAAAATTGCAGTCGATTTTTCCTTCTTCATCTATAAATCTAATATATGAAACAGGTCCATACCCGATGGAAGAAGCGTCGGAGAAGTGGTGCAGCTGGGCCTTTATAATGTTGCCTCTTTTGGGTTTGAAGCAACGTGGAATCTGAAGGGTATTTTCACTAAGCCATTTTAACTCTATCAGCCACTGTTCCCACTTAGGTTTAATGTCGTCTGGCAGCTCTAAGTCCCAGTCGTAGGGGATCTTGTTGCATGACGAGTTTCTCTTACATACCTCTTGGAGGATAAACTTTCCCCGAATCACGAATGGTGCTAAGAAGCCTAGCGGATCGTAGACGGAGCATACGGTGGAAAGGACGCCCCTTCTTGTCAAGGGATTATCTTGTACGATTACTCTGAATTCAAAATTATCTAACTGAACGCACCAAGTAATCCCTAAAGCTCTTTCTATTGGAAGTTTGCTCAGGAGATCGAAATCTTTTAAACCCTCAACTCGATCCTCAGGGGGAATCGACATTAGTACCTCTGGACTACTTGAAATCACTTTGTGGAACCTGAAACCCCCTAATGAGCAGAGCTTTGTTACTTCTTTAATAGTGTTCACGACATCTTGGACTTTGGACAAAGACCCTAACCCATCATCTACGTAAAAATTTCTCTGTATGAAACGAGCTGCTCTCTCACTCACTAAGTGACCGTTATCATCTGCTGTTCGCCGTAAAGCGTAGTTAGCACATCCTCGGAACAATCAAACACCACGCGCAACTTTCCTTTCTTTCGGTGGTATACTCCATGGTGTGGTAAATACCACACTTTACCTGATGTGCCTTCCACATCGTCCACTTCTTCCGCCTGATTCTTTAAGAATATATCGGTCATAAACTTAACATAATCGGCTCTATACGTTGGGTTGTTGAGTTTTCTTTTAAGCGAAGCCAATCGAGCTTCCGCTGCTCTGATGTTGTTTGGGAGATTAACGTTGTCGGTTTTAAAGGGTAGGGGCATCTGATAATGATAGTCTGTTCGGTGGACTAGGCCTCGTTCGATTTTATTAAGAAAGGCCTTATCGTTTTGCGACTGACCTAATTGAAAACTATTAGCTTCAAACGTTGGATCCGGTTGAAACAAGTTTACTATTTCTTTTATGCTTATATTTCGTGAAGCTAAACTACCTCTATCGGGACGGGCTACTAATTTTGGTCCGATAATTCCCCAACCTAGTTCCGATCTTACGCCGTAGGGTTCCGATCCCTGGCCTCTAATTACCTCTAGGGGGCATAGTGCCTTAGGGCAATTATTCCCGATCAAAATTTTAACTTCGACTTTACTCATAAGGGGGTGAAGTTTGTCTTTTAAGCAACGAAGGTGAGGATGGACTTCCGCAAGAGTTGGTGTAGGGATTTCATTAGATGATGCTGGAATTACTTCCCTAGTATACGTTTGATTAGGTAACTCAATGTTGGAGGAACCATCGAAAGTCGTTACGATTAATTCCGGTACTCTAAAGGTGTTAATTGAACTCCTTTGATGTATTGTCCGCAAATCTAACTTGGTACTGACGCCACTTATATTTAACTCTGTTCTTAAGCTCTCTGTTATAAAGCAGGCATCACTTCCGTCGTCTAATATCGCGTATGTTATTACTTTCAAGTCGGGGTTAGATTTGTGATGGACTAGTACTGGAATAATAAACGCGGTAGTGCCCCTCAAATCGATTTTATCCTCTACGTTTGCGATTCTAATTGATGCTTTATTATCATCCTCATTTTTTCCTTTACAAGTATTATCCCATTGAGGTCGATGTAAGCATGTAGGGTGTCGCTTACCACATCCCTTTATTTTGCACTGCGATCTATTTTTACACCCTTTAGCAATATGTGACGGTTTTAAACATGAAAAACATAATTTAAACTTTTCAATCAATTGTTTTTTTAATCCCAATCTTGTTTGGCGAAATTTTGACAATCATCTAAACTATGTTTTGATTGACAGAACAAACAATCAACTTCGTGTTCGCCAGCCGAACTCGGTGACAAGGTTTCGTTCCTCAATTTACCGTTAATGAAATGTTCTGAATTGCTGTCTGCTTTGACAGGTCGCGTCAGCTCCGATTCTGACGTCGCGCGAAGCGCTTTGGTTACGTATGCCTTTCCTGACGTTGACGGATGAGACGTAATACGGTTCTGATAACCTGGTTCTACTGAACTATACACAGGGTGATTATAGTTCCTAACTATTTCGGTTACGAAAGTAGCCAAATCACCGATAGTTTCGTTACCATCATTATTTTTTATTTTAGAGACCCACTTAGGTCTGACTGTTATAGGCAATCTACCCACAACCTTTTTCAAACATAGTTTGGAGCTGACTTCTGTGTAACTTGGCCCTTTAAGGACCTTGCTAGCTGTCGTTATCAAGTCCGAGAATTCACGAAGAGCTTCTCCATCTCTAAACGTAAAATGAGGCCCCTCAGTCAACCTCTTTATCCAAGCTTCGGTAACCGCTACGCGGTTCCCGAACCTGTCTTCTATGCGTTCCATTGTTTCCTTAAAATATAAACAGGGGTTATTTTTGAGAAATTTAAGGGCATCTCCCTTCAGAAATTTAGTAAGGAACATTTTTTTTACGTCTTCGGAAAGAATACCGTCTTCGAGGTGGGTATGAACTTCCTCTCGAAAGGTAGGAAAATCTAAACTATTGCCGGAAAATTGGAGAGGTTCGAAAGAGTTTAAGACTTGCATTTTCGATAACAATAGAAGGGGCTCGGGTGGTTTAACATCTGTAAATTTGAGGGGTTGCGTCTTACTTTGGTCTATATCATCATGATCTAGGGACTTAGCTTGGGGTTGGCCTCGACTAGTAGGCACCTTTTCACTAGGTACGGGTGATGCGGATACGAATTCCGAATCACTTTTGTTACTTGGAGCTCTACGTGACTCTTTTAGAACTTGTTTTACATCTTTAATATCTTTAGGAGAGAGCTCTTTATTTTTTAGCCCTTCCGCTATAATCCTACTCATAGCTAACTGAGCCTCATATTCAAGGCCTTTTTCTTCTAATTGCCTCCCAAATTCGCGGCGCTGCTCAGCTAGTTTTGCTTCAAAAGCCCGACGCTCGTCCTTAATACGCACTTGCTGAAGCTTAAGCTCCTTTTCCTTTTGTTGAACTTCTAATTGAGCCAATACTCTTTGGCTGGCTACGCTCATGCCTGTCATTACCGAGCTTTTAGAAGATGAACGTACGGAGTATACAGACTTCGATTTATGAGTTTCACTAGTCGGGGGGAAAACTTTTGTTTCAGTTTCTTTAATAAAACTGTCAATTTCGTCTAAGAAATCTGTCAGATCAACGATGACCTTGTCATCGTCAAGTCTAAGCCTAGAGAGCTCAGTAACACTAGCCCTAAAGACGTCACTTTGGTGCTTTAAATCGCTAAGACCCGAGCTAAGCACTTTTTTACTAGCTATGTTTTCTTCTGAGGGACGGGCTTGCACCTTACTAACTATTGCCAAGACATCCGCTCGCGTTTGTGCTATGTTTCTCTTTTGCGAGCGGATGTCCCGCGTAACTAAATCTAAGGTGAGCTTACCCTCATCCTTGTTCGTCTCGCAGGTCTCCTCCGGGTCAGTCTTCACAGACGATTTCGCACCTTGACTCATACTTGACTATACACTTTTCACTTTTAACTTTTAACCTTTAACTTTAAATTCCTTTTTACGAATCCTTGAATTATTTTTTTACTGTCGCTGCATCGCTGCAACGAAATCACGAGTCCACAAATTTTTACTGAAATCACTTTTATTTCACCTTTTTTTTTTACAATATATCAAGCTCTTTTGGTTTCTTAAAAAGATTCCTGTTAAGTCGAGGGGGGACTTGGCCATTCAAGTCTCAACACAACCTTAACTAAAAGGAATAGGGCTGGTGATAAAATAAAAAAGTAATAACGTTAAATGATAAAGCGGACTGTACTGAAATATAATTGACAAATAAAAGGAATTCTTATAAAAGAAAATGAACATGAGATTTAAGGAAAAACCATAAATTCTTCAATGAAACAATTAAACAAAAAAAAAATATTAAAGTCCTTGACTCATAAATTAATGACAAATAATAAATGTAAAATAATATGGTAAAAGAAAATGGAATTATATATTATTATATCTGGTAAGCTGAAGAAGAGGTAAGGTTTTAGGTTAAAGAAACGGTTAGTTCTGTTAGTAGGTGAAAAAAGATAACAAAAGGAAAGGTAGGAAGATGTGAAGTTCTGCGATGATAGAGGAGATAAAACAAATCGGAGAGTTCCCACCTGGTTATGTGGATGAGCGGGGTAGTCAGCAGTAAAAGGTATCCATTAATGATAATTGTATCCAAAAGTTCACTGTTTTAAAAATATAAACCACATATAAGTTTAAATTTGAAACTTTGGTTTTACAAAAAAGTTAGTTAACTTGGTCCAACAGAAAACAAAAGATAATGGTGAGGAAAAAAAAGGTCAGTTTAAGTTGTGGTCTAATTGAGATGCAAGTTAGCACTGAAGGTCGCTGAACTATTCGTGGCTAGCTGCTGCCTGGTTCAAGATAAGGAAGGAGAAAGAGAAGGATAACTGTTTATCTGGATTGACAGAGTGAGAAAAGAAAAACAATGATAGATCTTTGATGGGTTTTAATGAAACACCTGCTTATCAGAGACGCAAGAACTCAAGAAAATAGATAAATAAACTTTGACCTTCCAAAACAAATAATAAGATTTAAAGAACAGAACTTCATAAAAAATAAAAATAAACAAGGGAATTTTATAAAAGCCTAAACAATTCGGTAAAAAAATAATTTAGACTCACAGAAAAACGTCAAAATTAAACAAGCATAATGCAAGCAAAAAAACAAAAAACAAAAAATAAATAATGATTTAATCGCGGGCAGCGACAGGTTATTAATTAATGTTTACTTATTAAACTATAATATATAATACTAGCATATAACATTATAGTGGATAAAGGTAATATATAAACTGTTATTGCCAACTTTATAACAGTAAAAAGTTTACTGCCAGTAAAATTACATTTTCCTGCCCAAAATCAGTTCAATGATGCCTCATTTTGCTGCCGCAAGTAGATAAGCTTAATTTATCATATTGAACACATCTATTTTCCCTACATGAAGCAAAATAATACTACGATTAAAGCTGAAAAACCTTTAAACCGTCGAGCTCTCCAACGAGGTAAATGTATTTGAGAGCTGGGCCTCTTTGCCTCTCTACAGCACGCGGTCGAGAAAGAAGGAGGAATTATAAGGCAATTCGGTTTCATGTCACGTAGCAAGTTGTAATCAATTGAGCTTGGTGATTGCTGTAAATTGAAAAGTAATCTAATTGATGGAGGTATTAAGGGAAAGGAGAGTACTTATGTGAAAAGAGGAAAGAATTGTGTATTAAGCGTGTGAACAAGTTGTTCAGAGATAAAGAGTATTGTTACAGCATATGATTCTATCAAGTGTTATAAATCGTATTCTTTACATTACCCTTTAACATTATTACTATTCGTTATTTAAGGCCCCCTTCCCACTGGGCCACCATAGTTACACCACCAAAAGACTCACTTCACACGAGGCTACCAGTGTCGCGCCACCACGGGATTTGAAAGTGCTACCAAACAGATTGACAAGAAAGAAAAGTAACAAGAAACTGGTTTGTAAAGGCAAGATACAAGCTGGCATTGTGGTGCGTTAGGGGCTATAGAGTGAAGAGGAGAACGACCAGAAGGGCCACCAGGTTGCCATTTGATTGCTACTCTAGTCACGCGTAGCAAAAGGTGAGTCGGTGAAAGAGTCCATATGATTTCTATGGCTGACCTAGTGAAGCGACCATGGTGTTAAGGAGACATAAAAGTAACTTTATTTTACCATAATAGGGAAAATTTCAATGAGCTGTAGTAGGTGACTAAAATACATGACAATTTGAAACCTTCTTCTACAAATTCAATTAAAACGGTGTTAATCCTTAAAGCAGGTAAATCGCAGTGGCGTAACTATGGGCCCGCACTGGCCCGCATTGTGGGCGAGCCCCCGGTGCCAGGGGGCACCTAAATCCAATGTACCAAAGGGCCAGGGGCCCCTTTAGAGCATAATAAAATCTAAATACTTGGGATCATACTTCTATACCCCATCGTCAGGGGGGCCCATTCAGCTCTGAACGCAAATCCTTTTTTTTTGCTCATCAATTTGGCAAGGGGTCCCCCAAAAGGTTCTTGCGGGGGGGGGGGGATGCCCTAGCTACGCCACTGGTAAATCGGAGCGTTTTTGCAATCATAGCTGTGTAATTATATCATAACTTGATAGTACATACCTGTGGTTTACCTGTAATGTAAAGAAAACGTGTGTGGCCGACTTTATTGCAGAATAATGTCGATAACTTTGTTTGTTCTTTATTGACATCGACCGTAGTTAAATATTTACCTTTATGTTTCCTCTTATTTAGGGTTAGAGGGTTAATAATGATAATATTCGAAAAATTAATCGTACTCTCTCACAAGAGCAAAGAGAAGCCTTTAGTCTGAAAAGGGAACTTTAAAAGTCAAACATTCGAACTTTACTCGCTTATTTACTAGCTTCCCAAATCAGTCAAAAATATATTTGTCAAAGACAAACATGGAAATCTGTGCCTCCTATCATTTCGCTTGGGATTAAAGGGATAGGTAATTTTGTTAATTAAGAAGTTTCTAAAGACGACTTAGTCAAAACAGGCTGTTTAATTAATTTTGTCAAATATGATGCAGAGCTGTTTTATCTCGCATTAAGGATACCAAGCTTCTAGCAAAGTCTCAAGTAATCTAAATCAAATTAAAATGCTCCAACGGTAGTTGTATTGACATAATTGTTATTGAAACGGTCTTATTAAAACTTCCGTTATGCTGTTGTGGAATCGCTATAAAATTATCATTATTCTTCGTTCTCTTTTCAATAAGAGAAAGTTTTTACTCAAACTCTATTTAAGTTGATTTATATATATTTTTATATCATGCTTAAGTTATTAATAAAAATATCTCATTTAAAGATTTTTCTTTCATTTAGATAAAGTTAGTATTTGAAGATAGTCGAATACAGTGACTAGCTTTACCTACACAATTAGCTTTTTGATTTCGGTTTAAATAGAAAGCTTATTTCAATCTGAAATTTCATTATAAAGGATTTGTAGTAGGGAAATTAAAAGTCGATTTCCCAATTCAAACTCGCAGCTAGTTCCTCTCTTATCTCATAACTAAACCATCAAATCTAAAGCTAAATGGCAAGTCAAAACCTGAGTAAAATTACATACATATTTTCGAGAGAGAGATATTTTAGCTTGAAACAAAGCGAAAATAAAAAGATTTTCACTTAAAATTCTGAATGCACATTGTGCATTGCACAAAAATGAGGATTTATGTAGCAGAGTGGTCATTGTCGATATACCTTGGGATCGACCTCGGGGATTCGATGCTTCGAATCCCCGGGAGGTAAGACAAGTTTTACAGTGATGATCACATCAAGAGGATGAGTAAAGTGGTCGATCCCCACTACCCACCGAGTTTGCTCAATGGGGGTCCATTGGGTGCAGGTGAGTACCTTCATAATAATTGTTTGTTTAAATGAGTTACTTGCCAATTCCATATCTATAATATTTACAAAAATAATTTTTAAAAAATGGGGCTAAATATTTTCCTTCCAATTTGTTAAATATTGTTGGTAAATTGCTCATTTACTGCTAAACCTGCACCATTTTATTTTTTACAATTTAATTGTCAATCTTGATATATATTAAGAAGATCTTTAAATTATTATTCAATTAGCCGGATTTAATAACACCAGGAAGGTTATTTATTTACATTTATTTTTCAGGAATTATTGGAACGAAGTTCCTTATGGCACGCTCGGGAGCCCGGGAGAGATTAGTGCTTGCATCATATTTTTCCCCAGACAAATTTAATATATTTTTTGTTGTAAATAAATAAAGAATACACAAATACAAATAAATATAATATGTATTTCTAAATTAATCTGTATTTACAAAATAAAAGTTTTTGTATGTAGTGAGAACTGGCGTTTTACTTTAATATAGGTATTATATTCAAAGTTTATTATAAATAAATAAATAATTGTTTAATTAAAATGGTTTTAAATATCTATGTATATTATGATAAAATATATGATTGATAGTAAACTAATTGGTGTTATAATAAATCATGTAAAGGATGTTTAAAATTAACTAAATTTGAACAAAATACATTTTGTTTTAAATAAATTATAATATTGCGAGTACCTATTGTGTTAATACAGCTTGAATAACAGTTTATAACTATATTCTATAGGTAGCTCTTTGAAAACAGCAACTTAGAGAGGCAGTTACCTAGTGAAACAAGCAAGCACACCGCAAAATCCTCAAGGGTTACAAGAAACTAGGCACGACCAGAAGTACGCTTCAGCTTTTATTACTAATTACTATCCCCTCTCCCATGACCAAGATGCGGGTATCCACCATCCCGCCCATCAAGTCTCCTGACCATACCTGAAACCCAAACTCTTGTCCCGTCCTCAACTATTACAACACCCAATCTCTTCCAACTATACAACATCAAGTCTCCTGACCATACCTGAAACCCAAACTCTTGTCCCGTCCTCAACTATTACAACACCCAATCTCTTCCAACCATACAACATCAAGTCTCCTGACCATACCTGAAACCCAAACTCTTGTCCCGTCCTCAACTATTACAACACCCAATCTCTTCCAACCATACAACATCAAGTCTCCTGACCATACCTGAAACCCAAACTCTTGTCCCGTCCTCAACTATTACAACACCCAATCTCTTCCAACCATACAACATCAAGTCTCCTGACCATACCTGAAACCCAAACTCTTGTCCCGTCCTCAACTATTACAACACTCAATCTCTTCCAACCATACAACATCAAGTCTCCTGACCATACCTGAAACCCAAACTCTTGTCCCGTCCTCAACTATTACAACACCCAATCTCTTCCAACCATACAACATCAAGTCTCCTGACCATACCTGAAACCCAAACTCTTGTCCCGTCCTCAACTATTACAACACCCAATCTCTTCCAACCATACAACATCAAGTCTCCTGACCATACCTGAAACCCAAACTCTTGTCCCGTCCTCAACTATTACAACACCCAATCTCTTCCAACCATACAACATCAAGTCTCCTGACCATACCTGAAACCCAAACTCTTGTCCCGTCCTCAACTATTACAACACCCAATCTCTTCCAACCATACAACATCAAGTCTCCTGACCATACCTGAAACCCAAACTCTTGTCCCGTCCTCAACTATTACAACACCCAATCTCTTCCAACCATACAACATCAAGTCTCCTGACCATACCTGAAACCCAAACTCTTGTCCCGTCCTCAACTATTACAACACCCAATCTCTTCCAACCATACAACATCAAGTCTCCTGACCATACCTGAAACCCAAACTCTTGTCCCGTCCTCAACTATTACAACACCCAATCTCTTCCAACCATACAACATCAAGTCTCCTGACCATACCTGAAACCCAAACTCTTGTCCCGTCCTCAACTATTACAACACCCAATCTCTTCCAACCATACAACATCAAGTCTCCTGACCATACCTGAAACCCAAACTCTTGTCCCGTCCTCAACTATTACAACACCCAATCTCTTCCAACTATACAACATCAAGTCTCCTGACCATACCTGAAACCCAAACTCTTGTCCCGTCCTCAACTATTACAACACCCAATCTCTTCCAACCATACAACATCAAGTCTCCTGACCATACCTGAAACCCAAACTCTTGTCCCGTCCTCAACTATTACAACACCCAATCTCTTCCAACCATACAACATCAAGTCTCCTGACCATACCTGAAACCCAAACTCTTGTCCCGTCCTCAACTATTACAACACCCAATCTCTTCCAACCATACAACATCAAGTCTCCTGACCATACCTGAAACCCAAACTCTTGTCCCGTCCTCAACTATTACAACACCCAATCTCTTCCAACTATACAACATCAAGTCTCCTGACCATACCTGAAACCCAAACTCTTGACCCGTCCTCAACTATTACAACACCCAATCTCTTCCAACTATACAACATCAAGTCTCCTGACCATACCTGAAACCCAAACTCTTGTCCCGTCCTCAACTATTACAACACCCAATCTCTTCCAACTATACAACATCAAGTCTCCTGACCATACCTGAAACCCAAACTCTTGTCCCGTCCTCAACTATTACAACACCCAATCTCTTCCAACCATACAACATCAAGTCTCCTGACCACACCTGAAACCCAAACTCTTGACCCGTCCTCAACTATTACAACACCCAATCTCTTCCAACCATACAACATCAAGTCTCCTGACCATACCTGAATCCCAAACTCTTGTCCCGTCCTCAACTATTACAACACCCAATCTCTTCCAACCATACAACATCAAGTCTCCTGACCATACCTGAAACCCAAACTCTTGACCCGTCCTCAACTATTACAACACCCAATCTCTTCCAACTATACAACATCAAGTCTCCTGACCATACCTGAAACCCAAACTCTTGTCCCGTCCTCAACTATTACAACACCCAATCTCTTCCAACCATACAACATCAAGTCTCCTGACCATACCTGAAACCCAAACTCTTGTCCCGTCCTCAACTATTACAACACCCAATCTCTTCCAACTATACAACATCAAGTCTCCTGACCATACCTGAAACCCAAACTCTTGTCCCGTCCTCAACTATTACAACACCCAATCTCTTCCAACCATACAACATCAAGTCTCCTGACCATACCTGAAACCCAAACTCTTGACCCGTCCTCAACTATTACAACACCCAATCTCTTCCAACCATACAACATCAAGTCTCCTGACCATACCTGAATCCCAAACTCTTGTCCCGTCCTCAACTATTACAACACCCAATCTCTTCCAACCATACAACATCAAGTCTCCTGACCATACCTGAAACCCAAACTCTTGACCCGTCCTCAACTATTACAACACCCAATCTCTTCCAACTATACAACATCAAGTCTCCTGACCATACCTGAAACCCAAACTCTTGTCCCGTCCTCAACTATTACAACACCCAATCTCTTCCAACCATACAACATCAAGTCTCCTGACCATACCTGAAACCCAAACTCTTGTCCCGTCCTCAACTATTACAACACCCAATCTCTTCCAACCATACAACATCAAGTCTCCTGACCATACCTGAAACCCAAACTCTTGTCCCGTCCTCAACTATTACAACACCCAATCTCTTCCAACCATACAACATCAAGTTACTTTTCTATAATATTAATAATTAACCAGGTGCAATTTAATACCATATTCTATTTGAAGAATAACAAGGTCCATATTTATCTTACCTTAAAATTCGGCCCTTTGGCAAGTTTATATAATAATTTATAAGCTACGCTTTTAGAAGCCACCACAATTCTTCCTGTATGCAAGGTTAAAATGTAACTAGAATTAAACAAATTGCAACTATAACTCTCAGATTTGTTCCAAAATTTACTGATACATACTTAAAAGAATTTTTGCAATAAGAATAAGACATGAATTTGAAGACTTACACGCGCTTTTATACAAAAACTTTAAAAGTATTTCAATCATGCTATTCTGTAGATCTAGGTAGGAGTTACTAATCATAACATAGTTTGTAATTTTAAAGTTTGGGTCAATTGATAACAAAATTTATATCTCAAATACAAGTGATATAATGAATAGGTTTCATGATTAGACCATTCGTGGTGCATGTAGCAAAGGACTAGTTTGACTCACAGTCAAAACCAGATTATTAGTGACGTTAAATCTAATTGTTTTTTTTTAAATATGCAACCATGCTAAAAAAATGTATAAGAATTGTCTTGAATTAAATTAAACTGTATTGTCGTTAAAATAGTTAAACCCCTTATTCCTTTCACATCACTTTTATAATATCAACTAACGATATGAATTAATTCTATCCTGATTAATTGAAATAGTCACCTATAATGTTTTAATAATTGTATCCAATCACTTGAATTAATTCCTAACAAAATAATATTATAATAAATAAATTTTTATCAGTCTGCTACCTGCTCCAGGTCTTCTGGGTATAATTAAATATATATGCTTAATTAAATATATATCATGACAAATTTCTCTTCGAGAAACGTTTTTTAACACATTTTTAATTTTTACGACTAGAAAATGTACAAGTGTAGTGACAAAGGCAGTTCTGTGAAGCTGTAACAGTTAGGATTAATCCAAAATTTTAATAAGAGTTTGTTTGGATGACTTAAGAGATTTTTAAGCTTGATAATGGCCCAAGTGGGGCTGAAATATCGCAAGAAGATATAAAAACATAGTTTTTATTTAATTATACCCTGAAGACCTGGAGCAAGTGGCAGACTGATTAAAATATAATTATAAAAGGGTAATTCACTACTTAATTATTAATTCAATTTTTAAGTTTTTGGTAGTTTTCATACTACGGAAAGTTAAATTTTAATTTAAATCAAATTATAATTATTATTAACTACGGGAAACAGACAGTGAAAAATACACTCCTGTGCCGGGAGGATCCCGGCACAGGAGGAGTGTATTTTTCACTGTCTGTTTCCCGTAGTTAATAATAATTATAATTTACTTAATTATTATTAAATACAATTACATAGTCCTCAACTATTACAACACCCAATCTCTTCCAACCATACAACATCAAGTCTCCTGACCATACCTGAAACCCAAACTCTTGTCCCGTCCTCAACTATTACAACACCCAATCTCTTCCAACCATACAACATCAAGTCTCCTGACCATACCTGAAACCCAAACTCTTGTCCCGTCCTCAACTATTACAACACCCAATCTCTTCCAACCATACAACATCAAGTTACTTTTCTATAATATTAATAATTAACCAGGTGCAATTTAATACCATATTCTATTTGAAGAATAACAAGGTCCATATTTATCTTACCTTAAAATTCGGCCCTTTGGCAAGTTTATATAATAATTTATAAGCTACGCTTTTAGAAGCCACCACAATTCTTCCTGTATGCAAGGTTAAAATGTAACTAGAATTAAACAAATTGCAACTATAACTCTCAGATTTGTTCCAAAATTTACTGATACATACTTAAAAGAATTTTTGCAATAAGAATAAGACATGAATTTGAAGACTTACACGCGCTTTTATACAAAAACTTTAAAAGTATTTCAATCATGCTATTCTGTAGATCTAGGTAGGAGTTACTAATCATAACATAGTTTGTAATTTTAAAGTTTGGGTCAATTGATAACAAAATTTATATCTCAAATACAAGTGATATAATGAATAGGTTTCATGATTAGACCATTCGTGGTGCATGTAGCAAAGGACTAGTTTGACTCACAGTCAAAACCAGATTATTAGTGACGTTAAATCTAATTGTTTTTTTTTAAATATGCAACCATGCTAAAAAAATGTATAAGAATTGTCTTGAATTAAATTAAACTGTATTGTCGTTAAAATAGTTAAACCCCTTATTCCTTTCACATCACTTTTATAATATCAACTAACGATATGAATTAATTCTATCCTGATTAATTGAAATAGTCACCTATAATGTTTTAATAATTGTATCCAATCACTTGAATTAATTCCTAACAAAATAATATTATAATAAATAAATTTTTATCAGTCTGCTACCTGCTCCAGGTCTTCTGGGTATAATTAAATATATATGCTTAATTAAATATATATCATGACAAATTTCTCTTCGAGAAACGTTTTTTAACACATTTTTAATTTTTACGACTAGAAAATGTACAAGTGTAGTGACAAAGGCAGTTCTGTGAAGCTGTAACAGTTAGGATTAATCCAAAATTTTAATAAGAGTTTGTTTGGATGACTTAAGAGATTTTTAAGCTTGATAATGGCCCAAGTGGGGCTGAAATATCGCAAGAAGATATAAAAACATAGTTTTTATTTAATTATACCCTGAAGACCTGGAGCAAGTGGCAGACTGATTAAAATATAATTATAAAAGGGTAATTCACTACTTAATTATTAATTCAATTTTTAAGTTTTTGGTAGTTTTCATACTACGGAAAGTTAAATTTTAATTTAAATCAAATTATAATTATTATTAACTACGGGAAACAGACAGTGAAAAATACACTCCTGTGCCGGGAGGATCCCGGCACAGGAGGAGTGTATTTTTCACTGTCTGTTTCCCGTAGTTAATAATAATTATAATTTACTTAATTATTATTAAATACAATTACATAGCTAACAGAATAATAAATAGTATTGTGGCTTCATTTCAGCAATGACATCAAGCAGAATTGAATCTAGTAGTAGTAATGGTATTTACTGGTTTAATTAAACTAGATCTAATTTAACCGATGTGAAATTGTCTTAAAACGTAGAAGGATCTTAAGTTAGTCAAAGCCCTTTATGTTAGTTTGCCTTTAACAATAATCACAGTAATCAATTACGAATGGCAGCTATTTAGACATGCTTGTTCAAGACGCTGTCATACGTTTGTTGTCAGTAATCGGTTTACTGGATAATAATTAACACAAAGGCAAGGAAATTGACACATCTGCTTCTTCAATCATGAGCAGTCACTTTGATGAAAGCTCTATCCCGAGTATCAGAACCAAGATTTTCTTTAGCATAATTGTTTTTTAACGCTTTGAACACGATCAGTTGAACCTTGGTCTTAAGTGTACCGGAACATGCTGGTTGATTTTGAATTGTAAATACCGCATAAGCAGGACATTTTAAACCGAAACAAAATCAGGGATATTATTCTAAATAAGAAAAATGTAATATTAGTGAGTCTAAGAGATTCATAACATTCTCTCAAGAACCAAAACGAAACATTTATCTTTATTTGATTCCGACAGAGGAAAAACATGGTCTATAGGCCATACACACGTCCCGACACGACCACCCGACAACACCTTTACTCCCCGACAATCCTTGTCGGGGCCGCCTCTACACACGACCACCCGACACGACCAAACTCCCCGACAATCCCTGTCCGGGCCATCTCTACATACGACCCAACACGACCACCCGACACGACCAAGCTCCCCTCTTTGGGGGGAGTTTGGTCTTGTCGGGTTGAGGAGTCGGCCGACAGGTCTACAGACGAACCAACTCGACAGGAATATGAGGGTGGGGAGCTCCCGACGTGTGTATTCGTGTCGGGACGTGTGTATGGCCTACAGACCATGTTTTTCCTCTGTCGGAATCAAATAAAGATAAATGTTTCGTTTTGGTTCCGTGCGAGACGACCAACCGCCCGACCGTCTGGTACGGCAGTTTTAGTCCGGCGACAAGCCTACACACTCTCTAACAGTCGGGACCAACCCCATTGGCCCCGACAGTCGGGTCGTCGTGTCGGGTTATGTGTAGGGCCTTTAAATTAATAAGATCACATGAATAGATTTGTAAAGGAGACGAAATCTCAGCCCTTTAACAGCTAATAATATCGTGACCGGACTTAATGTATCAATCAATACATTAACCGTTTAAATATATTAAATTATAGTTAATATTGCTGGCTCGATGCACTTAACTAATGTAACTTCAACATTAACTGAGTTCTTTTTAAAAAATACAAAAAAGTCAGCTTGTTTTAGGTATGCCCTTGATTATTTAAATAAATAAAACGTGATAAAACAGCGAATAAGCCGCAAGCCATATATCCCTTTGCGGTTATCGATTGATTACATTGAAATTATATGATTTCATCGAGGTAACTATGTTCTTTTACTAACATTTCAAGAGGAAACCTCACAATTTCAAGCATCATGATTCCAGCCACTTATGTTTACACAAGAGAGTATATTTTAAACATTCGCAGAACTCGTTTGATTTAGATTCAGCAGTTATGTGTACTATACGTGATAATTGATAATATTAACCTTCGATTTTTAATAGTTTAAAATATGAATGAAATACATACCGAATACTCAATACGCGTATTATATTCAGAATTACCTGAAATTTAGTTCATACAAAACATGCTCAATGTTCAATTCGAATAAACAAGTTTATAGCGTACTTATGTAGGGCATATAAAATTTGTGTGCAAAAACTGGTACGTTTTAAATATTGTTATAATTTATATCATTAAAAGGTAATACATGTGTATAATAAATAACCATATATACGATACGCACGCAGTAGAGTCGCAGTAAAAGTGCTTCTTTTTAATTTTTGTTTTAAGAAAGAAGAAACGTTGAACCCAATAGTCATAAAGTCATAATTCATAATAGTTCGGTAACGTGGATTTGATTATATAAAGCTTTTTTCAGTAGCTTTTTTAGGGTCCGTAGGTAAAACCAAGGACCCTTCCATTTTCCTGCGTGTGTCTGTCTGTCCGTCCGTCCGTCTATCGCCTGCTCTTATGGCTACACCTTTCGTCTGATCACTTTGAAATTTGCTATATATGTGTATAGTACCAACCCACACATTTTAAAAAATAGAACCTAAAAAAATTAGGGTATAAAAAACTTAAGGGTTAAAAAATATGTTTTTTTGGACACCTTGTGTGGTATCATATGGAAGGGAACGTCGAGCTGATTACAAAAATGTATAATTTTTGGTTATAAGCTTTGATAGGGCAAGCGTAGGCGATTTTGAAGTGGGTATGAAAAGTGTCCCCTCCCCCCTCTATCTCGCTTAAGTAAAGTGCAAAAATCTGAAAAAAATTCCTGAACATTCTTCGACCAAAAGTAAAGATACCATTTTGGAAATTTTGAAAAAAAAAAAAAAAAAAAAAAAAAAAATTATTGACAAAACACGTTTTTTAGGGTTTCGTTGGTAAAACCAAAAAAAAGAAACCCTTATAGTTTCGTTCCTGTGTCCGTCTGTCACTCTGTACGGTTCCAATAACTTTTGAACCAAAAAAGATAAAAACGTAAAACTTTCCAGTATAAAAGATCGTTTTGACATGCACACAGGAAAAATATAGCGAACTCAATATTATCAGCTGTTCAAATTCAAAATGGCGGATAATTCACGTCGCGAAATTTTTTTTTTTTTAAATTTTGAGTGGGGTATCAAATGAAAGGTATTGAAGAGTAGAATAGAAATATATATACCACTTAGGGATAGTGGTTAATTTTCAGCGCCAGTTTGTCAAAAAACATCGAAATTTTGCGTGTCCCCCCCCCCTAAAGTCGTATTTCCGCTATTACTAAAAATATAGAAAAATATGCAAAATGTGTGGTTTGCTGGGCCATAGAAAAAATAAGATTAGCAATCTGATCTGATTTACTGGAAATTCAAGATGGCGGATAATTCATGTCACTTGAAAAAAAATATTTTTTTATAATTTTGAGTAGGGTATCAAATGAAAGGTACTGAAGAGTAGAATAGAAATATATATACCACTTAGGGGTAGTGCTTAATTTTCAGCGCCATTTTGCCAAAAAACATCGATATTTTGCGTGTCCCCCCCCCCCTAAAATCATATTTTCGCTATTACTAAAAATATAGAAAAATATGCAAAATGTGTGGTCTGCTGGGCCATAGAAAAAATAAGATTAGCAATTTGATCTGATTTACTGGAAATTCAAGATGGCGGATAATTCATGTCACTTGAAAAAAAATATTTTTTTATAATTTTGAGTGGGGTATCAAATGAAAGGTACTGAAGAGTAGAATAGAAATATATATACCACTTAGGGGTAGTGCTTAATTTTCAGCGCCATTTTGTCAAAAAACATCGAAATTTTGCGTGTCCCCCCCCCTAAAATCGTATTTCCGCTATTACTAAAAATATAGAAAAATATGCAAAATGTGTGGTCTGCTGGGCCATAGAAAAAATAAGATTAGCAATTTGATCTGATTTACTGGAAATTCAAGATGGCAGATAATTCATGTCACTCGAAAAAAAATATTTTTTTATAATTTTGAGTGGGGTATCAAATGAAAGGTATGGAAGAGAAGATTACAAATATATATACCACTTATGGATAGTGTTAGATTTTCGACGCCATTTTGTCAAAAAACATCGAAATTTTTCGTGTCCCCCCCCCCCTAAAATCGTATTTCCGCTATTACTAAAAATATAGAAAAATATGCAAAATGTGTGGTCTGCTGGGCCATAGAAAAAATAAGATTAGCAATTTGATCTGATCTACTGGAAATCCAAGATGGCGGATAATTCATGTCACTCGAAAAAAAATATTTTTTTAAAATTTTGAGTGGGGTATCAAATGAAAGGTATTGAAGAGTAGATTACAAATATATATACCACTTATGGATAGTGTTTAATTTTCGGCGCCATTTTGTCAAAAACATCGAAATTTTTCGTGTCCCCCACCCTAAAATCGTATTTCCGCTGTTACTAAAAATATAGAAAAATATGCAAAATGTGTGGTCTGCTGGGCCATAGAAAAAATAAGATTAGCAACTTGATCTGAGCTACTGGAAATCCAAGATGGCGGATAATTCACGTCACTCGAAAAAAAATATTTTTTTAATATTTTGAGTGGGGAATCAAATGAAAGGTATTCAAGAGTAGATTACAAATATATATACCACTTAGGGGTAGTGTTTAATTTTCGGCGCCATTTTGTCAAAAAAACATTTCTCTCCCCCCCCCCCCCCTTCTAATTTTGTGTTCACAATACCAACGAAACCCTTTTTACGTGAGACTTCACGCCTTACCAATTTTTTTTATATAATTATGCTCTTTTCGATGTATTTATATTATGTTTATAGTCAACTTCAGTGGCAAAAAATATTTTATCAGAAGTTTGTTTATGGAGTTTCGAGAATATCATACCCATAGAATAGTTCAAAGTAGGCTTTTAAGCATTTTAAAAAGCACCATCAATAGGCCCTACTTAAACAATACTGTGTTGCCTACGGAGCCTCGCTGTGTGCTGGCTAGCGCACACTTGACTACGGAGCCTCGCTGTGTGCTGGCTAGCGCACACTTGACTACGGAGCCTCGCTGTGTGCTGGCTAGCGCACACTTGACTACGGAGCCTCGCTGTGTGCTGGCTAGCGCACACTTGACTACGGAGCCTCTCTGTGAGCTGGCTAGCGCACACTTGACTACGGAGCCTCGCTGTGTGCTGGGTAGCGCACACTTGACTACGGAGCCTCGGTGTGTGCTGGCTAGCGCACACTTGAAATGTTTATTTCAGTTACTGCTAACATTCAAATTAATAATAACTACATCATCCAACATTTCATTTTTCACCCTCTTTTCAATACAATAAAGATCAGCAACAGATATTCTACGTTACTATGTGTCCTAAAAACATTCTCATCACTAAATGATTCGTAGAAACATGTATTTCGTTTAAAAGAGCTATTATAGTTTATGCGGGTTCCTCATTCGAGAACGGGTGAGTCCGTGTTATTGACTCTGCTCGAGTGCAGGGAAGCATGGCTGGGCTAAGTGTCGCCTCGCCTCGGGCCCAATTTTTTTTACAAGCTCCTCTTGGAGTAAAAAACATACTTTGCCTCTATTTTCATTTTTATCATCCTGTGCCGGTCCCTTATTGCTCGTCCGCCCTTAGGGGTTTGTACCCACTTCTTTTAGGACTTGAATATGAAGCGAATATTGTAGCCTCGGTTTTGATCAAATACCGAACCCTGATAACTGAATGGACGATGCAAAAAAGGCGCAATCTCTATCTACCCTTTTCCCACACAGCCCGTTAAAAATTAAAGTTTGGAAGACATTTTTTTTTAGTTTTTACATTTAGATTTGTGATGACAGTCTCTACAACGTCAAAATAGAATCAGCCATGAATGATAAAATTTTATTTTTAAAACATTAAAGGATTAAAAAATTCGACTGCCATCCAGTAGTTAGGACAGAACAACCACACATTTCATCCTTAATGGAAAATCGCCTACTTCGGTTATTTTTCTCCCCGTTAGGTATCCTGGGTATTGCTGCTCAAAGTCTAGGGCTGTCAAGCCATTAAGTGTGGCTTTTAAGTTTTATTTATTTGTGTATAGTTAGGTTAGTAGTATTAGTAGTCTAGTACTTTCTACTAGAACGGGTATGACGAACCACTTGTTCGAACCTTGCAATTAGGCCATCACTTAGGCCCTTTTTACGCCCCGCGGTAGAGAGTTCCAGCCACTTCACACATCTTACCTCCGTACATAGTACCGCCTAAGCGAGTATGATGTGATCAATAGTGAGCCATATAAATCAGAGCGTTACGGCGAGGAATCGAACCCCGTCTCGTTCCACTCATGATTCAGTGATGGCCGAGCAGACGTGGTTTAACCCACACGGCCACGCTGCCTCTCTTTAGTTAGGTTAAGTTTCTGTGGAAATAGTTTATACTTTTGGCTTCGTGGTCATGGCTTCCTGGATTTTGATCAGCCAAGTCCAGGAAGCCATGACCACTAAGCCAAAAAAAATACACAGAAACTAAACCTAACTATCGGCGGTGCTACAATCCTAGTAGTTTTAAGTTTTTTATATTCTGTAAATATTTGTAGGTTTAATCTCAGCTCTGCTTCACCTGTCACGGTCATTTGCTTCCCCGTTGACCGCCTGTCACGTTCATCTGTTTCCCACGTGTACAGGTCTCTTGGACATTTCTGGTCGAAGTCCAGGATGATGGAACCATTCATTTTACACACTAATTAATTGAAAGTCTACGTTGCTGGCGTAGCAAACAAATGAATGAATTTGCTGCTGAAAGACCTCCCGCAGACCAAGAATGGCTTCTGCCTAGTCATCACAGTGTAGACAAGCTAGGCTTATCACGTAGAGTGAGCAAAGGCATGACGCTAATAACCTATTTATGGCTGATGCGCCTAAAAAAATAATAAATAAAAATAAAATAACTACAACTATAAAACTATAAAACTATGTGATAACGTATCAAATATGTTAATTAAACATATTTCTACTGCGAACATAAGAATATAAATTTAAATATTAAAAAGTAAAGTATGGAGAATTAAGTATATTCATGTAGCTTAATAGAAAATAATCTTAATAAATTCCGGATGTTGCAAGTACAATGTAATGTATTCGATATTTTAATAAAAATATGAGCAATTTAATAAAACTAATCTCTTAACATAGCTTATCCTATATTTTAAAATACAGGAATTCAAGAGATATCAGATTATTTTATTTTCTGTCGGGTGTTATTAATCTTCTGATACACTGTGACAGCCAACAAAAAAAAACTCCTCTGCAAAATTAAATTCCATAACCCTTTATGAATCCGTTCAACGAGAGTAAATATGCATGATCCTAAAAAATGGAAACCTTCGATACTTCTAAAACTTTTAGTACATCGACAAAAGAAAAGTTAGAAAAAGGTAAATTTAATTTTTAATAGAGTAAATGGCATGACAAAAAAGAGTTATAAACTAAGAAATTGTAAACTTGAGTCGTTTTCAAACAAATTTGTCGATTGGAATTTTTTTGTTAACAATTACAGAATTGAGGTATTTTATAAGGAATGCAGAATTGTATTAAGGGTAGTGCTTTCTGTAATTCTAGTGCTCTCAATGTTTTCTTATCTTCTTTTATTTTCTTTCTCCTTATTTCTAATCCTTTCTTTTAGGGGAATCTTCACCCCTAGGTCTGTAAGTTTAGCCTGTGTTGCCCAACCCTTAATCCGAGACTAAAGGAGAAACAAAGAATGGAAGCTACTAATTATCGGTTCATTGATTTTTGTCTTAAAGAAAGCCTCTGAGGAGTGCCGTCCCCTTAGCCTGATGGAACCTACCAACCCGGGCTTGATTTCAAGACAACAATAAGACAAACTCAGATAAAAATAATATATCTTCCTCTCTTCTTTTCTCTTTACACTTTCACAGCCGATACATTCATTACGTTGGTTGCATTCTTACACATAAAGCTTCCCCCACTGAGATTTGTTTCGGTTTAGAAAGAGACTATTGGTAAAAGGACATCGTTAAAATAAGCAGGATTTTTAGCAATTACTTTTTTTCTTAATTCGCAGATTAAAACGTATAGATTGTATGTTTTGTAAATAATACGCTGTTTCCTTTTTCTTACGGATTACCCGACCAATTACCACGATATTAGACTATTACAGGGCGAGGAATGTAATATTTGAACTCATTTTCTCGCTGAAATTATTAGTGCGAAATATGCCTCACGTCTCTGGGATGCCAACCATCACCAGTCATGTCGCTGTTTAGACGCCTCACATCTTTGGGATGCCAACCATCACCAGACATGTCGCTGTTTAGACGTCTCACGTCTTTGGGATGCCAACCATCACCAGACATGTCGCTGTTTAGACGTCTCACGTCTCTGGGATGCCAACCATGACCAGACATGTCGCTGTTTAGACGCCTCACATCTTTGGGATGCCAACCATCACCAGACATGTCGCTGTTTAGACGTCTCACGTCTCTAGGATGCCAACCATCACCAGTCATGTCGCTGTTTAGACGCCTCACATCTTTGGGATGCCAACCATCACCAGACATGTCGCTGTTTAGACGTCTCACGTCTCTAGGATGCCAACCATCACCAGTCATGTCGCTGTTTAGACGCCTCACATCTTTGGGATGCCAACCATCACCAGTCATGTCGCTGTTTAGACGCCTCACATCTTTGGGATGCCAACCATCACCAGACATGTCGCTGTTTAGACGTCTCACGTCTCTGGGATGCCAACCATCACCAGACATGTCGCTGTTTAGACGTCTCACATCTTTGGGATGCCAACCATCACCAGACATGTCGCTGTTTAGACGTCTCACGTCTTTGGGATGCCAACCATCACCAGACATGTCGCTGTTTAGACGTCTCACGTCTCTAGGATGCCAACCATCACCAGTCATGTCGCTGTTTAGACGCCTCACATCTTTGGGATGCCAACCATCACCAGTCATGTCGCTGTTTAGACGCCTCACATCTTTGGGATGCCAACCATCACCAGACATGTCGCTGTTTAGACGTCTCACGTCTCTGGGATGCCAACCATCACCAGACATGTCGCTGTTTAGACGTCTCACATCTTTGGGATGCCAACCATCACCAGACATGTCGCTGTTTAGACGCCTCACATCTTTGGGATGCCAACCATCACCAGACATGTCGCTGTTTAGACGTCTCACGTCTCTGGGATGCCAACCATCACCAGACATGTCGCTGTTTAGACGTTGGTTTCAGACAAGTTGCGAGTACCCTGACCACTACATTTATATACACATATATTTATATAGATGTGAATTATGTATACCATTTTAAAAAAATAATACAAGAATATTATATCCTGTTCATAAATCCCAAAGAAAATTCTCTTAAAGGTACGTTGTTTTCCTAGTGCGACTCCAGCAGCTATTGCAAAACACATCAGTACGTAACTGGTAAATTCCGTGAATTTATTTTGAGTTAAAAGAAAAATCTTTGATTTTCTAACGAGGGTAGTTACAGACCTTCTTCCCCCACTTATGGAGAGAGGAAATATCTCCCATTTAAGAAACGGGCGGAAAATAAAGAGCGGCAACCAATGAAATTGGGATCTCATTAGCGCGAGTTATTGCCCTTTCCCTATGTCTCACAAGAAACAAATTGACAACTATAATATTACGCATTAAATTTTGATTTGGGGTATAAAATGAAAGGTATTAAAGAGTAGATTACAAACATATATTACACTATTAGAAATGGTTTAATTTTGAAAATAATTTTGTTTAAAATTGAATAACCTTTTGAACTGATTAACTGGCCCTAGTAATGTTAATTTTTTTCAATTTACCGGCAGTTTCTCTGTCGATTAATAATTCTATGTTCAAAATACTAACGAAACACTTTTTACGTGAGAATTGATGCGCAACAATTTTCATTACTATATCGCAGACTTAATGTCTGTAAAATCTTGTATTATTTTGGCATACTGATATTTTTGTTTTATCTTATTTTTCTACTGTAAATATATGATCTTAATGAATATCTTTTGCACAACAATGTGATTAGATTAAATATGATATTATAATGATGTTCTCGCATAGTTTTAAATTAATATTGTATTCCTTAAATAGCAATTATTAAAAGCGTAATTATATAAAAAGTTTATATTCTATTAAATGACATTATATTTACATATTTACAAATAATTTTTTTTTTTGTTGAATAAAACTTTCCCCTATTTCTTCTTAAAATGTTTCAAACAAGAGGTGAAACAACGACAGTTAATTAAAATAGGTATGATTTAATCAAAATTAGCCTACTAACTATAGTTGCCGATGTATATCATAGTGCACGCACAATAAATTCATAGATGGCTCCTATGTATCTTTCAAGATACAGCTATTGTGTCTTGAGACATAATATAAGATGTAGCTCGCATTATGTCTTGAGACAAGCACTTATCAATTGCTGTTTTTGGTTGATTTATATCTATTAAAATAATTAAGCAAGAAATTTATTTTTTATTTATTTTTTCTTTTTTTATCAGGAATCTGGTTTGGCATGTTAAGGGTTTAATTCTCGTTTACTTTAATTAATTTCTTAATTTAGCTCTGAGTTTGACCGGCCTAGTGCTGTCAGTGCGTTTTCCGGCATTGCATGTGTGGAATTAACGTAGGATCGCTAGCGACTCGGATTATAACTACACCTGGAGCAGGTGGCTGCAATCGCTAGAGTCGAGTAAATATTTTTCTTCTAAAACTCAAAATTAATCTAATTAATTTTAATTACTATTAATCCATAATTAACCGGCGCTTCTTTAGATTGTTACTCCCCTTATAAAAACAGAAGTGTGATATTCCTTTCTCCCAAAGTAAATTGGACTAAACATACCTTTGTCTTAAAAGTTATTTAGCCAAATTATTTATATTCTAAAAAACATAGGGGAGTAATAATCTAATGAAGTACCAATTAACCTAATAACCCACTTGTTAGTACACAGAGTATTAATAAGTATTAGCTCTTATAATGAAAAATGCTTATTATTACTAAACACTTTATTCTATACTTCGTATTAATCGAGGTATTAAATACGATTGATTTATAGATAATTAATTAATAATGACAACTTGGAACGGTCTTTATTTTATTAGGAGAAATTCAGAGGCAGAGGTAAAATTCTGTCTAATAGCTTGTCTTAGTGTTTTCCGATACTGTTATTAGATTTCTCAGCAACGTTTCATTATATCCACTTACAAGTTGAAATTATACAAACCTTCCGTTTATATGAAAAGCATTTCTCCCAAGACCTACTTTTAATTAAAAATATTTTACGTAAGGTACTTAATTATTGGCTGTAGAAGAACCAAGGCTTTAACGAAGCACCCTTGATGCAAGTGAAAGAGAAAACAAGATATAGCTGTTCCTGCCGAATCGCATTATTCCCAAGCACAAGCAGATATTAATTAAACCGACCAAGGTATCAAATTGGCGTTATCCAAATCTCAGGTAATTAGACTCTTGCCTGGATTCCTCAAATTCCAATTACTCTAACTAGCACTCAAATTCAGAAATATTAAACCAAGCTTCATTAGCTTGTCTTCGAGGATGGTAATAGACTAATTAATTGTCAGTGGTAACTAACACTTTGAATTTCCAACATCTCAAGTAATTAGGAATGAAATCAATAGGATACGTAATTATCGAATCGATATTATGCCTTAGTTTGAAGCAAGCTTAAGCTCATTTAGATCAAGTAAATAACGTTCATTCTAATTAAAATTCACAACTATTTAAGTAGATAAACAAACACGTTTTTCTGGTTAGTTCAGTAAAGAATTGGAATTCTCAAAGCGAAAATTATGTAAAATGTAAAATGACCAAGATCCCAGAAACTTTTTGTTTTCCATTTTCAACAATATCAGATTTATTTTCAACAACATCTCGGAAACTAGATGTTTCCTAGGAAAACGGCTTATACAGCAAGATTCGTATTTAAATTGACTACATTTTACAAAATTGTCGAAACCGTTTTAAAGAAATATATATATTTTTTAATATTTTCAGAGTTGTTGAACCTTAGTGCCCCCAAATTTGGAGCTAAAATTAATTTCTCGATTTCGCCTCGGGGTATGATTTTTCTGTACATATATGCCAAATTTCATCAAATTCAGCCCAGTAGTTGGCACCACGCGTCTGAACAGACGACAGAAGACAGACAGACATTTTTTAAAAACCACTTTTTTGGACTCAGGGGACTTCAAAACGTGTAAAACTATCAAAATCAAATTTTCACGCCATCACGATACTTTCTCTTTATATGAGAATGTAAAAATGGGGGTTGCTTTAACTGTAGATAGTTTAATCTGGTTAAGTTGGATAGCCAAGGAAAAGCTAAATTGACTATTTTCAGAGGATATTTTATAACTTCATATATGACTCACTCATCACAACTTCGCATAGAATTTGACTCCAGAACTTCTACTTCCAATTAAAAAATTAATTGTATATTCATAAATTTAAACATTCTTATGAATTTGTTTAATTTAATACATCTCTTGAATTCAACCTCTATAAGCCAAGAAGAAAAATAAGATAGTTATGGTAATTTAAACTAAAATTCAAAGAGTATTTCACATCGTATTTCCTGGTTGCACCATTTTTCCAACCAGAATAGAAAATGTTTAATGCACACCGATTATATGAAACTTTTTTATCATTTATATAATGGAGTGTTCGGACGACGACGCACCTCCAACTGTTTTGTAATTGCTAAGCTAAGGCAACCAAAACACCTGAACATAGAGAATAGAATAGAGTTTCTAGTAAATTTCTTGAACCATCATAGAAAATAATAGAGCTTTACAAAACTTTCTTATCTTGATTGAACTGTAATAAATATCTTTCAATAAGCTTGGAATCCCCAATTTAAATAATCATAATGCATAAAAAAAATAAACAATGTAAAAATGAAGGTGGGGGACGGGAGATCTCAATAGCACAAAGGCGCTAGAGCGAGGAGCTCCGTCTCGACAGGTCCGAGAGATAAATACAAATATACATTTAACCTTACGGTAAACTAATAATAACAATAAAATATAACATTGAAGATAAAGATAATACATCGAAAATATCAAAAATATACTCCGTTATTAATACAACGATGAATGATTTAAAAAAAGGATTTTAAATTTTAGTAGATTTATCCATTAAGTTTTGAATTTCACATAATAAATAAATAGTATAAGCATATTACAATAAATTAGAAATAAACAGGTCAAGTGTGTGTCGCTCATTTGCCGACTAGGCCTTGATTTTTGCCAGTGGAACTAAAAACATTAAACTTGATCGACCCGATAGCCGGCTGGGCCCGGATTTATGCTGATGGAATTAGATTCATTGAATTAAATTAGAATGCATAAACTAAATCGACCCGATTTCGGCTGGGCCCGATTTTTCACCATTTTTGCTATAGAATTAAGTGCATTGAATTGATTAGGATGAGTACAATGAATAGGCCTGATTGCTAGTAGGCCCGATTTTGTCGATGGAAAGTATGCATCAAAATAAATTGGGATGCGTTCAATAATAGACCCGATTGCCGGCTCGGCCCAGATGTTAAGCACATTAAATTAAATGAGGCCCGAGTCAACTCGGATTTTTGCCGATGGAATTAAATTAAATGAATTAAAATATGCACACTAGACTGGCTTAAACGGGAAAATGATGATGATGATGGAATGATGATGATGTGGATTTCAGTAGCAAATTTTTGTTTTGGACCAGGATTGTGTGTAGAACGCTACGTGGGTCCTCTTGTCTATGCGGCATTCCCCTCTTCCTCACGCGGGTCGGACTAGTGTTCGTCGACATATAGTGGGAAAACAGAGGCAATATAAATAAATCGGTTTATCATTTTGTGAAAAAACTGATTCATATTACATAGTAATAGTAAATTTAAATCTAAAAACTCAAAAAGCGTTCAGAAAACATTTGATGTTAAATGCCCCATGTAATTACCCAGCGAATGAGCGAATGATTCTTTTGTTTTGCAATAGGTATTTAATTTTCTTAGAGAAGAATTCTCTTTTAGATAAAAATTTGAAATTCAAATTTGCTCCAAATCCACGTTTGTTTTTGCAGTATGGATCACGTTTTGCTTCCGAGCTTACCAAAGGAAACGGAAGATATGTGACAGTTCTGAAGAACGAACAATTTTTATGTCTCCGATTTCAAAATTTTTTCAAAATTCCAAGACAGACCTCTGTTCAACATCAGGGTACATTTTGGGTCCCAAGTCCGCCTGTCTCTCAATTTTTGAGAACCAACATATCTTAAAAGCTATTCGTCCAATTTTATTGAAATTTTGATGGTAGGTCATAATTAGCCAGGTTATAACATTGCTGGTCCCGTATAAGTTTCAATCTTCTGCACCTATTTATTTCTCTTCCACATTCGCAGAGACATACATTTATTACACCTAAGTTTACTCATCAGATTTTTATGAAATTTTAATGGTTTGTTTAAAGTAGCCCGCAGATAACCCAAGAATAATTTCAACCGTCTGCGCCCTTAAAATATTGCTAAATTGATACTTCATTCATGTCAAATTTATTCAATTTTCCCTCCGTTTTTAAATTAGTCAAAATTGGTTTGATTTTTACATGATTAAAGTATCAATTTACCAAAATTTAAACAGCGCAGACAGTTAAAATTAATCTGTAAGCTTCTATCAGATAAGTTTTATAAAATCAGATGAGTACTTTTGAAGATAAGTTGTAAATAAATGTATGTGTGTGCACACGTGGAAGAGAAACAAATAGGACCTGAAGATTGGAGCTTATATAGGACCAACAATGGACTTCTTATACTAATTAACTGCCATCCGAATTTCATTAAAATCGAAAGAGTAGTTTTTAAGAATTTCGCAATGATTGAGCGAGAGACAGACTAACAGCCAGAAACGGGATCAATAATGTCTGATAACTGGAACAGATTTCTGTCTTGGAATTATTGAAATCGGAGACATAATCGTTCTTTAGAACGATCACATCACATAGTGAGGTGTTACCTCATAGGATTTTAATTTAATTAAATATGAGGTTAGAAATTGAAACTAGAGTGTTGAAAAGGGGGAGAAATTACAATTATAATAAATTATGGGGTATGCTAAACCCGCATATAGGTTAAATTAGGTTCCCCCCCCCCCCCCCCGAAAAAAATTCTGTGTACGCTACTGATTTCAATCGTAGAGATAAGTAAGACCATAATTATAAAAAAATGTATTTTGTCAATAAAAAATAAAATAATATTTTTTTCGAAATTTCCAAAAAGAGGTATCTTTACTCTTGGTCGAAGAATGTTCAGGAATTTTTTCAGATTTTTTGCACTTCACATAAGCGAGATAGAGGGGGGGGGGGGACACGTTTCACACCCACTTCAAACTTGCCTACGCTCGCCCTATCAAAGTTATAAACAAATAATTATATATTTTTGTAATCAGCTCGACGTACCCTTTCATATGATACCCCTCACGGTGTCGAAAAAAAATAAAACAATTTTAACCCTTAAGTTTTTTTTACCCTAATTGTTTTGAAAAATATTTTTTTTAAGTCGCTATATTTTTAAAATATGTGGATAGGTACAGGACACATAGATGCCAAATTTCAAAGTGATCGGACGAAAGGTGTAGCCGTGAGAGCACGCGAGAGGACGGACGGACAGACACACGCAGGAAAATATAAGGGTCCTTGGTTTTGCCTACGGACCCTAAAAAAGAGAGAGAGAGGAAAAAAAAAAAAAAATGATCAAGATAATGAAATAATAATAGGATATTCTGTCATTTATTATGCATATTAAATTATCATAAAATAAAATAATGAAAAATAGTAAATTGATATTTCATTATTATATTTTATATTAACATTTTTTATTAATTCATATTAGGAGGCCCGAACATTTTTGGAAACCTTGAAAGAGATTAGAATCAAGTTGGATCAGTAATGCGAGTTAGAAAGAGTCAGTGTCAACAAGTGAATATAAGTGTTGAATAAGTTTGGTTTTGAAAATGTTTATATTTGTTGCTGTCTTTAATTCGCTAGTAAGCTGGTTAAAGAATTTAGCACCCAAGCAATGGACCAAAAGCAATAACATTTTTAATCTCAACCTGTACCATCTGATTTTTCAGAATCACTTAACAAAATTGAAATGTTGGAGACTTCAGATTTTTATAATATTCTCCTAAAACAATATCTTCATTTAAATGTTCCACTTATCAAGGGAGTTGCAATATGCAATTATACAAGCAAACAAGCAGGATTCCCGCGTTCTTACGACTCTTAGGCTAATGACACACTTCGCCACCTGGGTAGCGCTACCCGGTCAGTAATGAGAATTGAATGCAACCTGCCACACGAGGTGGCGCCACCCGCCGGGTGGCACTACCCGGTCGACCGTCCCAGGGTCTAGCCACCACGTGGGTGGCGCCACCTGGTTGATGCCACTTGCTTCCGCACCTGTCTTGCACCACCCGAGTTTTTACTTTTTCCGACCAGTCGAGAAATGGACCCGGAGGAGATAGCTGTGCTTGCATTATGTTTGTGAAAGAAGAAAGGGGAAAAAGGTGTTTTTGGGTTTATCCAATAATCTTAGTTTCACCGGTAGCTGGCGGCTAGACCTTGGGACAGTCCAACGGGAAGTGACACCCGGCGGGTGGCGCCACTTCGTGTGGCAGGTTGTAGTCTATTCTCATTGCTGACCGGGTGGCGAATTGTGTCTTTAGCCTTAGGGTTTCCTCCGATAATCACCTCCCCCCCTGACCAAAGTGTCACGTCACTTTCTTGATCACTTAGGTTTTTCCTCCCGTAATCTTCCCATGTCCAAGGTGTTATCGGTTTCCTGATATTAGAAAACCTTGATATTGGAGATATATTTTTATTATTAGGTGCTTACATCCTGAAGAGAAAGCAATTTCCCAAGTATTAACTTCCCACCTTCAAAAGATCAATCTGGACTCAATCCCCCATAATTTTTACATTGTCCCTATTTTCCCCCTTATAGGAATTGAATTTTAGAAAACCCCTTTTTGATATCAATCTTATTATAGAAATTACCATAACAAAAATGCAATGATTTTATTTCAGCGTTTCAAAGAAATAACAATTATTATGTTAAAAGACAGACTTGGTTTCACAAATATATAAATATGGGCGCCATCTTAAATCAAAATGGCCAATTAGAAAACCCTATCTTCAACAAAAGTTTATTGTCGTAAAATGAATTTAACTTCAAAATTTCAAGGTTCTAGTGCAATTAGTTCCGGAGATTTTGTCATGTCAAATTTTTCATATCAGTGGCAGCCATTTTGATTCGAGAAAGCGGATATTGAAAAGAGTTGTTTACTAAGATTCCACAAATTCTCGTTTGAAAACTAATTTTATACTTGATATAATGATTTATAAGTCAAATAATGCAAAATGAATATCCCCTCCATCAGTTATAGCTTACTTAATTCATTCATGAAATCTATATTTTGTTGGTCATATGCAGTTAAATGTTTCGATGAAGTTATAGAATTTTTATAATTGATTTTATTCTTTTTATAAAAACATCTTTCATGCCTTATAGTATTTTAAGTTTTAAATGATACATTGATATGTATAGACAGGTGCGAATAAAACCTTTACTTAAACACTAAAGGCAATATCTAAAACTTATTTTGAAATAAAATAAAATAACCGATTTTACAACATAATAAAAAAGAATTAGAAGATATAAGTATCCTTATAAACAAATTGCAATGCTTATTTGCATTTGTATGCCTGTGGAAGAAACTTTTGTAGCCATTCCTCACACTTTTAAATCTTAGCCCATATATTTTAATGTTTTTTCTTTATAGCTAGTGCGAAGTATCTCAGCCGTATATAAGACAGTAAAAAAGACATCTGGACCAATTGTTCATGGCTTGACATTAAATCAAAATGTATTTTCCTACAAATAATTTACCGTATCGACTATTTTTATCACACAACGTAAATTCTTATCTCTCGTCATGTTTTATCACTTATCTTAAAAAGATTGCTTTTACACGTGATAATAAAATTGTAAAGAAACAACGTTTAGAGAAAATTTATATTATTTCGTTATAATTCTAGTTTGGCTGAGGGATAAACAATTAAGTACAACACATAGAACAGAATTATGACAAAGTAAATCTTTCCGCTAACAAGTATTATAATATGATATAATATGTGGATCATTGGGCTGGGATATTTCCTAAAATAAAATACAGCAATAAGTACAAATTACAGCGGAATAAGTACGCTCCCAAGTTTAGTCCAAAAAATTATACCTCGATTTTGCCATTATTTTTAGAAAACTTTTTTTTACATTTTTTCATAATTTCACAACGGATTTGCTGTAATATCAAGATGTGTATGTTTTGCACTGATTATAGAAATAAATAATTCTAATTAATCAATTTTTATATCTATATATATATATATATATATATATATATATATATATATATATATATATATATATATATATATATATATATATATATATATATATGTATATATATATATATATATTAGCAATCTAATACCGTTTTTTTGCACACTACAATAAGGTACACAATTATGTTAGAGAGACACCAAGGGATGTGCCACGCAAGCGCGACACAAAGGAACTGTTCCAACATCCGACAATATGTCAATAAGACGAAACGATGCAGGACTTGGCGTAATGCTGAGCCAACATCTTATTGACTTATTGTCGGATGTTGGAACAGTTCCTATGTGTCACGCTTACGTGGCACATCCCTTGGTGTCTCTCACTAACATAATTGTGTACCTTATTGCAGTGTGCAAAAAACACGGTATTACATTGCTAATGTGTTTTGCCAGCCAAACAAGAATGGCGGTGTGAGAGCACGCTCGTCTCTGATTAGTCCTGTATCTGATCTTCTTGATCTGGTATAGGTCCAGAGTTGGGTGGGCATCGTCAGGCCCCTGATGAGTCGGACGCGACGAAACGATGCAGGACATGGCGTAATGCTGAGCCAACATCTTATTGACTTATTGTCGGATGCTGGAACAGTTCCTATGTGTCACGCTTACGTGGCACATCCCTTGGTGTCTCTCACTAACAATTGTGTGTGCGTGTATGTATGTATATATATATATATATATATATATATATATATGTATCTTCCTACCATTATGACGTCCATACATTAGTGATTTACCATCAATATGACGTCCGGAACAATATGAACTCCGTATACCGGACGTCACTTTACAACCCGTGTTAATTTCGTTCTAAAAGCTTCAAATAAGCTATGTTTGAAATCTGAGAGGGAAGTAATAATGGTCGAAAATTGTAAAAAAGTGTATATTTTTAGTTTCACTTATTTCCTTTAGGGGCGGTAGTGCTGTGGATGTATATCTAGAAATGTATATTTTTGTACAGTCGAAGGATAATCGGAACTCCGCAGATCGGGCAACAATGCAAGGTTTTGCCGCCCAATACCCCACCTCCAACATTCAAACCCTTTACGCTTGTATCTCTGATAAGGTGTGAGTGAATCAACCTTCTAGACTTTTTTTCTTGCCAGGTCTATTCTAATAGTCCAGTCATTTGGTAGTTTGGACAGGAAAAAATTGCTAAAGAATTTTTCTCGACGTATCTTTATGTTTTTGAGGTGCGTAATCTGAAAATCTCTATATTGACTAGATTCGGATTTGGCTTCACCATAAAAAAAATGGAGAAAATCACAAAATGTTATTTCGCTTATAACTCCGAATCCTAGAGAAAAATCCCTTTGATAAAAAAAAAAAGCTGATAAAATTTCGTAAAAAATAAAACTAAAACCAGCTCTTTGGCTTTATTCGTTCTTCAACCAAAAGTAAAGGCATTCAACATTGTTCTTACGTAATATTTAATAAATAAACGTTTTAATATTAAAATAATTTGTTTACATTTGTTAATTCTGTAACAAATGTTCTGTTAAAAATAGGGGAGTCACTGGCTATACTGCAGCGTCATGTAAACATTCAACATCCATATTATTATTATTACTGAAGTCATTCTAGATTAGACTAGCTACTATTCTTGATTTATTCTACTTACTTCTTTTATTCTAAGCAATAGAATATAGCTTTAATACTTTTAGTAATTTTTTAGTAAAAATATAAATAAATAGTTTATATTGCGTGCATTATTCATTCAGAAGTTTTGAAAACTATAAACGTGTGTTTTGTATTTTGTTGTTATAGATTCAGTTTGCTATTCACTTATTGTTATTATTCCAAAGCTTCTTATTTGATTTCTTTATGAACATTAATTTTAGTTAATACGTATGTTATTATCTTATTAATGTAACATAGTAATTAACTATGTTATATTAATAAAGATGATATGTTAGCAGTTTCATTTTTCTGCCGCCCGTAGATAAAATTTATGCAACAAGGCAGCAAAGGCAACATATCTGCCTCGTTTATTCATTGCCTGTCTCGGCTTCGCCTCGACAGTCAAGTCGGTTAATTATCATAGCCTGTCCTCGCCTCGGCTCGGAGTCTAATCTAATCACCCGTCAGTAAAATTCCATTTTGCTGCCTAGTTATATAAATAACTATAACTTAATCGTACAGAAGCCGGCGATTTGTCTGTGTCTAACGTTTACGTTTACGTGCGTCCGACGATAACCTGAGTAAAAGTTGACCGATTTAGTTGAAATTTGGTACACATGATCCTTTTACTAATGCTCTGGCTAAGTTCGTAAACGTGAGCTTCAAATTTAAAATTGGAATTTCAGGACGGGAAAAAATTCTATCATCACCTATTCGATGAAACAAACATGTTTTAGTACAACCAACAACGGCACCGCTATGAATTAATACAGATCGCTAAAACTATTAAAGCTGGCCTAAACGTTTAAAATAGAGAAAACAATTTTTTTAACGATGTCTTACGTTCTAACGTAATGATTTTAATAAAACTTCATATACACCATCTAAATCTCAATGGAAACAGGCATGTAAAATTTCAACTTGATAGATACATACAGTAGTTTTTGCGCATCGAAGTGATACAATTTATAATACATAATTGAAGTGGAATGGCCCGGACGTGTAGAAGAGTTAAGGAATAGTAGAATAACCCTTCTCCCCCACTGCACGACTCTCTATTACTTGCATATTCTTATAATATCAACTCATCATGATTAACTATCTAATATTTATTCCATTACGCTCGCTTCAATGATATAGATAGAGCCACGCGATGCCTAGTAATATTATTATTTGAGTACAAAT
The DNA here is from genome assembly GCA_951217055.1 of Gerris lacustris. Classification (NCBI taxonomy): domain Eukaryota; kingdom Metazoa; phylum Arthropoda; class Insecta; order Hemiptera; family Gerridae; genus Gerris; species Gerris lacustris. The sequence continues at coordinate 63,686,909 of OX578285.1, forward strand.
AGTAGTAATAATATAAAATCTGGGATTGTTTGTGACGAAGAGTATAATTTGATTACGTGTTTTGTTAGAGTTATCTTATCTAATCTGATGTGAATATGAATTAGCTTTACTTGATAAGGAAATGTGTCCCTTAAACTTAACTAGTCATATCTACATACATCTCTGTCGATTGACTTTGCTTATATGTATTTCTCTTTCTCTTTTAAGAGTGATTGAACTAAGGGTAAATTAATTATTTATTTAAAATAATTAATTTATTAGCCTAATTAATAAAATAATTAAATATTACACCCATCAATTTAACGGTACTATATATTGGATTTAAATGTTTATTGCACTGTCATGAACACATCATAATTATAATCATATACCCGGTATTTGTAAAAAATACCGGCCTTTTTCTTAAGGTTATGATAAAAATTAATTACTTAATATTAAACGAATTCTCAATATGTTGTGTAATAGTACATTACGCGTCGAGTGCGGAAAGTAGCATTTTGCATGCGAGTGTGGAGTTTGCACCCGAGCGATAGCGAGGGTGGTAAAACCACACGAGCAATGCAAAATGCCGTTTTCGCACGAGTTGTGTACCGTACTCTATCTACGATTGTTAGATTTAAATAATAAATACAGAAAAAAATAAACTTGCTGTATGTAAGTTCGTATCTCTCTCTTGATAAAGATGGCATTAATTCATTAGTTGTATTTTTTGCCGAATTAATTATTTCTGGAGGAGTATTATTCTCCACAATTTCGTCAAAGTCACTTGATTCACTCATTGTTTTTCACTAAAAACTCGATATAAACAGTTACTTTAATAAAAGAACAGCAAATTAGTTTTGTTAAATGTAAACAAACTTGCTAATCGTGCGTAAAGCTGAAGAATTCCTCTTCTTTACCGCACTAGTGTGGTAAACAAGAGGAATTCTTCAGAACTATGAGACGCGCATGCGCAATGAATACAAGTACGTAAAGTATCACTTTCTACGCATCTAAACAAAGATATACTGTTTATATTTCGTATCAATCGTAGATAAAAGTAATAATGTGAATTTCACAAATTAGTATAAAAAAAGCCGCCCCTTACACCGAGTTTTAATGGAAGAAAACGGGAACATGATTTATTCACGTATATATTTGGGCAGTGTTATTGATTTATTTTTTAATTGAAGCTATGTGATCGTTCTGAAGAACGAACATTTTTATGTCACCGATTTCGATTTCAAAAATTCCAATACAGAAATCCGTTGCACTCACCAGGAAACATTTCTGGTTCGAGTTTGTCCGTCAGTCTGTCCACAATTTTATCATTCATATAAAATATTTTTTACCTCCAGCGGGGAGAAAAATTGATCTTTCCTCCTTAGTTTATAGGGAGGGAAGTTACTCATTGCACCCGGTCGGGTTAAACAGGGAGTGGAGTAATGAAAAATAAGTAAGGGAATAATCATGAAAGTTCATGATTCCCTCCAGTGTTGCCCTAAATAAAGCACAAGTAAATAAGGTTGGTGCTAATACACATTTCATTTACTATCTTATGTTTAATGTCGAATTGTATAATGTCATCTTCACACATGTCATGTAACCTCCACAACGGTTGCCATAGTGATTCATCAGTAAAAGAAACAAACAAGTTAAAAGTGGAAACATAATTTCTAAATGTAGATTAACAAATCCATAGTTAAATACATCAGTTGTCAGCACCATTCAATATACACGACTCAGCTTCCAGCAGATTCTCCAATTTAATTTTAGCATTGAAATTCAAATAATTATTATCTACAATTTAATTTTAACGTGATTAAACTTATTTAGAGAATTGTTAATATTATATCTAACAATATTTTTTGTTGAATAACGTAATTTAAAATTAAAATCTTTCCATATTTTTTTCTCTCTTCTCAAGACGGAGGTAAAATCTTGTACGTACCTTGAGAGTAAAAATCAATTGCACCCTCGCGATAATTAACTTAAAAATTCCAAGACAGAAATCCGTTTCAGACATCAGGGAACAATTTTGGTCTCGTGTCTATTTGTCTGTCTGTCGGTCTGTGAGTCCGCCGATTATGAAACGTGTGACGATAACTGAATGTAAATGTCGACCGATTTTGATGAAATTTGGTAGACATGTTCATTTTACCAATGCCCAGGACGAGTTCGGTGGACAATGTTATCCGTTCAAGCGTTCACGAGCAACGCTCGCGTAAAAGTGAACTTCAAATTTAAAATTGGAAGTTTAGGTCGGGAAAAAAATTTAACTTTATCTATTCAATGAGACAAACATTTTTTTCAAAAACATATTTTAGTAAAACCAACAGCGAAACCGCTATGAAGTGATAAAGATCGCTAAAAGTATTAATAGTTTTTACACAATAAACAATACAACAATAAAGTAATATAACAATAATTTTATTAAAATTAACATTAAACATTAACATTTAATATTAAAATCGGATTTTAATGTTAATATAACAATAAAGTACATGATAGGATCCGAGGAAGCTATGTGCCACACTTAATTGGCAGTCTATTGCTTCCGAGCTAACCGAAGGTAATGGAAGCATTGTGTTCACTTTTGACAACCAAAAAACTTTTATGCCTCCGATTTTAAAAATTCCAAGACGGAAATCCGTTTCAGACATCAGGGAACATTTTTGGTTCCGTGTCTGTCTATCGGCCTGTGAGTCCGCGGATTATGAAACGTGTGACGATAACTTGAGTGAATGTCGACCGATTTAGATGAAATTTGGTAGATATGTTCATTTTACCAATACCCAGGACGAGTTCGTTGGACAACGTTATCCGTCCAAGCTTTCACGAGCAACGCTCGCGTAAACGTGAACTTCAAATTTAAAATTGGAATTTTAGGTCGGGGAAAAAATCTAACTTCATCTATTCAATGTGACAAACATTTTTTTCAAATACAATTTTTTAGTAAAACCAACAGCGACACCGCTATGAAGTGTTAAAGATGGCTAAAACTATTAATAGTTTTTACAAAATAAACAATATAACAATAATTGTTATAGTTCATGATAGAATGCGAGAAAGCTATGTGCCACACTAATTGGCAGTCTATTTTTTATGTTTTAATTAAGTTTTGATAAATTTACCCCTAATAGCAATGCAAAAGAGTAACACTATTTAAAACTGATGGCGGTGTAAATACCGCCACGCGAGTGTTCTTGTGTGTACAAAAGGCGCGAGCGCTCGAAGGTTAAGTATATGACGGCTGGACTAAATACCTAATACAAATGAATTAAGACTTGGCAACACCGCTGGACGTCTTATTGGTGCAGTTTACTAAAAGTATATACAGTTGGACGTGATATTAACTTATCAGTGGACAGAATATACATATAGTGCCACATCGGCGGTAATTTAAAAAGATGTCATAATGGTGTAGAAATATAAGCGGAGTTACAAGAAAATGTATATTGCTAATAAACATATATATTAAAATTTTTTGCGATCAAAAGTCTATATTAACCCGCAGTAGCATATAATTGAAAGCAAATTATCAAAAATGTTGTTATTTCATGAGGACGCCAAAATGTATGATTTGTAAAAAGACGTCTCAATACACAAAAATATATATATATATATATATATATATATATATATATATATATATATATATATATATATATATATATATATATATATATATATATATATATATATATATATATATATATATATATATATATATATATATATATATATATATATATATATATATATATATATATATATATATATTATATATATATATATATATATATATATATATATATATATATATATATATATATATATATATATATATTAGGGAAGAGATCTAGCCACCTTCAAGCTACTGAAACGAAATATCGCATGAAAGTAGAGGGAAAATCAAAGAGAGACTCAGTCAAGAACACAACCATTAGGCTAGGAATTAGAGAAAGACAGTCGGAAGAAATAATTAATGATTTCCAGCTCAAATGGTACAGTCATGAGCAAAGGATGGACTACTGAAGAATACCAAAGAGTGCCTATGAGGCAAGACACCTCACATGAAGTGAAAAAGTGAAATTTTGGTTTTCGAGAGAGTCAAATCTCTAAGGACTTTTGCACCACCGTGGGTGCACCACTGTAGTGGTGCACCACTGAGTGGTCCACCCACGGGGGAGAGAGGGTGGACTGGACAAGTCTACCTTGGCAGAGAGCTAAACTTGGTCCTTAGAGATTTGTCGCTCACGAAAACCACTATTACAGGGCTGTAATATTATGGATCTGGTTTATAATAGTGGTTAAGTATACGAGTCCTAGAGCATAAAACTTGATAGGGTTGCGTAAACATAAACAATAGAATCTAATCAATAGTTGAGAACCTAACTCACCAGACGCTACAAAATTAACATCCGTATTCGAGGTTCTCCAATAAATTCCCCGTTATTTGACATTTCATTCTCTAAGGGTCAACCTCAATAATAATAAAAATAAATTTAAAATAAAAATAAAACGAAAACACCTATTTCTAAATTAGAATTTGTTCTGAGATATAAATAAATAAGTCAATGTATTTTATAATAATCAATATTTCGTATTGATTAAGCATTCTCTACAAGTTTATATAAAGTTAAATATAACGTGAGAGATATTATAGGCGTCAGCAAAAAGGAAGAATAAGGGGCCGCTTTTCTATTCCTTGCTTTGTCACCGTAAAAAAAAATAATTAAAAGTAGTCGAGATAAAAAAAGGAGAAAATATCAAAATAAAAATGAAACTAGAGGAACATGATGATAAATATTAATATTTTTTATCTACGATTGATACAAAATGTAAATATTTTATCTCTGTATAGATGCGTAGAAAGTGATTCTTTTCGTAGTTGTGTTCATTGCGCCTGTGCGTTCATAATTCTTTTATTATTCTGCCCTAGTGGGGGAAAAAAGAAGAATTCTTCATCTTAACGCACGATTAGCGAGTTTGTTTACATTTAACAAAACTAATCTGAAGTTTGTTTAATTAAAGTAACTGTTTATATCGAGTTTCTAGTGAAAAACAATAGGTTTGTTCCAACCACCAGTTCCGAATCAGTTTCGGATTAGTCCGTGATTGACGTAATGCGCATGCGCGATCACTGACCGTTGGGAATTGATTTGTGATTTCGTTTTTGTTGAAACGCTCCTTTCTCGAACCAAACTGTTTGCCGTGGTAGGTTTTAGCACTGTTATCAGAACAACTTTTTGAGTTAATCGTTTATGTGATTTTGCGTTCCTGTGCTATCAAAAATACCTGAACTTATTAATATTAAAGATATGGATGATGGATAAGTCAATAGTTGATGAAGTTGTGTGCCAGTCGCTTAAATCAGGGCCTGATTTAGGCCGCTCTTGTTGTGCGGGGCTCGCACAACAAGGGGGGGCCACACCACAAAAGTTTCATTTTCTAATGCTAATTAAGCTCGAAAGTTGGAAGTAAACCTACATGCTCATAGAGGATATGACGAAAATACATGCACACATTTTAGAAATGTTCATTTAATACATGAATTCACGATTCCATTTCGATTTACGCAATTCACAATTTTCGGGCTTACTGAGGTGAGCCAGTTTTAGTAGACTCACGGCACACTCGTATTCGTATTTTTATTGATATAATCCTAAATGCTCTTTTGTTTTAAAAAAACAAAACAAATATCAATCTTAGTCCAGTTAACGAAAGAAATATTGCGGAAATAAATCGGATTCTTTTCTATCTTGGAAAATAGGTCCAATTTTAATTTTTTTCAGAAACATCTAGAAAATGCCAATTATATGCACAAAAATTCATCGTCTTATTCGTACAAAAACATTTTAAAAAGAACAGTTGATTCGCAAGAAAGGAGAATAATTATAATAGGCGAGCGAAATCAAAACAAAAACAATGAAGCGGAGCGGAAGGTTACGTTTCCGTTCACCCAAACTCAATCCCAAACTACTAGTCCCTGCCGCCGATCGCTGACTGCTCTGACTGGTTCCAAACTAATCCGTGATTCCATCGGAGCGTGGTTGGAACAGCCGATTAACAGTCGGAGTCAGTCCGAGTTTGAGTTTGGGCTCGTTGGAACTCTTTTTTCCAAATGCGCATGCGTCGGACAGTTCCAAACCAGTTTGAAGAGTGGTTGGAACAAACCTAATGAGTGATTTAAGTGATTCTGACGAAAATGAGGAGAATAATACTCCTTCCGAAATAATTAATTCTGCACAAAATACAACTAATGAATTAATGTCATCTTTATCAAAAGGAAAATACGATTTTACATACAGGAAGTTTATTACATTTTTTTTTTCTGTATTTATTATTAAAATCCAACAATCGTAGGTAAAGTACGGTACGCAACTCGTGCGAAAACTGCATTTTGCTTTGCGAGTGTGGAGTTTGCACCCGAGCGACAGCGAGGGTAGTAAAACCACACGAGCAAGGAGTGCGCTAGTTTCGTTGTTTTGGTGTCATGTATAGTCAGGTTGTATTAAAATAGACCACTGTCAAAAAAACACAGTGTTGTTCTTTTGTTATTAATAATTTTATTTTTGATAACTTCAATATTTTTAAAATATTTTTTGCATCAGGCAACACTGTACCTGATAAGAAATCACATTATTTATTGATTTTTCATAGTAATAATATTAATATTGTTAAAATCTAAATGGATTTATATCTAGTCCTATAATATTGAAAGTTGCTTTGTATGACAATAAAACTAATATCTATTTTATGACTTTAAAATTCCGTTATAAAAATAATGAGATTCTAAGATAAGTTTCACTGGTTATTTTATTTATAAATAAACAGGTCAAGTGTGTGCTGGTCAGCACACAGCGAGGCTCCGTAGGCCACACTATATAGTGTTTAACTGTAAAGTGTTTAAACAGTGTTTTTTTTTTATATATGCTAAAAAGCTTACTTTGAACCATTCTAAGGGTCTGATATTCTCAAAACACACTCTGATAAAGTATTTTTTTGCCACTGAACCGGACTACAACCATATAAATACATTTAAAAGACTTGCCCGACGTTGTCAGCTCGACGTGCCCTTTCATATGATACCCCCCACGGTGTCGATAAAAGAAAAAAAAAATTAACCCTTAAGTTTTTTTACCCTAATTTTTTTGAAAAATATTTTTTTTAAGTCGCTATATTTTTAAAATATGTGGGTAGGTACAAGACACATAGATGCCAAATTTCAAAGTGATCGGACGAAAGGTGTAGCCGTGAGAGCACGCGAGAGGACGGACGGACAGACACACGCAGGAAAATATAAGGGTCCTTGGTTTTGCCTACGGACCCTAAAAATACAATGGTGGAAAAACAAACTAGAAATTCGCTAATATTATCTCGATTAATTGTCATAGAGAGCAACCATTTTTATAAAAACAAATGCATATTTAGTCCAGTCACGAGAGGTTCCAAAAGGGGGTCCACCGGGCGTTTGGTGCAGGAAATGATTTTATTTTTTTGTGTCCTCAGGCATCATTAGGAGATGTCAAATCCAAATTTGCGACCTCTAAATCAGGGCTGATAACTTTTGGGGGGCTAAAAACCACGATATTTTTGTACATTTTTCGGTTTTTCGCTTATAGCTTGAAAACGGCTGGTCCTTTCAACAAAACAGATCAATTCAAAATTAAAGAGCACACAATTTCCTTTCAAATGCACTAGTTGAAAGTATTTCTACTTCAATTTTTACGGGTTCTACAGAACTTTGAAAATTGCTAAAATTTTCCAGGAGGTTTAGGAACCTATAGTACCGGCCTAACATGTATAAAGACCTGAGACAATATACATTCAAAGAAAGGCGTTTCAGACCATTCTAAATCCAAATTCGTAAAAATATAACAAAAAAAAAAAACATAGATACCCCTGTGTATGTTTATACTAGCTGAATACCCGTGCATCGCTACGGGGTGTTTTATTTTCAATTTAATGGATTTATAAACTACCATCAAGAAACATTTAAATTATTTTACAAAGCGAGAATATCTAGATTCTATCCCTCCCCCTTATTTCTATACCCCCTCCCCTTTGATAAGATAATTTGCTAATATCCCAAATTAGTAATTCATTCCGACTAAATTTTTAAAAAGGAAAAGCAGTGGTATTTTCCTTCTGTACCCCCCCCCCCCCCCTTCCCGTGTCATTTTACATCCCTTGGTTGAAATTGGAATTATCTTTTATTAATATACATGCTTACATCCAAAATAAGAGCTCTTTCTCAAGTATTAACTTCCTAACTTTTGAAGATCGGTCTGGGCTCAATTCCCCTTCTTTTCTTACTCTGTCCTTATGTTCCCCTTAGGGATAAAATTTTAGAAAATCTCTATTGGCAGATATCAATATAATTTAGAAATTATTATACTACGTATACACTCGTAGATTGTATTTTAGAATTTTAAAGAAGTGGTCATGATTAAGTTAGTAAAGGTTTAGGTACCCAGCTAGTCTAAAAATAAATCTAAATATTTTTTGACAGTGATTGAAAAGTAATTTCTTTAACAGTTCTTCCTACAGAAATTTCCACAAAACATAAAATATGGTCAGTAGTTTCTTCTGCAATTTTGGTTAAATACATTTTTTTTTTATGAAAAATGAAATAAGAATTTTGAAATCTATTTAGAAGCCCCGTTCTCAGCTCCATATATAAAGCTACCAAATCGTTTTATATCCTTTATCACCCGCAGAATTAAGCTTAACTTTGTACCCAAGAACCTCCAAAATCTATTGAGCCATTTGGACTTGATTGACGCACAGACAGACAGATATAAAATTTTCTAAACTTAAATTCGTTGTCAGGACTACTCATTCTGTGGAAATACCCCATATTCTCTCTCCACAGCTCGGGCCTCCATGTTCTCTAGTGGAGAGATAACCTTATGTGGAGCTAAAATGTGAAATCAATAAAATAGATAAATTAATGTACTCAAATATTATTTATGTATTATTATGTTTTATTCAATAAAGGTATTTAAAAAAAAAAAAAAAATAAATTAATAAATACAAAATTTTAGCCCAATCGGATAAATGTACAGACACAACAGGTATTAGTTTTTTATACATAGATATAGATATATTTTTCCATTTTAACCCCCTAAATGTACATAACAATAATTGTACAGCACTCTACAGCACTCTTAAAGAGCTTTTCAACGATATGCATCGTGAAGGGTTTTCATTACTTTGACATTTGTACCCCGTACCCCTGTGTACCAAAATCAAAATTTCGAAAATGCATGAAGTCAGTGACCTTCCCTTTTCCCCTTGCTTTGAAGGTCAAGTGTGCAAATTTTCATTGAAATCGGAATAAAACGGTAGATTTGAATAAAGAACACACACACACACGCCCGTCCGCGCACGCGCGCACACACACTTACGTTGACATTTCCTTTTCACCCCTCTCCTAAATGAAAATAATGATAAAAACGAACATTACAATTACTTTTCTCTTAAAGAACCTTTCAACGATATGCATCATAAAGGGTACCTATCAATTACTTTGACATTTGTACCCCGTACTCCTGTGTACCAACATTTTAACTTTATAATCTCATGTAAGCAGTACACTCATAGACACTCTTCATTTATATAAGATAAAAGACACTCATAGACACTCTTCATTTATATAAGATGTAGTTATACACATTTTTCCATTTTACCCCCTCCTAAATGAAAATATGACAAAACTGTACATAACAACAATTACTGTACTTTTAAAGAGCTTTTCAACGATATGCATCATTAAAAGTATTCATTACTTTGACATATGTACCCCGTACCCCTGGGTACAAAAATAAAAATTTCGCAAAATCCTTTCTTAGTGGATGCCTATGATATGAACCGAGTATATCCTCAAAATTTCAAGTCTCTCGGTTAAGCAGATTTGGCTGTGCGTTGATTCTATGTCAGTCAGTCAGTCAATCAGGACATTGCCACTTATATTATGGATGTAGTTATACATATTTTTCCATTTTACCCCCTCCTAAATGAACATATGACAAAACTGTACATAACAACAATTACTGTACTTTTAAAGAGCTTTTCAACGATATGCATCACTAAAAGTATTCATTACTTTGACATATGTACCCCGTACCCCTGGGTACAAAAATAAAAATTTCGCAAAATCCTTTCTTAGTGGATGCCTATGATATGAACCGAGTATATCCTCAAAATTTCAAGTCTCTCGGTTAAGCAGATTTGGCTGTGCGTTGATTCTATGTCAGTCAGTCAGTCAATCAGGACATTGCCACTTATATTATGGATGTAGTTATACATATTTTTCCATTTTACCCCCTCCTAAATGAACATATGACAAAACTGTACATAACAACAATTACTGTACTTTTAAAGAGCTTTTCAACGATATGCATCATTAAAAGTATTCATTACTTTGACATATGTACCCCGTACCCCTGGGTACAAAAATAAAAATTTCGCAAAATCCTTTCTTAGTGGATGCCTATGATATGAACCGAGTATATCCTCAAAATTTCAAGTCTCTCGGTTAAGCAGATTTTGCTGTGCGTTGATTTTATGTCAGTCAGTCAATCAGGACATTGCCACTTATATTATAGATGTATATATTTGTGTGTTTGACAAAAAAGTCAGCCCTCACTAAAATTCCAAACCTAGGTATTTGCGTGATTTTCTATTTATTCGATGTAGCTTTTGGTCTATAGATGTGCATCAATTTGAAGTAAATGAATTGGAAAGCGCAGTATAATTAAAATTGACCTAAACACCAGTTAAAGGGGCATCCCCTGAATGCATGCATTACATACCAATATGTAATAGTTCTTAAACTGTTTTGCTTATTTTACAGGTAATGCTGTTATTTGAGGATTTTTTATATATATTTGCTGAAGAACGTCTAAAAATAAGTTCAATGCTTCAAGTTCGTGCTTTCCATTTTAAAGATTTTTTTTTTTTTTTGTACGTGAGTAATTGCTGTCAGAAGAATTTAAACAACGACTCTACAGGAAGCCAGATGATGAAATGTTCGACATCCGCAAGATGACGAACCTCGAGGTGAAAGAAATAATTATATCATCTGCATCAGGTGATGAATGGGCTCAACAGATAGTGGATCGTTTGAGTAGGGGACAGTAGTATTTGGTCGCAGTTGATACTTGGTACCGTCGTACAAGTTATAAAATGTCTCAACGTGGCTAGTATCACTGATAGTACATCAGAGGGTAAGGTATTAGCTGATGGATATTGCTCTGTATTGTATACAGTTGAGCTGAGATCCTGTTAAATTATTTCTCCTGCAGCTTTCACAATTCATTCACGTTCCCTTAAATTTTTGATTATCTGTTTTCTTAGGAAGTATCATTTAGGATTTGACCACTAACATTTGTGAAGCAAATCATACAGGTTCATTTTATTTCTCAATCATTTTTAAATCAATTTTGTTGTATTAATTTTGATTTTTAACTGATCTTACCTGAGGATGATGTTTCTCCTCAGACAGATTCAATAACTCTGTGAGCCAAAATTTGCACTCATTGAAGCTTCGAGGTATGAGTACAGAAATTTCCATTACCTTGTCAGTATTGCTTGAAAAAGGACCTGGTCTGTCTGTCCTAACCAAGTGACTAAGTATTTTATCAAAATAATTCTACAGGATATCAGCTCTATTGTATACAATACAGAGCAATATCCATCAGCTAATAACTTCCCCTCTGATGTACTATCAGTGATTCTAGCCATAATGAGACATTTTATAAATTTTACGACGGTATCAAGTGCAACCGAATCCAACTGTCCCCCTACTCAAACGATCAACTATTCATACTGATGCAGAAGTCATAATTCTCTCTTTCTCCTCGATGTTCGTTACCTTGTGGATGTCGAACATTTCATCATATGTCCTGTAGAGTCGTAGTTTAAATACTTTTAAAAGCAATCTCACGTAAAAAAAAACAACATTTCTCTTTAAAATTTAAAGCATCAATTTTTGAACGAGTTGAGCTCGCAGGTACTGTTGATGATTTGTAGACCTTTGTTGCTTGCTGCTCTCTAACAAGGTTTTTACACCTCTTTGTTTAACAATTGTCTCTTTAAAAATTATCACTTCTCCTTCACTGAGATCGCAATCACAAATGATTGAACTTATTTTTAGACGTTCTTCAGCAAATATATATGAAAATCCACAAACAACAGCATTACCTGTAAAAGAAGCAAAGAACTTTAAGAACTTTACATATTGGTAGGTCAATTTTAATTATACTGCGCTTTTCAATTCATCTTCTTCAAATTGATGCACATCTATCTATAGACGGACAGCTACATCAAATAGATAGAGAGAGCACGCAAATAGGTTTAGAATTTAAGTGAGCACAGACTTTTTTGTCAAACACACAAATATATAGGTACATACAAACATGCACAGAGGTATATCTATTTTTTTTTAAAGATTTGGATTTAAAACGGTCTGAAACGCCTTTCTTTAAATGTATATTGTCTCAGGTCTTTTTATATGTTAGGCCGGTACTATAGGTTCCTAAACCTCCTCCCCCCCCCCCCCCCCCCTCCCCCCTTGTAGAAACCCCGATTAAAATAACTTTACACAGAAAAAGTCGTGAATGGACTGCGTCTTACGCTGCAATAATTGAATATTCGTTCCGTTACTTACTTACCCCCCCCCCCCCCCCCTCACAAACTCCCCCCTCCCTCGAAACACTCCCTTGACCACACCTTTCTAAATGAGATTTGGGACTTTTGGAGAAATTCTAAAAGCCTCAGACTAACCTTAAGGCGGGGCGGGAACCGGTAGTGTTTTCGTAGTTTACAAATGGGGCCTCTATTTTAAGAGCTAGAGAGCTGATTTTTTTACATAAGATTCACAACTAAATTCCAAAGGGCGGCTAGTTTTTAGATTTTTTTTATTTGGTTTATTTTAGCCCAAATAAGCCCTAAAAGTCAAAAATTGTGTTTTCATGAAAGAAATTCAAAATTCTAAAAACTAGCCGCCCTTAAGAAGCATTAGTAGGTGCCAAATATGTAAAAATTATTTTAAAATATTTAAATTTGGAGGCTGCATTTCTTAAGAACGATTTGACGGGACAAGGCCGTCCGCTACTGAACCTGGTGGACTTTTAATGAACTAGTGAATTAGGTTCTATTTAGATTGGGGAAGGGAAAGAAGGGAGGAGTGTCATGTGTCCCGAGACCCAGGTACTCTCACCCTGACTGACTCTACTATAGTTCTAACCATCTTCCTTATCTCTAGCCATACAACACAACTTATGTACTTGTGTACGATTTCAAAAATTCTAAGGCAAAATCCGTTTCAGACAACAGTAAACTTTTTTGGTCTCTTTGTCTGGGTCTATTCTTTTTCAAACCATCATATTTCAAGAACTGCATATTCGATTTTAATGAAATATAAACGGTGTTGGTCCCATATACGTTTCAACCTTCTGCCCCCATTTCATTATCTTCCACATCGCTCAAAAATACAACCACCGGTGCCTAAATTATTGCTAAATTTGTACTTTTATTCCTGTTGACTATCAAAATAATTTTGACAAATTTATAAAAAATCGGTCCGAGACAACTCAGACAAACTTTCTTATAATAAGACTATACGAGTTTATAATTACTTTTATTTTAGCCCAGAGGCCAGTGATTTCCGTTTATTAGTTTTTGTGTTTTCGTAGGTACATTTAATTATTATTAAACATTTTATCAATTTTTTTTATAAAAATGACTCGGCGGGCACGCAAAATTCGCTCAGAACATCTGCATCATATATTTTTTTTTAAAGTAATCGTACTGTTGACTGATTTCTGTTATTATGTATTAGGCCAGCCAATATTAGAAATTAAATTCGCAAAGCGTGATGTAGTTCTGTTTTTTCATATGTTGTTCGGACCCGGACCAGTTAGGGTAGTGAAGTAGTGATCCTAAGTTGGCAGCTTCGAAAAACGTGTGCTAGCTGCGTAATACGTGAAAAACTGAAGACAATTTGGACTTTTTTAAGTTGTTGCCATATAACTCGTAAACTATGTGTTTTTCGATATTAGTCGTTATTACTATCAAAGTACATTAAATTTGCAGCAGCAGAAACCCAACTGCAGCTCTGCACATCTAATAATTTCCGAGTATGATATTAAAAAATTGTAAATATTTTTCAAAAAATGGTAATTTTGTGTTGCTTTCGTTTCGGGCCGAATATCGGCATAAAACCGCTCATGTGTGAAATAAGTCATAAGAACTGAAGTTGTAGTAAATATAATTGGCTTCCTTTTATGTTCATCGGCAACTCTGTACGTCCAATAGTTTCCGAGATATGATACTTAAAAAATTGGTTTTTTTTCCGAAAAAAATGGATATTTATATTATAGCCTACGAGAAAAGTCATAAGAAATGAAGTTGTAATAAATTTAATTGGCTTTTATGCAAGCACAAAATAGTTCTGTTGCTATCGTAAAAGATACAAAAATGTATTTTTTACGAAATGAACATAACTCACATATAATATCAAGTTTTAGGCTTTCGACGAAAGAATAAACAGGTCAAGTGTGTGCTGGTAAGCACACAGCGAGGGTCCGTAGGCAACTCTGTATAGTTTAAGTAGTACTCTATTGATGGCATTTTTTAAAATGCTAAAAAGCTTACTTTGAACTATCCTATGGGTCTGATATTCTCAAAACACATAAACACACTTCTGATAAAGTTTTTTTTCCCCCACTGAACCGGACTACAACCATATAAATACATTAAAAGACCATAGTTATAAAAAAAAACGTATTTTGTCAATAAATAATAAAATATTATTTTTTTCAAAATTTCCAAAAAGTGGTATCTTTACTTTTGGTCGAAGAATGTTCAGGATTTTTTTCAGATTTTTTGCACTTCACATAAGCGAGATAGAGAGGGGGACACGTTTCACACCCAATCAAACTTGCCTACGCTCGCCCTATCAAAGTTATAACCAAAGAATTATATATTTTTGTTATCAGCTCGACGTACCCTTTCATATGATACCCCTCACGGGGTCGAAAAAAAAATTAAAAAAATTTAACCCTTAAGTTTTTTTACCCTAATTTTTTTGATTTTTTTTTTTTTTTAAGTCGCTATATTTTTAAAATATGTGGGTAGGTACAAGACACATACATGCCAAATTTCAAAGTGATCGGACGAAAGGTGTAACCGTGAGAGCAGGCGACAGGACGGACGGACAGACACACGCAGGAAAATATAAGGGTCCTTGATTTTGCCTACGGACCCTAAAAATGCATAGAATCATGTTTAAAGGTGGAGAAATGAAATTACATGTATCTGTAAATGTATATGTAAATTTTTTATTAAAATTGTTCTTCAATAATTGAAAGCATCTCCTCTTCGTTGAGCAATACTCATGGGCCACTTCGAATTCGAAATACTCTGTCAATTTCGCGTTAGACTGCTGAGAAATGCACAACTTTTAGAAGATGGTGAGTGAATCCATGTCAAACGGCTATTTCGTATACTTTAATAGTTTTATGTTTTAACAACCTATTACTGTCAAATGTATTTAATCCCCCCCCCCCCCCCCCGAATTTTTTGAAACTGACAAAATTATTTTGATTTTTTACATGAATAAAAGTATCAAATTAGCAAAAATGCAAAGAGCCCAGACGGTTGACATTAATCTGAAGCTATCTGAGGGCTACTTTTGACAAACCATCCAAATTTTATAAAAAAATCAGATGAGTACTTTTGAAGATATTGATGCAAATAATTGTATGTTTGTGCGCATGTGGAAGAGAAACAAATAGACGTAGATGAAGTTTGAAACTTACGTGAGACTAACAATGGCCTCATTACTACCTACCCCTACCATCCATTTCATTATAATCGAACGGATAGTTTTTAAAAAATATTGGATTTTGTTTCGCAAAAATTGAGTGACAGACTCTAAACTAAAAATGTCCCCTGATGTTTGATAAGGATTCTGACTTAGAAGTTTTGAGATCCGAGACAAACATTTTTCGTTCTTCGGAACGATCACATAAGATCCGTGCTCCGTTACCTTCAGTAAACTTGGAAGCAAAAGTAAATTTGGGCCATACAAACAAAAACTAAGATTACAAAAATAGACTATTTTTCTTTTTTTTCTTGGGCTTATAGGGAAAGTTTTGGAATTATTGCTAATTATTTCGAAAAGTAAATTTTGAATCGAAATTCACGAGTTCAAATTTGTAGTGCTTGAAACTACATATAAATTTAATTTCTTTTTCTTGAAAGTTAAAAATGTTAAAATTTGGTCGAAATATAGAACGAGAAAATTAGATAAAATAAAGAAATTAGTTAAAATAGAGTCTTTGAGCCTTTTTCAATTTCAGAGGGTCGAATCGCATCTTTCTCAAAAGTTTGTCACTTTTTAAATGTTTAGAATTTTTAACAGCATCATAGTAGGCTTATGCCACGACTAAATTAAATCAATAATAAAAAAAAAAAGTAAAATAAAAAACAATAATAGTAAATTATTGCCTATAACTTAGGCCGTCATAAAATAACACAATAACTTCATGGGTTATTGGTACAATAACTAATGAGGACTGAAAAAGCCAGGCCCATTAGTCTAATAATAAAAGTACAATATTATTTTAAAATCTAGCTAGAATATATTGTTTTTTGTGACAAAATATAGTTAATTTAATCTTGTGAATTAGCAAAAAAAAAAAAAAATATATTTTGATCCAAATAAACCAATTATTTCACACTATATTTCTGTTTAAAGCGCACCAATAGGCCTAGATTATGAGGTATAGAAGGAAAAATTTAAATACAACTATGACTTTCCATAAGTTGTTTAATGTAAATAGTAAGAAAACTATTATTTTTGTTGTACGTAAAGTAGTAAATTCAGCAATTGAACGAACAAAAGGTAAATTAAACAAAAACAGTGTTCAAAGCAAAATGTAGTTATAAATGAAACAATGGAAAATAGTGACAATAAAAAAACATTCAAAATTCAGGGTAAGCTGACTAAAAGGAACGAACGGTAACGGTCAGCTATCGACTACAACTAAATAGCCTCCAAGAGCAAAATGACAATCTAGTACCTATTTTTGTTTAGCCCGGCCGCTAAACATGCTCGGGTTAATTGTTTGATAGTGAAATGAAGAAGAGAGAGAGAGTGCGACAAGGTAAGGTTTGATTAGAAAGGGAATTACACTACACATGGAAGGGAGATGTCATATTATGATTATGTCTTTAGGCAGACAAAAGATGGGTGAAGGTCAAATGAAGCCACGATTATCAGAGGCATCTAGCGGCAAAAGGTGGCTAGTTTTTCTGAAGATATCAGCGACCGGTGCGGTAAATCGGTGTACTAATTATAGGGGTAGGGACAGCGGATTACGACGAACTATATCTCGTAGCTCACCGAGTATGAGTTCGACTTCGCTTCCCGCCCCGCCTTAAGAAGAAGTTCAATATAAGAAAATCTTAAAAATATGAGTTTTTTTCGATTTTGGAAAATTTTAGCAATTTTCAAAGTTCTGTAGAACCCGTAAAAATTGAAGTAGAAATACTTTCAACTAGTGCATTTGAAAGGAAATTGTGTGCTCTTTAATTTTGAATTGATCTGTTTTGTTGAAAGGACCAGCCGTTTTCAAGCTATAAGCGAAAAACCGAAAAATGTGCAAAAATATCGTGGTTTTTAGCCCCCCAAAAGTTATCCGCCCTGATTTAGAGGTCGCAAATTTGGATTTGACATCTCCTAATCATGCCTGAGGACACAAAAAAATAAAATCATTTCCTGCACCAAACGCACGGTGGACTTCCCCTCGTGACTGGACTAATTAGGTTTGTTCCAACCCCGTTATTTGTAGCGTTCTTTGCATCGTTTAGGATAGCTGTGACTATAATTCGTACTGTATAAAAACAAACAAAACATGAAACCTAACAGATTGGAAACCTGCTTGTTGTTATTCGTGAGATTTGACATAACTGCGCTTGTCCTACAAACTAGAAACGAATATTGTCTTAGCACCCGACTGTACTGACTTCGGCAATACTCGAAAGTTCCGACTTTAAACGAAGCTAAGCTTTCAGTTTCTCCCGTGTTCATGACTTCTTGGTCGACCTTTAGTAATAGTATCAAATATGCATTTGTGGTTTGTCGTGTGTTTTTTGTTTTACACATCAATGAAATTTGAAATACATATTAAGAAAAATTATAACTATAGTTTGTGCCAAATGTTAGTTAGTGCGTTGACAGCACGGGAAAATAAAAAAAGGATGGAGAGCCAATGAGAGGTTAGGATTATAAAATTGTGCACTTTCATTGGCTTCCCATCCTTTTTTAGGGTTTCGTTGGTAAAACCAAAAAAAAGAAACCCTTATAGTTTCGTTCCTGTGTCCGTCTGTCACTCTGTACGGTTCCAATAACTTTTAAACCAAAAAAGATATAAACGTGAAACTTTCCAGTATAAAAGATCGTTTTGACGCGCACACAGGAAAAATATAGCGAACTCAATATTATCAGCTGTTCCAATTCAAAATGGCGGATAATTCACGTCGCGAAAAAATTTTTTTTTTTTTTATAATTTTGAGTGGGGTATCAAATGAAAGGTATTGAAGAGTAGAATAGAAATATATATACCACTTAGGGATAGTGGTTAATTTTCAGCGCCATTTTGTCAAAAAACATAGAAATTTTGCGTGTCCCCCCCCCCCCTAAAATCGTATTTCCGCTATTACTAAAAATATAGAAAAATATGCAAAATGTGTGGTCTGCTGGGCCATAGAAAAAATAAGATTAGCAATTTGATCTGATTTACTGGAAATTCAAGATGGCGGATAATTCATGTCACTCGAAAAAATTTTTTTTTTATAATTTTGAGTGGGGTATCAAATGAAAGGTTTTGAAGAGTAGAATAGAAATATATATACCACTTAGGGATAGTGGTTCATTTTCAGCGCCATTTTGTCAAAAAACATCGAAATTTTGCGTGTCCCCCCCCCCCTAAAATCGTATTTCCGCTATTACTAAAAATATAGAAAAATATGCAAAATGTGTGGTCTGCTGGGCCATAGAAAAAATAAGATTAGCAATTTGATCTGATTTACTGGAAATTCAAGATGGCGGATAATTCATGTCACTCTAAAAAAAATATTTTTTTATAATTTTGAGTGGGGAATCAAATGAAAGGTATTGAAGAGTAGATTTCAAAAATGTATAATACTTGTGGTTAACGTTTAATTTTACGCGCTATTTTGTCAAAAAAAAATCAAAACTTATCTTCCCTCCCCCCTTACTAATTATGTGTTCACAATACCAACGAAACCCTTTTTACGTGAGATTCACGCCTTACCATTTTTTTTTACTTTCTCGCGCTGTCAACGCACTAACAAACATTTGGCTCAAACTGTAATAATTTTTTTTCATTTTTATCTGAATATTGCAACTACATAATTACATGTTATAAGTACATGTTAATGATGTATGTTTTTAGAATGACATGATGTTGACTTGAAGTGAGGAACTGTCCATTAACAGTACTCACAGATACTAGCATGAATTATCACATATATTTAGAAGTTATACATCGCTTAATAAATCACGTGGCCACTGCCTCTTTAGACGTCGAGGAGGATTTCCGGCAATGGATGGCAATGATAGGTTGTGGATTAATGGATTAGGGTGTTGGGATATGGAGTCATGGAAGGATTTGTAACGAGATTTGGCTAGGTCATGGAACGGTTGGGGGGGGGGGAATTTTTTTTTGTATATTTTGATTTTTTTAACAAATAAGGAACGCAACATTTAAAAAATTATATATATATTTGTGTCCTACTCTTCAGCATCTTTCATTTGATACCCTACTCAAAAATTAAAAAAAAATATAAATTTTTGAGTTTACCACATTTTTTCGAATTGCGCATGCGCAAATCTAATTATGAACTTCTGTATATTTTTCCTGTGGTTGGGTCAAAAAGTTGCACCAGTGTTTCAAATTTCAGTACTTTCGCTTGAACTGTTCGGGACCTATGAACCAAAGAGCGACGGACGGACGGACACATCACCCTCGGTATAAGGGTTTTGAGAAGTATCTACAAAACCCTAAAAAGTGGAAGAGCGATATGATTCTAAAGAAACGAACAACTTAACTCTAAAAGTGGAAGATAAAAATAGTTAGGTCAATACTTGAAGGATAGGGTTGTTCATGAGTCAGGAGATGTAAGGAGATAGACGTAGGTTTTACGTTTTACTGTATTTATTAGCTGCTAAGGCATTCCGGGACTCTCGTTACGTCACAGCAGTCCCCCCACCACACCCTATTTGGCCGTCCTCTATACACCGTCCTTGGGGTAAAGTTATGATCCGCACTCATACTGATGATTATATCAAATGAACGTGTGAAGTGCCCGATACCCTCTCGTATTGAATTACTGTGGAAGCGGGGTCACCTACATGATATGTCTTCCAGTTCTACCCCCCCCCCCCCTCCCCCCCCGGGGGGGAGGGGAGAAAGTGGCTTACCGTCGATACTTGCATATGTACTTATGATTCTAAGGATTATTGAATTTATCTTTTTTTGCTAAACCTGTACAGCAAACTCGACTTGTGTTAATATAGAGTAGCTTGAACTCTTTACTTTGCAATTTTTTTATTCACTTATATGGTGTTTTATAGATTGGTAGATCTATATTTATATCTGACCAAAAACCACTTGTGTGGTAAAAAAAAACACCCCGCCAAGTCTGTGGTCCAAAAAAGTTGTGAAATCAACTTCCTGTCCCGCCAAGTGATGTTGGCACTTTCTCCTGGCCCAACACTTTCAACTTAGATATTTATCAGCTTCTTCTCCTTGTGCCTGCAGTACTACTCAAAGTTAACTGGTTGTACCCCACGCATCCTCTGTAAAGAAAGTAGTACATAGTTGCATGGGGTCATTCCTTGAAAGCTTAATTTGTATATTACTGATTTCTATTTTATTTGCTTTTTGATAATGGGAAAGATTTACAGCAATGATCATTGTGGCATCGAGAAGAGCCTTCAACAACACTGTTAAAAGGTTTCCTCACACCGCCAAGGAGAAGAAGCTGATAAATATCTAAGTTGACAGTGTTGAGCCAGGAGAAAGTGCCAACATCACTTGGCGGGACAGAAAGTTGATTTCACAACTTTTTTGGACCACAGACTTGGCGGGGTGTTTTTTTACCACACAAGTGGTTTTTGGTCAGATTTCATGACTTTTTGTACGGTCCCTAAGGAAGGATTCTCTAAACTGTTTATTCCCACACATTAGAGTCAAATAAAAGTGAAGTTAAGAGCTGGACAAGGTATATGGAGATTGGAGAACTACGAGACCTATGACATTGAAAGAACTTAATATTCTTATAGTAGCAGCATATAAAGATTTTTAGCAGCATTTGGCCACCTAGATACACTAACGTTGCTATCATTTGCGCATATCCAGCTGGATGACCTCTTAATATTGTCTTAATTATACCTACCTAATTACTAGTAGTTTTGTGAACAGTAGACCTCGCTCGTTAAAATAACAAATCGGGTTTTGAGCTTAGGTTATAAAGAAATTACAAAAATTTATCCGCAAAAAATGTTATTTCAACAAAAAAGACTTGAAACGTGAAAAAGTACAAACATTTTTTATACAACTTTAGAGTACTCTTAAAGTGCTTTCCAACGATACCAAAAACGACCGGTCAGCTACTATTTTT
The DNA here is from genome assembly GCA_951217055.1 of Gerris lacustris. Taxonomy (NCBI): domain Eukaryota; kingdom Metazoa; phylum Arthropoda; class Insecta; order Hemiptera; family Gerridae; genus Gerris; species Gerris lacustris. Next base: position 63,708,614 of record OX578285.1, read on the forward strand.
ACCATTTCTAAAACAGAGGTACAACACTATGTACCCCTAATGGACAGGGTGCAGTAATAAATTTAAGGTTCTTCTTTAGCGCAAACTTTACTTCTATAAAGTTGTAAGTACCATATGAGTTTCAGCCCGATCCTATGAAAAGCAAAAACGGTACAGTAAAACAAATAAAAAGAAGAGTATTTTTGCGTATTTCGACAAACCGGTATCAAAAGTACCCTTTTATGTACAGAAATCATTTTTTTCAGTACAACCGCATTATAAGGCCTCAGTAGGCCTACTAAATGCCTGCATAAAGATACCTTTACAAAACACATTAAATTAAAAATTTAATCTGCACTGTACCCAGACTTTATGTACCTTTTGTACCAAAAGTACTAAAGGTAATTAAATTAAATGTACATCTTGGGTTGTACAATATTATACTGTATTAGGTTCTAAAAGGACAATCTTGTCACAGAATAATCTTAGGCGAAAGTGGTCAACAGTGGACTCACCTCGAACTTTTTGAGAGCCCGAAAAACTATTTATCGTTCAAACGGGTCTGAAACGTCATTTTTTTCGATAAATATTTGTATTTTTTTTAAAGTACGTTTTAAGGGCTTTCCAACGGTATCAAACACGGCCGGCCAGCAACTATTTTACCCTTTTCTTAAACAGAGGTACACAACTTTGTACCCCTCATGTACCCGGCATGTTAATAAATTTAATTTTTTCCTTTCATGTACACTTTACTACTATAAAGTTCAAAATACCATCTGAGTTTTTGCCCGATCCTATGAAATTCAAAAACGGTAGAGTACAAAGACTAAGAAGTAGCGTTTTTCGGCCGATTTTTCCAAACCGGTACAATTAGTACCAAAATAAGTAGAAATAAAAAATAAATTTCAATAAAATGGGTACAAAGGCAATAATACCCACACACTTTTGAGTAAAAAGTAGCTATTTTTTTATTTTTTATTTTTACAGTGCGCCCTACAACTTCCGCGGTATTAAAAGTACCTCTGTACCCGAACCCGCAAAGGTACAGGTATGAAAAGGGTATAGTGCGTTCAAGTGTTATTTGGCGCAACTTTTGACCGAAGGAAATTTTCGAACTGATAGATCCCTCGACGCTATTAGCCCCAAAGTGGGGTAACCTACCCCCTACACGGCACTCTAAAAGTACAAAAGGGTACTAAAGTACCAACCTAGTACATTTTTTCAAAAATATTTTTGCACACATTTGGTACATTTTAAATGACCTTTCCAATGATACCTCTTTCAAATCGGTACAACGTCCCCTTCTGGTTTCGGCTACCCAAGGAGGACGTCCTTCACATAGACGTAGCTCCCGAAGTAGGAATCAGAAATATAATAACAAACCGGATTCTTAAAGAGGAAAATATGACCTAAAGTCCGGTACCCTTTTGAACCCTGTCCGATTAAAATTGCGAACGGCACAGAAGATCAAATTCGAAATTTCGTAAAAACACGATTTTTGTGTGTATTTCGCCGAGGTACTCGACTTCCCCCCCTCGAAGGTACTAAAAAAAGGGGGTTGCACTTACTCCTTGAAAAACACATTTTTAGAGCATACGAAGCAGAGTAGGAGAGTACTTTTTTTTTTCTCCGTACGTACCTCCAAAGTACCATCTTATACCTCTGAATTTGAATTACCATATCTCAAAAAGTAAAAGTACCATCGAGTTTAAAAGAAAAACGCCAGGAGCAGCATTTCATAGGCTTTTAAGGCTCAAAAGCCCAATAGCGTCGTATAAATGCCCTAGGAGGAGATACGTGAACCATGTAGAAAAACGTTTGAAAAAAAAGTGGTAAAAAGTGTTTTTTCACATTAAAGGGCCTGAAACGTGAAAATGTTTAAAATGTTTTTGCATCACTTTTGTACTCTTCTCAAGGGCTTTCCACCGATATACGACACCCCGTACCAAATATCTAGGGTTTTCTGATCGGCGAAAAACAAATTTCCCGATGTCGCCCCTAAGCGGGGGTGCAAGTAAAAAAAAAGTTCTCATTACTGGCTATGGACCTCTGCGGGATCTACAAAAGCCTTGAAAAAGAAATTAAAATTTTCAATTATTTCAAAAGTTATACGTAAAAACGTGTTAAAAATGTGACCGTAGACGATTTCCCATTGAAAATAAACCCATTTCTCGGAAAATTTCCCGACAGAAAAAATGTTTCCCTTAAAATACACTATAACCTTAACAATTTCCACAAAACTGCATGTCTCTATGACAAACACACTTATTAGTACAAAAATCCAAAAAACACCCTATTTCGCCCTTTAAGGCCAATTTTCACCCTTAAGGAGTGGTTTAAAACTGCCCATACCCAATGTTTGGTCAAGCGATTTTTAAGGTTCCTAACCGATTTTGACATTACCAACTCAAAATTTTTCCGAAAATTAAGAGTCGGGGTATAATTATTTTTTGTTTTTTGCCGTGGCGCCTTAAAATAAAGTAAATTTTTACCCCCCCCCCTCCCCCATTTGACGGACAATGAAGTTGCGTCCCCCCGCCCCACATCTCAGCTCGGTCGGCCTGCGGCCTCCCTCGCAAAGACAGTCGATTTACAAAAAAATTAAGAGAGACAGACACACAGACGAAATGCCAAACGGTCGAGTTAAAACGGAGACCTCGCTTCGCTCGGTCAATTATTTTTTTGTTTTTTGCCGTGGCGCCTTAAAATAAAGAACAATTTTACCCCCCCTCCCCCATTCGATAGACAATGAAGTTGCGTCCCCCCGCCGCACATCACAGCTCGGTCGGCCTGCGGCCTCCCTCGCAAAGACAGTCGATTTACAAAAATTAAGAGAGAGACAGACACACAGACGAAATGCCAAACGTTCGAGTTAAAACGGAGACCTCGCTTCGCTCGGTCAATAAAGAGTATAATATGTTAAAAGTAACTAATGGTATAATTACAATAATATATATTATTATTACATATATTGCTTCCGAGCTTACCGAAGGTAACGGAAGCATAGTGTTCACTTTTGAGAACGAAAAACTTTTATGCCTCTGATTTTAAAAATTCCAAGACAGAAATCCGTTTCAGACATCAGGGTACATTTTTGGTCTCGTGTCTGTCTGTCTGTCAGTCGGTCTGTGTGTCCGCGAGTTATGAAACGTGCGACGATAACTTGAGTAAATGTCGACCGATTTTGATGAAATTTGGAAGACATGTTCATTTTACCAATGCTCAGGACGAGTTCGTTGGACAACGTTATCCGTTCAAGCGTTCACGAACAAGGCTTGCGTAAACGTGAACTTCAAATTTAAAATTGGAATTTTAGGTCGGGAAAAAAATCTAACATCATCTATTCAATGAGACAAACATTTTTTTTCAAATACAATTTTATAGTTAAGCCAACAGAGACACCACTATCAAGTGTTAAAGATCGCTAAAACTGTTAATACTTTTTTACACAATAAACAATATAACAATAAAGTAATTTAACAATAATATTAATGTTAATATAATAATAACGTAAGCTATGTGCCACACTAATTGGCAGTCTATTTTTTATATTTATTGTTATGATTATTATTATATATAATATATATATATATATATATATATATATATATATATATATATATATATATATATATATATATATATATATATATATATATATATATACTAATATAATATATATATATACTAATTGAAGCGAGCGTAAGCGAGCTTCTTACATTCAACGAAATATGCATCTTGTCTGTCTGTCTGTCTGTCTGTCTGTCTGTCTGTCAGTAACGTTTACGCGTGTGACGATAACTTGAGTAAAAGTTGACCGATTTAGTTGAAATTTGGTATGCATGATCCTCTTACTAATACTCAGGCTAAGTTCGTTGGACAGCGTGATCCGTCCAAGAGTTCGCGCGCAATGCTCGCATAAACGTGAGCTTCAAATTTAAAATTGGAATTTCAGGACGGGAAAAAATTCTATCATCACCTACTCGATGAGACGAACATTTTTTACAAATAACGTTTTTCAATTAAAAAACCAACTTTTCTTTTCTCTTTCAATTCTTGAAAAACACTATCTTATTTTATTACATTTCATTTGACATTATAAAAAAATTAACTTTAAATTAAACAAGTCAAAACAAACAAAATAAAAAATAAACTAAATTTCTTGACTTATCGCACAATGTGCGACACTCGGCCCGGAATTCTTCAGGTTTCCTCCATTTCTGTAATAGTTGTATTGAATGTCAGGACACCTTTTCTGGTCCTAACCTTTTCTGTTGGTCTGGCTTCTCCGGTTTGAAGGCTTTCTTTATTTTCCTTGGTGTAAGGAAATGGTTCGGTGTAAGCACCTCAACATCTCCCTCTCCCACGTAACCCAGGGGTCCAGAATTAACAACAGCCTCCACTACTGATATGACCTTATGTAACTGAGTATAAGTATTTAAGTTTTTGTTGCCCAAAAATTTTCTTAAGTATCTTTTAATTCCTATTGGTCCATAGGATTCCAGGACTCCATCGGACTCCATTCCCATTGAGTCTGTAATCGTAATGTAGAGTTATTAGATGCTTCTAAATTCCGAAATTTTGTATACAAATCTTCAATTACCCATGAAATATCTGAATATCTATTTTTTAATAAATTTACTGCGGAATCATAATTTTGTGTTGTTATAGTTAGTCCGGCTATACAACTAGCTGCATCACTTACTAGTTGTTTCTTTAAATAACTAAATTTTTCAATTTTATTTAAATTTGGATTCTTATTAATAGCTGAATCGAACCTTTCCAAAATTCATGCCATTTTAACTTATCACCATTGAATATAGGTAATTCGATTGGAATTTCATGACTAATATTATGAGTATTGTTATTACTTGTCAAGGGAATTTCATAGACTATTGGATTATTGGATGCTAATGATTGATTTGATTCCTGGTTATTGTTTTGTTTTATACTATTATCACTTCCTAATTCTGTTATATTTTGATTAGTTATCGGTCTTACTGCTTCACGCTCTGCAGCAAGTAAACTGTTTTTAAATTCAATAATTTTGTCCTCAGCCTGAAAATGAATTTCTATATATCCCTCTATGTCCTCCTCATATCTTCGGAGGCATTCCTCATCTAACACCGAAACTTTCTCTAAATATTTTACATATTTCATAAATGTTTCCGAATATTTAATTAATTTTTCTAATTCATCATTCCCAACTTTCCTAACTGCTGGGTCGTTTAATAAATTTTTATTTGTTTTTATCCAACCATCTATGCTATTAATTTTGACTATTAATCGTTTCCTTACCAGTGCTAACACTTTCCTAGTGGTGCCGAGTATAGTGGAAGCCATGTTTAATATCAAGAACCCTAGGTACTTGAGAAAGAGAAATAATTGAGGTACTTACCTCGTAAACCAATTCCTTAGCTTTCAGTTCTTCGTTTTCGATGATTATATTCTTTTAGAGATCCCGTGTTTCCAGTTCTGCTACCATGTCACAAAGTACTCCTTTTTCCTTTGTGATATTTTATAGCTATGTCACGAAGTACTCCTTTTTCCTTCGTGATATTTGAATTTTAACTCTATAATTAAAAAAACCAACTTTTCTTTTCTCTTTCAATTCTTGAAAAACACTATCTTATTTTATTACATTTCATTTGACATTATAAAAAAATTAACTTTAAATTAAACAAGTCAAATCAAACAAAATAAAATAAAATAAAAAAATAAACTAAATTTCTTGACTTATCGCACAATGTGCGACAAAGATAAAAAATAAAATAATAATAATGGTTGAGGTACGACATTAAAATTGGATGGAAGATAATGAAGGTTCTTTTTTAAGTATGATTCTGACACGTGTAAGGAATTAAATGGTTTTTACTTTGGAATTAATGATAGAAGTTACTAAACTAAGTGTATCAAACAAAATAAATCAATGAATAATTAATACCATAAAAAAGTTATGAAGCATTCAAGTCGATAACAAAAATAAACATTATTATTTAAATGATGTAAACGATCTATTACATGAAAAAGCAGTTAAGAATAGATGTTTTTATTGTCGTTTGTCAATGACTCGAGTTATAATTTGAGTGCTCTAATCCAGCTACTTGTTTTTCTCTCTGGGTGTTTTATTCGCTATAGATTCATAAAGGTTCTAATGCTGTAGGCTACCAAAAGTATATTTAATAAAAAATAGGTACAATCGGTTAAAACTTAGTTTTTGTTTAAAATGAATCGTATTAGCGTAGTTATCAAATTAGAGTAAATAGTAATGATTTGGTTCGCTATCTTTTTGGAATGGTGTTTTCATAGCAAAATGCATATATCGATAATTTGCAGAGAATGCGGTGTAGGAAAGCCAACGCAATGATTACTACTTACACTGATTAAACACGCTAACTGTAAAATCCGGTTTAAGTCTTGCGATTCTTAAAATAATATTCAAATTCATTTAGTCTATGTTGCATGTTGAGTTAAGCGTGTAGCTTGTCGCTTGCTACAAATACTCAGGACAATGCATGGGGCTCAGCACACTAGAGGACAGCACGAGTCGTGGCTTCGATACGGCGCCAAGTTGCTCTGATTTACATGGTTCACTAGAATCCAACCCTAAGTAGGACCATTAGTATGCATAAAGTCACTCAAACTCTACTTCTCAGTACCTAAGTAAAAAGCTACACAAAAGGCCTAATTCGAATTGCTAGGTTCCAACAAGTGGTTCGTCCTATCCGTCTTTTTCTAAAACTGGCACTTATTGCAACGACTAGTCTATGATTTCACAACACTGAAAACCAAACAGATAATATGTCCTACTTTGCTATATAGGGTAGATGGGGGAAAAGTTCTACAAGGGGTGAATGTCCGCACTGCTTCAAAAATGGGGGGAAACTACTTTTTTAAATGGGGCTGGCAACACTCATTCCTTACGTTGAGGCTTTTTTCCTGTAAGGTTATCTTCATTTCGATTGTACTGTTGCCAAGAAACATGAGATAAGTTTATTTTTTTATGTTTCAATCTAACTTTTATAGAATTTTGGCAGTTTATTATTAATTATTATAAATCAATATTCGTATTTTTGATAAAGTTGAACCAAAATGGTGCTAAAGTGGTGTAGGAATAGACACTTGTTTTACCTTCATATGTAGTTACCTTCGATAGGTTACTATATTTATATGATTTGATAAAATGGGGCAAAGACCCGCGCACTGAATGGGGCAAATGTCTTAATGTGGTCTCTGGTAAAAAAACTATTTTTTAATTTTCAGAGCTTACAAGAGAAAGAATGATTGTTTGCGCCCTGTAACCCAGCAGATCCTGGAAGAAAAGAAAGGATTAATTAAAAGGGGTTTCTCCATCTACGATACTTTATATTGTACCAAATATGTTTTCTTTATCGTTCAATATACACGATCTTTTATGAAGTATTTCACTTTCTGGAATTATTAATTAATTAAAACCAAATGGGATAAAGGTCCGCAAATCATAATTTTGGTAAAATAGTGCCCCAAAAATGTTGAGAAATGTTTGGAGCAATGAGAGATGGGGGATTGTTAGATGGATTGTTGGCCCAAATTATCAGGTCATTTAGAAATTATTAAAAGGAAGCAAATGCTCAAAATTAGCTCTAAACCAAAAAGTACGGACCTTTACCCCCACCTACCCTATATAGGTATAACAAAAAAAGGTTTTCTTTTATTTCAAAGGAACATTGAACACAGTAGGTAGGCTTTAAATAAATCTATAGATACAAACAATAATCTATTCAATATTTTTTTTAAAAAAAAGTAAAAATAGTCTTTTCATTTTATACCAAGTTTTCTTCAAAGCTTATTTTCTCTCTAAAAGAAGTCTTAATATTTTTTTTTTTATTCTTGGTCTTGCGGCGAGCTGCTTTGTGTTCATTTCATCAGTGGTTCCGTTTGCCTTCTCCTTTTTTTTACCTTCAGTTTTTCCATCGTACCAACACAAAAGAATTTATTTTAGCTTAAGGAATTATTCCTGAATGAATGGACTTTTTAATTCTTCTTTCCGCCGAGTAAAGTTGGCCGGAAATTCATCTTTTATTTGCGTGTTTAAGGGTCCATGAAGCAGGGATTCAGAAATTGTATTTTGCTATCTCGCCTCGATCGATATTGTTTGTTTTAAGTGTTTTTAATTTTAACAGTTTCTATAATATTTAAATACTTTTGTGGGAATTATATTTATTAATAATTCTTCTTTATATTTTCCTTTTACATTATAATAATAAACTCAGACCTCAAAGAAAAAAATGAAAAAACGGATTACGCTGAAATTTTAGAACAAATATTTTTTTTTTTAAGGCAAAATTATTTAACATTTCGTTGAACTATGGGGGGCTCAGAATCACTAACCAGGTCGACCAAGAAGTAACTGGTGTGTCCGGAAAGACCAACCTAAACCTTCGGTTGATTAAGCGGTCGACAGGAGCAGTTTCGACCATAACATAACCTTCATAACGATTCATTTAACCAAGAAGTAACTGGTGAGTCCGGAAAGACCAACCTAAACCTTCGGTTGATTAAGCGGTCGACAGGAGCAGTTTCGACCATAACATAACCTTCATAACGATTCATTTAACCAAGAAAGAACTGGTGTGTCCGGAAAACCAACCTAAACCTTCGGTTGATTAAGCGGTTGACAGGAGCAGTTTCGACCATAACATAACCTTCATAACGATTCATTTAACCAAGAAGTACTGTAGGAACGCCGAGAGAATGTGCGTGGAAAAATCGATCTTGGGTCGAACTTTTAAACTAACTATCGACTTCGCTTCTAGATATATCGATGTTCCTCTAGGCAGAGTCCCCTCTAGGTGTGTCGACCTTTTCTACCTTGTTTAAAAAGTGACATTTTTTCGGCACATTTTTGACAATGCCCAACTTTAACATCTCACTGCTTTAAGAGTTCTTATCCAAATCAAACCAAATAGACAGGGTTTTTAGAACTCATATAAATGTAGAAGCCTACGAAGTTTCAATTCAAATGAACCCAATGAAAGTTATTATTAAACATTATTTTTAACATTTGTTGATATATTATTAGAAAATAATAAGTAATATTATTATGTTATCAAAGTAATAGTTTAAAACACATGATATCTTACTAATTTTAAAACTTAATCTGATTATAGATTATAAAATAATATTTTTTTTAAAAATGTATAACATTTTTAAGAAAACATTAAGTATACAAATTTTATTAAACATATTTTTAAAAAATCGTTTCTTTGAAACGTATTTTTTTCTTTATTTTTCTGTTAAGGTTTTGTCTTAAAATAATAAACCAGTCCTATTATTTTAACCCATCTTTGCTATCAATGAAATATTTTAAAACGCATAATATCTTACTAGTTTTAAGCAGTATGTAATCTTTATCTGAATAATATTATGTACTCTAAATATTGATAGGGCATGAGCTACTTACGGGCAGGTAGGACTTAGGATTATAAAAAGCGGATGGATGAAGGAATGGGATTAGTTACCTTTGGGTGGTGATTGACCTTAGTTTGGATTGGGATAAACCCTTTGAAGTGCAATCTTTCATAGAAAATTGTAAAAATTTATACATATTTGCAAGAAAATAATCTCATAATACAAGCCGATTTCCTTTCAACAAACTGTCCCGCTAAAAATGGAAAAAAAAAACAAAACAAAAAAAAACAACATATTTTTCAGTCAGTCTTAGGACAATCGCTTTGTCGATAACATCTTATATTTCCGTGATCATATCATTCGTATTTGGCATCTCATTAGAAAATTTGAACTGGCACTCTTACTTGGATTTCTCTGCTCAACGTTTTATTTTTATCTGTAAGTACATAAAATTACTTACTTTGGTACATACGAGTACATCCCATCTCAACGTATAGTTTTTTTGTGCGTGTTTCTCATGTTCGCCTTAATTTTCAACTGTCATATATAAATTGTTCTACATTAAATAATGGATAACAATAGAAATATTTGTAAAAGAAATAGAGGAAAAACAATTCACAGCGATTTTTGGGTTAATTTGGATATCAGATCCCATTAAATTCGTAAATTACTATAAAACTAATTAACTTTTTGACTTGAAACTTCGTAGACTTCTACATTTCTATGAGTTCTAAAAACCCTGTGAATTTGGTTTGATTTGGGTAAGAACTCTTAAAGCAGTGAGATGTTAAAGTTGGGCATTGTGAAAATGTGCCGAAGAAATGTCACTTTTTAAAGGTAGAAAAGTTCGAGTACCTACTATAGAGGGGACTCCTAGAGGAATAGCGATATATCTCCAAGTAAAGTCGATAGTAAGTTTGAAATATCGACCCAAGATCCATTTTTCCACGCACATTCTCTCGGCGATCCTACAGTAACTGGTGTGTCCTGAAAGACAAACCTAACCCTTCGGTTGATTAAGCGGTCGACAGGAGCAGTTTCGACCATAACATAACCTTCATAACGATTCATTTAACCAAGATTTAACTGGTGTGTCCGGAATGACAAACCTAACCCTTCGGTTGATTAAGCGGTCGACAGGAGCAGTTTCGACCATAACATAACCTTCATAACGATTCATTTAACCAAGAAGTAACTGGTGTGTCCGGAAAGACCAACCTAAACCTTCGGTTGATTAAGCGGTCGACAGGAGCAGTTTCGACCATAACATAACCTTCATAACGATTCATTTAACCAAGAAGTAACTGGTGTGTCCGGAAACACAAACCTAACCCTTCGGTTGATTAAGCGGTCGACAGGAGCAGTTTCGACCATAACATAACCTTCATAACGATTCATTTAACCAAGATTTAACTGGTGTGTCCGGAATGACAAACCTAACCCTTCGGTTGATTAAGCGGTCGACAGGAGCAGTTTCGACCATAACATAACCTTCATAACGATTCATTTAACCAAGAAGTAACTGGTGTGTCCGGAAAGACAAACCTAAACCTTCGGTTGATTAAGCTGTCGACAGGAGCAGTTTCGACCATAACATAACCTTCATAACGATTCATTTAACCAAGAAGTAACGGGTGTGTCCGGAAAGACCAACCTAAACCTTCGGTTGATTAAGCGGTCGACAGGAGCAGTTTCGACCATAACATAACCTTCATAACGATTCATTTAACCAAGATTTAACTGGTGTGTCCGGAATGACAAACCTAACCCTTCGGTTGATTAAGCGGTCGACAGGAGCAGTTTCGACCATAACATAACCTTCATAACGATTCATTTAACCAAGAAGTAACTGGTGTGTCCGGAAAGACCAACCTAAACCTTCGGTTGATTAAGCGGTCGACAGGAGCAGTTTCGACCATAACATAACCTTCATAACGATTCATTTAACCAAGAAGTAACTGGTGTGTCCGGAAACACAAACCTAACCCTTCGGTTGATTAAGCGGTCGACAGGAGCAGTTTCGACCATAACATAACCTTCATAACGATTCATTTAACCAAGATTTAACTGGTGTGTCCGGAATGACAAACCTAACCCTTCGGTTGATTAAGCGGTCGACAGGAGCAGTTTCGACCATAACATAACCTTCATAACGATTCATTTAACCAAGAAGTAACTGGTGTGTCCGGAAAGACAAACCTAAACCTTCGGTTGATTAAGCTGTCGACAGGAGCAGTTTCGACCATAACATAACCTTCATAACGATTCATTTAACCAAGAAGTAACGGGTGTGTCCGGAAAGACCAACCTAAACCTTCGGTTGATTAAGCGGTCGACAGGAGCAGTTTCGACCATAACATAACCTTCATAACGATTCATTTAACCAAGAAGTAACGGGTGTGTCCGGAAAGACCAACCTAAACCTTCGGTTGATTAAGCGGTCGACAGGAGCAGTTTCGACCATAACATAACCTTCATAACGATTCATTTAACCAAGAAGTAACTGGTGTGTCCGGAAAGACCAACCTAACCCTTCGGTTGATTTAGCGGTCGACCTAACCTTCATAACGATTCATTTAACCAAGAAGTAACTGGTGTGTCCGGAAAGACAAACCTAACCCTTCGGTTGATTAAGCGGTCGACAGGAGCAGTTTCGACCATAACATAACCTTCATAACGATTCATTTAACCAAGATTTAACTGGTGTGTCCGGAATGACAAACCTAACCCTTCGGTTGATTAAGCGGTCGACAGGAGCAGTTTCGACCATAACATAACCTTCATAACGATTCATTTAACCAAGAAGTAACTGGTGTGTCCGGAAAGACCAACCTAAACCTTCGGTTGATTAAGCGGTCGACAGGAGCAGTTTCGACCATAACATAACCTTCATAACGATTCATTTAACCAAGATTTAACTGGTGTGTCCGGAATGACAAACCTAACCCTTCGGTTGATTAAGCGGTCGACAGGAGCAGTTTCGACCATAACATAACCTTCATAACGATTCATTTAACCAAGAAGTAACTGGTGTGTCCGGAAAGACCAACCTAAACCTTCGGTTGATTAAGCGGTGGACAGGAGCAGTTTTGACCATAACATAACCTTCATAACGATTCATTTAACCAAGAAGTAACTGGTGTGTCCGGAAAGACCAACCTAAACCTTCGGTTGATTAAGCGGTCGACAGGAGCAGTTTCGACCATAACATAACCTTCATAACGATTCATTTAACCAAGAAGTAACTGGTGTGTCCGGAAAGACAAACCTAATCCTTCGGTTGATTAAGCGGTCGACAGGAGCAGTTTCGACCATAACATAACCTTCATAACGATTCATTTAACCAAGAAGTAACTGGTGTGTCCGGAAAGACCAACCTAACCCTTCGGTTGATTTAGCGGTCGACAGGAGCAGTTTCGACCATAACATAACCTGTATAACGATTCATTTAACCAAGAAGTAACTGGTGTGTCCGGAAAGACAAACCTAAACCTTCGGTTGATTAAGCGGTCGACAGGAGCAGTTTCGACCATAACATAACCTTCATAACGATTCATTTAACCAAGAAGTAACTGGTGTGTCCGGAAAGATCAACCTAAACCTTCGGTTGATTAAGCGGTCGACAGGAGCAGTTTCGACCATAACATAACCTTCATAACGATTCATTTAACCAAGAAGTAAGTGGTGTGTCCGGAAAGACCAACCTAAACCTTCGGTTGATTAAGCGGTCGACAGGAGCAGTTTCGACCATAACATAACCTTCATAACGATTCATTTAACCAAGAAGTAACTGGTGTGTCCGGAAAGACCAACCTAAACCTTCGGTTAATTTAGCGGTCGACAGGAGCAGTTTCGACCATAACATAACCTTCATAACGATTCATTCAACCAAGAAGTAACTGGTGTGTCCGGAAAGACAAACCTAACCCTTCGGTTGATTAAGCGGTCGACAGGAGCAGTTTCGACCATAACATAACCTTCATAACGATTCATTTAACCAAGAAGTAACTGGTGTGTCCGGAAAGACCAACCTAACCCTTCGGTTGATTAAGCGGTCGACAGGAGCAGTTTCGACCATAACATAACCTGTATAACGATTCATTTAACCAAGAAGTAACTGGTGTGTCCAGAAAGACAAACCTAAACCTTCGGTTGATTAAGCGGTCGACAGGAGCAGTTTCGACCATAACATAACCTTCATAACGATTCATTTAACCAAGAAGTAACTGGTGTGTCCGGAAAGACCAACCTAAACCTTCGGTTGATTAAGCGGTCGACAGAAGCAGTTTCGACCATAACATAACCTTCATAACGATTCATTTAACCAAGAAGTAACGGGTGTGTCCGGAAAGACCAACCTAAACCTTCGGTTGATTAAGTGGTCGACAGGAGCAGTTTCGACCATAACATAACCTTCATAACGATTCATTTAACCAAGAAGTAACTGGTGTGTCCGGAAAGACCAACCTAAACCTTCGGTTGATTAAGCGGTCGACAGGAGCAGTTTCGACCATAACATAACCTTCATAACGATTCATTTAACCAAGAAGTAACTGGTGTGTCCGGAAAGACAAACCTAACCCTTCGGTTGATTAAGCGGTCGACAGGAGCAGTTTCGACCATAACATAACCTTCATAACGATTCATTTAACCAAGATTTAACTGGTGTGTCCGGAATGACAAACCTAACCCTTCGGTTGATTAAGCGGTCGACAGGAGCAGTTTCGACCATAACATAACCTTCATAACGATTCATTTAACCAAGAAGTAACTGGTGTGTCCGGAAAGACCAACCTAAACCTTCGGTTGATTAAGCGGTGGACAGGAGCAGTTTCGACCATAACATAACCTTCATAACGATTCATTTAACCAAGAAGTAACTGGTGTGTCCGGAAAGACAAACCTAACCCTTCGGTTGATTAAGCGGTCGACAGAAGCAGTTTCGACCATAACATAACCTTCATAACGATTCATTTAACCAAGAAGTAACTGGTGTGTCCGGAAAGACAAACCTAAACCTTCGGTTGATTAAGCTGTCGACAGGAGCAGTTTCGACCATAACATAACTTTCATAACGATTCATTTAACCAAGAAGTAACTGGTGTGTCCGGAAAGACCAACCTAAACCTTCGGTTGATTAAGCGGTCGACAGGAGCAGTTTCGACCATAACATAACCTTCATAACGATTCATTTAACCAAGAAGTAACTGGTGTGTCCGGAAAGACAAACCTAAACCTTCGGTTGATTAAGCTGTCGACAGGAGCAGTTTCGACCATAACATAACCTTCATAACGATTCATTTAACCAAGAAGTAACTGGTGTGTCCGGAAAGACCAACCTAAACCTTCGGTTGATTAAGCGGTCGACAGGAGCAGTTTCGACCATAACATAACCTTCATAACGATTCATTTAACCAAGAAGTAACTGGTGTGTCCGGAAAGACAAACCTAACCCTTCGGTTGATTAAGCGGTCGACAGGAGCAGTTTCGACCATAACATAACCTTCATAACGATTCATTTAACCAAGATTTAACTGGTGTGTCCGGAATGACAAACCTAACCCTTCGGTTGATTAAGCGGTCGACAGGAGCAGTTTCGACCATAACATAACCTTCATAACGATTCATTTAACCAAGAAGTAACTGGTGTGTCCGGAAAGACCAACCTAAACCTTCGGTTGATTAAGCGGTGGACAGGAGCAGTTTTGACCATAACATAACCTTCATAACGATTCATTTAACCAAGAAGTAACTGGTGTGTCCGGAAAGACCAACCTAAACCTTCGGTTGATTAAGCGGTCGACAGGAGCAGTTTCGACCATAACATAACCTTCATAACGATTCATTTAACCAAGAAGTAACTGGTGTGTCCGGAAAGACAAACCTAATCCTTCGGTTGATTAAGCGGTCGACAGGAGCAGTTTCGACCATAACATAACCTTCATAACGATTCATTTAACCAAGAAGTAACTGGTGTGTCCGGAAAGACCAACCTAACCCTTCGGTTGATTTAGCGGTCGACAGGAGCAGTTTCGACCATAACATAACCTGTATAACGATTCATTTAACCAAGAAGTAACTGGTGTGTCCGGAAAGACAAACCTAAACCTTCGGTTGATTAAGCGGTCGACAGGAGCAGTTTCGACCATAACATAACCTTCATAACGATTCATTTAACCAAGAAGTAACTGGTGTGTCCGGAAAGACCAACCTAAACCTTCGGTTGATTAAGCGGTCGACAGGAGCAGTTTCGACCATAACATAACCTTCATAACGATTCATTTAACCAAGAAGTAAGTGGTGTGTCCGGAAAGACCAACCTAAACCTTCGGTTGATTAAGCGGTCGACAGGAGCAGTTTCGACCATAACATAACCTTCATAACGATTCATTTAACCAAGAAGTAAGTGGTGTGTCCGGAAAGACCAACCTAAACCTTCGGTTGATTAAGCGGTTGACAGGAGCAGTTTCGACCATAACATAACCTTCATAACGATTCATTTAACCAAGATTTAACTGGTGTGTCCGGAATGACAAACCTAACCCTTCGGTTGATTAAGCGGTCGACAGGAGCAGTTTCGACCATAACATAACCTTCATAACGATTCATTTAACCAAGAAGTAACTGGTGTGTCCGGAAAGACCAACCTAAACCTTCGGTTGATTAAGCGGTGGACAGGAGCAGTTTTGACCATAACATAACCTTCATAACGATTCATTTAACCAAGAAGTAACTGGTGTGTCCGGAAAGACCAACCTAAACCTTCGGTTGATTAAGCGGTCGACAGGAGCAGTTTCGACCATAACATAACCTTCATAACGATTCATTTAACCAAGAAGTAACTGGTGTGTCCGGAAAGACAAACCTAATCCTTCGGTTGATTAAGCGGTCGACAGGAGCAGTTTCGACCATAACATAACCTTCATAACGATTCATTTAACCAAGAAGTAACTCGTGTGTCCGGAAAGACCAACCTAACCCTTCGGTTGATTTAGCGGTCGACAGGAGCAGTTTCGACCATAACATAACCTGTATAACGATTCATTTAACCAAGAAGTAACTGGTGTGTCCGGAAAGACCAACCTAAACCTTCGGTTGATTAAGCGGTCGACAGGAGCAGTTTCGACCATAACATAACCTTCATAACGATTCATTTAACCAAGAAGTAACTGGTGTGTCCGGAAACACAAACCTAACCCTTCGGTTGATTAAGCGGTCGACAGGAGCAGTTTCGACCATAACATAACCTTCATAACGATTCATTTAACCAAGATTTAACTGGTGTGTCCGGAATGACAAACCTAACCCTTCGGTTGATTAAGCGGTCGACAGGAGCAGTTTCGACCATAACATAACCTTCATAACGATTCATTTAACCAAGAAGTAACTGGTGTGTCCGGAAAGACAAACCTAAACCTTCGGTTGATTAAGCTGTCGACAGGAGCAGTTTCGACCATAACATAACCTTCATAACGATTCATTTAACCAAGAAGTAACTGGTGTGTCCGGAAAGACCAACCTAAACCTTCGGTTAATTTAGCGGTCGACAGGAGCAGTTTCGACCATAACATAACCTTCATAACGATTCATTTAACCAAGAAGTAACTGGTGTGTCCGGAAAGACCAACCTAACCCTTCGGTTGATTAAGCGGTCGACAGGAGCAGTTTCGACCATAACATAACCTGTATAACGATTCATTTAACCAAGAAGTAACTGGTGTGTCCAGAAAGACAAACCTAAACCTTCGGTTGATTAAGCGGTCGACAGGAGCAGTTTCGACCATAACATAACCTTCATAACGATTCATTTAACCAAGAAGTAACTGGTGTGTCCGGAAAGACCAACCTAAACCTTCGGTTGATTAAGCGGTCGACAGGAGCAGTTTCGACCATAACATAACCTTCATAACGATTCATTTAACCAAGATTTAACTGGTGTGTCCGGAATGACAAACCTAACCCTTCGGTTGATTAAGCGGTCGACAGGAGCAGTTTCGACCATAACATAACCTTCATAACGATTCATTTAACCAAGAAGTAACTGGTGTGTCCGGAAAGACCAACCTAAACCTTCGGTTGATTAAGCGGTGGACAGGAGCAGTTTTGACCATAACATAACCTTCATAACGATTCATTTAACCAAGAAGTAACTGGTGTGTCCGGAAAGACCAACCTAAACCTTCGGTTGATTAAGCGGTCGACAGGAGCAGTTTCGACCATAACATAACCTTCATAACGATTCATTTAACCAAGAAGTAACTGGTGTGTCCGGAAAGACAAACCTAATCCTTCGGTTGATTAAGCGGTCGACAGGAGCAGTTTCGACCATAACATAACCTTCATAACGATTCATTTAACCAAGAAGTAACTGGTGTGTCCGGAAAGACCAACCTAACCCTTCGGTTGATTTAGCGGTCGACAGGAGCAGTTTCGACCATAACATAACCTGTATAACGATTCATTTAACCAAGAAGTAACTGGTGTGTCCGGAAAGACAAACCTAAACCTTCGGTTGATTAAGCGGTCGACAGGAGCAGTTTCGACCATAACATAACCTTCATAACGATTCATTTAACCAAGAAGTAACTGGTGTGTCCGGAAAGATCAACCTAAACCTTCGGTTGATTAAGCGGTCGACAGGAGCAGTTTCGACCATAACATAACCTTCATAACGATTCATTTAACCAAGAAGTAAGTGGTGTGTCCGGAAAGACCAACCTAAACCTTCGGTTGATTAAGCGGTCGACAGGAGCAGTTTCGACCATAACATAACCTTCATAACGATTCATTTAACCAAGAAGTAACTGGTGTGTCCGGAAAGACCAACCTAAACCTTCGGTTAATTTAGCGGTCGACAGGAGCAGTTTCGACCATAACATAACCTTCATAACGATTCATTCAACCAAGAAGTAACTGGTGTGTCCGGAAAGACAAACCTAACCCTTCGGTTGATTAAGCGGTCGACAGGAGCAGTTTCGACCATAACATAACCTTCATAACGATTCATTTAACCAAGAAGTAACTGGTGTGTCCGGAAAGACCAACCTAACCCTTCGGTTGATTAAGCGGTCGACAGGAGCAGTTTCGACCATAACATAACCTGTATAACGATTCATTTAACCAAGAAGTAACTGGTGTGTCCAGAAAGACAAACCTAAACCTTCGGTTGATTAAGCGGTCGACAGGAGCAGTTTCGACCATAACATAACCTTCATAACGATTCATTTAACCAAGAAGTAACTGGTGTGTCCGGAAAGACCAACCTAAACCTTCGGTTGATTAAGCGGTCGACAGAAGCAGTTTCGACCATAACATAACCTTCATAACGATTCATTTAACCAAGAAGTAACGGGTGTGTCCGGAAAGACCAACCTAAACCTTCGGTTGATTAAGTGGTCGACAGGAGCAGTTTCGACCATAACATAACCTTCATAACGATTCATTTAACCAAGAAGTAACTGGTGTGTCCGGAAAGACCAACCTAAACCTTCGGTTGATTAAGCGGTCGACAGGAGCAGTTTCGACCATAACATAACCTTCATAACGATTCATTTAACCAAGAAGTAACTGGTGTGTCCGGAAAGACAAACCTAACCCTTCGGTTGATTAAGCGGTCGACAGGAGCAGTTTCGACCATAACATAACCTTCATAACGATTCATTTAACCAAGATTTAACTGGTGTGTCCGGAATGACAAACCTAACCCTTCGGTTGATTAAGCGGTCGACAGGAGCAGTTTCGACCATAACATAACCTTCATAACGATTCATTTAACCAAGAAGTAACTGGTGTGTCCGGAAAGACCAACCTAAACCTTCGGTTGATTAAGCGGTGGACAGGAGCAGTTTCGACCATAACATAACCTTCATAACGATTCATTTAACCAAGAAGTAACTGGTGTGTCCGGAAAGACAAACCTAACCCTTCGGTTGATTAAGCGGTCGACAGAAGCAGTTTCGACCATAACATAACCTTCATAACGATTCATTTAACCAAGAAGTAACTGGTGTGTCCGGAAAGACAAACCTAAACCTTCGGTTGATTAAGCTGTCGACAGGAGCAGTTTCGACCATAACATAACTTTCATAACGATTCATTTAACCAAGAAGTAACTGGTGTGTCCGGAAAGACCAACCTAAACCTTCGGTTGATTAAGCGGTCGACAGGAGCAGTTTCGACCATAACATAACCTTCATAACGATTCATTTAACCAAGAAGTAACTGGTGTGTCCGGAAAGACAAACCTAAACCTTCGGTTGATTAAGCTGTCGACAGGAGCAGTTTCGACCATAACATAACCTTCATAACGATTCATTTAACCAAGAAGTAACTGGTGTGTCCGGAAAGACCAACCTAAACCTTCGGTTGATTAAGCGGTCGACAGGAGCAGTTTCGACCATAACATAACCTTCATAACGATTCATTTAACCAAGAAGTAACTGGTGTGTCCGGAAAGACAAACCTAACCCTTCGGTTGATTAAGCGGTCGACAGGAGCAGTTTCGACCATAACA
The DNA here is from genome assembly GCA_951217055.1 of Gerris lacustris. Taxonomy (NCBI): domain Eukaryota; kingdom Metazoa; phylum Arthropoda; class Insecta; order Hemiptera; family Gerridae; genus Gerris; species Gerris lacustris. Next base: position 63,728,496 of record OX578285.1, read on the forward strand.
TAACCTTCATAACGATTCATTTAACCAAGATTTAACTGGTGTGTCCGGAATGACAAACCTAACCCTTCGGTTGATTAAGCGGTCGACAGGAGCAGTTTCGACCATAACATAACCTTCATAACGATTCATTTAACCAAGAAGTAACTGGTGTGTCCGGAAAGACCAACCTAAACCTTCGGTTGATTAAGCGGTGGACAGGAGCAGTTTTGACCATAACATAACCTTCATAACGATTCATTTAACCAAGAAGTAACTGGTGTGTCCGGAAAGACCAACCTAAACCTTCGGTTGATTAAGCGGTCGACAGGAGCAGTTTCGACCATAACATAACCTTCATAACGATTCATTTAACCAAGAAGTAACTGGTGTGTCCGGAAAGACAAACCTAATCCTTCGGTTGATTAAGCGGTCGACAGGAGCAGTTTCGACCATAACATAACCTTCATAACGATTCATTTAACCAAGAAGTAACTGGTGTGTCCGGAAAGACCAACCTAACCCTTCGGTTGATTTAGCGGTCGACAGGAGCAGTTTCGACCATAACATAACCTGTATAACGATTCATTTAACCAAGAAGTAACTGGTGTGTCCGGAAAGACAAACCTAAACCTTCGGTTGATTAAGCGGTCGACAGGAGCAGTTTCGACCATAACATAACCTTCATAACGATTCATTTAACCAAGAAGTAACTGGTGTGTCCGGAAAGACCAACCTAAACCTTCGGTTGATTAAGCGGTCGACAGGAGCAGTTTCGACCATAACATAACCTTCATAACGATTCATTTAACCAAGAAGTAAGTGGTGTGTCCGGAAAGACCAACCTAAACCTTCGGTTGATTAAGCGGTCGACAGGAGCAGTTTCGACCATAACATAACCTTCATAACGATTCATTTAACCAAGAAGTAAGTGGTGTGTCCGGAAAGACCAACCTAAACCTTCGGTTGATTAAGCGGTTGACAGGAGCAGTTTCGACCATAACATAACCTTCATAACGATTCATTTAACCAAGATTTAACTGGTGTGTCCGGAATGACAAACCTAACCCTTCGGTTGATTAAGCGGTCGACAGGAGCAGTTTCGACCATAACATAACCTTCATAACGATTCATTTAACCAAGAAGTAACTGGTGTGTCCGGAAAGACCAACCTAAACCTTCGGTTGATTAAGCGGTGGACAGGAGCAGTTTTGACCATAACATAACCTTCATAACGATTCATTTAACCAAGAAGTAACTGGTGTGTCCGGAAAGACCAACCTAAACCTTCGGTTGATTAAGCGGTCGACAGGAGCAGTTTCGACCATAACATAACCTTCATAACGATTCATTTAACCAAGAAGTAACTGGTGTGTCCGGAAAGACAAACCTAATCCTTCGGTTGATTAAGCGGTCGACAGGAGCAGTTTCGACCATAACATAACCTTCATAACGATTCATTTAACCAAGAAGTAACTCGTGTGTCCGGAAAGACCAACCTAACCCTTCGGTTGATTTAGCGGTCGACAGGAGCAGTTTCGACCATAACATAACCTGTATAACGATTCATTTAACCAAGAAGTAACTGGTGTGTCCGGAAAGACCAACCTAAACCTTCGGTTGATTAAGCGGTCGACAGGAGCAGTTTCGACCATAACATAACCTTCATAACGATTCATTTAACCAAGAAGTAACTGGTGTGTCCGGAAACACAAACCTAACCCTTCGGTTGATTAAGCGGTCGACAGGAGCAGTTTCGACCATAACATAACCTTCATAACGATTCATTTAACCAAGATTTAACTGGTGTGTCCGGAATGACAAACCTAACCCTTCGGTTGATTAAGCGGTCGACAGGAGCAGTTTCGACCATAACATAACCTTCATAACGATTCATTTAACCAAGAAGTAACTGGTGTGTCCGGAAAGACAAACCTAAACCTTCGGTTGATTAAGCTGTCGACAGGAGCAGTTTCGACCATAACATAACCTTCATAACGATTCATTTAACCAAGAAGTAACTGGTGTGTCCGGAAAGACCAACCTAAACCTTCGGTTAATTTAGCGGTCGACAGGAGCAGTTTCGACCATAACATAACCTTCATAACGATTCATTTAACCAAGAAGTAACTGGTGTGTCCGGAAAGACCAACCTAACCCTTCGGTTGATTAAGCGGTCGACAGGAGCAGTTTCGACCATAACATAACCTGTATAACGATTCATTTAACCAAGAAGTAACTGGTGTGTCCAGAAAGACAAACCTAAACCTTCGGTTGATTAAGCGGTCGACAGGAGCAGTTTCGACCATAACATAACCTTCATAACGATTCATTTAACCAAGAAGTAACTGGTGTGTCCGGAAAGACCAACCTAAACCTTCGGTTGATTAAGCGGTCGACAGAAGCAGTTTCGACCATAACATAACCTTCATAACGATTCATTTAACCAAGAAGTAACGGGTGTGTCCGGAAAGACCAACCTAAACCTTCGGTTGAATAAGCGGTCGACAGGAGCAGTTTCGACCATAACATAACCTTCATAACGATTCATTTAACCAAGAAGTAACGGGTGTGTCCGGAAAGACCAACCTAAACCTTCGGTTGATTAAGCGGTCGACAGGAGCAGTTTCGACCATAACATAACCTTCATAACGATTCATTTAACCAAGAAGTAACTGGTGTGTCCGGAAAGACCAACCTAACCCTTCGGTTGATTTAGCGGTCGACCTAACCTTCATAACGATTCATTTAACCAAGAAGTAACTGGTGTGTCCGGAAAGACCAACCTAAACCTTCGGTTGATTAAGCGGTCGACAGGAGCAGTTTCGACCATAACATAACCTTCATAACGATTCATTTAACCAAGAAGTAACTGGTGTGTCCGGAAAGACAAACCTAACCCTTCGGTTGATTAAGCGGTCGACAGGAGCAGTTTCGACCATAACATAACCTTCATAACGATTCATTTAACCAAGAAGTAACTGGTGTGTCCGGAAAGACCAACCTAAACCTTCGGTTGATTAAGCGGTCGACAGGAGCAGTTTCGACCATAACATAACCTTCATAACGATTCATTTAACCAAGAAGTAACTGGTGTGTCCGGAAACACAAACCTAACCCTTCGGTTGATTAAGCGGTCGACAGGAGCAGTTTCGACCATAACATAACCTTCATAACGATTCATTTAACCAAGATTTAACTGGTGTGTCCGGAATGACAAACCTAACCCTTCGGTTGATTAAGCGGTCGACAGGAGCAGTTTCGACCATAACATAACCTTCATAACGATTCATTTAACCAAGAAGTAACTGGTGTGTCCGGAAAGACCAACCTAACCCTTCGGTTGATTTAGCGGTCGACAGGAGCAGTTTCGACCATAACATAACCTGTATAACGATTCATTTAACCAAGAAGTAACTGGTGTGTCCGGAAAGACAAACCTAAACCTTCGGTTGATTAAGCGGTCGACAGGAGCAGTTTCGACCATAACATAACCTTCATAACGATTCATTTAACCAAGAAGTAACTGGTGTGTCCGGAAAGACCAACCTAAACCTTCGGTTGATTAAGCGGTCGACAGGAGCAGTTTCGACCATAACATAACCTTCATAACGATTCATTTAACCAAGAAGTAAGTGGTGTGTCCGGAAAGACCAACCTAAACCTTCGGTTGATTAAGCGGTCGACAGGAGCAGTTTCGACCATAACATAACCTTCATAACGATTCATTTAACCAAGAAGTAACTGGTGTGTCCGGAAAGACCAACCTAAACCTTCGGTTAATTTAGCGGTCGACAGGAGCAGTTTCGACCATAACATAACCTTCATAACGATTCATTCAACCAAGAAGTAACTGGTGTGTCCGGAAAGACAAACCTAACCCTTCGGTTGATTAAGCGGTCGACAGGAGCAGTTTCGACCATAACATAACCTTCATAACGATTCATTTAACCAAGAAGTAACTGGTGTGTCCGGAAAGACCAACCTAACCCTTCGGTTGATTAAGCGGTCGACAGGAGCAGTTTCGACCATAACATAACCTGTATAACGATTCATTTAACCAAGAAGTAACTGGTGTGTCCAGAAAGACAAACCTAAACCTTCGGTTGATTAAGCGGTCGACAGGAGCAGTTTCGACCATAACATAACCTTCATAACGATTCATTTAACCAAGAAGTAACTGGTGTGTCCGGAAAGACCAACCTAAACCTTCGGTTGATTAAGCGGTCGACAGGAGCAGTTTCGACCATAACATAACCTTCATAACGATTCATTTAACCAAGAAGTAAGTGGTGTGTCCGGAAAGACCAACCTAAACCTTCGGTTGATTAAGCGGTCGACAGGAGCAGTTTCGACCATAACATAACCTTCATAACGATTCATTTAACCAAGAAGTAAGTGGTGTGTCCGGAAAGACAAACCTAAACCTTCGGTTGATTAAGCTGTCGACAGGAGCAGTTTCGACCATAACATAACCTTCATAACGATTCATTTAACCAAGAAGTAACTGGTGTGTCCGGAAAGACCAACCTAAACCTTCGGTTGATTAAGCGGTCGACAGGAGCAGTTTCGACCATAACATAACCTTCATAACGATTCATTTAACCAAGAAGTAACTGGTGTGTCCGGAAACACAAACCTAACCCTTCGGTTGATTAAGCGGTCGACAGGAGCAGTTTCGACCATAACATAACCTTCATAACGATTCATTTAACCAAGATTTAACTGGTGTGTCCGGAATGACAAACCTAACCCTTCGGTTGATTAAGCGGTCGACAGGAGCAGTTTCGACCATAACATAACCTTCATAACGATTCATTTAACCAAGAAGTAACTGGTGTGTCCGGAAAGACCAACCTAACCCTTCGGTTGATTTAGCGGTCGACAGGAGCAGTTTCGACCATAACATAACCTGTATAACGATTCATTTAACCAAGAAGTAACTGGTGTGTCCGGAAAGACAAACCTAAACCTTCGGTTGATTAAGCGGTCGACAGGAGCAGTTTCGACCATAACATAACCTTCATAACGATTCATTTAACCAAGAAGTAACTGGTGTGTCCGGAAAGACCAACCTAAACCTTCGGTTGATTAAGCGGTCGACAGGAGCAGTTTCGACCATAACATAACCTTCATAACGATTCATTTAACCAAGAAGTAAGTGGTGTGTCCGGAAAGACCAACCTAAACCTTCGGTTGATTAAGCGGTCGACAGGAGCAGTTTCGACCATAACATAACCTTCATAACGATTCATTTAACCAAGAAGTAACTGGTGTGTCCGGAAAGACCAACCTAAACCTTCGGTTAATTTAGCGGTCGACAGGAGCAGTTTCGACCATAACATAACCTTCATAACGATTCATTCAACCAAGAAGTAACTGGTGTGTCCGGAAAGACAAACCTAACCCTTCGGTTGATTAAGCGGTCGACAGGAGCAGTTTCGACCATAACATAACCTTCATAACGATTCATTTAACCAAGAAGTAACTGGTGTGTCCGGAAAGACCAACCTAACCCTTCGGTTGATTAAGCGGTCGACAGGAGCAGTTTCGACCATAACATAACCTGTATAACGATTCATTTAACCAAGAAGTAACTGGTGTGTCCAGAAAGACAAACCTAAACCTTCGGTTGATTAAGCGGTCGACAGGAGCAGTTTCGACCATAACATAACCTTCATAACGATTCATTTAACCAAGAAGTAACTGGTGTGTCCGGAAAGACCAACCTAAACCTTCGGTTGATTAAGCGGTCGACAGGAGCAGTTTCGACCATAACATAACCTTCATAACGATTCATTTAACCAAGAAGTAAGTGGTGTGTCCGGAAAGACCAACCTAAACCTTCGGTTGATTAAGCGGTCGACAGGAGCAGTTTCGACCATAACATAACCTTCATAACGATTCATTTAACCAAGAAGTAAGTGGTGTGTCCGGAAAGACAAACCTAAACCTTCGGTTGATTAAGCTGTCGACAGGAGCAGTTTCGACCATAACATAACCTTCATAACGATTCATTTAACCAAGAAGTAACTGGTGTGTCCGGAAAGACCAACCTAAACCTTCGGTTGATTAAGCGGTCGACAGGAGCAGTTTCGACCATAACATAACCTTCATAACGATTCATTTAACCAAGAAGTAACTGGTGTGTCCGGAAACACAAACCTAACCCTTCGGTTGATTAAGCGGTCGACAGGAGCAGTTTCGACCATAACATAACCTTCATAACGATTCATTTAACCAAGATTTAACTGGTGTGTCCGGAATGACAAACCTAACCCTTCGGTTGATTAAGCGGTCGACAGGAGCAGTTTCGACCATAACATAACCTTCATAACGATTCATTTAACCAAGAAGTAACTGGTGTGTCCGGAAAGACCAACCTAACCCTTCGGTTGATTTAGCGGTCGACAGGAGCAGTTTCGACCATAACATAACCTGTATAACGATTCATTTAACCAAGAAGTAACTGGTGTGTCCGGAAAGACAAACCTAAACCTTCGGTTGATTAAGCGGTCGACAGGAGCAGTTTCGACCATAACATAACCTTCATAACGATTCATTTAACCAAGAAGTAACTGGTGTGTCCGGAAAGACCAACCTAAACCTTCGGTTGATTAAGCGGTCGACAGGAGCAGTTTCGACCATAACATAACCTTCATAACGATTCATTTAACCAAGAAGTAAGTGGTGTGTCCGGAAAGACCAACCTAAACCTTCGGTTGATTAAGCGGTCGACAGGAGCAGTTTCGACCATAACATAACCTTCATAACGATTCATTTAACCAAGAAGTAACTGGTGTGTCCGGAAAGACCAACCTAAACCTTCGGTTAATTTAGCGGTCGACAGGAGCAGTTTCGACCATAACATAACCTTCATAACGATTCATTCAACCAAGAAGTAACTGGTGTGTCCGGAAAGACAAACCTAACCCTTCGGTTGATTAAGCGGTCGACAGGAGCAGTTTCGACCATAACATAACCTTCATAACGATTCATTTAACCAAGAAGTAACTGGTGTGTCCGGAAAGACCAACCTAACCCTTCGGTTGATTAAGCGGTCGACAGGAGCAGTTTCGACCATAACATAACCTGTATAACGATTCATTTAACCAAGAAGTAACTGGTGTGTCCAGAAAGACAAACCTAAACCTTCGGTTGATTAAGCGGTCGACAGGAGCAGTTTCGACCATAACATAACCTTCATAACGATTCATTTAACCAAGAAGTAACTGGTGTGTCCGGAAAGACCAACCTAAACCTTCGGTTGATTAAGCGGTCGACAGGAGCAGTTTCGACCATAACATAACCTTCATAACGATTCATTTAACCAAGAAGTAAGTGGTGTGTCCGGAAAGACCAACCTAAACCTTCGGTTGATTAAGCGGTCGACAGGAGCAGTTTCGACCATAACATAACCTTCATAACGATTCATTTAACCAAGAAGTAAGTGGTGTGTCCGGAAAGACAAACCTAAACCTTCGGTTGATTAAGCTGTCGACAGGAGCAGTTTCGACCATAACATAACCTTCATAACGATTCATTTAACCAAGAAGTAACTGGTGTGTCCGGAAAGACCAACCTAAACCTTCGGTTGATTAAGCGGTCGACAGGAGCAGTTTCGACCATAACATAACCTTCATAACGATTCATTTAACCAAGAAGTAACTGGTGTGTCCGGAAACACAAACCTAACCCTTCGGTTGATTAAGCGGTCGACAGGAGCAGTTTCGACCATAACATAACCTTCATAACGATTCATTTAACCAAGATTTAACTGGTGTGTCCGGAATGACAAACCTAACCCTTCGGTTGATTAAGCGGTCGACAGGAGCAGTTTCGACCATAACATAACCTTCATAACGATTCATTTAACCAAGAAGTAACTGGTGTGTCCGGAAAGACAAACCTAAACCTTCGGTTGATTAAGCTGTCGACAGGAGCAGTTTCGACCATAACATAACCTTCATAACGATTCATTTAACCAAGAAGTAACTGGTGTGTCCGGAAAGACCAACCTAAACCTTCGGTTAATTTAGCGGTCGACAGGAGCAGTTTCGACCATAACATAACCTTCATAACGATTCATTTAACCAAGAAGTAACTGGTGTGTCCGGAAAGACCAACCTAACCCTTCGGTTGATTAAGCGGTCGACAGGAGCAGTTTCGACCATAACATAACCTGTATAACGATTCATTTAACCAAGAAGTAACTGGTGTGTCCAGAAAGACAAACCTAAACCTTCGGTTGATTAAGCGGTCGACAGGAGCAGTTTCGACCATAACATAACCTTCATAACGATTCATTTAACCAAGAAGTAACTGGTGTGTCCGGAAAGACCAACCTAAACCTTCGGTTGATTAAGCGGTCGACAGAAGCAGTTTCGACCATAACATAACCTTCATAACGATTCATTTAACCAAGAAGTAACGGGTGTGTCCGGAAAGACCAACCTAAACCTTCGGTTGAATAAGCGGTCGACAGGAGCAGTTTCGACCATAACATAACCTTCATAACGATTCATTTAACCAAGAAGTAACGGGTGTGTCCGGAAAGACCAACCTAAACCTTCGGTTGATTAAGCGGTCGACAGGAGCAGTTTCGACCATAACATAACCTTCATAACGATTCATTTAACCAAGAAGTAACTGGTGTGTCCGGAAAGACCAACCTAACCCTTCGGTTGATTTAGCGGTCGACCTAACCTTCATAACGATTCATTTAACCAAGAAGTAACTGGTGTGTCCGGAAAGACAAACCTAACCCTTCGGTTGATTAAGCGGTCGACAGGAGCAGTTTCGACCATAACATAACCTTCATAACGATTCATTTAACCAAGATTTAACTGGTGTGTCCGGAATGACAAACCTAACCCTTCGGTTGATTAAGCGGTCGACAGGAGCAGTTTCGACCATAACATAACCTTCATAACGATTCATTTAACCAAGAAGTAACTGGTGTGTCCGGAAAGGCCAACCTAAACCTTCGGTTGATTAAGCGGTGGACAGGAGCAGTTTTGACCATAACATAACCTTCATAACGATTCATTTAACCAAGAAGTAACTGGTGTGTCCGGAAAGACCAACCTAAACCTTCGGTTGATTAAGCGGTCGACAGGAGCAGTTTCGACCATAACATAACCTTCATAACGATTCATTTAACCAAGAAGTAACTGGTGTGTCCGGAAAGACAAACCTAATCCTTCGGTTGATTAAGCGGTCGACAGGAGCAGTTTCGACCATAACATAACCTTCATAACGATTCATTTAACCAAGAAGTAACTGGTGTGTCCGGAAAGACCAACCTAACCCTTCGGTTGATTTAGCGGTCGACAGGAGCAGTTTCGACCATAACATAACCTGTATAACGATTCATTTAACCAAGAAGTAACTGGTGTGTCCGGAAAGACAAACCTAAACCTTCGGTTGATTAAGCGGTCGACAGGAGCAGTTTCGACCATAACATAACCTTCATAACGATTCATTTAACCAAGAAGTAACTGGTGTGTCCGGAAAGACCAACCTAAACCTTCGGTTGATTAAGCGGTCGACAGGAGCAGTTTCGACCATAACATAACCTTCATAACGATTCATTTAACCAAGAAGTAAGTGGTGTGTCCGGAAAGACCAACCTAAACCTTCGGTTGATTAAGCGGTCGACAGGAGCAGTTTCGACCATAACATAACCTTCATAACGATTCATTTAACCAAGAAGTAACTGGTGTGTCCGGAAAGACCAACCTAAACCTTCGGTTAATTTAGCGGTCGACAGGAGCAGTTTCGACCATAACATAACCTTCATAACGATTCATTCAACCAAGAAGTAACTGGTGTGTCCGGAAAGACAAACCTAACCCTTCGGTTGATTAAGCGGTCGACAGGAGCAGTTTCGACCATAACATAACCTTCATAACGATTCATTTAACCAAGAAGTAACTGGTGTGTCCGGAAAGACCAACCTAACCCTTCGGTTGATTAAGCGGTCGACAGGAGCAGTTTCGACCATAACATAACCTGTATAACGATTCATTTAACCAAGAAGTAACTGGTGTGTCCAGAAAGACAAACCTAAACCTTCGGTTGATTAAGCGGTCGACAGGAGCAGTTTCGACCATAACATAACCTTCATAACGATTCATTTAACCAAGAAGTAACTGGTGTGTCCGGAAAGACCAACCTAAACCTTCGGTTGATTAAGCGGTCGACAGAAGCAGTTTCGACCATAACATAACCTTCATAACGATTCATTTAACCAAGAAGTAACGGGTGTGTCCGGAAAGACCAACCTAAACCTTCGGTTGATTAAGTGGTCGACAGGAGCAGTTTCGACCATAACATAACCTTCATAACGATTCATTTAACCAAGAAGTAACTGGTGTGTCCGGAAAGACCAACCTAAACCTTCGGTTGATTAAGCGGTCGACAGGAGCAGTTTCGACCATAACATAACCTTCATAACGATTCATTTAACCAAGAAGTAACTGGTGTGTCCGGAAAGACAAACCTAACCCTTCGGTTGATTAAGCGGTCGACAGGAGCAGTTTCGACCATAACATAACCTTCATAACGATTCATTTAACCAAGATTTAACTGGTGTGTCCGGAATGACAAACCTAACCCTTCGGTTGATTAAGCGGTCGACAGGAGCAGTTTCGACCATAACATAACCTTCATAACGATTCATTTAACCAAGAAGTAACTGGTGTGTCCGGAAAGACCAACCTAAACCTTCGGTTGATTAAGCGGTGGACAGGAGCAGTTTCGACCATAACATAACCTTCATAACGATTCATTTAACCAAGAAGTAACTGGTGTGTCCGGAAAGACAAACCTAACCCTTTGGTTGATTAAGCGGTCGACAGAAGCAGTTTCGACCATAACATAACCTTCATAACGATTCATTTAACCAAGAAGTAACTGGTGTGTCCGGAAAGACAAACCTAAACCTTCGGTTGATTAAGCTGTCGACAGGAGCAGTTTCGACCATAACATAACTTTCATAACGATTCATTTAACCAAGAAGTAACTGGTGTGTCCGGAAAGACCAACCTAAACCTTCGGTTGATTAAGCGGTCGACAGGAGCAGTTTCGACCATAACATAACCTTCATAACGATTCATTTAACCAAGAAGTAACTGGTGTGTCCGGAAAGACAAACCTAAACCTTCGGTTGATTAAGCTGTCGACAGGAGCAGTTTCGACCATAACATAACCTTCATAACGATTCATTTAACCAAGAAGTAACTGGTGTGTCCGGAAAGACCAACCTAAACCTTCGGTTGATTAAGCGGTCGACAGGAGCAGTTTCGACCATAACATAACCTTCATAACGATTCATTTAACCAAGAAGTAACTGGTGTGTCCGGAAAGACAAACCTAACCCTTCGGTTGATTAAGCGGTCGACAGGAGCAGTTTCGACCATAACATAACCTTCATAACGATTCATTTAACCAAGATTTAACTGGTGTGTCCGGAATGACAAACCTAACCCTTCGGTTGATTAAGCGGTCGACAGGAGCAGTTTCGACCATAACATAACCTTCATAACGATTCATTTAACCAAGAAGTAACTGGTGTGTCCGGAAAGACCAACCTAAACCTTCGGTTGATTAAGCGGTGGACAGGAGCAGTTTTGACCATAACATAACCTTCATAACGATTCATTTAACCAAGAAGTAACTGGTGTGTCCGGAAAGACCAACCTAAACCTTCGGTTGATTAGGCGGTCGACAGGAGCAGTTTCGACCATAACATAACCTTCATAACGATTCATTTAACCAAGAAGTAACTGGTGTGTCCGGAAAGACAAACCTAATCCTTCGGTTGATTAAGCGGTCGACAGGAGCAGTTTCGACCATAACATAACCTTCATAACGATTCATTTAACCAAGAAGTAACTGGTGTGTCCGGAAAGACCAACCTAACCCTTCGGTTGATTTAGCGGTCGACAGGAGCAGTTTCGACCATAACATAACCTGTATAACGATTCATTTAACCAAGAAGTAACTGGTGTGTCCGGAAAGACAAACCTAAACCTTCGGTTGATTAAGCGGTCGACAGGAGCAGTTTCGACCATAACATAACCTTCATAACGATTCATTTAACCAAGAAGTAACTGGTGTGTCCGGAAAGACCAACCTAAACCTTCGGTTGATTAAGCGGTCGACAGGAGCAGTTTCGACCATAACATAACCTTCATAACGATTCATTTAACCAAGAAGTAAGTGGTGTGTCCGGAAAGACCAACCTACACCTAAGAAGTAAGTGGTGTGTCCGGAAAGACCAACCTAAACCTTCGGTTGATTAAGCGGTTGACAGGAGCAGTTTCGACCATAACATAACCTTCATAACGATTCATTTAACCAAGATTTAACTGGTGTGTCCGGAATGACAAACCTAACCCTTCGGTTGATTAAGCGGTCGACAGGAGCAGTTTCGACCATAACATAACCTTCATAACGATTCATTTAACCAAGAAGTAACTGGTGTGTCCGGAAAGACCAACCTAAACCTTCGGTTGATTAAGCGGTGGACAGGAGCAGTTTTGACCATAACATAACCTTCATAACGATTTATTTAACCAAGAAGTAACTGGTGTGTCCGGAAAGACCAACCTAAACCTTCGGTTGATTAAGCGGTCGACAGGAGCAGTTTCGACCATAACATAACCTTCATAACGATTCATTTAACCAAGAAGTAACTGGTGTGTCCGGAAAGACAAACCTAATCCTTCGGTTGATTAAGCGGTCGACAGGAGCAGTTTCGACCATAACATAACCTTCATAACGATTCATTTAACCAAGAAGTAACTCGTGTGTCCGGAAAGACCAACCTAACCCTTCGGTTGATTTAGCGGTCGACAGGAGCAGTTTCGACCATAACATAACCTGTATAACGATTCATTTAACCAAGAAGTAACTGGTGTGTCCGGAAAGACAAACCTAAACCTTCGGTTGATTAAGCGGTCGACAGGAGCAGTTTCGACCATAACATAACCTTCATAACGATTCATTTAACCAAGAAGTAACTGGTGTGTCCGGAAAGACCAACCTAAACCTTCGGTTGATTAAGCGGTCGACAGGAGCAGTTTCGACCATAACATAACCTTCATAACGATTCATTTAACCAAGAAGTAAGTGGTGTGTCCGGAAAGACCAACCTAAACCTTCGGTTGATTAAGCGGTCGACAGGAGCAGTTTCGACCATAACATAACCTTCATAACGATTCATTTAACCAAGAAGTAACTGGTGTGTCCGGAAAGACCAACCTAAACCTTCGGTTAATTTAGCGGTCGACAGGAGCAGTTTCGACCATAACATAACCTTCATAACGATTCATTCAACCAAGAAGTAACTGGTGTGTCCGGAAAGACAAACCTAACCCTTCGGTTGATTAAGCGGTCGACAGGAGCAGTTTCGACCATAACATAACCTTCATAACGATTCATTTAACCAAGAAGTAACTGGTGTGTCCGGAAAGACCAACCTAACCCTTCGGTTGATTAAGCGGTCGACAGGAGCAGTTTCGACCATAACATAACCTGTATAACGATTCATTTAACCAAGAAGTAACTGGTGTGTCCAGAAAGACAAACCTAAACCTTCGGTTGATTAAGCGGTCGACAGGAGCAGTTTCGACCATAACATAACCTTCATAACGATTCATTTAACCAAGAAGTAACTGGTGTGTCCGGAAAGACCAACCTAAACCTTCGGTTGATTAAGCGGTCGACAGAAGCAGTTTCGACCATAACATAACCTTCATAACGATTCATTTAACCAAGAAGTAACGGGTGTGTCCGGAAAGACCAACCTAAACCTTCGGTTGATTAAGTGGTCGACAGGAGCAGTTTCGACCATAACATAACCTTCATAACGATTCATTTAACCAAGAAGTAACTGGTGTGTCCGGAAAGACCAACCTAAACCTTCGGTTGATTAAGCGGTCGACAGGAGCAGTTTCGACCATAACATAACCTTCATAACGATTCATTTAACCAAGAAGTAACTGGTGTGTCCGGAAAGACAAACCTAACCCTTCGGTTGATTAAGCGGTCGACAGGAGCAGTTTCGACCATAACATAACCTTCATAACGATTCATTTAACCAAGATTTAACTGGTGTGTCTGGAATGACAAACCTAACCCTTCGGTTGATTAAGCGGTCGACAGGAGCAGTTTCGACCATAACATAACCTTCATAACGATTCATTTAACCAAGAAGTAACTGGTGTGTCCGGAAAGACCAACCTAAACCTTCGGTTGATTAAGCGGTGGACAGGAGCAGTTTCGACCATAACATAACCTTCATAACGATTCATTTAACCAAGAAGTAACTGGTGTGTCCGGAAAGACAAACCTAACCCTTCGGTTGATTAAGCGGTCGACAGGAGCAGTTTCGACCATAACATAACCTTCATAACGATTCATTTAACCAAGATTTAACTGGTGTGTCCGGAATGACAAACCTAACCCTTCGGTTGATTAAGCGGTCGACAGAAGCAGTTTCGACCATAACATAACCTTCATAACGATTCATTTAACCAAGAAGTAACTGGTGTGTCCGGAAAGACAAACCTAAACCTTCGGTTGATTAAGCTGTCGACAGGAGCAGTTTCGACCATAACATAACTTTCATAACGATTCATTTAACCAAGAAGTAACTGGTGTGTCCGGAAAGACCAACCTAAACCTTCGGTTGATTAAGCGGTCGACAGGAGCAGTTTCGACCATAACATAACCTTCATAACGATTCATTTAACCAAGAAGTAACTGGTGTGTCCGGAAAGACAAACCTAACCCTTCGGTTGATTAAGCGGTCGACAGGAGCAGTTTCGACCATAACATAACCTTCATAACGATTCATTTAACCAAGATTTAACTGGTGTGTCCGGAATGACAAACCTAACCCTTCGGTTGATTAAGCGGTCGACAGGAGCAGTTTCGACCATAACATAACCTTCATAACGATTCATTTAACCAAGAAGTAACTGGTGTGTCCGGAAAGACCAACCTAAACCTTCGGTTGATTAAGCGGTGGACAGAAGCAGTTTTGACCATAACATAACCTTCATAACGATTCATTTAACCAAGAAGTAACTGGTGTGTCCGGAAAGACCAACCTAAACCTTCGGTTGATTAAGCGGTCGACAGAAGCAGTTTTGACCATAACATAACCTTCATAACGATTCATTTAACCAAGAAGTAACGGGTGTGTCCGGAAAGACCAACCTAAACCTTCGGTTGATTAAGCGGTCGACAGAAGCAGTTTCGACCATAACATAACCTTCATAACGATTCATTTAACCAAGAAGTAACTGGTGTGTCCGGAATGACAAACCTAACCCTTCGGTTGATTAAGCGGTCGACAGGAGCAGTTTCGACCATAACATAACCTTCATAACGATTCATTTAACCAAGAAGTAACTGGTGTGTCCGGAAAGACCAACCTAAACCTTTGGTTGATTAAGCGGTGGACAGGAGCAGTTTTGACCATAACATAACCTTCATAACGATTCATTTAACCAAGAAGTAACTGGTGTGTCCGGAAAGACCAACCTAAACCTTCGGTTTATTAAGCGGTCGACAGGAGCAGTTTCGACCATAACATAACCTTCATAACGATTCATTTAACCAAGAAGTAACTGGTGTGTCCGGAAAGACAAACCTAATCCTTCGGTTGATTAAGCGGTCGACAGGAGCAGTTTCGACCATAACATAACCTTCATAACGATCCATTTAACCAAGAAGTAACTGGTGTGTCCGGAAAGACCAACCTAACCCTTCGGTTGATTTAGCGGTCGACAGGAGCAGTTTCGACCATAACATAACCTGTATAACGATTCATTTAACCAAGAAGTAACTGGTGTGTCCGGAAAGACAAACCTAAACCTTCGGTTGATTAAGCGGTCGACAGGAGCAGTTTCGACCATAACATAACCTTCATAACGATTCATTTAACCAAGAAGTAACTGGTGTGTCCGGAAAGACCAACCTAAACCTTCGGTTGATTAAGCGGTCGACAGGAGCAGTTTCGACCATAACATAACCTTCATAACGATTCATTTAACCAAGAAGTAAGTGGTGTGTCCGGAAAGACCAACCTAAACCTTCGGTTGATTAAGCGGTCGACAGGAGCAGTTTCGACCATAACATAACCTTCATAACGATTCATTTAACCAAGAAGTAACTGGTGTGTCCGGAAAGACCAACCTAAACCTTCGGTTAATTTAGCGGTCGACAGGAGCAGTTTCGACCATAACATAACCTTCATAACGATTCATTCAACCAAGAAGTAACTGGTGTGTCCGGAAAGACAAACCTAACCCTTCGGTTGATTAAGCGGTCGACAGGAGCAGTTTCGACCATAACATAACCTTCATAACGATTCATTTAACCAAGAAGTAACTGGTGTGTCCGGAAAGACCAACCTAAACCTTGGTTGATTAAGCGGTCGACAGGAGCAGTTTCGACCATAACATAACCTTCATAACGATTCATTTAACCAAGAAGTAAGTGGTGTGTCCGGAAAGACCAACCTAAACCTTCGGTTGATTAAGCGGTCGACAGGAGCAGTTTCGACCATAACATAACCTTCATAACGATTCATTTAACCAAGAAGTAACTGGTGTGTCCGGAAAGACCAACCTAAACCTTCGGTTAATTTAGCGGTCGACAGGAGCAGTTTCGACCATAACATAACCTTCATAACGATCCATTTAACCAAGAAGTAACTGGTGTGTCCGGAAAGACCAACCTAACCCTTCGGTTGATTTAGCGGTCGACAGGAGCAGTTTCGACCATAACATAACCTGTATAACGATTCATTTAACCAAGAAGTAACTGGTGTGTCCGGAAAGACAAACCTAAACCTTCGGTTGATTAAGCGGTCGACAGGAGCAGTTTCGACCATAACATAACCTTCATAACGATTCATTTAACCAAGAAGTAACTGGTGTGTCCGGAAAGACCAACCTAAACCTTCGGTTGATTAAGCGGTCGACAGGAGCAGTTTCGACCATAACATAACCTTCATAACGATTCATTTAACCAAGAAGTAAGTGGTGTGTCCGGAAAGACCAACCTAAACCTTCGGTTGATTAAGCGGTCGACAGGAGCAGTTTCGACCATAACATAACCTTCATAACGATTCATTTAACCAAGAAGTAACTGGTGTGTCCGGAAAGACCAACCTAAACCTTCGGTTAATTTAGCGGTCGACAGGAGCAGTTTCGACCATAACATAACCTTCATAACGATTCATTCAACCAAGAAGTAACTGGTGTGTCCGGAAAGACAAACCTAACCCTTCGGTTGATTAAGCGGTCGACAGGAGCAGTTTCGACCATAACATAACCTTCATAACGATTCATTTAACCAAGAAGTAACTGGTGTGTCCGGAAAGACCAACCTAAACCTTCGGTTGATTAAGCGGTCGACAGGAGCAGTTTCGACCATAACATAACCTTCATAACGATTCATTTAACCAAGAAGTAAGTGGTGTGTCCGGAAAGACCAACCTAAACCTTCGGTTGATTAAGCGGTCGACAGGAGCAGTTTCGACCATAACATAACCTTCATAACGATTCATTTAACCAAGAAGTAACTGGTGTGTCCGGAAAGACCAACCTAAACCTTCGGTTAATTTAGCGGTCGACAGGAGCAGTTTCGACCATAACATAACCTTCATAACGATTCATTCAACCAAGAAGTAACTGGTGTGTCCGGAAAGACAAACCTAACCCTTCGGTTGATTAAGCGGTCGACAGGAGCAGTTTCGACCATAACATAACCTTCATAACGATTCATTTAACCAAGAAGTAACTGGTGTGTCCGGAAAGACCAACCTAACCCTTCGGTTGATTAAGCGGTCGACAGGAGCAGTTTCGACCATAACATAACCTGTATAACGATTCATTTAACCAAGAAGTAACTGGTGTGTCCAGAAAGACAAACCTAAACCTTCGGTTGATTAAGCGGTCGACAGGAGCAGTTTCGACCATAACATAACCTTCATAACGATTCATTTAACCAAGAAGTAACTGGTGTGTCCGGAAAGACCAACCTAAACCTTCGGTTGATTAAGCGGTCGACAGAAGCAGTTTCGACCATAACATAACCTTCATAACGATTCATTTAACCAAGAAGTAACGGGTGTGTCCGGAAAGACCAACCTAAACCTTCGGTTGATTAAGTGGTCGACAGGAGCAGTTTCGACCATAACATAACCTTCATAACGATTCATTTAACCAAGAAGTAACTGGTGTGTCCGGAAAGACCAACCTAAACCTTCGGTTGATTAAGCGGTCGAAAGGAGCAGTTTCGACCATAACATAACCTTCATAACGATTCATTTAACCAAGAAGTAACTGGTGTGTCCGGAAAGACAAACCTAACCCTTCGGTTGATTAAGCGGTCGACAGGAGCAGTTTCGACCATAACATAACCTTCATAACGATTCATTTAACCAAGATTTAACTGGTGTGTCCGGAATGACAAACCTAACCCTTCGGTTGATTAAGCGGTCGACAGGAGCAGTTTCGACCATAACATAACCTTCATAACGATTCATTTAACCAAGAAGTAACTGGTGTGTCCGGAAAGACCAACCTAAACCTTCGGTTGATTAAGCGGTGGACAGGAGCAGTTTCGACCATAACATAACCTTCATAACGATTCATTTAACCAAGAAGTAACTGGTGTGTCCGGAAAGACAAACCTAACCCTTCGGTTGATTAAGCGGTCGACAGGAGCAGTTTCGACCATAACATAACCTTCATAACGATTCATTTAACCAAGATTTAACTGGTGTGTCCGGAATGACAAACCTAACCCTTCGGTTGATTAAGCGGTCGACAGAAGCAGTTTCGACCATAACATAACCTTCATAACGATTCATTTAACCAAGAAGTAACTGGTGTGTCCGGAAAGACAAACCTAAACCTTCGGTTGATTAAGCTGTCGACAGGAGCAGTTTCGACCATAACATAACTTTCATAACGATTCATTTAACCAAGAAGTAACTGGTGTGTCCGGAAAGACCAACCTAAACCTTCGGTTGATTAAGCGGTCGACAGGAGCAGTTTCGACCATAACATAACCTTCATAACGATTCATTTAACCAAGAAGTAACTGGTGTGTCCGGAAAGACAAACCTAACCCTTCGGTTGATTAAGCGGTCGACAGGAGCAGTTTCGACCATAACATAACCTTCATAACGATTCATTTAACCAAGATTTAACTGGTGTGTCCGGAATGACAAACCTAACCCTTCGGTTGATTAAGCGGTCGACAGGAGCAGTTTCGACCATAACATAACCTTCATAACGATTCATTTAACCAAGAAGTAACTGGTGTGTCCGGAAAGACCAACCTAAACCTTCGGTTGATTAAGCGGTGGACAGGAGCAGTTTTGACCATAACATAACCTTCATAACGATTCATTTAACCAAGAAGTAACTGGTGTGTCCGGAAAGACCAACCTAAACCTTCGGTTGATTAAGCGGTCGACAGAAGCAGTTTTGACCATAACATAACCTTCATAACGATTCATTTAACCAAGAAGTAACGGGTGTGTCCGGAAAGACCAACCTAAACCTTCGGTTGATTAAGCGGTCGACAGAAGCAGTTTCGACCATAACATAACCTTCATAACGATTCATTTAACCAAGAAGTAACTGGTGTGTCCGGAAAGACCAACCTAAACCTTCGGTTGATTAAGCGGTCGACAGGAGCAGTTTCGACCATAACATAACCTTCATAACGATTCATTTAACCAAGAAGTAACTGGTGTGTCCGGAAAGACAAACCTAACCCTTCGGTTGATTAAGCGGTCGACAGGAGCAGTTTCGACCATAACATAACCTTCATAACGATTCATTTAACCAAGATTTAACTGGTGTGTCCGGAATGACAAACCTAACCCTTCGGTTGATTAAGCGGTCGACAGGAGCAGTTTCGACCATAACATAACCTTCATAAAGAATTCATTTAACCAAGAAATAACTGGTGTGTCCGGAAAGACCAACCTAAACCTTCGGTTGATTAAGCGGTGGTCAGGAGCAGTTTCGACCATAACATAACCTTCATAACGATTCATTTAACCAAGAAGTAACTGGTGTGTCCGGAAAGACAAACCTAACCCTTCGGTTGATTAAGCGGTCGACAGGAGCAGTTTCGACCATAACATAACCTTCATAACGATTCATTTAACCAAGAAGTAACTGGTGTGTCCGGAATGACAAACCTAACCCTTCGGTTGATTAAGCGGTCGACAGGAGCAGTTTCGACCATAACATAACCTTCATAACGATTCATTTAACCAAGATTTAACTGGTGTGTCCGGAATGACAAACCTAACCCTTCGGTTGATTAAGCGGTCGACAGGAGCAGTTTCGACCATAACATAACCTTCATAACGATTCATTTAACCAAGAAGTAACTGGTGTGTCCGGAAAGACAAACCTAAACCTTCGGTTGATTAAGCTGTCGACAGGAGCAGTTTCGACCATAACATAACCTTCATAACGATTCATTTAACCAAGAAGTAACTGGTGTGTCCGGAAAGACAAACCTAAACCTTCGGTTGATTAAGCGGTCGACAGGAGCAGTTTCGACCATAACATAACCTTCATAACGATTCATTTAACCAAGAAGTAACTGGTGTGTCCGGAAAGACAAACCTAACCCTTCGGTTGATTAAGCGGTCGACAGGAGCAGTTTCGACCATAACATAACCTTCATAACGATTCATTTAACCAAGATTTAACTGGTGTGTCCGGAATGACAAACCTAACCCTTCGGTTGATTAAGCGGTCGACAGGAGCAGTTTCGACCATAACATAACCTTCATACCGATTCATTTAACCAAGAAGTAACTGGTGTGTCCGGAAAGACCAACCTAAACCTTCGGTTGATTAAGCGGTCGACAGGAGCAGTTTCGACCATAACATAACCTTCATAACGATTCATTTAACCAAGAAGTAACTGGTGTGTCCGGAAAGACAAACCTAAACCTTCGGTTGATTAAGCTGTCGACAGGAGCAGTTTCGACCATAACATAACCTTCATAACGATTCATTTAACCAAGAAGTAACTGGTGTGTCCGGAAAGACCAACCTAAACCTTCGGTTGATTAAGCGGTCGACAGGAGCAGTTTCGACCATAACATAACCTTCATAACGATTCATTTAACCAAGAAGTAACTGGTGTGTCCGGAAAGACAAACCTAACCCTTCGGTTGATTAAGCGGTCGACAGGAGCAGTTTCGACCATAACATAACCTTCATAACGATTCATTTAACCAAGATTTAACTGGTGTGTCCGGAATGACAAACCTAACCCTTCGGTTGATTAAGCGGTCGACAGGAGCAGTTTCGACCATAACATAACCTTCATAACGATTCATTTAACCAAGAAGTAACTGGTGTGTCCGGAAAGACCAACCTAAACCTTCGGTTGATTAAGCGGTGGACAGGAGCAGTTTTGACCATAACATAACCTTCATAACGATTCATTTAACCAAGAAGTAACTGGTGTGTCCGGAAAGACCAACCTAAACCTTCGGTTGATTAAGCGGTGGACAGGAGCAGTTTTGACCATAACATAACCTTCACAACGATTCATTTAACCAAGAAGTAACTGGTGTGTCCGGAAAGACCAACCTAAACCTTCGGTTGATTAAGCGGTCGACAGGAGCAGTTTCGACCATAACATAACCTTCATAACGATTCATTTAACCAAGAAGTAACTGGTGTGTCCGGAAAGACAAACCTAATCCTTCGGTTGATTAAGCGGTCGACAGGAGCAGTTTCGACCATAACATAACCTTCATAACGATTCATTTAACCAAGAAGTAACTGGTGTGTCCGGAAAGACCAACCTAACTCTTCGGTTGATTTAGCGGTCGACAGGAGCAGTTTCGACCATAACATAACCTTCATAACGATTCATTTAACCAAGAAGTAACTGGTGTGTCCGGAAAGACAAACCTAAACCTTCGGTTGATTAAGCGGTCGACAGGAGCAGTTTCGACCATAACATAACCTTCATAACGATTCATTTAACCAAGAAGTAACTGGTGTGTCCGGAAAGACCAACCTAAACCTTCGGTTGATTAAGCGGTCGACAGGAGCAGTTTCGACCATAACATAACCTTCATAACGATTCATTTAACCAAGAAGTAAGTGGTGTGTCCGGAAAGACCAACCTAAACCTTCGGTTGATTAAGCGGTCGACAGGAGCAGTTTCGACCATAACATAACCTTCATAACGATTCATTTAACCAAGAAGTAACTGGTGTGTCCGGAAAGACAAACCTAACCCTTCGGTTGATTAAGCGGTCGACAGGAGCAGTTTCGACCATAACATAACCTTCATAACGATTCATTTAACCAAGAAGTAACTGGTGTGTCCGGAAAGACCAACCTAAACCTTCGGTTGATTAAGCGGTCGACAGGAGCAGTTTCGACCATAACATAACCTTCATAACGATTCATTTAACCAAGAAGTAAGTGGTGTGTCCGGAAAGACCAACCTAAACCTTCGGTTGATTAAGCGGTCGACAGGAGCAGTTTCGACCATAACATAACCTTCATAACGATTCATTTAACCAAGAAGTAACTGGTGTGTCCGGAAAGACAAACCTAACCCTTCGGTTGATTAAGCGGTCGACAGGAGCAGTTTCGACCATAACATAACCTTCATAACGATTCATTTAACCAAGATTTAACTGGTGTGTCCGGAATGACAAACCTAACCCTTCGGTTGATTAAGCGGTCGACAGGAGCAGTTTCGACCATAACATAACCTTCATAACGATTCATTTAACCAAGAAGTAACTGGTGTGTCCGGAAAGACCAACCTAAACCTTCGGTTGATTAAGCGGTGGACAGGAGCAGTTTTGACCATAACATAACCTTCATAACGATTCATTTAACCAAGAAGTAACTGGTGTGTCCGGAAAGACCAACCTAAACCTTCGGTTGATTAAGCGGTCGACAGGAGCAGTTTCGACCATAACATAACCTTCATAACGATTCATTTAACCAAGAAGTAACTGGTGTGTCCGGAAAGACAAACCTAATCCTTCGGTTGATTAAGCGGTCGACAGGAGCAGTTTCGACCATAACATAACCTTCATAACGATTCATTTAACCAAGAAGTAACTGGTGTGTCCGGAAAGACCAACCTAACCCTTCGGTTGATTTAGCGGTCGACAGGAGCAGTTTCGACCATAACATAACCTGTATAACGATTCATTTAACCAAGAAGTAACTGGTGTGTCCGGAAAGACAAACCTAAACCTTCGGTTGATTAAGCGGTCGACAGGAGCAGTTTCGACCATAACATAACCTTCATAACGATTCATTTAACCAAGAAGTAACTGGTGTGTCCGGAAAGACCAACCTAAACCTTCGGTTGATTAAGCGGTCGACAGGAGCAGTTTCGACCATAACATAACCTTCATAACGATTCATTTAACCAAGAAGTAAGTGGTGTGTCCGGAAAGACCAACCTAAACCTTCGGTTGATTAAGCGGTCGACAGGAGCAGTTTCGACCATAACATAACCTTCAAAACGATTCATTTAACCAAGAAGTAACTGGTGTGTCCGGAAAGACCAACCTAAACCTTCGGTTAATTTAGCGGTCGACAGGAGCAGTTTCGACCATAACATAACCTTCATAACGATTCATTCAACCAAGAAGTAACTGGTGTGTCCGGAAAGACAAACCTAACCCTTCGGTTGATTAAGCGGTCGACAGGAGCAGTTTCGACCATAACATAACCTTCATAACGATTCATTTAACCAAGAAGTAACTGGTGTGTCCGGAAAGACCAACCTAACCCTTCGGTTGATTAAGCGGTCGACAGGAGCAGTTTCGACCATAACATAACCTGTATAACGATTCATTTAACCAAGAAGTAACTGGTGTGTCCAGAAAGACAAACCTAAACCTTCGGTTGATTAAGCGGTCGACAGGAGCAGTTTCGACCATAACATAACCTTCATAACGATTCATTTAACCAAGAAGTAACTGGTGTGTCCGGAAAGACCAACCTAAACCTTCGGTTGATTAAGCGGTCGACAGAAGCAGTTTCGACCATAACATAACCTTCATAACGATTCATTTAACCAAGAAGTAACGGGTGTGTCCGGAAAGACCAACCTAAACCTTCGGTTGATTAAGTGGTCGACAGGAGCAGTTTCGACCATAACATAACCTTCATAACGATTCATTTAACCAAGAAGTAACTGGTGTGTCCGGAAAGACCAACCTAAACCTTCGGTTGATTAAGCGGTGGACAGGAGCAGTTTCGACCATAACATAACCTTCATAACGATTCATTTAACCAAGAAGTAACTGGTGTGTCCGGAAAGACAAACCTAACCCTTCGGTTGATTAAGCGGTCGACAGGAGCAGTTTCGACCATAACATAACCTTCATAACGATTCATTTAACCAAGAAGTAACTGGTGTGTCCGGAAAGACAAACCTAACCCTTCGGTTGATTAAGCGGTCGACAGGAGCAGTTTCGACCATAACATAACCTTCATAACGATTCATGTCATAATATGTCAGATGTCAGTGAAATGTTTACTTGTTTACTATTGTCTTAACTATGTGTTAATATGTATAAATTATATTCTAATTCTTAAACTATATAATTGCGTACAATTAATATATCAATGGCGACGAGTGAAAACATCAATGTAACTCAGGACAAGGAGATCCTCGAGAAGCAGATGGAACAATGGAAGAAGATGCGTGCATCTTTAAAAGGTAGAATTACAAGATTGTACAATTATTTTAATTCTAATCAAAATGTAAAATTTAATGACGTGACAGCGAGAGTAAAAACATTAGAAGACTGTTGGACACGGGTCCTAAAAGTACAGGATCAAATAGAGCAGTCTTTGGATGATGTCAGTCAGGTTGAAAGTGAAATAAAGGAAATAAAGTTTAACATTGGAGACCTGAAAGCATTACAAATAAAAGAAACACAGCTAAAGAAATTGGACGAACTATTAAACAACTTTAAAGATATATTTCAACATGATATTGGCGTCATTCCAAATTTTAAAGCAAAATTCCAGCTGACAGATAACGCAAGACCAATCTTCCACAAGGCCCGGGCAGTCCCGTTCGCACTAAAAAGTAAAATAGAAGCGGAACTCAACCGTTTAGAGAAAGACGGAATCATTTCAAAAGTAGAGTGCAGTGATTGGGGTACACCAGTTGTTCCTGTGGTTAAACCGAACGGAGCTGTCAGAATATGCGCTGATTTCAAGGTGACGGTAAACAAGCTGATTAAGAACGATGTGTTTCCTATCCCAAGGATTGAAGACATATTTGCAAAGATGACAGGGGGAAAATTGTTTTGCACACTTGATATCAGTAATGCCTACCTTCACATGCTTGTAGATGATGAAAGTGCTGCAATGCAAACTTTAAGTACTCATAAAGGAACTTACAGGGTCAACAGGTTGATGTTTGGAATAAAGGTAGCCCCATCGATATGGAATCGATTTATGGACCAGCTGTTACAAGGACTTGACGGAGTTGCATACTTTTTTGACGACATTATTGTACAAGGACAAAGTGAAACGATGCTACTTCAGCGATTAACATCCGTATTTAAAAGATTGAGGGACAATAACCTACGACTCAACAGAGACAAGTGCAAGTTTCTGAGGAAGAAAATTGAATATTTAGGACACACTGTGGACGAAAACGGACTTCACAAATCACCCGACAAAATTAAAGCTATTAAGGAAGTGAGACCACCAACAAACATTAACGAACTTCGAACATTCCTGGGTCTGGCGAATTATTATATTAATTTGTACCTCATTTGGCAACAATTTTACAACCTCTAACAAAATTTTTACGCAAAGGATCAAGCTTTACTTGGACAAAAGAAAGTCAAAACTGTTTTGAGCTAGTTAAAAAGGAACTGACATGTGATAAGACTTTAATACATTACAACCCAGAATTAGAACTTGTGTTAGCGACGGATGCGTCTCCAGTCGGGTTAGGTGCTGTATTGAGTCACAGATTTAAGGATGGATCGGAGCGGCCCATTGCTTTTGCATCTCGATCTTTAACAAGAAGTGAGGCCAACTACAGTCAGATAGATAAAGAAGCAACGGCAATAAACTGGGGGCTGAAGAAGTTTTTCCAGTACTGCTATGGACGAAAGTTTATTTTAATCACGGACCATAAACCTCTATTATCAATATTCAATCCAGAAACAACATTACCAACCATATCAGCTACCCGAATATTTAATTATGCTCACTTTTTGGCAGGTTTTGACTATAAAATTGAATTTAGAGACTCAAAGGCGAATGCAAATGCTGATTTTTTATCAAGATTCCCGGTAGAGGAACCAAAGTCAGTTCACATGAAGGATGATAGTGAATGGTATCAACTTAATCAGCTGGAAGTAATGCCGGTGAACCCAGAACGAATTGCGAAAGCTACAGAGCAGGACCACGAGTTGAAGGAAATCTTAAACAGGTTGGAGAAAGGGAAAACAATGAAAGAACTTGGATTCAAAGACAACGAAGTTACGCTACAGGATGGTTGTTTATTTAAGGGACATCGAGTTATTATACCTAGCACCTTACAGAATGAAGTACTAAAAGAATTGCATATTGGACATCTAGGCTTAGATAAAATGAAGAAATTAGCAAGAAGCCATTGTTTTTGGAAAAATCTAGATAGGGACTTATCGGAATTAGTGAGAAAGTGCAGATCATGTAATTTAAAGAGAAATGAACCTAATAAAGAAATAGATCATCCGTGGAGGCCAACTGAAAAACCATGGCAGCGGATTCATATCGATTTCGCTGAACCAAGCAAGGGATCGTTTATTTTCATTCTTGTCGACTCATTTTCAAGATGGGTAGAGGCAATCCCTACCAAGAATGCCTCGTCCAACTGGTGTATAAGAACACTAAGAAAACTGTTTGCCACTTTTGGGTTGCCGATTACTTTAGTATCAGATAATGGACCCCAATTTGTTTCCAAGGAATTTCGTAATTTTTTGGAGCTTAACGGGATACTTCACAGAACTATTGCACCATACAAACCAAAATCCAATGGACTGGCTGAAAGGAACGTTCAAACCATAAAGAAGCACATAAAAGCAATGTGTGAAGAAGGAGGGGACTTGGAACTAAAACTAGCTAGACTGCTGATGCAGTTGAGAAACGCGAGCAATGTGTCTGGCCAATCTGCTTATCAGAACATGTTTGGAAGGAAGGTGCGTACTCGATTAGACCTCATGCATACTGAAAGGCGTCCCAGTGAGACACTAGATGACAAGGTATCTAGAAGAAATTTAAATATTGGTGATAAAATTCAAGCTAGAAATTATAGGTCAGATGACAAGTGGTACTTTGGAGAGGTTGTTGGATGTGAAGGGAAGTTAATTTACAAATTAAAAATGGAAAACGGTGAAAATTGGAGGAGGCATATAGATCAAATTATTCGCTCTTAATTCGGGGGGGAGATTTGTCATAATATGTCAGATGTCAGTGAAATGTTTACTTGTTTACTATTGTCTTAACTATGTGTTAATATGTATAAATTATATTCTAATTCTTAAACTATATAATTGCGTACAATTAATATATCAATTCATTTAACCAAGAAGTAACTGGTGTGTCCGGAAAGACAAACCTAACCCTTCGGTTGATTAAGCGGTCGACAGGAGCAGTTTCGACCATAACATAACCTTCATAACGATTCATTTAACCAAGAAGTAACTGGTGTGTCCGGAAAGACCAACCTAAACCTTCGGTTGATTAAGTGGTCGACAGGAGCAGTTTCGACCATAACATAACCTTCATAACGATTCATTTAACCAATAAGTAACTGGTGTGTCCGGAAAGACAAACCTAACCCTTCGGTTGATTAAGCGGTCGACAGGAGCAGTTTCGACCATAACATAACCTTCATAACGATTCATTTAACCAAGATGTAACTGGTGTGTCCGGAAAGACAAACCTAACCCTTCGGTTGATTAAGCGGTCGACAGGAGCAGTTTCGACCATAACATAACCTTCATAACGATTCATTTAACCAAGAAGTAACTGGTGTGTCCGGAAAGACCAACCTAAACCTTCGGTTGATTAAGCGGTCGACAGGAGCAGTTTCGACCATAACATAACCTTCATAACGATTCATTTAACCAAGAAGTAACTGGTGTGTCCGGAAAGACAAACCTAACCCTTCGGTTGATTAAGCGGTCGACAGGAGCAGTTTCGACCATAACATAACCTTCATAACGATTCATTTAACCAAGGAGTAACTGGTGTGTCCGGAAACACAAACCTAACCCTTCGGTTGATTAAGCGGTCGACAGGAGCAGTTTCGACCATAACATAACCTTCATAACGATTCATTCAACCAAGAAGTAACTGGTGTGTCCGGAAAGACAAACCTAACCCTTCGGTTGATTAAGCGGTCGACAGGAGCAGTTTCGACCATAACATAACCTTCATATCGATTCATGTAACCAAGAAGTAACTGGTGTGTCCGGAAAGACAAACCTAACCCTTTGGTTGATTAAGCGTTCGACAGGAGCAGTTTCGACCATAACATAACCTTCATAACGATTCATTTAACCAAGAAGTAACTGGTGTGTCCGGAAACACAAACCTAACCCTTCGGTTGATTAAGCGGTCGACAGGAGCAGTTTCGACCATAACATAACCTTCATAACGATTCATTCAACCAAGAAGTAACTGGTGTGTCCGGAAAGACAAACCTAACCCTTCGGTTGATTAAGCGTTCGACAGGAGCAGTTTCGACCATAACATAACCTTCATAACGATTCATTTATAAGTTGAAAGTTTATTTACTTTACCTTGATGTGATTTTGACAAATTGTATTTTGTTTTTACTTTTCCTCACCTCTGGTAGGAAAAGTATTGATTTCTCCAACATTTTTTTTCGAGATTTCAACTGAATTATCCGTTTTGGGTGTTTTTAAGACCTCCTGAGTGGTTTTCAGCATGACGTCTGTATGTATGTGTGTTATCAACCTAGGTAGTTGAAACTTTACAGAAAAATCAGTCCTTACTTCTAGTTGGGCAGCCAGGAAAATCAACATTTTCCACCATCTTGAACTCAGTTTGTTGAGTCAGCAAAAATTTAAAAAAAAAATCGAAAAGGGGTCCGATCGAGTTTAAGTTTGGTACGAATGTGCCTCTCTTTATAACAAACATATCTACCAAATTTAATCTTGATATTGGCCGCCATTTTGAAGTTATCGATTTTTGAATTTTGAAACTTTGAATAATACCGAAAGTATAAATACGTTTTTGACATATAGCATATCGTTGAAACCGGTAAAAAATAAGGAACAAATATAAAAAATCATATCATCACTTTTTTATTTTACAATTATTAAATTAATGTTCCTTCTTATTATTTTTTCTCTTGTGTTTTAATTTACAAGAAATTGTATTTATTAATAGCAAAAAAATACGCATTTATATGGCACTGGGTTCATACATAGAATCATGGAGAGTCGGAGACCGAACCATCAACATCCTTAAGCGAACGTGATACCAATGAGCTACCGAGCACATCTAGTTCTCAAGTAGCAATGAAAAAAGAAAATCAATAGAAAGACAGATAAAGTGGCATGTATAATGAATCAAGTTGCAACACAAGACATTAATCAAGCTAATAAAGGTGTCAAAGAAGCCAAGGTAAGCGTAGCAATTAGACTCTTTGATTAGTACTCAGATGCAAACACTTGCACCATTATATCCTTACTGAACAAGGCTTATTCAAGTCTTCAAAACCACTAGTATCTTCTATAATTATTCTAATCAAAGATGAAACATCTGTTTGCAAATTGCTTCTCTTGATTCTTAATAGACTATTATTGTTAAGCCTAATTAATTAATTAATACAGGATTCCAATCATATTTCCCATTATAAAGTTTTCGCAACTTCTTTAGGGTGTTTCGCTTCTTGTTAAGTAAATTTATTTAAGTATAATATAATCATCCTATTAAAAAAAAATATAAATTTTAATTACTATTAAAATTATTAATAATTTATGAGGAACTAGTAGTTTTTAATGACTTTTTATATAATTTTCAAAGTTTTAGCGCTTACTTTCATTAATAAAACACTAAGAGTAAAAGTGGTAAACTAGCAAAAACCTATGAAAAAATCGGTCCGAGACAACTCAGACAAACTTTCTCATATATGAGTTTATAATTACTTAGCCCAGTGTTTCCATTTATTAGTTTTCAAATGTACATTTAAATATTATTGAAAATTTCATCAAAATTTATCATAAAAATAACTTCTCCTGGTCGGGGAATCGAACCCGGGCTCTCTCCGTCCGCGTTTTAAGCTAATATCTCAGGAACTAGATTTTTCCCGGGAAAACGGCTTATATCGTTGGATTCGTATTCAAATGGACTACATTTTAGAATTTTTTAATCAAAATCGTCGGAACCGTTTTCGAGAAATAATTTTTTTTCATGTTTTTTCAGAGTTTTTGGGGGGTAGCGCCCCCAAATTTAGAGCTAAAATTCATTTCTCGATTTCGCCTCGGGGTATGATTTTTCTGAACATGTATGCCAAATTTCGTCAAAATCGGCCCAGTAGTTTGAGCTCCAGGCGTCTGCACAGACGACAGACAGACGACAGACAGACGACAGACGACAGACAGACATTTTTTAAAAACCACTTTTTTGGACTCAGGGGACCTCAAAACGTGTAAATCCATCAAAATCTCAAAATCGAATTTTCGCGTCATCACAATACTTTCTCTTTATATGAGAAAGTAAAAAATAAGAGAAAAGAAACAACATAAAGAAATGAATGAAATACTGTCTCTACTAATCCGGAAGGCCAATCTACTGTAAGTCGGAGACCAACGTTATTACGTTGGTGGGAAGTGGACATTATACTAGGCCTTATTTGGCCTAGTATAATGTCCACTTCTGTATAATGTCCAGAGATATTTTGATCTATACAATGTCTAAGAAATCAAGCGATTATACGAGGGTTGGTCAATAAGTAAGGTCTCCAACACTTAAGCTTAAGCTGGCAACGCCGGACGAGTGATGTGGCAAAACTGCCGTGTCCCGTCACCTCCCCTCTTTCAAACGAACCATCGCTGAATCCTCTGAACCTTTTAGTCGACTAAGATCATCATAAAAAGTTTTACACTAATCTCCGACAAATTGCAGGCTTGACTTCCTCTAAAAATGTGTTACATATTTTTTTTCATCACCTGCCCTGATGATGGCATATTAGAAGCTGATGCTGCTTTGAAAATAAATAAATTTATCCATTTTACTCGGAGACCATTTCATTGTGGCTGATGGCTTTATAAAGGCCAAAAGATGCTAGATGCTTGGAGTTTACATAAAGAAATATTTGTTTAATTCGTATACAATACAAACCATGTCTAATCATGGATATCTTTCACTTTCAGTTTAATTATAATGGTTGAAATCATTCTGCTTTAAAATAAAAACTACTTTGATATTTTTTGGTGATTAAAATAATGGATTTTATTCTTTCTACGTGTAAGCTTTATGTGAAATATATTTCAAAAGAACTAAGTTATTTTTACGACATTTATTACTCCAAGTGTGATTTACTCGTCTAAAAAATAATTTTATCTTCAGTAGGGGGAGAAAAAGTTATGATTTTAAATTAGTTTAGAGGGACTAAAGTAAGTATTTTTATCCCTGAACTCAAAAAGTAGGGAGAAAAAGTAAATGGATGGCGAAAAAGTAAAGTAGGACGAAAAAGTAAAGATTGTATCTTAATTATTTTATAAATAGTAGAAAATGAATAGCTAATGTAATGAAGTTGTTGAAATCAGGTTGGCGACACTGCTTTTTCGACCATGTTTATCTTTGTCTATAGCCTGCATCTAAATAACCTTCTATTTGAGTTTAATTCCAATTTTTATTTGTTTTTAGTGTCCGTAGGCAACACCAAGGACCCTTATATTTTCCTGCGTGTGTCTGTCCGTCCGTCCTGTCGCCTGCTGTCATGGCTACACCTTTCGTCCAATCACTTTGAAATTTGGCATTTGAAACCGGGAATTATGTGTCTTGTACCTACCCACATATTTTAAAAATATAGCGACTTAAAAAATAATAGTTTTGAAAAAGAATTAGGGTAAAAAAACCTAAGGGTTAACATTTTTTTTTTTTTTCCGTGAGGAGTATCATATGAAAGGGTACGTCGAGCTGATTACAAAAATATATAATTCTTTGGTTATAACTTTGATAGGGCGAGCGTAGGCGAGTTTGAAGCGGGTATGAAACGTGTCCCCCCCCCCCCTCTATCTCGCTTATGTGAAGTGCAAAAAATCTGAAAAAATTCCTGAACATTCTTCGACCAAAAGTAAAGATACCACTTTTTGGAAATTTCGAAAAAAAAAATATATATTTTTTTTTTGATAAAATACATTTTTTTATAACTATGGTCTTTTCGATGTATTTATATGGTTGTAGTCTGGTTCAGTGGCACAAAAATACTTCATCGGAAGTTTGTTTATGTGTTTTGAGAATATCAGACCCATAGGATAGGTTAAGTAAGCTTTTTAGCATTTTAAAAAACACCATCAATAGGGTACTACTTAAACTATACAGGGTGGTGGCCTACGGACCATCGCTGTGTGCTCACTACCACACACTTGATCTGTTTATTAATATTGAATCTCTTATATCTGCTATTAAAAGTGCTAATAATTATTGTTATTTATTAAAATAATAAATAAAAACTGTGCAGTGGATGAAAATGTGTATTTTCTCCCTACTGGAGATAAAATATTGTATGTACCTCGTGAGCAAAGTACCATTATTCCCCTCGCGATAATTATCTCCCTCAGCTGAGCCTCGGGAATTAAAGAGTCTAATTCCCTGGGCTTCGCCTCGGGATTTAGTAGACCATGGTTCCTTCGGCTTTGCCTCAAGAACCGACTTTTTCGCTTAGGGAATAATGGCTTATTTTACTCCCTAGGTGCATAAATAACTATTAATGATACTTTAAGCACCTTGCTCTACGATTTCATTCAAAACTCGTCAACATTTATTGTCTTCTTAAATTTATAATAAATTAAGAAAACGGTAATATAAAGTAGATTAGATTTTTATTTTCAGTTTAATTTCGGTAGCAAAAAATCTACAATGAAAGATATATAAGTACCCGTGTTGAACTTAAGCAATATTTTAAGAATGTGAGGCTATGGATTTGAACAGAAGTAGCTTTTTCAAGAATCGTAAACTACAAGGGCTGTCCCCTGAGGATGGCGTCTACTAGAAGTAATTACCTCCACCTTAAAACCGGGAATTATATATAAACGTAACTGCTCACCTTGTTCATTGAAACGGAAGATAACAAGTGTCGATTTTATCCCAAAATATCCAGGGAAAAGGATTTACTCCCTTTAACCTCCGAAATAGCAAATCGATACAAAAGAGCCACCACAATATTAAGGGACAACCTTTATTTATTTTTGTTTTTTCCGCATTTCGACCTTAATGCGTCGTAAAATTTCATTACTTTTACTATAAGTTTGTAGAACTTACTTGCAGTAAAAAAAATAACAAATTTTATTTTGTTGCTGAGAAAACCCAAAATTAGATAGAAGGATGACTGTTGTCACTTGTCGATAACAACTGGTCATCAAATATTTTTGATGGATCAGACTGCAATAGAACATAGACTTCTAATAAGAAGGTAGATTTCTCAGTTAGGTTCCTCTTTGCATGAAGGTATTATGTTATAAAGTGTCTTGATAAAGGTATTTCTACAGGTGTTTCTCGAAAGTAAGATGATAGCTGTTTAATATGCAATATAAGTCAAAACGATTCCTTGCAGAATCAATTGCAGTAGAAACTTAAAAATTCAAAGTTAGCTTAGTGTTAAAAGGGAAATATAGTCGGTCATTTTGGTCCATTATGGTGGTACATTATTTATATTAAAAACTTTGCTAAAGAGAACCAATTGCGCTTAAACCCTTAAATTTGGAAATTATCTTTCTTTTGAAACATAAATAAATTTTGAAAAGGTTCCCCAATCGGCGAAATTGAAAAATCACAAGGGAATACTTGCATCCAAGTACTTTTTAGGGTTTTTTCGGGAAATTTCCATCGCCCTATCATAAGGTATTATGAATCATTGTTATCATAAGGTACATCCATTAATTCAAAATTCAGGGTATATTTTGACTTAAAAATTCAATAGAGAATTTAATTTTTAAAAAGGTTTGTATGTATATTTGTAAACTACTCATCAGTAGCTTTCATTTGATACCCCACTCAAAATGTTTTTAAAAAATATCAAATTTTGAGCTTAGCACATTTTTCCGCATTGCGCATGCTCATATAAAATGTTTAACTTTTCTATATTTTTCCTATGCGTGGGTCAAAAGTTACGCTAGTATTTCAAATTTCAACTCTGAAGCTGTCAGACACACCCTCGGCATAAGGATTTCGAGGATGAATTACGAAACCCAAAAAATGCTTCTTTAGGGGCGAAACCTGTTCATCTAGGAACTCTCATTTAGTAAATTTATTGTAATTTTTCTTGACAAATTAAAATGTAGGTACCTTAAAACTATACACTTGGCAGCAAAACACGGGAAAACCAGCTAGTTCAATGTATAATTCTGTGTACTGAATTAAATTCAACCAAATTGTTAATCATAATATCCAAAATATTAAATCTCTAACATTATCTCTATAAATACTCCTAACATAAATATTTTCTAGGTGTTAATATAGTCTTACCTTATTCTTAAATATGTTCATAAGTTGAATCCAATAAACGCAATAACACCTTATACACATTATAATTATATATCACAACACATAACTTATTATTATATCATATTACCAAACTATTATTTAATTACAGTAGTAAAAATGTATTAAAACTTAATTTGTCATAAAAATTAAAATACGTAATTTTTATAAAATGAACGTTTAAAGAGAGGAATGGACCGTACATGTATAAACGTATGTTTTCGAGCGCTGATGGACCGTGACTAACAACAAACAGAAAATACAATTATCTAAATTGTATTACCGCTGATCAAAGTTTCATAATATTACGTGCAGTTATATTACATTTTCATAACATTCCTTTCCCCTCTTTTAAAAAGTAAATAATGCAATAATTATTATTTTTACGATAGCGTGTTGTGCATAGAGGAGAATCTCTAATAAATGAAACACGAAATAAATTACACTGACGTTTATTGGTATTAATTTCGGAAGCGATCCTAATATCTTTTTTTTATTACCAGAGTTGTTTAAGGATCCGTTTCAATACTATAAAAACCCAGCTCGTAAAATTAACGTATAACTTAAAGATTAAAATGTCAAATTACAATAGAAAAAATAATGAAGACCGGATTTGACCACTTTAAGTGGAAGTAATAAAAAATACAGATTAAGCTTAGACCTTATTATAGGAGAAACAAAGTCGTTGGTAATTGATTCTTTTCGAGAAGAATAATGAACCTTTTGAAAAGATTAAAAGATCTTGCTCTATCGAACAACCAATAACCAATGCAATATAAGACAACAAATCCAATGAGATTTAATCAAATCTTTTCAGCACCTTATAATATGGTTATCAAATTAAAACCCAATATAACTATTATACAGAGGACCGACGCGACGTATTCTAGTGGTTAGCATTCTCGCAATTCGCCAGAAACATAGGTCGAAACACCGACACATCTGGTGAGTTAGAATCCAAGAGAGGTGAGACATGTTCATGTCATCATCAGTGTGAACACTGATGATGACATGAACATGTCTCACCTCTCTTGGATTCTAGTCTACTCGTAGTCACACTGATGATGACTACGAGTAGATGAGAAATGTGGCCGGAACCCCCGTCTTATAATAAGCTAATCATATGTGTTTATCGGGACGTAATAGAAACAAGAAAATGTTTTATTTTTAAACTATATTAGGTAAATTAGCTTTTATGAATTATTACTATATTATATTATTACTAAATTAAATTGGGCCAGTATTAAAATATGCAAATAAACCCCAACAAAATTAGCTTTGTTTCTTTTTTCCATATTATTATAAAGTCCATATTACCTTTGTACTACCTTCTCTATGGTGAACCTCTGTCTAGTGTTCACTCTATTAGTAACATTGGTGTCCTTCTCGATGAAAGCTCACCTTTAAGCCTACATTGGTAGAGTAAACGGTCGAGTAGCACTCTATAACTAGCCTAATGTTAAGGATACGGATAGTAAACGGTCGAGGATAGTGGATAAAAGTTAGTCGATTAAATAAGCTAGTGCGCGGTGGTAGAGTAACCGCCGACGGGCGAGTAGACCCCCCACCCTACATCCATCCTAACATTGAATACCTCTTCTATATATTAATTGCGGGATTATTCAGAACTAAAAACGTAATAACCTCACTTTACTAAGGCTACTATCTCAAGCACGTGTGAACGACTTTAGAGTCACTCTACCAAAAAACAGCCCAACATTTTTCTCTACCGTGTGTGCTGAAAAGTAAGCAAGTGCACTCGGCCCTTTACTCTACCAATGTAAACTAGGCTTTAAGCTAGGTTTACATGATGCCAATTGTCGAGACAATTGCTAGCCAGTTCTGTTGAACTGAAGCCGTTTACACAGGAATATAAATTGTCGCGGCAGTTAAAGGTCGAGAAATGGCAAAAAACAAAGACAACCCAACTGACCTACCTCGTTTACGCAGCGCAAAATGTTGCGGCAATACCGTGATCCTGATGGTGGGGGACGCTCCTACAACCCGGATCACGTAGCTGGTGTTTTGTCTCAGTTTTGGTTGTTATATCAAGTTTTTTGTCATCAATCTCTTGGGAAAAGTAGCTTGCCAATTGTCGAGGCAATTGATTACATGAAGGCAATAATATAATGCCAGTAAACTGTCTTCTGACAACTGGCATCGTGTAAACCCGGCTTTACAGCTTACATCTCATTTATAACCTCTAAAGACATTAAATTACTAATGTCCAATAATCCTCTTTGTTTCCCCATTTATAATATTTCCTTGTTTAAAATATTGTCAGTCCTTGTGATAAATATGCTGAGCTCATCTGCAATAACCTAAATCTATCCAAACAGTCTCTCATAAAATTAAAACAATAAAAATGTTCAGCGCCGTTTTATTCGTTATTGTTACTTTCTTTGTGTCTATTGAAAAGTATTGTACTCCTCTGCATTGTTATGCCGTGGTTTTTCTATCGAAACTCTCTGCCGGCGCGGCGTCGAGCTGGTTTTGAAGTATTATTTCTTATTAAATTCCTATCTAATAAAGCTTCCTCGCACAAATTGCAAGAAAATATTGCCGTTGCTTGCTGATGGTGCAGGCTGCACGATCTCATTCCTATATACATCCACGGTTCAACCTAAGTCCTCTAGTCTGTTAGTCTGTTGTGTGTCCTCTCACAATAATCTTTCTATTTCCTCTCTAAATATTGATTTCCTTTTCTTTATTTTCTCAGTGATTATGGCTCATTTAAAATATTTTTTTTTTGTTTTTCCCCATTTTTAATTGTTGTTTTTATTATCATGATTTATATTAATCTACTGGTATTTCTATAAAATCGCTATGTTGTTTAAGTGTAACAGTGTCTCTTTTGTGGTATGTAATTATTGTAGAAGACTCTAAATTATATTAAATAACTAGTGACGCGACGCATAAAAAACGCGCAGAAAAAAAAGAATTTTGCTCTTATATCGGTCATATTTATTTTGGTGGCTACCAGGAAACAATTTTTGGGTAAAACCTACTCTGATAGGAGCCAGCGTGGCCGAGGGGCTTAAGGCGCTCGCCCAGCTATCAATAAGTCAAGGCGACTCGAGGTTGTGGGTTCAATCCCGTGCCATGATACTCTGAATTGCATCTACGAATCCCGGACGGAGCAGGGCGAGGGACACCCCTATGGGGCACTCTTCCCCACGCTTTGACGCACTGCTTATATAGCTTACTAATGACCACACCATACTCGCTTCAGCGGTACAATGTACAATGTATGATGTGTTAAGAGCTGGAACTCTCCACCATGGGGCGTAAAATGGGCCTAAAAGATGGCCTAATTGCTGGGTTTGAACAAAAGGTTCGTCCTACCCGTTCTAGTAGGAAGTACTAGACTACTACTACAACTACACATTCTAAATCTACCTTAAAAGAACTTAATGGTACGTGAAATGCAATAATTGCCTAAACTTTTTTCCCAAATCCAAATTACGGCCATATTTGTTTTTAAACTGCCGGCAAAGAATGGACATTTTGTAGTAATATGTTGTAAATTTTATAAATCTTTATTTAGATTATACACGAAAGGCTTAACCTTCCCCGGTATTTCTCTATATCGATTAATCGATTCATTCGATTCATTCTCTTCTGGCTTCTCGTTTTATAACTGTTACACGGTGCGTATTACTTACAATATAAAATTATTAATTTTAAAAACAAAGTGTTTTTTATTATTAAATCAACAGGGTTATGGGCCCAGAAAGTTTAAATCAGTGTAACGGACAGTTTTATTAAAAAAGTTCGGTTTCGAAAACGTGTTAAATAGTTTTTCATTTGCGTCGCACAATGGACCTCGCGTCGGTACCAAAGTTCACGGGAACTAATTTTGCGTCTTGGTGCTTTCGGATTAAAAGCATTTTAGAAAGCAAGGATCTAATAGATGTTATAGAAGTTCCGAAGCCTTCTTCTCTTACCGAGGACGGTAAGACAGCTAAGGAATGGAGAAAGCAAGATGCTCACACCAAAAGTGTGATCACTTGTACCATGTCGGATGAACAGGTGCGGCTCTAGTACTCAACTGTAAGTCTGCGAAAGAAATATGGGAACATCTAAATAACAGATTCGCAGGTGAATCAACCAAACGCACAGTAGAAGCAACCAGCGACGTAAGTCGTTTAGCAATGGAAAAACATGAATCATGGATGAAGTACTTAGATCGTGCAGAAAAATTATTAGAAAAAGCACGATGTATGGGAGCCGAGATAAGTGAAGACGAGTTTCTAGTGTCTGTTATTCGAGGACTTCCTTCTAAATATAATTATGTAGCCATGCAGTTTGACACATTAAAAGATGCGACTGTTAAAGATTTAAGAAGAAGCCTTCAAATGAATGAAGAGAGAAATGGACCCGAGAATAAAGGTGATAATCTTGCTGCGTTAAATGTCTCTTTTAGAGGACAGAGGAAAAAATTCTGTAAGTACTGCAATAAAAATACACATTATGAAAATAAGTGTTGGTTCAAACCAGGCAATAGACAATATAATTGTAAAAGAGGTGGCAATTGGAGAGAAAGAGGGCCTTCAAGAGGCACAGATAACGAAACACAGAAACAATCTGTCAAAATGGCAGAAACCTGTGAGGCAGCCTGGACAGCTGGCAGCTCTAATAATGAATGGATTTTAGATAGCGGAGCCACGATACATATGAGCTCACAAATATCATTACTGAATAGTATTAACAAAGATGATACTAGAATTATAAAGTTAGCCAATGGTCAGATCATAAAATCTAAAGGTGTAGGATCTACAAAGATCACATGTAAAGGTAATATATTAACTCTTAATCAAGTATTGTTTGTGCCTGACCTAAACGGGAATCTAATATCTGTCCGACAACTCACAGAAGATAATTATTCTGTGACATTTTCTCAAGATTCGTGTCTGATAAGTAACAGTGAAACAAATACATCTATTATAGCAGAGAAAAGTGGAGGTTTTTATGTTATAAGAGCAGATTATCCGGTAGAGAGTGCTGCTGTATGTAAGGTACATACTATACAGGAATGGCATAGGATTTTAGGTCATGTCAATTATAATTATGTGAAACAACTAAAAACAAATGACATGGTTCGAGACTTTAATTATTCTGATAAAACCCTAACAGACAAGAGTCCTTGTTTAGTTTGTTTAAAAGCAAAGTATGCCAGAAAGCCTTTTAAAGAAATAGCAATGTTACAGTCAAAACAACCTTTAGAGTTAATACATTGTGACCTGGTCGGACCAATATCTACTGAATCTATTGGTGGATCTTTATATATACTCACTATTGTAGACGATTTCACAAGGAAAATGTTTCCTTATTTCCTTAAGTACAAATCAGAGACATATGAAAAATTAAAAGAATTCATACTCTGGGCTACGAACAATACCAACTTTAAAATAAAACGACTCCGATCTGATCAAGGTACTGAATTTATAAAGAATAACATGAAAAATGTATTTAAAGATTTTGGAATTACACATGAGTATACTTGCACATATTCGCCACAAAGTAATGGCATAGCGGAACGTGCTAACCGCACAATTCTAGAAGGAGTGAGAGCTCTATTAATCGACTCTCATCTACCTCAGAGATTTTGGGCCGAGGCAGCAGGCACCATTGCATATATAAAAAATAGAACTCCGTCAAGAGTAATAGACCAGAAAACACCTGAGGAAAAATTTACAGGTAATAAACCTAGCTTAATTCATATGAAAATTTTTGGATCTCTTTGTTATTTTTGGATCCCAAAGCAGAAAAGATCAAAACTTGACTCTCGAATGTCTCCCGGGATATTTGTAGGATATTCTCGTAATAGAAACACGTATAGAGTATATGAACCAGATACAGATTCTATAATAGAGACACGTGATGTCAAATTCCTTGATAGTAAGAAAGGATACCATTTATTAAATAGTTTTGATAAAAAAATAGATCAAGAAAACATTGAATTAGATAATGATTTTATTAAATTAAATATAAATCCCGAAGCTGGACCTAAAATGAAAAAGAAGAAAAAGGTTAGAAAAACAAGAAGGAAAATAAATTATGCTGAGTCCCCAAATTCTCAAGATAACAACGATCAAGATGATACTTACTTACCTTCATCTGATTACTCGACCACTTCTTCTTCTCCTTCCTCATCGACTTCTAGTGATAATGAAGGAGTAATGCTCACTAGATTTAACTTGATTAATTCTGCACCTACCCCTTGTAACTATAATGAAGCTATGGAGTCCCCTAATTCTAAGCATTGGAAAGAAGCTATTAATAAAGAACTTGATTCTCATAAAGAGCATCACACCTGGGATATAGTAGATATACCTCCTGATGCCACTACTATTGGATCAAGGTGGGTATTTGCAAAGAAGACTCAAGGTAATAATATTAAATTCAAGGCACGCCTTGTTGCTAGGGGATGTTCTCAGCGTCCTGGCATAGATGTTCATGACACTTATGCACCTGTCATAAAGACTACTAGTCTTAGAAGTCTACTGTCGCTAGCTGCTATGAAAGGATGGAAGGTAGCACATTACGACGTTCAATCCGCATATCTGTATGGTAAGTATGACTAGAGAGGTTGGTAGAAAGTTACACAACAATATTGTCACCACAATTTTTATTACACATAAACTCACAGACGCGTTTCGACAAATAACATCATCTTCAGTGTGTGTTAACTTAGTAAGGGTTAATTCTGTACTAAGCTAACTATTTTACAAACATGTATTATAAACTAACAGTACAAGGTGGGGGTGGACTAGGGTCATGTGGGTAGAGGGATTACTACGAAAGGAACGAGGTAAGGGATATGGAGTTGAGATCTAAGTCGGAAAAACAATTAAAGGTAAAAGGTTCAGGTAACATTTGGTTTTTCAACTGCTAAAATAATACTTTCTTATATGCTATGACTAAAATATCTTACAACTACTACATTATTTAAAAAATATATTTTTTATAGGTTTTACAAGAGCAGAGTTGTTAAGATTTGATTTTTCATTAAAACATGCTATACTTGTGTCTTGGATAGCTCTTTGAATTTCCAAGTTTTCTAAGAGGTCCAATTTCTTATTTTTTTGGCAC
This sequence comes from Gerris lacustris, assembly GCA_951217055.1. Lineage (NCBI taxonomy): Eukaryota > Metazoa > Arthropoda > Insecta > Hemiptera > Gerridae > Gerris > Gerris lacustris. The sequence goes on from OX578285.1 coordinate 63,770,378, forward strand.
GAGTGAAGAAAGAACTAATTATCTGTATGGTAAGCTTGACCAACCTGTTTATATGACTTTACCTCAAGGTTTAAAAACAATAGAGAGCCCTAAAAGAAAGGTATGCAAGTTATCTAAAGCCTTATATGGATTGAAACAAAGTGGTCACATTTGGCATAACACGTTAAGTGAAATTTTAAATAATCTTGGTTTTAAACAACACTCTACGGATAAATGTATATTCTCTTTTACAAAAGATAATTCACAAATAATTATAGGCTGTCATGTTGACGACCTCCTCACTATATATAATGACTCGCCGGCGTCAGCTGGCCTACGGCCAGCTTTTGCCCGTCGAGTGGCCAGGTAGATATATGCCAGGTACTTGTATATAGTAGTTGGTACTTGTAAGATCTGGTAATGTTGTAGGAGGTTGTGGGATATTGTAGCCATCAGGTGGGTTAATTATACTGTTATAATTCCCAGTCTATAAATGACAAAATAAACAAACGATAAAGCAAACAAAGAAACAAAGTTGAAAGCTATTGACGTCTAGAGGAGCTGAGCTAGTATCTGTGAAGTTGTAGAGCGGATTGAGTAAGGTGGGGTGACGGGAGCGACAGGAGAGGATGGGAAGATCGGACATATTCCCGTCTCTGTCTCTTTTTATGGCGCGGCACTATTAAAGTAAATATGTATTAATTAACTTTGGTACTAACAAACATTTTTCGGAGAAACAATGCATCTAACATGCGCCAAATGTGGTGCACATATAATTAATTTAATAAACAAAACACCCAGCAACCAAATCGTAAAAACTGCTATAAAAACAGTTTTTTTTTCAATTTTACCCCCCTCAAAACTAAAAATAACACAAAATAGAACATAACAAAAATTAATCTGCTATTTAAGAGCTTTTTAACGATATAAATAATATTATAAAATATTAACTTTAACATTTGTATCCCTAAGGTACAAAAAAAAAAAAAAAAAAAAATGAAGGGGCATTAATTTAACTAATAAATAAAAAAAACCTAATTATAAAAATTATTTAAACCCTTCAACCTGCAAGAAAATTATAAATCGTTACAAAAGTACGAGTACAATATTTTTAAAAAATAAACAAATATAATAGCTTTAATGTACAAATCAAGGCCTTTCAAATGATATACAATACAATATTAAAAACCAAAAAAGTGGTCACGTGACACGGTACACAGAAAAACGTTTAGTCTCAAGTTCTCAGCAAATTGGATGAACTAATGAAATATAAGAGCACATATAATAAATTTAATAAAATTGAATTAAAAAAAAAAAAAAAAAAAAAAAAAAAAAAAACCGTAAAAATCGCTATAAAACAGTTTTTTAATTTTACCCCCCTAAAAACTAAAAACTACCACAAAATAGAACGTAACGAAAATTAATCCACTATTCAAGAGCTTTTCAACGATATACATCACATGATAAAAGATTAACTTTGACATTTGTACCTCTGTACTCTAAGGCCTAAGGTACCAAAATTATATTTTAAAGAAAACAAACAATACAAAAGGGCATTAATTTAACTAATATACAAATATAAATAAAATAACCTAATAACAAAAAATTATTCAAACCCTTTAACCTACAACAAAATTAAAAATCGGTACAAAAGTACGTGTACAACATTTTTAAAAAATAAATAAATATAATAGCTTTAATGTACAAATCAAGGCCTTTCAAATGATATACGACACAATATTAAAAACCAAAAAAAGTGGTCACGTGACACGGCGCACGGGAAAAAGTTTACTCTCAAGTTCTAAGCAAGTAGGATGAAGTAATGAAATAAAATATACTCAATTTAAAGAGCATTAGTGTTTGATTCAAGCGCCTCAATCAGAAATAATATCGGTCAATAATTATAGAAACTATGACCATTCAAAGACAAAAATGGAAAAAAATAAAAATAAAATAATACCAAAATTATCACCATTTAGGGTACAACCGATAGAGGTACGACAAAAAGTCATAGGACCAATGTTGTAGATTTTTTAAAATCAGTTACCGCTGGTGCTGTCCGTTTTCCAATACGACTTACCGTTTAGCTGCAATTAGCCCCAAAACAGCTTAAAAATCAAGTCGGCCATTTTTATTTTTTTAGGGGGGGAAGGAGTGGGAAAAGTAAACTTTTTATAATTATTTTGGTTCACAATATGGACATTGCGCGTCGAATGGCGCAAACCTCAAGTCTCTAGCTCTTCTGGAAGTGGGTAAACATTAATGTCAGTGAGTGAGTCAGTCAGTTAGCCATGCGGCTTTATAGTATATAGATAAAAATTTATTAGATGAAGTGATAAAACTTATTTCTGATAAAATTAAAATAACTAAACTGGAAAACTGTGATAAAATGTTAGGACTTGAAATTAATCAGAATGATGACTGTATTATTGTTACACAGAGGCAGTATGCTATCAATGTTTTACAACGTTTCGGTATGAAAAACTGTAACGGTGTAAGTACTCCGATTGATGTCAAACAAGATTTAGACTGTTACATAGAGTCTCAGAAAATAGATTCAACGTTATACCAGGAGATCATAGCATCTATCATGTATCTGTCTGTACAAACACGCCCTCATTTATCATTTCCACTGAGTTATTTATCTAAATTTAATAGTGACCCTAGACTTGTTCACCTAAATGCAGCTAAGAGAGTACTAAGGTACCTTAAATCTACAATAGACTATGGTCTTAAGTTCAAGAAAGGACCACTGGAGCTTATCTGTCATGTAGATGCTAGCTGGAGAGACGGTAAGGGCACTAAACGTTCGACAACAGGGTTTCTACATTCTTTAGGTGATAACTTGATACAATACACTTCTAAAACGCAAAATCATGTTTGCCTTTCTACATGTGACGCCGAGTTGATGGCAATGGCTGAGGCTGTTAAGCAAAGTGTATATTTAAAAGCATTTATTGAAGAGTTAGTACAAGAAGAGATAAGTTGTATTAAAGTTTATTGTGACAACAGTTCAGCTATTCAACTTGTAATCAATGGAACTACTTCTTCCAGATCTAACCACTTAATTCGACAAGTTTCATTTCTACATGAAAAATATTCATCCAACAACTTTAATTTCATTCATACTAGGTCAGAAGAACAGTTGGCTGATTTCCTTACAAAGCCTCTTACTGAGCATAAACTTAATAATTGTTTGAACAATATTAGTTCTTTTGTTAAAGAATAATTTTATTTTTCCTTTTAAATTCATTATTTTTATTTACTTAATATTTCTTTGGAAAGATTAATCTTATTGATAAATGACAATTATAAAAATCAGTTTTAATTATTATTTCAAATTTTATTTCATTCATTTATTTTTCTGTCACTTATTAAAAAGTATGATGTTATGATTTTTCAAATCTGCAAATATTCAAATTTGTTAAAGAAGTGATTATTTTTGTTTTCATGTTCATTGAACTTATTGAACTTAATATTTTCTCATTTTTATATAACTTTTATTTTTATTATTTTTATTTTAAGTTTTTTTTGCTTTCAATATTTCAGTAATATTAAAATTACTCATATAAACTGTATTGTCAATTTAATTTTTATATGAAGGCAATATGCAGAATTTTGATTTATTTTATTTTTGTCAAAAGTAAATTTTATTTTTATAATTTTTGATTTATAAAATTAGGGAAGGATCTGTTGTAAATTTTATAAATCTTTATTTAGATTATACACGAAAGGCTTAACCTTCCCCGGTATTTCTCTATATCGATTAATCGATTCATTCGATTCATTCTCTTCTGGCTTCTCGTTTTATAACTGTTACACGGTGCGTATTACTTACAATATAAAATTATATATTTTAAAAACAAAGTGTTTTTTATTAATAAATCAACATAATAGTTACACATTCCTTTTCTGCTTTTATTGGCTTTCAAAACGATGTACAGCATGGCATGTTACTAAAATCTTTTTTTTAGTCGTCCACAATATGGCCTCTATCTATAAAATATTAAATTTTAAATGTAAATAATTACATTTTATCTATAAAATATTAAGTTTTAAATGTAAATAATTACATTTTATCTATAACATATTAAATTTTAAATGTAAATAATTACATTTTATCTATAAAATATTAAGTTTTAAATGTAAATAATTGCATATTCTTTTTATACACTTCAAGACCTTTAAATTGATGTATAACATGACATGCTGGCTAAAAACATGTTGTTTAGTCGTCCACCATCTTGGAAATATTAAGTGAAAAATTTCCAAACAAAATACAGTTGTCACAAATGCTGAGATGCGCCTGTGTGCTAAATTTCGTTCAAATTAGTAAATTTTTACGCCAGTTTTAGTTAGACAAACAAACACACGAATACACAAACTTTTCAAAGCCTAAAGTCCAAAAGCCAATGGCTAAGTCTCTGAACTGAAGACCTCACTACGCTCATTCAATAAAATTAATAGGAATTTTTTTAACCAATTCTCCATCTAAATTACCATTTTTTTTTAAAGTAAATATAACGGTATTAAACGAATAATTTCCTCCAAGACTTGTTAAAAATGAATGTTAGAATTTAATGGAAATGACTTCTACAATGGTGAATATTACCGACAAAGTGATTACAAGATTAGTCACATTCATCAACAATAATAAAAAAAAAGTGGCGAGGCTTGTTGAAGAGTTTCTTATTAAGACAGTAAATTGATTTATGGAAAGCCGAGATGGTGGAATGGTTTTTACCTCAGTTCTCGTTCCATAGTAATTTCCGCCAAGCAACAAGAACCAAAGTAGTTATGAAAAACCAGTTTAACATTAGAATAATAATTATCCTTATGATTCGAAAAAATCTAAATCATTATAATAACTGGTCATGTACAGAATCAAACTAGAAGTCAAGTTATTTCTTAATACGTAATATTATATAATAATTATACAGTCTAACCATTCGCGTGATTAAATTTCGTGAATTCGCGAGAATTTATTAGTGACTTGATTTTAACATTGGCGTACGTACATTTCTTATTATCGTGGATAGCTATATTGAAGCTACTCCGAAAAGCCAAGAAAAACAAATTAGAAACAAAAGTTTCTAAAGTTAATTGGGGAAAAATATTCCTAGGAAATATTACTTGCAGCTTAGTCATTATCTTAAACATACTTTCTTTAGTTTACACATATCAGAATACAAATTTAAAAAAATATATATATATATATATAAATATATATATATATATATATATATATATATATATATATATATATATATATATATATATATATATATATATATATATATATATATATGCTATTTGACACTAAAAATATCTTACCGGTCTGGGATTCGAACTTGTACCTGGTTTTGGACGAGTTACGAATACGCTAACCTCTCGGCCAGGCCGAATATATATATATATATATATATATATATATATATATATATATATATATATATATATCGTTTTCCTTTTTAAATTCTCTTTTCCTACAGTTGACCGATAAAGTGGTTGTTATCGGACTCAAAACAGTACGCAAAACAACAGATTTCTGTACTTACTACTTTACCGCACTCATTTTACTTTACCGCACTCCAGTGTTCCAACATACGAACATAAAGAACTTAAATCTAAACAAAGATTAAATAATCCAAATTATAATGATAATAACAATGACAACTAATGAATATATTTTAACAAACTACATGATTTAAACACTATATATCAAATATAAAATATTAACATATAAAAAAGTAAAGACAGACAATCTAAAAAAAAAGAAGCAAATGTGATGAGTTAGTGTTATGATGAAAAATAACAACAGAGTTGGTCAGGTTTGCTGAATCAGGCAAAAAAAGGCAACACTGGCTATAAATAGAACAGCTGGTTTCTGGAAGAAATAATTGTAAAGCTGCACGAATAAGAACTTTATTGTACATAGCCGGCTTGCAACCACTACTACTAGTGTTCATCTTGAGTGCTGATGAGTAAACATTATAAATAGATAGCTCCAGCGTAGGAGTTGAGATAAGGGTTAAACTCTGACTCAATGTCATATTTAAACATAAAAGTCTATTGAGAATTCTGAATCAGATCTTAAACCTCTGCTTTAACTCCTGCAATAACTCTTTTTATTTGACATTTCTAAAAGTCTTCACCGGCACTGAAGATGACCAGATAGTGGTTTAAAGCTACCATTGTAAAATTAAGGTACTTAAATGTATGTATATGTAAAGTGGCTCATTTATACAAGAGTATTCCATTGCCAGAAAGAGAGTAAAGACAGGTTGTGGTACAGCTGACAGGTACACCGCAGCGTGTCTGCTGTTATAACTGTGTAGTGATATCTTAACTTTATTGGACGAACGCTCCGGTTTTCCTATCAGGTATACTGCATTGTGTATGGCCGGCTTTATTACTTCCAAAATGTAATGTACTTGCAAAAGCGCCAACCTGAGATTTCTGTCATTGATTCCGGAAATCTTATTTTTTATTACGTTTTTATTAGCTTGCATTCTTGTTTGTTTGTTTGTCCGGTACAAATCTGGCAATCGATTTCTAACTAACTTCCCGAATAGCTAGACATTTGAAACTTTTAGCATAGCTCAGAACACGATGACAATGCATTATTTTAATACTTTTAGCCATCTTTCAGCAGATTTTAATTAGTTTTCAGCAAATTTTGCTGTGCGGAAAGTTAGTTCGGAAAAAATCCGAAAGTTATTTTATTTGTTTTGCCATATCCAATATTTACGCAATCTTCATTTTGACGGGTCTCAAATGTGTGATAGATAAAAAACATTGAATGACAGCAAAACAGGAAATATCGATTATATTATTTCAAATATATCGATGGCATGCTTTAGATTTGGTGTTAGGGAGATCCGTTGTACAAAGATTTATCCTTTTATAGGTTTAAGATCAGCTCTCTGGATGGTTGTCATTTATGTGAAGTAAATAAATTCGGAACTATTTTTTTTTTTTACTAACATTATATATTATATAACAATAACAATTATATTATCAACATTACATACGATTCAACGGAAAATTTAAAAACGTAGTATATAAAAAGTTCTTTTTATCTTGAAATTTTTTAAATATTAGGACAAGAGTAGTAACAATAAATAATCATTATTTTTAACTTCGAATACAATCTGAGTCAAAATGGACTTTATCGAGTGATCTTTTTGACGTGGAGACATGATATTCAAACTTCAAATGTCCCGGTAAAAATCTTGGTTTCTGCCATGCTAGTGCCCAGTGCACCGCACCATGTTAAAAACATTATACGTACATTTAAATATTTTGGTATAATTTTAATCTGAGTAAACGTTCTTTATAAAGGAAAATTAAATAGGCTTCAACGCCTTCATGCTTACGATAAAAACACCTTATCCTATCGGATGGTAAAAACAACACTTTTAACTTAATATCTGCTCAAGCGATATTTAATTGAATTTTAAAATCATATCGTGTAAAACTACAAACATTATTTGATTAGGTAAATAAATATTAACTCGGTGGTGCAACAACCTGTGGGCCTGCCAAAGGGCTTATCCAACTGATGTAATGGATGGCACGAGGTTAGTGTGTAGCTCCATCAGCTGCTAAAATCTTACAATTGGCAGACACAACCAGTTAGTTGCCACTTCACATAACATTGGTGAACATTAAGCGTGAGAAGGGGGGGGGGGCTTTTCCGGTGATAGAACCCAGATCTGTGGGGACCATTCCAATTTGTGACCGCGAACCGCGATGCTGTTTCTTTACTGATAAGAGAGCCAACTGCAATCCTAAACGAACTATCGAGGCCCAAAGACTAACGCCAACATATATACAGGGTGGGAAAAAAAACGAACTTTTTTGAACACTTATAGCTCAGCTTCTGTAATAGATAGAGATAAGGGGTTTGAAAACGGCATTCTTCTACTTTAAATTTCATATCTATAACTTTAAAAAATATTGGTAAAAGTCATGCAATCACGGTCTTAAAAAAAGTCGTTGTCCGGGTAGTAATCGTTGTCTGGTATTATAGTTTTGATAGAATTAATTACCATATGGGTGGAGGGGGGGGGGGTCTTTATATGTAAGTGGGAGGAGTCCCTCAGTGTTATAACAAACATTGAAGATGTGTTAAGCACAATATTACCTGAAATTGATGATCAAATGCCAAATTACACGTTTAGTTTATGCAAGATGATGCCCCGTCCCATCGCTCCTCGCAAACAATTCAATACTTTAAAGAGAATTGCTCAGACTTGATTCAGTGAGACGAGTGGCCACCCGACAGTCCTTATCTAAATCCAATTGTTTACTCTGTCTGGGGTTGGTAAAAACAAAGAGTGCACGTGGGAGTCAGAATAAAGGACGTTGATGAACTTCGAAAAGGATTCTTCGTGGCTGGGATTATGATATGCGCCAATCAAATTTGCTGGGGCCGTATCCCATTGAAGAAGTAGAGACCATACAACAAGTAAATATGTAAAATATGTTGTTTTTTTTTTTTCTTTTTTTTTTAATTTGTTACATTCATTTTTGAAATACATTTATTCATGAAAAACAGGACAACGACTTTTTTAAGACCCTATTTCAAACCGTCATTGCATGGCTTTCACCCTATAGTTTTTTAATTTATAGATATGAAATTTAAAGTAGAAGAATGTAGTTTTCAGACCCCGCAAACCCCTTATCTCTATCTATTACAGAAGCTGAGGTATAAATGTTCAAAAAAGTGCGGTTTTTTTGCCCACCCTATATGTTAAGCATATTATAGTATATTATACTTTAAATTATCTTTATACAATTACCTGTCCCTAAGTCAGATTCAAGATTGAATCGTGAATTAACATGTTGCATTTGCACAAATCCTGTTAGATGTTAATATAACGACACGATATTGTTTCCTTGAATCACTGAATATTAATTTCACCATAACCACTGTCAAGAGCCAAAATATTTAGATGTACGTGTATATACATCCATTTCCTTTAGTCATATTAAAATTTGTATTTAATTTTATTCGTATTTTATTAACCATCTAACTCATCTTATTCACGAAAATCATATACATACCTTTATCCATTAGCTTAAAAATTACTGCCATATTAATATGTCCACCATTTATTTATAGTTAAGATTTTTCCTTTTTAGGGTTTCGTTGGTAAAACCAAAACAAGAAACCCTTATAGTTTCGTTCATGTGTCTGTCTGTCTGTCTGTCTGTCTGTCTGTCTGTCACTCTGTACGGTTCCAATAACTTTTGAATAAAAAGAGATAGAAACGTGAAACTTTCCAATATTAAAGATCGTTTTGACGCGCACACAGGAAAAATATAGCGAACTCAAAATTATCAGCTGTTCAAATCCAAAATGGTGGATAACTAACGTCATAAAAAAAAATATTTTTTTTAAATTTTAAGTGGGGTATCAAATGAAAGGTATTAAAGAGTAGATTACAAATATATATATCACTTAGGGAAAGTGTTCAATTTTCGGCGCCATTTTGTCAAAAACATCGAAATTTTGCGTGTCCCCCCCCCCCCCTAAAATCGTATTTCCGCTCTTACTAAAAATATAGAAAAATATGCAAAATGTGCGGTCTGATGGGCCAAAGAAAAAATAGGAATAGCAACTTGGTCGGATTAACTGGGAATCCAAGATGGCGGCTGATTGATGTCACGGGAAAAAAAATATTTTTTTAAAATTTTGAGTGAGGTTTTAAATGAAAGGTATTGAAGAGTAGATTACAAAAATATATAACACTTGTAGAAAGCGTTTAATTTTTCCCGCCATTTTGTCAAAAAACATCGAAATTTAGCTTGTCCCCCCCCCCCCCCCTAAAACTATATTTCCGCTTTTACTAAAAATATATAAAAATATGCAAAATGTGCAGTCTGATAGGCCAAAGAAAAAATAAGAATAGCAACTTGGTCGGATTAACTGGGAATCCAAGATGGCGGCTAATTGCTGTCACGGGGAAAAAAAATATTATTTCAAAATTTTGAGTAGGGTATCAAGTGAAAGGTATTGAAGAGGAGATTACAAAAATATATAACACTTGTGGAAAGCGTTTAATTTTCTACGCCATTTTGTCAAAAACATCCAAATTCCCCCCCCCCCCCCAACTACTAATTTTATGTTTAAAACACCAACGAAACCCTTTTTACGTGAGACTTCACGCACTACCAATTTTTTTTATAATAAATATATACATATATATATATATATATATATATATATATATATATATATATATATATATATATATATATATATATATATTATCTATATATATAAAAGTCAACGTATGTGTGTGTGTGTGTGTGTGTGTGTGTTTGTTCTTTATACAAATCTACAGTTTTAGTCCGATCTCTTAAATTTTGGTACACAGGGGTACGGGGTACAAGTAATGAATACGGGGTCAAAGTAATGAATACCCTTCGTGATGCATATCGTTGATAAGCTCTTTAAGAGTACAGTAATTGTTGTTATGTGAAGTTTTGTCATATTTTCATTAAGGAGGGGGGTAAAATGGAAAATATAACTAAATCTTTGTATAAAAAGATGAGTATCTATATAAGAGAATGTCTTTTATACAAATCTACAGTTTTACAGTAGTATGGTTTTTTTTACAGCAGGGGTACGGGGTACAAATGTCAAAGTTGAAAACCCTTCATGATGCATAATGTTGAGAAGCTCTTTAAGAGTACAGTAATTGTTTTTACGTGCATTTAGGGGGGTAAATGAAAAAATATATCTAAAAGTCAACGTATGTGTGTATGTTCTTTATACAAATCCATAGTTTTAGTCCGATCTCGATCAAAAAATGCACACTAGACCTGTAGAAGAAGAAAAAATCAGTGTCTACATGAATTTTCGAAATTTAAATTTTGGTACACAGGGAACAGGGTACAATAATGAATACGGGGTCAAAGGACTGAATACCCTTTATGATGGATATCGTTGAAAAGCTCTTTAAGATTACATTAATTGTTGTTAAGTACAGTTTTGTCATATGTATTTTCATTTAGGAGGGGGTAAAATGGAAAAATATAGCTATATCTTATAAAAAAAGAAGAGTGTGTGTATGGTATGAGGGTATGTCTTTTATACAAATCTACAGTTTTATCCCAATTTGATGAATATTAACTCACTTTCCCTTCAAAGCAAGGGGGAGGTCACTGTCTACATGAATTTTCGAAATTTAAATTTGGGTACAAAGGGGTAGGGTGTAAAAATGTCAAAGAAATGTATTCCCTTCATATCATGCATATCGTTGAAAAGCACTTTAAGAGAAAAGTAATTGTTGTTATGTATAATTTTATTTAGGAGGGGGTAAAATGGAAATTTATAGCTATATATATAAAAATCAACGTATGTGGGTATATCTTCTTTATACAAATCTACAGTTTTAGTTCGATGTCGATAAAAATTTGCCCACTTGAACTTCAAAGCAAGGGGAAAATGACAACCTACATGAATTTTGGAAATTTAATTTTGGTACTCAAGGGTATGGTACAAGTAATGAATACGGGGTCAATGTAATGAATACCATTGATGATACAAAAGCTCTTTAAGAGTAGAGTAATAGTTTTTATGTATTGTTTTGTCATATTTTACTTTAAGGGGGGGGGGGGGAATTTAGGATATTAAAAATTAGCTTATCAAAGAGGAGGGGGTATAGAAATAGGTGGGAGAGATAGAATCTAGATATTCTTGCATAGTAAAATAATTTATATGTTTCATTATGGTTGTTTATAAACTTATCTAATTATAATAATACTCCGTAGCGAAGCACGGGTACCCAGCTAGTATTATATAAAGTATATGTTATATATTATGTAAATGTTTTTATTTTTCAAGGGGAAAGGCTGTGATTAAAATTAAATTTTAACTTTTGGATATTTGAAAGCTAAAGCAAGTATGCATTAAAAATTTAGTAAGGGAAAACAAAAAGAGACACGGAAAAAATAAATGAAAGACATTAAAGGGTAGAAAACTCAATGGAATTGCTGGGTAGGTGTCAAACCTTGCTCTGTTTCTGACAGACTTAAACACCTCTATGACCTAGTTCGGCTTTTATTTCAGTCTTTCCATTAAAGGAGGTAAGAAAGGTTGTCATCTTTCTTCATCTCGGAAATACTTCATGTCTAGACATTAAGTTCTAAAATAAGAGTTAATTGAAAAACCTTTGGAGATTGACAGGTTGGAGCAATGGCGGATACAAGGGGCAGATGGGTGGATCGTCTCCTTCTCCCGCGCACTCCGTTGTATATATAGATATATATAACGAAAACGGCAAGAACCTGAGGGGGGGGGGGGGGGGGGATTTGAAAGGTGTTGGAGCGAAAAAGAACTAAAAGTCCCGACAAGAGGGTGAACGGTAAAATAACGACTTAGCCCATCTGAAATTCTAACCCTCCCTTTTAGAGTGGCTGGATCCACCCTTAGGTTGGGGTCAATCAACCCTCTTAGTATTTTTTTTTCCTATGTACATATTATTTTTATTTTATTTTTTCGATTGATCTTTTCTTCAGTGTATGGTTATTGTAGAGCAGGGATATGAGCGGAGAGGATAGCGGAGAGCGAGACTATAGCGAAAATAACAAACTCATATTATCAAATGCAAGGAGTATAAGAGAGCCGTGGAAGGGAAGAAAGGCGACCAGCGCTGGATCTCTCTCGCACTCACCCTTACAACCCTAGTTTTAAATTCCAACTATTGTTTTTTGGCACTCAGGATGGCCAATTATGTGAGGGAGAAAATAAAGCCTCTAGGCTGTTATCCTTCAAGATGTTAAAATCTCGAAGCTCTTATTGGCTCCCACAACTTTTTGACTTTCCCGTGGTGTCAAAAAAATTCTAATATATGACTAGTCAGTATTTATAAGTGGTTTCTTTTGTTGCGTGCATGAGCCTCAGTCAACCCACTGCTAGTTTCACAGATTCTTACACCACCCTCTCTGGTCTCAACTATTAGCTCCACTATGGGATTGATGTAGCTTGCAGATGAGTGGTTAGAGTCACCCTAAGACCAAGATTATTATCAATATAAGTAATTGGCGACCGTTCGAATCCCAGAGAGGTAAGACACGTTTCACAATGATAATCATATCATAATATAAGTGGATATGTGAAGTTGCCCATTCCCTTCCGTCCTATATTAAAATGGACGAAACCGGATTTGTTCGATGAACCTAATACGTGGTCTATGTGGATTAAGAACCTGAGCCTTCAGGCTCAATTTGGATTCAACCCATCCAGATTAAGAAAAACATATTGCCGCTATCCCCAACGCTCTCCTCTTAACACTACTATCCCATTTTTGCAGCCTATTGATTATTCTTAGTGTTGCATAATGTATTTTAATTTTATTTTAACTTAATGATGAAAGTATTGTAAACACGTCCCACATTCTAAAAAAAATGCTTGCATACGAGTCTGCAAGTCAGTGAGCCATTTTCATGTAACGCTTTTTGGTGTCGTTTTTTGGTAACGCTTTTCGAGTTTATGTGGCAAAGTAAAGACATGAAAATGTCAAAAAATTCGAGCGTGCAGATTCTTGCGTTTGTAAATTAAAATTAAATCGCACATATGTAGTGCATGAAGAAAGAAAGTACTTTTCTTCTTTTCCAGTTTATTAAGAAGTAATCTTTTAACTTCTTCACCCATATTTTTATAATACATGCAAAAAGTTATAGTTTAACAAAAAAAATAAATAAATAAATAATGTAAAAAATAAATTTTATATATGTAAGTTTATTAGGAATAAAATTCTGAAGGTTATGGCGTTTGTCCGATGCAAATAGGAGCAGTAGAACAGAAGTTGTAGTTGGGGGAGGGGGGGGGGGGGGGGGCGCTGGGGCTCGTGAGCGACTACAGGAGTCGAAGCGAGAAGCGAAGAGAGTAAGACGTGGTAGGTATCCGATCGGGAGGGGAGGGGTAGGTATGCCCTACCAAGCGCGGTAGTGGGAGACACTATACCTGGGCAGACTCGATTGAGCACCTGCTATATCTTCCTAACTCCCTGTTCCTATATCTTCCCTACCCACTAGAAGCTAAAAACCACGAAAAAAAATTGCGCCGGAAGGTTATAGTCATGTTATAGTTGAACTCAACAACAGGTTATAGTAATAGTTTTTATTTACCATATCAGTTTTAAGTTATGTTTCTTCTTCTTTGGCAAATTTTCATTGGAGTAATTTAGTAATGTGCCTGTAATAGTGCCATATTTCATTTTTTCTTTAATTAATAAAAATAAATATTGTTTTGATCAAAATTGTTTCACTCCCTTTCAAGAAAATAGTGAGAAAGAGAGCTCGTACTTCACCAATTTTTAAGTGCTGCAAAAACACTAAAAACTTTAGTGTGAACACAGACTCCTCGAAAAAGAAAAGAAAAACTTTCTTTAGCCAGAATTCAGTAATAAATCGTGAATATATATTTCTAAAGAATTTCATTTGTAAAAGAGTACTGTAATTTATGTTAAAAAATCAAAACAATTTTGACTGATGTAAGAAACGGTGGAAAATTAAATAAATTTACAACCCTACGAAATTGGCGGTTTATTTCTCCTTTATTTATTTTTATTTTTTATAACAATAAAGGGAATAATGCAGCTTTTATGAAATTTAAGTGAGCGGTTTTGTTGATTTCAAAGATTAATGTGATTATATCAACGTTATTTTATACTCCGGGTACGGGGTATAACGAGTAGTATTTTTCTTAAAGAAATGTAATAAATTATAAGTCCTATTCCTATTGAATATTGAAGCTTATTCAATTCAGCTAAATTAAACTATCACAATACTTTTTTTCAAACAAAGACCTGCCTCTTTAGTATTCTTTATTATAAGTTTTAGTCTTAGCCTAGCAGAGTTCATAATAATTGTTCTATGAAAAATGTAATATTTTCCAGACTGATTCCTGTTATTTTTAGGTACCTGTAAATATTTTTATCACAAGTTTAGATTGTACAAATTAAAAGAATTAATAATGATTAATATTGATTGATATTAATATTAATGATTAATATTAATATTGAATTAATATTGATTGACTCCACTCTTCATTTCCAATCCTAGTCTTGGAAAATGAACAAATAGTTCCCTTTTCTTGCTTCCTACAAATACTTATGTTACCTTTATACAGAAAAAAATCAATTTATTTATTAATTACTATTATACAGATAAATATTAAAAAAGTAACGCATAACATACTATTCAGTAAACCCATACAACGTTCACGAGTTATAAATAAGAAGTATCCTAATAAGTGCCTATTATCTAGGATTGTAACCTCCCGGCGCAAAACTTTTTCGTGGTATTTAGCTTCTAGTCCCTACCCGTGTAACGCTAGTTTTTGGTGACCTTTTCGAGGTTATGTGCCATAGTCAAGACATTAAAATGTCAAAAAAAAAAAATATTAAGCGTTAAATAGCACTATGACAGTAACTAATGAATGGTTTTTAGGGTCCGTAGGCAAAACCAAGGACCCTTATATTTTCCTGCGTGGGTCTGTCCGTCCGTCCTCTCGCGTGCTCTCACGGCTACACCATTCGTCTGATCACTTTGAAATTTGGCATGTATGTATCTTGTACCTGCCCACATATTTTAAAAATATAGCGACTTAAAAAAAATATTTTTCAAAAAAATTAGGGTAAAAAAACTTAAGGGTTAATTTTATTTTATTTTATTTCGACACCGTGAGGGGTATCACATGAAAGGGTACGTCGAGCTGATTACAAAAATATATAATTCTTTGGATTTAACTTTGATAGGGCGAGCGTAGGCAAGTTTGAAGCGGGTTTGAAACGTGTCCCCCCCCCCCCCCCCCCTCTATCTCGCTTATGTGAAGTGCAAAAAATCTGAAAAAATTCCTGAACATTCTTCGACCAAAAGTAAAGATACCACTTTTTGGAAATTTCGAAAAAAATATTATTTTATTTTTTATTGACAAAATACGTTTTTTTATAATTATGGTCTTTTCGATGTATTTATATGGTTGTAGTCCGGTTCAGTGGCAAAAAAATACTTTATCAGAGTGTGTTTTGAGAATATCAGACCCTTAGAATGGTTCAAAGTAAGCTTTTTAGCATTTTAAAAAAACACTGTTTATACAGTTTACAGTTAAACACTATATAGTGTGGCCTACGGAGCCTCGCTGTGTGCTGACTAGCTCACACTTGACCTGTTTATTATAGATCTAAGTTTAGAGTTGGTAGTTGTTGGTCAGTTCAATAATAAAGAGTATACTAAAGTAGTAGAAACTATCTGTGTTAAAATATTAATACATTGTACTTATTCGACTTGATTAAGATTATTTTCCTTAACCATGACTAAGTTTCATAATAATATAATATAAGTGTCAAAATATAAATAATCTTATAATACAATAAAATAGGTGCAAGTGTCTTATTAAAATTGAGTGTCAATTAGAACACAGAAGTTTTCAGCTTTATATCATCCCTAGTTTTTAAATGATAACGTTTTGCCCTTCTTTAATTTATAAATAAATCAATGATAACATTATAATAATGTATGAATAATGAATATATATATTATTAATTATTATTGTTATTAATAATATTGTTATTGACGGAATCATTTTTATACAGTATGACGACTTTTCGAGTTCCAACTGAAATGCAATTATATAAATGAATCATCTTTGATTATAATTCAAGGTAATTTCTTAAAAATTGTTGTCCTTAATGAAGCGATTATAGGAGACAATTTGCTCAATCATGCAAACTCGATCAAATAAATTGATGAATGTAAGTCAATGATTGCGCACGGCGTAGGTTTTCTGATTGAAAGCAAATCAGAAAGTTGTTAGTCTCAGACTGTTTTTAAGAGAGCTACAGTAGTCAATAGAAATCCTTTATTCATATCTTCTCTGAAATAAGAAGAATATTATAAGATTGCCTACGATGCTTTAGTTCATTAGTTAAATTATCCTACCTTTTTCATAAAGTTTCTTTATAAATCTAGGATTACATCATGACAATCTAAGCTAATTTTATTGTGTATAAAGAACTAGAAAACACTAATTTGAAACATCGATTTAAAATCAAATGTAGTCTGGTCTATATTAAACGTCAAGTTATAACATATAACTGCAGAGTTATGATAGCATACACACTCCCATTTACCTGTCAAGTATACCACAGCGTGCTTTGCCAACTAAGCATACACACTCCGATTTACCTGTCAAGTATACCACAGCGTGCTTTGCCGACTAAGCATACACACTCCGATTTACCTGTCAAGTATACCACAGCGTGCTTTGCCAACTAAGCATACACACTCCGATTTACCTGTCAAGTATACCACAGCGTGCTTTGCCAACTAAGCATACACACTCCGATTTACCTGTCAAGTATACCACAGTGTGCTTTGCCAACTAAGCATACACACTCCGATTTACCTGTCAAGTATACCACAGCGTGCTTTGCCAACTAAGCATACACACTCCGATTTGCCTGTCAAGTATACCACAGCGTGCTTTGCCAACTTAAAGTTTTATTCACAATGAGTCCCTCAAAATGTCGGTAGAATCAACAAATTTTAGATTTATAATGTGTAGCAAGTAAATTAAGGGCAGATCATGGGCCATTTTTAAACAATTACGTCAAATGTATTCTCTAAAAATTTGAACATTGCAACTACATAGACTAAAATAAAAATGTTATAAGCAATAACATAAGTTTGACATTGGCTTGTTGCACATGATGTGAGAAACTGTCCATTGACAGTAATCACAATATTACAGATATGAATATTACATTTTAGGTATTAATTAATATTTAATAGGTCACGGTGCCATTGTCTTATTAGGCGTAGAGGAGGGTTACCGGGAAAGAATGGTGGTGTTAGGTTGTGGATTAAAGGATTATGATGATGAGATATTGAGTCATGGAAAGATTTATATGGGGAGGTGCGAACGAGGCCCTAGGTCGCGAACGATGGGAACTTCGAGGTCATTATGAAGGATAAAGTTGGGGACACAGAAAGGAGCGTTAGTTATTCTTCTAAGGATTTTAGATTGAAGGGATTGGATACTGTAGGAGTTAAAACGTTTTGTGCATATCCAGAGTTCAATGCAATATGAGTGGGCTTAATTACGGTGTTATGAATTAGCTAGGAATTATGCATGTTTATGTTGTATTACCGTTCCTTCACATGATCACGTAACTTGTTTTTTGTTATAAGCTTTTCATATACGGAGGAATCGATTTTTATGGATTTACACGTTTTGAGGTCACCTGAGATTTTAAATGTCTGTCTGTCGTCTATTGTATGTAGGCTTTGTCGTAGCGGACGCGTGTAGCCTAAACAACTAGACCGATTTCAATGAAATTTGTCATACATGTTCAACAAAATCTTACCACGAGCTGAAATTGAGAAATTAATTTTAGCTCTAAATTTGGAGTTAATGCCCCCCCCCCCCCCCCCCCCAAAAAAAAACTACTAAAAACGTATAACTCTTTAAAAAACGATGATTTGGATAAAAAAAATTTCAAAAATGTCCATTTAAATATGAATCTAACCATGTAAGTCGCTTTTTTGGGAAAAATATAGTTCCTGAGAAAATGGATATAACGCTAACGGGGAGAGACCGGTTTCGATTCTCCCCAGGAAGGAGTTAATTTTTTATAAAATGCTCAATAATAATTAAATGTAACCATGAAAAAAATAGCACTTGACCAAGTAATTCTTATGCACTAGTGTATCAGAAGTGTTTATTTTTTAATGCAATAACAAGTTTTTTTTATGATGTAATACAAAGTGTAGTACAGGGAATCAGTAGGCCTGTGGGCCTGGGTGGACCTGGGTGGCGCCCACCTGGTTGATGCCACTTGCTCCCACCACCTGACTTGCGCCACCCGAGTTCTTACTTATTTTTCGACCAGTCGAGAAATGGACCCGGAGGAGATAGCTGTGCTTGCTTATCAATATTTTCGTGAAAGAAGAAGGGGAAAAAGGCGTTTTCGGGTTCATACAATAACTTGAGAGTAATACGCAACGCGGAATGTCTTTAGAACAAAAACTTCGTTTAATCATATAATAGAACAAAAATCAATTATTAACAACCTTAGTGTGACAACCGACTGACATTGTCATGTCACAACACTTCCCCCTAAGGTTTTAAGGGTGATAGACCAAGACGTGTTCTTAATTTTTCAAATCTTGGTGCAGCAAGAGGCTTGGTAAGAAGATCAGCAAGTTGGTCTTCACCGGGAATGTGCATCAAAACTCACCTGCTTCTAATTTCTCTCTAATGAAATGATAGCGAATGTCTATATGCTTAGACCGTTTATGGAACTCTTGATTCTTCGCAAGTTTTACGGCACTAAGGCTATCACTTTTTAGAGTTGGTACAATACGTTTTTGAGTCATTTCTGAAATCAGCCGCTTTAGCCACAATAGTTCTTTGGTAGCTTCACTGGCTGCCATATATTCAGACTCAGTAGTTGAGAGTGATACAGACTTTTGCTTTTGACTAAACCAAGTTGTTGGACCACCTTTAAATAAGCTGATGAAACCTGATACCGACTTTCGTGTCTTTACATCTCCGGCATAGTCAGCGTCGCAAAAACAGTCTAGATCACCTTCCCCATTATAGCAGATCCCATAGTTCGATGTACATTTCAAATATTTTAAAATTCGTTTTACAGCCTTCCAGTGTCCCTAGTTTAGGATTTTCTAAGAACTGTGAGAGATGGTTGACTGAGAAGGAAATATCAGGCCTAGTGGCAACTGACAGATACATAAGGCTCCCTATTGCTTCTCTATAAGGGAAAACTTCTGTTAGCTCTCTACTCTCCACAAGGGAAGAACATTGACCTGAATCCATGGGAGTCGAAGCGGGGTTGGATTCTTCCATTCCGAATCTAGACAAGATTTTGTTGGTATAATTTTGTTGGTGAATAAAAATTTTATCATCTGATTGAACTATCTGGATTCCTAAGTAGGTAATTAGAGGACCAGATGTGATTTTAAATTCAGTTTTTAATAACTCCAGGAACTGATTTACTATGGACTTATTTTCTCCAGCTATCAGACCATCATCAACATACAGGGCCACAATTAATCGATGAGGACCTTTACTTGTAAAGAAGCATGGATCAGATGGACTTTGAACTAGGTTGAACTTTTTTAGTGTAGCTGTAAGTCTACGATTCCAGCAGCGGGGGGCTTGCTTTAAACCATAAAGGCTTTTTACAAGCTTACACACCCGTCCGCTACTATCATTATACCCTTCAGGTTGCTCCATATATAGCTCTTCATCGACATACCCATACAAAAACGCTGTTTTTACATCAACCTGACTTAGATGTAATTTTTCAGCTGTCGCTAGAGCTAAAACAGTTCTAAGAGTATCAAATCTAGCCACGGGAGAGAAAGTTTCGTTGTAGTCAATACCTGCTTTCTGGACAAAGCCTTTAGCAACCAGCCTAGCTTTATACCTACCTGAAGAACCATCAGCGTTTGGTTTAATTTTAAAGAGCCACCTACATTTTATAGGTTTTCTGCCAGGTGGAGGATCTACCAGAACCCAAGTTTTATTCTCTGCTAAAGATGACTTTTCGTCGTCCATGGCAAGTTTCCATTTAGCAGCGTCTGGAGAACTCAAAGCCTGGGTAGCAGTTTTAGGCTCATCAGCATCAGCAATCATGGCTGACGCCACCATATTTAAATAATTGAGCCTTTCAGGTTTCTTTATTGTTTCCCTATTTCTGAGATTGTGTCCACCATACAACGGTTCAAGGTTTTTGGGTAAAACCCTTAACTGTTCACCCATATGGTTTTCCTCTATACGTTCATGGTTGTTTGTATTTACTTCTACCCCACAACCTGACGTATTTGTAACATCTAACTGAATGATCTCAGAATCATTTAGAGAAAATAAAGGAACTTGCGCTCTCTATATATAGGAACATTGTCCTGATATTTATAGTTTTCATAACATTTTAATCTGAGCTCTTATCAATAAAAAATACTTCCTTATCACTTATCAGTGTTATCATAAATACAACAGACCTGTTTTTTCTCTACGAGAAAATAAAGTTTTTTAAATTAAAATGAAATAAGTTATTGATAGATTTTAATGAATACTGACAATGTGAAAGTGACCATATAGAGAGAATAAATAGAAGTAAGGAATAAGTATCAAATAAGGTAAAATAATCAAATGTTTTATATGTATAAAGATAACAAATGTTTAATAGACAGATGTAATATTATTGTAGATAGACGCACAGGTGGATGGCCTGGAGAAATTTTAGTAAAGAAAAATAAATAAAGTTATGTTTGTTAAGAGGAATTGTTAAAGGTTAGTAAATTATCATGTTTTTTGTATATTTATTATTTAATGTTATATCGTTGGAAATTAAGTTAACATGTTATATCTGATGTAAATGTGTAGATATATGAGAAATTAAAATTTAAAAATCTTCTTTTAGGCCTGAAGATGCCTCAAAGAAGGCAAAATATTGCCAAAATGAGATGATGTGAGGGTTTTTTTTTTTTATACTTACCCTATAGACCAGAATAGAATAAGCCATAACATTTTAATATTTCAGCCTTAAAGACAACATCATTACTACAAATAATAGTTTTTTCTGATGGTAACCATATTCGATAACCATCATTTTCACAATACCCTACTAAGAAACCTTTTCTTCCTTTCTTTTGAAATTTGGATCGTTTTTGTTTCGGTACGTGAATAAAACACTCAGTTCCAAATATTTTTAAATGTTTAATACTAACATTATTATTACCTGTCCATAGTTCTAAAGGTGTCTCACCCTTTACAGGAGTTGGCCCAGACAGATTAAGTACGTATGCAGCTGTATTGACCGCTTCAGCCCCTAAGTGCCCAGGAAGATTTTTCGAGTGTAGCATCGTTCTTGCAGCTTCCACTAGTATTCGGTTTTCTCTTTCACTGGCACCATTCTGTTCTGGCGTGTAGGGCATAGACTGTCGGTGTTGCAATCCAAATTTTTCAACTATCATTTGAGTCTCCTTATTGACGTACTCTTTTCCTCCATCTGTCAACAGCTGCTTCACTGTGTGTCCTGCAGTGTTGACCTGAGCAAGAAAAACTTCTAATTTACGAACTACTTCAGATTTTGATTTAATGAAGTGAACTGATCTATATTTTGTATAGTCGTCTTTAAAAACAACAAAATATCTTGACCCACCTAAGGAATTCACTGGCATTGGTCCGCATACATCAGAATGTATTAGCTCTCCAGCTTTTTGAGCTCTTTGTACTCTATTACCATAGCTAACTCTGTGCTGCTTACCATACATGCAAGCATCACAGAACTCTTTAACACCACTGAATGGTATATCTTTTTCTTTCAAAAAGGATTCAACATGACGATTATTTTGATGGCAAAGTCGTTCATGGTACATCTGCAAAGAGTTAGTGGACACAACTCGTGCTTCCCCAACAGCTGTAGGAACCCTATCGTGCATGGACATCAAATATAAATTACCACTGCGTTTTGCTATAGCTTCTAGTTTACCATTCTTATAAAGCTTACAGGACCCCCGGTTAAACTTAATTGTAATTCCTTTATCGACAGCAGCTACTAATGAAAAAAGATTTTTCTCAAGTTCTGGTACATACCAGACTCCTTTAAGGTAGCCATCATTTGTACGATTTGGTAAAATCATAGATACATTGATATCCCCTCGACCCAATGCTTTCAGGTATTGCCCATTACCTATCTGGACAAATTCAGGAGTTTCAAACTGTTCCCAGGTGCTAAACCAATATCTTCTTCTAGAATAATGATTAGAAGCTCCCGAGTCTGCAATAAATGCAGTGCTGCTATCAACTGTTCCTGATCCTATAAATGCAGAAGCTTTATTTTTATTATTATTATTATTTGAAGGAATTTTTTATCATTAGGCGAATTTCCGGTCGCACTATTATTTTTGTACTGTTTTTTATAATATGAATTTTTCTTTAATTTCTTACCTTTATAAGTTGTATTGATATTCTTGCTGTCTTGCTGTTGAGTTAGATCTTGAGAAGGTTGGTTTGCCGGTTTCTTATTAGCTATCAGTGCATTCAGGGATGTAGAAGATTCACTTCTTTCCTGCAGCCTAACTTCTACCGTACACAGCCGTTCTCTAAGTAAAGTTATGGTTCTTTGTTCCTTAGAAACAGATTCCCAAGCATTAATAAATGATATTTAATCACGAGGCAAAGTATTTAAGATTCTATTAATAAAAAGAGATTCTGGTAATTTTACCTTATCCTCCTTCCAAGTTTCATCTTGTAGCTCTGTCCATAGCTTTTCTAACTTAGCAATATGACTCGCAATACTATCACCAGGTTCTTTCTCTTTAATCCCAAAAAACAAATTAAAAAGTCTATCTTGTCTTTGCTCTGTCCGTTGCTCGAATACGCCATGGAGCTTATCCCACATATCTTTAGCAGAATTACACATAATAATTAATTGTCTTATTGCTGGTTAGGCTAGTAGCAATTATATGTTGTGCCGTATACTCTAGCACTCTAGCTTGTTTGCTGCTGCAAGAGCTGCTTCAAACTTTACTACTTCTTCTGAGGTTGCCGTGAGTGCAAGAGGTTCTGGTGGTTTAACAGTTCCAAGAACCACACCGATAGCACCATGAGATTGTAGTTGGATAAGAACCTGGAATTTCCAATCACTCCAATTATTAGCTCCTTCTAATTTGTCAATCAAGGACAATTTTGACATATCCATTGTATAATAAAACAAAAAAAAGATTCTATCTTTCAAGTTTTCTTCAGACTTCGTTGACTGGACCTATAACCACTTGAGAGTAATACGCAACGCGAAATGTCTTTAGAACAAAAACTTCGTTTAATCATATAATAGAACAAAAATAAATTATTAACATTAAAAAAACTTAGTGTGACAAACGACTGACATTGTCATATCACAACACAATAATTTCAGACAAAAAGAATACTAGTTTGTTTCATACAGTGTACCCCCGTGTCCCCCATATCAAGGAGGACAGGAACATTTTTTAATTTTTTGAAACTTGTAACGAATTGCTTAGAATATTGAACAATAGTTTCACCAGTGAAGACATACTTATATGAGGGACGCAGTCAACCCCTGATTTGATTTCCCCTATATTAATTGAAGGAATGGGGCTGAGTGGCAGGGACTTGGGGGGCACCGTCTGACAGGCTCAATTGAAAACAATGGGCTCACCGGGTGGCGCCACCTGTAGGTGGCGGCTAGACCATGGGACGGTCCACCGTTTAGTGCCACCCGGCGGGTGGCGCCACCTCGTGTGGCAGGTTCCATTGTATTCTTATTGCTGACTGGGTAGCGCCACCCGGGTGGCGCTACCTGGGTGGCGAAGTTTGTCACTACCCTAAGGCTTTACTCTTTCCTAAAAGCCAATTAAACACCACTAATCATATATGTTTAATTTCCAAAGATTTTACGAACAAAATTTCCTTTAGTTCAAGACTAAACATGACAATAATATATCCTAATCACCCAAACTAACTAACTCCATAACTCATCAACCCGTGAAAGGCCTAGGCCTGCCAAAGGGCATACATAACTATATATAAACATACATAACTATACATGTTATGGATGACAGGGGGTTAGTGTGTTACACTATCAGCTGCATAAACCTTATAATTGGCATTCACAACCAATTAGTCACTTCACATGATTAGCTAGCTAATTATATAGTGATTCAGGGAGAAAACTGAGGGGAGGGGGGCTACGGGAATTTAAACGAAATCTCTAAATTTTTTTTATTCTTTTTTTGAAAATAATATTAAATGGTAATTAAAAAAAAGAAGAAAATAATCGGATCAAAGAGATTATATTTTAATAATTTATTCCGATAAATTTAATTAGAGCTATATATATAAAAATATATATATATATATATATATAAATATATATATACATATATATAAATATATATATATATATATATATATATATATATATATATATATATATATATATATATATATATATATATACACATACATACACACACACACATATCTCTGTGCCTTCAGATTTTAATCATTTGAAATAAATTAAAATTAATTTTTTAATAAGCCTTTACCATTTATTTAGGTCCTGGGTTTCGGTAAATTTTTATTAAAACAGGCAATAATACATTGTTTTTTAGAAGTTCTTTTCTCATAACCAATTACTGAATGATTTAAATGACTTAAAGTTCAAACTTATAAATGTTGAATAGAAAATAAATAACTGTATTATTTTTTGGAACGAAGTTCCTTATGGCACGATCTGGAGCCCGGGAGTGAATCCGAAAAAAACGACCAAAATCACCGTCACAAAATAACCGTCACAAAATCACCGTCACGCAAAATCCGTCACGAAATCTACAGATGACGATAACTTGAGTAAAAGCTCACCGAGTTAGATGAAATTTGGTACACATGTTCATTTTACTAATGCCCAGGCTGAGTTCGTCGGAAAACGTTATCCGCCCAAGCGTTCACCCGCAACGCTCGCGTAAACGTAAGCTTTAAAAGACGGGAAAAAGTGTTATTAAGGAAGCCTGTTACTTGATTGTTTTTATTATTTTTGTTATATATGTCAAAAATGTCACTTTGATTTGTAAATAAATAAAATATAATCATGTAAAATTTCACCCTGATACAAGCAGAAGCTGTAGAGTAGGGAAGAGATATATTTTATACTATTTTAAATTAATTGGCCGGGTAGGTAGAAAACATTCCTATTTCAATCCAAACTCCTTTAACAAACATACTCTTTCACTATAAACTCATCATGATCAACTTTTTTCTTATATTTAATATATATTTATAATAGTAAGACGCTTGCTTTAATTATACGAATAATGATTTTTTTTTAATTTTGCCTTATCTCTGCCAGGTACAAACAGTTAGTTACTTTTAATTTTGTCTCTTTTCTAACTCGGCCATGTATAAGTAGTTAGTAATGTATACGTACTTAGCAGTGTGATTTTATAATTTATATTTAATGAAAAATGTAAGGAAGTTGGTTGCTACCGGGTGTGCCGCGACACCACACGTATTTTTCTAAAACTTGAGTCTAGTTACATATTGTTTTCCATGTCAACAGATGTCATATGGATTCCTTTTGCCTACTATATTACCTTTGGTGGACGGAGTAGGCAAGAAAATTCCTTAACATTTGCACCTTTAATCCAACTATATATTGCCTTTATAACAAGCAATATTCAATTAAGTAAAAAGCTATATGGACTTGACAAGATAACAAAGTTAACAATACAAATGAGTAGTGTTAAGTGGAAAGTTAAGGGTTCCGTAATGAAATTATTAGATTATGATTCTCCTATTTAATTATTTCTTGTAGCTTCGATTTATTTTTATGGTCTTCCCTTTTTTTAATTTTGAGGGAGATTTCACTTTCTTTTGAAAGAATTTAAATTTAAAAGAAGTCTCTTTTATTTTGTTCATCAAGGGCTCAATTTTTTAGTGACTTGATTTAACCGTTTATTAAACTAAGATACGATTAAAAATAATATCTCGTTTCTCCAATTTTAATCTTAAGTTTCTAAAATGTATTTGGAATCTCAGAGATAATCTCTAACTTTGTTAAAAACATTAAACTGATTATGGTTATAAACTAAACCAAGAACCAAGTTATTGAAAATTAGTATACTAAAATGTATACTTTATACATATCAACTCGACGAGGATATGAACATGTGCTTTTATTTTATCTCGAGTTTTAGAGAAGAGTGCAAATGTCAGCTATATCTCCGCAGTTGATCAAATCATAAACAAAGAGAAAGACCGATTAACCTCTACTTATAAATTATCAATTCGATTGTCATTTCTAGTACAAACCTAAAGCTTAAACGATTACCATTTTAGTAAATTATCATTTGTGTACTTGTTGTATTAACAATGGTGTCTATATTCCCTTCTTAGTTCGATTAAAAATATATAATTTAGATGTTAAATTTCTCCCGGCAGATATTTATACTACTGTACTAATTGTACTGATTAATTTTATAGAGAATAAGACTACTTATGGGATAAACAACAGAATCATGTTGGCGAATAGAGCATACTTTACCAATTTAATACTATTTTCACTAAGTTAAAATTATGTCAGGCCAGTAGTATGCTATGGATTAGAGACCTAGATTCTGTTATCCAGAGACTGAAAAGATATGGTCTTCTAGAGAAGAATTAAAAGTACTATTATATGATGCTATGTTAGAGGACAATACGTGGAGAATCAGAAGAAACCGGGAGATAAAAGAGATGTTGGAGCACCAAGATATAGTTAGATTTGAGAAGGCAAGAAAGATACCATGGGCTGAATATAACGAAACAACGGGTGATGCAAGATCAGTGAAAAGCTCGTGGAAGGAAAACTTAGACGGAAGAGAAGGATCGGCTGACCAAGTAGTAGGTGGAATAGAGCCTGAGGATCTTAGGAGCACATGGTAGCAGACAGATGACAAAACAAAATATGCAGAAAGATGAAAAGCATTAACTCCAGAGGCCAAAGATCACGCCGACCTGCAGCGCTACCGAGAAAAAAAACGACTGCACAAAGAACTAGAACTGGTCTGGTACCAACTAGGTTTGGAAGCCAACTTAGTATAAAGGTATATGCTAGTATAAGTATATACAGTAGTTGATAAGTTATGAAACCAGGTTCATAGTAGTTTCTAGTAGAGTAGGCTGGTCGAGTGTTTTGAATACACGTCGCAAACTCATATTTTAGAGGGATTCATTCCAATTATGATCAAGTTAGTCAATTTGAACCCAATATATTTTTCGAGTAGGTCTTCCTCAGCGCCGGTGCTACACTTTTGGCCGCCACAGGCAAGACGGTTTTTGGCCGCCCCATTGAAACAGGATTTTTTTGACCGAAGGGGGGGGGGGGGGGGGGAGTGGGAGAAGGGTGATTTTTTGGGGCTTTCCTACATTTATGTGTTTGGGCTATTTCATAAAACATAACTGAAAAGTTTCATTTGTGTTGGGTTACAACTTCCAGGAAAAGTCAGACAAACGCAAGAAATTATAATTGTCCTCGTTTGGTTTTGCCTATGGACCCTAAAAATGGATATACTTAGAGATTATGTAAATTCAACAAAAGTTGGCCTATAAGTTAGTAAGCTTTAATATTTTATACTATTTAATCTAAAATATTTCTATTGCAAGTTGGTAAAAATAGTATTGATATTATAAAAATAGGCCTAAACTGTCACTGGGACATGGCTATGTAACTGAATTTTGGGATGTCTAAAATTTTATAATATTAATATCATCTGAGGAAAAAATTATAGTATTTAAATATAATCATAAAAATTACTTTTATTTCTGGGGCCCTGAATTTTCTATGGCCATATTTTTAATTTATCCTTAGTGGACATTATATTGTTAATTGTAATGAAACACGCCTCCTCTGATATTATATTTTAGATAAGATTAAAAAGTAAATTTTTACAATGTAGCAAACTTTTGATAATTTTGGCCAGTCTCGTCTTTTTTTGTTCTTGAGGTATAACAGCATTATAAGTATTTTTATATAAAGTATTTTTAACTTTTTAAAATAATATAATTTTTCCACTTTCAATCGCCCTTACAGCGGGCTGAACAAAGCCTGTTTAATAGAACCTGACTGCTTTTTAAAATGGTGCATGTCTATTATTAAAATATAATAGTTTTTGAGTAATACTACTAATACTAAAGTATTAGTATTAGTATTTATACTAAAGTATTAGTATTAGTATTTTTACTAAAGTATTAGTATTTTATTAAAAAAATGGGCTATTTTTAAAAACTCAATATTAGAGGAAGAACCCTGTAACAGGACTAAGCTTTATATTTTTACTTTCTCATATAAAGAGATACTATTGTGATGGCGCGAAAATTCGATTTTGAGATTTTTATGGATTTAGACGTTTTGAGAACCCCTGAGTCCAAAAAAGAGGCTTTTATAAAATTTCTGTGTCGTATGTGCAATCGCCTAGAGCCTAAATTACTGGAACAATTTTGACAAACTTTTGCAGACATGTTCAGAAAAATCATACCCCGAAGAATCGAGAAATTAATTTTAGCTCTAAATTTGGAGCCACTGCTCCCCAAAAACTCAACAGTTATTTCTCAAATTATTTCTCTAAAACGGTTCCGACGATTTTGATTAAAAATTCTAAAATATATTCCATTTAAATACGAATCAACGATAAGCTGTTTTCCCGAGAAAATCTAGTTCCTGAGAAAATAGCTTTAACCGTGGACGGAGAGAGGCCGGAATCAATTCCCCGCCGAGGATAAGTTATTTTGAAATGTTGATGAAAATGTTCAATAATAATTAAATGTACCTACTAAAAATAATAAATAGTTAACACTGGCCTAAGTAATTATGAACTCCTATATTGAAAAACTTCGTCTGATTTGTATCGGACCGATTTTTATTTTATTAGGATTAAGTGAGATAACAATTCAAAAATTAAGGGAAGGGTAGAAAATATAACAGCTATTAAGGGGGTAAGAAAAGAGTTAAGTGTTAATAAATAAAAAAAGGTATGAGATATGGTATAATGGAAAAGACTAAGGAGGGTTACGAAAGGAAGAAAAATACATTCTTAGATAAATATATGTACTCATATACAGAAAAGACAGCCGATATTTTTTTTAATATTAAAATGAAATGGTACCGGTGTACGGTGTAGCCAAGAATCAACCCGAAATGCGATTAGCTCGGCTACTTAACTAAAACAGCAACTGATAATGTATTATCTAGGGGTGTTATTACTATAAGGTTCTATGTCTACTGCCAACTCAGTACGGGGGTTACAATACGCTCATTAAAATGATCGTTTTGATACTATAGATATATTTTGTTTTTAAATTTATAAAATAAAAAAAACTGAGGGCGTCATCGGCCGCCCCCTGAGTTTGGCCGCCTGCCCCGCCTGTGCGTAGCGCCGGCGCTAAGTCTTCCTGTACCATCTATCTCTCTGAAAGACTTACCTTTGTGAACAGGTCCGGAGTTGATGCACAAAAAGTTTGGTAGATTGCTGTAAAAAGCATTAGAGTAGCAGTGAGCAGTAAATCTTGTGCTGTAAGAATCACAGTATTCGACTTATAATAAATTAATGCATCATTTTATGAAAATGGCCCGGTGGTTAGAAGAAACCACATTAAAATTTGTTGAAGAATACTCAACACTCAACACTGTGTTTATAAAACAAAATGAAGCAAATGCACCAAGCGGCGTATTTGCAACTGAAACTTATAATGGCTATTGACTGATCCAAGAGCTTGCCTAGTATATTTCTTTTAATGTTCTTGGCTTTACTGAACCACTTGCTGCTAGTAAAACAAATTAAGCTAATGCACCAAGCAGCGTATTTGCAACTGAAACTTATAATGGCTATTGACTGATCCAAGAGCTTGCCTAGTATATTTCTTTTAATGTTCTTGGCTTTACTGAACCACTTGCTGCTAGTAAAACAAATTAAGCTAATGCACCAAGCAGCGTATTTGCAACTGAAACTTATAATCGCTATTGACTGATCCAAGAGCTTGCCTAGTGTATTTCTTTTAATGTTCTTGGCTTTACTGAACCACTTGCTGCTAGTAAAACAAATTAAGCTAATGCACAAGCAGCGTATTTGCAACTGAAACTTATAATGGCTATTGACTGATCCAAGAGCTTGCCTAGTATATTTCTTTTAATGTTCTTGGCTTTACTGAACCACTTGCTGCTAGTAAAACAAATTAAGCTAATGCACCAAGCAGCGTATTTACAACTGAAACTTATAATGGCTATTGACTGATCCAAGAGCTTGCCTAGTATATTTCTTTTAATGTTCTTGGCTTTACTGAACCACTTGCTGCTAGTAAAACAAATTAAGCTAATGCACCAAGCAGCGTATTTACAACTGAAACTTATAATGGCTATGGACTGATCCAAGAGCTTGCCTAGTATATTTCTTTTAATGTTCTTGGCTTTACTGAACCACTTGCTGCTAGTAAAACAAATTAAGCTAATGCACCAAGCAGCGTATTTGCAACTGAAACTTATAATGGCTATTGACTGATCCAAGAGCTTGCCTAGTATATTTCTTTTAATGTTCTTGGCTTTACTGAACCACTTGCTGCTAGTAAAACAAATTAAGCTAATGCACCAAGCAGCGTATTTACAACTGAAACTTATAATAGCTATGGACTGATCCAAGAGCTTGCCTAGTATATTTCTTTTAATGTTCTTGGCTTTACTGAACCACTTGCTGCTAGTAAAACAAATTACGCTAATGCACCAAGCAGCGTATTTGCAACTGAAACTTATAATGGCTATGGACTGATCCAAGAGCTTGCCTAGTATATTTCTTTTAATGTTCTTGGCTTTACTGAACCACTTGCTGCTAGTAAAACAAATTAAGCTAATGCACCAAGCAGCGTATTTGCAACTGAAACTTATAATGGCTATTGACTGATCCAAGAGCTTGCCTAGTATATTTCTTTTAATGTTCTTGGCTTTACTGAACCACTTGCTGCTAGTAAAACAAATTAAGCTAATGCACCAAGCAGCGTATTTACAACTGAAACTTATAATGGCTATTGACTGATCCAAGAGCTTGCCTAGTATATTTCTTTTAATGTTCTTGGCTTTACTGAACCACTTGCTGCTAGTAAAACAAATTAAGCTAATGCACCAAGCAGCGTATTTACAACTGAAACTTATAATGGCTATGGACTGATCCAAGAGCTTGCCTAGTATATTTCTTTTAATGTTCTTGGCTTTACTGAACCACTTGCTGCTAGTAAAACAAATTAAGCTAATGCACCAAGCAGCGTATTTGCAACTGAAACTTATAATGGCTATTGACTGATCCAAGAGCTTGCCTAGTATATTTCTTTTAATGTTCTTGGCTTTACTGAACCACTTGCTGCTAGTAAAACAAATTAAGCTAATGCACCAAGCAGCGTATTTACAACTGAAACTTATAATGGCTATGGACTGATCCAAGAGCTTGCCTAGTATATTTCTTTTAATGTTCTTGGCTTTACTGAACCACTTGCTGCTAGTAAAACAAATTAAGCTAATGCACCAAGCAGCGTATTTGCAACTGAAACTTATAATGGCTATTGACTGATCCAAGAGCTTGCCTAGTATATTTCTTTTAATGTTCTTGGCTTTACTGAACCACTTGCTGCTAGTAAAACAAATTAAGCTAATGCACCAAGCAGCGTATTTACAACTGAAACTTATAATAGCTATGGACTGATCCAAGAGCTTGCCTAGTATATTTCTTTTAATGTTCTTGGCTTTACTGAACCACTTGCTGCTAGTAAAACCAATTACGCTAATGCACCAAGCAGCGTATTTGCAACTGAAACTTATAATGGCTATGGACTGATCCAAGAGCTTGCCTAGTATATTTCTTTTAATGTTCTTGGCTTTACTGAACCACTTGCTGCTAGTAAAACAAATTAAGCTAATGCACCAAGCAGCGTATTTGCAACTGAAACTTATAATGGCTATGGACTGATCCAAGAGCTTGCCTAGTATATTTCTTTTAATGTTCTTGGCTTTACTGAACCACTTGCTGCTAGTAAAACAAATTAAGCTAATGCACCAAGCAGCGTATTTGCAACTGAAACTTATAATGGCTATTGACTGATCCAAGAGCTTGCCTAGTATATTTCTTTTAATGTTCTTTGCTTTACTGAACCACTTGTTGCTAGTAAAACAAATTAAGCTAATGCACCAAGCAGCGTATTTGCAACTGAAACTTATAATGGCTATGGACTGATCCAAGAGCTTGCCTAGTATATTTCTTATAATGTTCTTGGCTTTACTGAACCACTTGCTGCTAGTAAAACAAATTAAGCTAATGCACCAAGCAGCGTATTTGCAACTGAAACTTATAATGGCTATGGACTGATCCAAGAGCTTGCCTAGTATATTTCTTTTAATGTTCTTGGCTTTACTGAACCACTTGCTGCTAGTAAAACAAATTAAGCTAATGCACCAAGCAGCGTATTTGCAACTGAAACTTATAATGGCTATTGACTGATCCAAGAGCTTGCCTAGTATATTTCTTTTAATGTTCTTGGCTTTACTGAACCACTTGCTGCTAGTAAAACAAATTAAGCTAATGCACCAAGCAGCGTATTTGCAACTGAAACTTATAATGGCTATGGACTGATCAAAGAGCTTGCCTAGTGTATTTCTTTTAATGTTCTTGGCTTTACTGAACCACTTGCTGTTTGTAGAACAAATTAAGCTAATGCACCAAGCAGCGTATTTGCAACTGAAACTTATAATGGCTATTGACTGATCCAAGAGCTTGCCTAGTATATTTCTTTTAATGTTCTTGGCTTTACTGAACCACTTGCTGCTAGTAAAACAAATTAAGCTAATGCACCAAGCAGCGTATTTACAACTGAAACTTATAATGGCTATGGACTGATCCAAGAGCTTGCCTAGTATATTTCTTTTAATGTTCTTGGCTTTACTGAACCACTTGCTGCTAGTAAAACAAATTAAGCTAATGCACCAAGCAGCGTATTTGCAACTGAAACTTATAATGGCTATTGACTGATCCAAGAGCTTGCCTAGTATATTTCTTTTAATGTTCTTGGCTTTACTGAACCACTTGCTGCTAGTAAAACAAATTAAGCTAATGCACCAAGCAGCGTATTTGCAACTGAAACTTATAATGGCTATGGACTGATCAAAGAGCTTGCCTAGTGTATTTCTTTTAATGTTCTTGGCTTTACTGAACCACTTGCTGTTTGTAGAACAAATTAAGCTAATGCACCAAGCAGCGTATTTGCAACTGAAACTTATAATGGCTATTGACTGATCCAAGAGCTTGCCTAGTATATTTCTTTTAATGTTCTTGGCTTTACTGAACCACTTTCTGCTAGTAAAACAAATTAAGCTAATGCACCAAGCAGCGTATTTACAACTGAAACTTATAATGGCTATTGACTGATCCAAGAGCTTGCCTAGTATATTTCTTTTAATGTTCTTGGCTTTACTGACCCACTTGCTGCTAGTAAAACAAATTAAGCTAATGCACCAAGCAGCGTATTTACAACTGAAACTTATAATGGCTATTGACTGATCCAAGAGCTTGCCTAGTATATTTCTTTTAATGTTCTTGGCTTTACTGAACCACTTGCTGCTAGTAAAACAAATTAAGCTAATGCACCAAGCAGCGTATTTGCAACTGAAACTTATAATGGCTATGGACTGATCCAAGAGCTTGCCTAGTATATTTCTTTTAATGTTCTTGGCTTTACTGAACCACTTGCTGCTAGTAAAACAAATTAAGCTAATGCACCAAGCAGCGTATTTACAACTGAAACTTATAATGGCTATTGACTGATCCAAGAGCTTGCCTAGTATATTTCTTTTAATGTTCTTGGCTTTACTGAACCACTTGCTGCTAGTAAAACAAATTAAGCTAATGCACCAAGCAGCGTATTTGCAACTGAAACTTATAATGGCTATGGACTGATCCAAGAGCTTGCCTAGTATATTTCTTTTAATGTTCTTGGCTTTACTGAACCACTTGCTGCTAGTAAAACAAATTAAGCTAATGCACCAAGCAGCGTATTTACAACTGAAACTTATAATGGCTATGGACTGATCCAAGAGCTTGCCTAGTATATTTCTTTTAATGTTCTTGGCTTTACTGAACCACTTGCTGCTAGTAAAACAAATTAAGCTAATGCACCAAGCAGCGTATTTGCAACTGAAACTTATAATGGCTATTGACTGATCCAAGAGCTTGCCTAGTATATTTCTTTTAATGTTCTTGGCTTTACTGAACCACTTGCTGCTAGTAAAACAAATTAAGCTAATGAGCCAAGCAGCGTATTTGCAACTGAAACTTATAATGGCTATGGACTGATCCAAGAGCTTGCCTAGTATATTTCTTTTAATGTTCTTGGCTTTACTGAACCACTTGCTGCTAGTAAAACAAATTAAGCTAATGCACCAAGCAGCGTATTTGCAACTGAAACTTATAATGGCTATTGACTGATTCAAGAGCTTGCCTAGTATATTTCTTTTAATGTTCTTGGCTTTACTGAACCACTTGCTGCTAGTAAAACAAATTAAGCTAATGCACCAAGCAGCGTATTTGCAACTGAAACTTATAATGGCTATGGACTGATCAAAGAGCTTGCCTAGTGTATTTCTTTTAATGTTCTTGGCTTTACTGAACCACTTGCTGTTTGTAGAACAAATTAAGCTAATGCACCAAGCAGCGTATTTGCAACTGAAACTTATAATGGCTATTGACTGATCCAAGAGCTTGCCTAGTATATTTCTTTTAATGTTCTTGGCTTTACTGAACCACTTTCTGCTAGTAAAACAAATTAAGCTAATGCACCAAGCAGCGTATTTACAACTGAAACTTATAATGGCTATTGACTGATCCAAGAGCTTGCCTAGTATATTTCTTTTAATGTTCTTGGCTTTACTGACCCACTTGCTGCTAGTAAAACAAATTAAGCTAATGCACCAAGCAGCGTATTTACAACTGAAACTTATAATGGCTATTGACTGATCCAAGAGCTTGCCTAGTATATTTCTTTTAATGTTCTTGGCTTTACTGAACCACTTGCTGCTAGTAAAACAAATTAAGCTAATGCACCAAGCAGCGTATTTGCAACTGAAACTTATAATGGCTATGGACTGATCCAAGAGCTTGCCTAGTATATTTCTTTTAATGTTCTTGGCTTTACTGAACCACTTGCTGCTAGTAAAACAAATTAAGCTAATGCACCAAGCAGCGTATTTACAACTGAAACTTATAATGGCTATGGACTGATCCAAGAGCTTGCCTAGTATATTTCTTCAAATTTTTAAGTTTTAGGTTGTATTCATCCTACGGAAAGATTAAATTTTAATTTAAATCAAATTATACTTTTTATTAACTACGGGAGGCATTCAGAGAAAAATAGACCCCGCAGCACCGGGATTCGAACCACGGGTCTCCTACATATCCGTTACAGGCGCTCTAACTAACTACTTAACTAACTCTAACAACTACAACTAGTATATTTCTTTTAATGTTCTTGGCTTTACTGAGCCACTTGCTGCTAGTGAAGGTGATCTACTTCTCTGTTATTTAAGAAACTTTTAAACTTTTTTAAACTACATTACCATTACCATACTCAACTAAACTGTTAGTGTGAACTTTGAACCGGGCTTTAAAACCTTAACTCTTAAGGGTATTATTGTTATATGGGTACATGTTAGTCAAATCTAAATTTGAATGTCTTGTATTTGATCTTACTACTATACCATTAGGTGAATATTGCATACATTTCAATTAATATATAGTAAAACTTGGTATTTTCTGAAATTAATTTTTAGCATTGTCATATTTGTAGAACCTGCGGTAATAAATTTACTTAGTTCAATACTGGGTGAATTTATGTCACTTGATGTTATAAAACATATTATGTTTGATTCCTCCAAAAATCAAATGTCAATTGTGCATTTATTGAGAAGACAATAATTGATTTAATGCATTTCATTCATTAAGTATAATCCAAATTACAAGATATAAAACATTTTATTTTGTTTGCAATTACGTCCGGTGAAATAAAAGAATACATCGAACAAATTTTCGTACCAGTAGATATCATTTTACGAAAATCGTCGAAAAAAGTATTCGTAGGACGGACAAGAAAAAAAACAACATTTGTTAAATAAAGAAGCAAATAATAAAAAGACAAAGCTATATCACTTTGAAAAAGATATGAAGAAAAATTTAAGATTACATTAAATAAGCAAGATATAAAAATCAAAAAATTATGTATTAGAATATGGAGTTATGAACTACTTGGAATGTCGATTAGGCGACGCAGGTGCAGTAAGTGTAGAACTACAAATAATATTAAAGAGTACACGGGAGGGTTTTAAAATGTCTTAAGAATCGTGTAAGTGTTTAAGACTTTTAAATACATTTATTTAATATATTAAGCATTAACTAATTCATTAAATTTGTATGTTTTAATAATTCCTATGTACATAGGCCTGAGTTTTAACGCAATAAATCAGTAAAATTAAAATAATTTATTTTTTTATACTTTAAATTCATTCTTTATCCTGAGAAAACAGGATAAAAATCATGTAAAATAGAACTCTTCCATTTTTTTTAACATCCCTGTAAATGATAGCCAGGAATAATCATGATTGACAAGGAAATCTTTTTCCCGCCCTAGGGCGGTAAAAAAGAAGAATTCTTCACCTTAAAGCACGATTAGCTAGTTTGTTTACAATTAACAAAACTAATTTGCTGTTTGTTTAATTAAAGTAACTGTTTATATCGAGTTTTTAGTGAAAAACAATGATTGATTTATGTCATTATGACGAAAATGAGGAGAATAATACACCTCCCGAAATAATTAATTCGGCACAAATTACAACAAATGAATTAATGTCATCTTTATCAAAAGAGAAATAGGAACTTACATACAGGAAATGTATTAAATTTTTTTTCTGTATTTATTATTAAAATCCAACAATTGAGATAAAGTACGGTACGCAACTCGGGCGAAAACTGAATTTTGCTTTGCTCGTGTGGTTTTACTACCCTCGCTGTCGCTCGGGTGCAAACTCCACACTCACATTCAAAATGCTACTTTCCGCACTAGACGCGTAGTGTAATATTACGTCAAATTTAAAAAATTCTATGTCCGGAAAAATACAAATAGTAAATACAGATATCACACTGCCCTTGTATTGGTAATTATGTATTTAGAATAATCATGTTTTTAAAATGAATTCTTTCACTAGCTTTACGGGCAAAAAAAAAAAAAACCGCTGGTAAATAATTTATTAGGTAAATCAATTAAGGACTGAATAGGAGATATTAAAAAAAATTCCACTAGCTTCGCATACCATTTACTAAATTAACAGAAAGTTATTATCGATATAAATAAAATCAATTATGTATAAACGGACCGTCTATTAATGTATTTAAAAGCAATTGATTTAATTTTTTTTTTTTT
This sequence comes from Gerris lacustris, assembly GCA_951217055.1. Classification (NCBI taxonomy): domain Eukaryota; kingdom Metazoa; phylum Arthropoda; class Insecta; order Hemiptera; family Gerridae; genus Gerris; species Gerris lacustris. The sequence continues at coordinate 63,808,398 of OX578285.1, forward strand.
TTTTTTGGTTCGGCATAAGAGGGAATAAGTTAGATTTAAAAGGTATATCATATATCTTAGTTTATATGATTTAGATTCGAATAAATAGCAATATTTTTATTTTATGAAACAGGTTCTGGAAGGTTTGGTTTAAATTTTTCTTTTTCCCGTTGGCAACCTAATATCACCTTCTAGTCAAAACTGGCATAGAGTGCGGAATTTGTTTTACTCCTAAAACAGCTTAATCAAACATGACCGGAAAGCCCGTCTATTTTGTACTAGTTCAACCTTGTATAAAAAGGTTGTTTTCAAACTCCATACTGGAGTTGAAGGTTAAATAATGTAACTATGTTCCTCTGGTACAAAAGAAAGGCACACTAAATCCTCAATGTTCAAATGCCACCTTTATTACAGGGAAAAACCTACGAAAGGAATGCAGGACTCAACTATTTCGTAGTTGCAGACCAACTATTTCGACCTTACACCAAGTAATGTCGTGCTCAAGAACCAATTAATTGGTGGGGTACAGAAATTCCAGTCTGCATAGCTAACATTATGATGAAATTTCTCTCAAGATATCCAAGTATCGGAATTTTGTGTTTTCAATTAATTAAAACAAAAAATCTATTATAAATGACACATTCTTATGACTTACATACATATATAAAATGTATATATAATTTATATATATATATATATATATATATATATATATATATATATATATATATATATATATATATATATATATATATATATCATAGGCGTCGTCAGCAGTGCATTATTGGGGGGGACACATTGCGGGAGGGGGGTCCGGGGAAATTTTGAAAATATTACCTCTTAAAACAGCGTTTTTATGCATCTCCTAGGTGAAATTTGATTTTAATACTACGTCATATAATAAAGTATTATTAGATGTAGTTCGATAGGACAAACGTATGACCACAAGTTTCTTAAAAGAATTTTAATATAGAAACTCAAAAATAGTTATTGTAACATAATAAGAGTTGTGCCCCTAATCATCGTAGATTAAATAGATCAGTCAATAGCCATTATGGAATATTACTTAAAGTCTATAGTTAACTATGTCATTTAATCAATAGTTATGAAAAATAATAAAAACATGTTTCTTAGGGTGACCGAAATATAAAGTTTAGTCCATTTTAAAGTTCAGTAAATTTTGGACTGCCAAATTTACAGATTTGGCCATGGATTTTGGGGGGTGGTCGAGCTATTACAGCCCCAGACGAAGGTAGGGGAAGTCTGGAGGCCCTAGGAAATTTTTGGGAATTTTTAGGAAAAAATTCCCTTCTTTACATAAAGTTTTCTCTTTTGACGTCAAAATTAGTAAAACTACGAGTACACTATCTATTTTCCCTCCTTATTTCGTACTGTCCGATTTAGTTAGTTTTTTTAAACTGTTTCTTTTTGCAGGATTTGTTTCTTTTACTGTACCTTTGAAAATTATAAAAACGATTCCGGTTGTAGTATCTCGATAAATTCAGTATTTTCTTTCACCCACTCTTCATCTACTCTTCAATACCTTTCATTTGATACCCCAAGCAAAATTTTACTCAAATTGCTAATCTTATTTTTTCTATGGCCCAGCAGATCGCACATTTTGCATATTTTTTTATATTTTTAGTAATAGCAGAAATTTAGTTATAGAGGAGGGACACGCATTTTAATTTAAAATTTTGATGTTTTATTGACAAAATGGCGTTAAAAATTAAACACTTTCTACAAGTGTTATATATTTTTGTAATATACTCATCAATACCTTTCATTGATACCCCTCTTAAAATTTAAAAAATAAAAAAAATCGTGTGACATGAATTATCCGCTATAATTAACAGCTGATAATTTTAATTCCGCTAGATTTTTCCTGTGTGCGCGTCAAAACGATCTTTAATGCTGCAAAGTTTCGTGTTTTTATCTCTTTTCATTCAAAACTTATTGGAATCATACAGAGTGACAGAAAGACACAGGAACAAAACTATAAGGGTTTCTTTTTTTTGGATTTACGAACGAAACTCTAAAGAACCGTTTAGAAATAGGTGGCATATAATGCATATTTACCCCACACAATAAATAACATATTCGTCATCATTTTGAAAAGGGCGAGGGGGAGGAAACACTAGGTCTTCACCCAAAGTATTTGTAATAACTGATAACAGGTTTTGGCTACTTAATAGCCATCTCCAGATTCTAAATTAGTTGTTCACATTCCCAGTAACATGGTATCGAAGTGCCATATAATGGATAATATATTATTAAAGATAAAATATATGTAGAAAAGTAAAAACGGGTTAGATATTTTAAACTTTTTTGGGTTGAATTCTTTATTACATCTCAAACATTGGGGGGGACACGTCCCCCCTGTCCCCCCCGGAGACGACGCCCGTGATATATATTATATGTACTGTAAAACTAGAGTTTGTGATCTTGTCATCAAAATAATTGGAAGCCTTTTATATTTTACGTTACTCTAAATGTAATATAGAGTTTAGCATCCTTTGAGACCCAATTTTAAATTAGCATAAAATTTATGAAGAGAGATGTAACAGGTAAAAAGAAAACTCCGCACCGGCTGGATTTGAACCTGGACCTATAAATTTCACGTCCAAAGCTTTATTAATTAAGCTACTCCGGCGAATGAATTTCTCTAACCTAAGCGACCGACCTGATGGCAATAATACCTACTAGACAAAGTAAGTAGGTTTTGCTAGAATAGTACACACATCCGTACAATTATATTTAACCTAGAGATTTCAGCATACTTTGGGACCCTTTAAAGGTTTTCGTTGGTAAAACCAAAAATAGAAACCCTTATAGTTTCGTTCTTGTGTCTGTCTGTCTGTCACTCTGTACGGTTTTAATAACTTTTTTGAATCAAAAGAGATAGAAGCATGAAACTTTCCAGTATTAAAGATCGTTGTGACGCGAACACAGGAAAAAATATAGCGAACTCAAAATTATCAGCTTTTCAAATCTAAAATGGCGGATAATTCACGTGACGCAAAAAAAATTAAATTTTGAGTGGGATAAAATTAAAGGTATTAAAGAGTAGATTACAAAAATATATAACACTTGTGGATGGATTCTTGTGGATTTAGTGTTTAATCTTCCGTGCCATTTTGTCAAAAAACATCAACATTTTGCGTGCCCTCCCCCCCATCTAAAACTATATTAGTGCTGTTACTAAAAATATAAAAAATGTATGGTCTGATGGACCAATGAAATAATAAGAATAGCAATTTGATCTGATTAACTGGGAATCCAAAATGGGGGATAATTCCTGTCACGGGAAAAAGTTTTTTTAAAAAATTTTGAGTGGGGTATCAAATTAAAGGTATTTACGAGTAGATTACAAAAATATACATCATTTGTGGAGTGTGTTTAATTTTTAATGCCAATGTGCCAAAAACATCAAAATTCCCCCTCCCTTATCCTAATTTCATGTTCCCGATACCAACGAAACCCTTTTTACGTAAGATTTCACGCACAACCAATATATTATTAATTAGCTTAGAGTATAACAGAGAGGAAAAAAAATCAGTGTTGCTTGATTTTATTTGTTATTTATAAGTTTCATTTTATCAGTAATAATATAATTTCTTCATTATGTCGATCTTTTGGAGAAGTCAGCAATTTTCCTTATATATAGGGACTATGTCTCTGCCCTTAAAGTAAAGGGATCTTCCAATCTTTCTACCGCAAAACTGTTTAACTTTATCAAGAAAAGTAACCATTTGTTTTCGCCTATAAATTAATATCATCCCCTAACGATAGTTCAGGCTCATAAATAATTATAGTAAGCACATTCCTAGATTTACAATTTTTGGATAAACGGTGGTTGTATTTATTGTTTCAGAATGCTTGTTGGATTCCTAATACCAATTATTTATTTTCTATTTAGATACTTATATTTATTTTTAATTTAGCAACTAATGGCAGTAACAAATGTTTGTTAAAAAATGCCTAATTACGAATAGATAAAAAGGGAATAATTCCAAATAATCAAATAGTTTAGATAGATAGACTCTATTAAATAATTCTCTACATTAAATCAAGAACAATGACCATTTTCATATAATTTATTATATTATTATACTACATATAGTCTGTTTACCTCTATTAAATCATAAATCGTTGACATAGTTATATACATAATGTAATATTGTAACAAGAGAACATACTACCAGCCATATTTCAATACGTTATTATATATTTAAGCAGTGTATAGATAAATTATCACCTTTAGGTAGTCAGGGCCGGCTCACGTGTCAGTTTATCGGACACTATACAGACCCTGGTGATTTATATTATGCATATTTAGAAAATATTATACCAGCAAAAAAATATATAACATTAATTTTCAGAGATATTATTATTTAGCTGCATTCAATGTATCTTGTTAAAACTCGAAGGGGATTAATGATATATTGCAAACAAAAGTAAATACAAAAAGATAATACTTAAAATAAACCAATTTCGTACATAATGACGACAACTAAAAGCTCATAAAGCATAACCTAGCCTATTGCAAACTTATTCATTAATGCAATATCTCTCCCCATATTTCAATATATCAACCTTAACCCTAGAACGACTTATTGGGGTCTGGCAGACCCCATAGAAACTATAATTAAGTTTTTTTTGTATTTTTATTTCTCTAAACCTAGACTCCCTTCTAATTTACCTTTGAACCTTTCTGTGTAAATACTGATAACAATACCTATGTTATTAGTTTTAGTTTTCTTTCAGTATTCATTAGAATTATTAGAGTTGGGGTCCCATAGATCCCTGTGTGCCATTAACGTAATTGTTACATATACCACTGTTAACTGTCTTCTTTATGTATTAAAAAACTTATTATATATATATACATATACGCGTCCGACTCATCAGGGGCCCGACGGTGGGCATCATCGGGCCCCTGATGAGTCGGACGCGACGAAACGATGCAGGACATAGCGTAATGCCGAGCCAACATCTTTGTGACGTAATGTCTGATGTTGGAACAGTTCTAATGTATCCCTTGGTGTATCTCACAAATTATATATACATATATATATATATATATATATATATATATATATATATATATATATATATATATATATATATATATCTATAGTTAAACATACCTAGCTGTACATGAAACTTACCAACATCCAAGACATTTTACTGAGGATCTCGTTTAAAATAGCCGAAACAGTGTTATATTAAATACAGGGTGTGGCAAAAGTTCGGCAACGGCTAATTATCTCCGTTAATATTTGAGATATCAAACTGCGGTTTGTTGCAATCTTCATCATGCATAAAAAACCTACTTTTTTGGTGGGTACCCATTTTCCCGCCATTTATGTTGCCGCCATATTGGATTCAACTTTAAAATTTCAAATTGGAATTCCTAAACTGTGATACGTATTTGGAAAGACCTTGAAATAAACAGGTCAAGTGTGTGCTAGTCAAGTCAGCACACAGCGAGGGCCCGTAGGCAACACAGTATTGTTTAAGTAGTACCTATTTATGTAGTTTTTTAAAATGCTAAAAAGCCTACTTTGAACTATCCTATGGGTCTGATATTCTCAAAACAATTTCAGTTTTGAGAGTTTGAAACAATTTTAAACTCGCCTACCCTCACACTATCAAAGTTATAACCAAAAAATTATTTATTTTTGTAATCAGCTCGACGTACCCTTTCATATGATACCCCACAGGTCTCCAGAAAAAAACAATTATTTTTTAACCCTTAAGTTTTTTTTACCCTTATTTTTTTGTGTGGGTTGGTACTATACACATATATGCCAAATCTCAAAGTAATCGGACACACCGTTCGTCCGGGAGAGCAAGCGACAAACGGACGGACGGACGGGCAGACACACGCAAGAAAATATAAGGGTCCTTGGTTTTGCCTACGGACCCTAAAAAGAAAACATTTGCCGCCAAACCAGAGCTTTTTATTTTTCGCCGTTTCAAAATGGCAGCCAGTTGAAATTACAAAAGTCTCTTTTCTAACTCTGCCATGTATAATTAGTTAGCAGTGTGATTTTATCATTTATATTTAATGAAAAGTGTAAGGAAGTTTGTTGCTACCGGGTGTCAAGCAACACCACACGTGTTTGTTTTTCTTCCTCTACGGCTGGGCAGCCAATTTTTTTCTACCAAATTGCATTTAAACAATAAACATTATTACATATTTGTTTCTCTTTAATTGTAAAACATTTTCAGAGTGGACGGATAATTTTTTCTTATCTGTTTAAAGAACTATCAAAGACGAGTCGTAATTGATTCAGCTAATGTAAATCGAATTAAAATTCAAAAAGTTATTGACGAAATACATTCATTAAGTGAAAAAAATATAATTTATTAAAAACTCTACTTGGCACTCGAGACGTCAACTAGCAACGTAGCTGTGCTTCGAATACAAGTGCCCATAATATTGCCAATTTTATCCCGATTTACACAATTTTTGTTTAATTCGACTTGAGTTAAATATATATATATTTTTTAAAAAATGTTGGTGTCTCTTTTAAGGCCCGATCAACACATGATTAGGTTATTACAGGACGGGGGATCCGGCCACTTGACTCATTTACATGATGTGATCATTAGTGTAAAACATATTTCACCTCTCTTGGATTGAAACACACAAGACTTTTTGGTGTTAGTAAACCTAGAAACGTAGGTACGCTAAGCACTTAGCTACGCCGCTCCCTCTTGAAGAGTTGATTTATTTTATTGGTTAAAACGGTAATGTATTCATTCCATAATAAATAAACATTGTATTTAATTCATAAGCTTAAGGGAACACCCTACAGCTTGACATCCACACAGGGCTGTCCTGTAACACAGATAGAGAGGCAAGTATAGTAGTATCGTAGAGTGGAGTTTGGGCTCCGACACGCTTTAGATCGGGCTCCGTATTTTTTCCTTTTTTCGTCTAGAAGTTTTAAGTTTTTCATTACAATTTCGTGAGAAATGTGTGTGACTTTTCACTGTGAATAAATTACTGAAAGTTTTACGTGATAATTCGATATAGTTGTCGAGTAATCAGAGTTTTTTTAAAATAATTTAATCGTAATTATTGAAAGAAAAGCTAGCTCAGTGTTTGGTTCTATAGCAAATCATCCAGGGAACGTGGATAAGAGGGGATGAATCACCATGACACGGCGTCAAGCAGGGGATCCTGCTAGAGTGACAATACCAAGCTGTTAACCAATCTCAATCACAGATAATAAACATCCATTCCTTTCTTCTAAATATTGCTCTCAGTGATCGTGTTTATAAATAATGACTTTTCCGACGCTCTCAGATAATTATTATACCTCGTAAACAATAAAATTAAATTTAAAAAAAAAAAACTGTTTAAAATTGGAAATATTTTTTTGTATGGAAAATTATTTATCGTTTCGTGTGAAAAGAAGTAGAGAACAAGGAGGGGATTGCGAAGTAGGAGATCCATCAGTTCCTCACCCATCTCAAAAACAGAAAATGGCGAACTCAGTGAATCTAAACATGGATCAACTTAAAGAGGCATTGAGCCAAGTTATAGACTAAGGATGATGTTCGGGTGATAAATGAACAAATAGAGCAGATTAGTCAGGAGACGAATCAGCTCAAACAGCAGGTTAAACTTTTAGAGGATCGTTGTGGCTTATACGAATCACAAATTGATTATTTATTTAATAAAGCTAAAAAGAATAATTTATTTTTCAAAAATCTCGATATTACGGAATCTCCATCGACTGACTACGAGTTTTTGATCAAAAAGTTTTGTGATGAATTGCTTGGACTAAAAGATATTCAAATCGAAAAGGCCTACCCTATCGGAAAGTCTGTTAACGGTAAAAGAACAATTTTAACAGTTTTGGCCCTGGAAAAAGATAAATACGAAATTTTAAGGTATGCTAAAAAACTAAAAGGCTCATCATATGTCATTCAACAAGATTTCACGAAAAAAATTCGTATCAATAGAGCTTGTCTGTTCAAATTAATGAGTGAAATAAAGCGGATAAAGCTTGGAGTTAACGCTTTCATTAAAAGGGATAACTTAATCGTTGATAATGTGGTATTTTCGTGGTGTCAGACAAAAGGGTTGCTATGCGGCTCGGAGAAGGGAGAAGTCAAGATGAAATCTTCGATAAGCTGCGATGTAAAAGATCTGGTGGCGACGATTCGAGCAGGTGGAAGAAGCCGGGGGGACGAAGGAATCGGGGAAGTAATGAATAGAAGTATCAAAGAGGTCTACATGCCAACAGCAACGAAGAAAAATAGTATATGACATGAAAAGAAAACTTAAGCTACATATTATAACGATAACATGACGGGCGAGATAGAAAATACATGACATTGACAGGATCAGCCAGCTGAGCCGGCGTCAGTAAAGTTGTTAGCGTTCAATGTGGCAGGCTTAAGTGAGACGATGAAAAACACAGACTTTATCTTGTTTCTTAAAAATTATGACATTATCTATTTATGTGAAACATTCGTTACGGAGGAGAAGATACCGTCATTTAATCGATACTTTGAAAACTAGCGAATAATTTGGAGTGCTGCTACGCAGCCGACAGGTAAAGGCAGGCCGAATCGAGGATCCCTCCTAGCCGTAACTTCACCTTTACCTTTAAGTAAAGCCTGTTTTAATATTATAGATAATTTTAAATGTATTAATTTACTCATAAATAGTGTTGAAATAAATATAATACCGATCTATCTGAACCCTAATCACTTGGGAAATAGATTTCAAATTGTTTTCTAATTTAATTAATAGTTTGCCGAATAAAATTCTTGTAATAATCGGAGATGCCAATTGTAGAGTAGGAAACCTTCAAGAAATTCCCGGTGAAATTTTATACGGTTCAAATCTACGGGATAAAAGAAATTCAAAAGATCCTAAGCAAAATAGTAGGGGTTCTATGTTTGTAAATTTATGCGACGATAATCAATTAATTATGTTGAGCGGCCGTACGACAGGCGATGAAGAAGGCGAAATTACCTTTATTAATAAAAATTGATCTTTGGTTATTGATCTTAGTTGTGTATCTCTCAGCGTAATCCACCTTATAAAAAGTATTAATGTAATTAATGACTATAGATCTGATCATTTTCCTATTAGCGTCCATTTTAAAGAGAATAAGTGTTGCGAAAATAACGTTAAAACTATGTCATTAATTCCAAAATTACAATGGAACAATCATAGAAGCAAAGAATTCTCCGATAGTTTGGTAAAATATATATCATCGCAAGGAGATTCTGAAATGTTTAATTCGGAGGATATAGCACAAAACTTGGCAAATTTAATATAGAGTGCCATGGATAAGTTTACGAGTAGTACGCATAAAACAAATCTTAATAACAAGCAACCTTGGTTCGATATACGATGTCGGAAAGCTAGAACTAAAATGTTTAAAATGTTAAATTTTTTTAGAAAAAATAACTCAATTTTTACAAAAGAATTATACTTAAATTCCGAAAAAGAGTACAAGGAACTTTGTGAAGAGGCTAAAAATAAATACTACACCAGCTTAGGAGAGAAGCTTTCTAGTGTTAATAACAGTCAAGATTTTTGGCGCAACATAACATCTTTGAAAAACAATACTTTCAAAGTTAGTTCAAAAATAAGTCCTCAAGATTGGGTTAAACATTTCAGAGCAATTTTGAACCCGTCCATTTCGGATTGTTCTATAATGTATGCTGAGCCGTTTATTGAAGATATGGAACTTGATGCCCCCATAACTTATAATGAACTGCTTGAAAGTATAAAAAAATCAAAACCGAACAAAGCGCCCGGATACGATCGTATTACAAATGAGTTTTATAAAAATTCTCCCCCAGAATATTTAAACAAAATTTTAAATTTTTATAATAAAATTTTTCAATCTGGTGAGTTACCCGAATCCTTCGGCCGCTCTATTGTTTTCCCTCTGTATAAAAAAGGAAATATTCATGACGCGTCCAATTATCGAGGAATTTCGTTTTTAAACACCATTGCCAAGATATTTACTGGTATAATGCTGCAAAGACTGGTTCTGTGGGTCGACTCTAAAGCTATAATGAATGAGTACCAAGCTGGTTTTCGAAAGGGATACTCGACAGTCGATATTTTTTCTTTATTTTCATTAGTCGAGATTAAGGTTAAACGCGATAAAAGAAGACTGTATGCTTTCTTGGTAGATTTGAAGGCGGCATTCGACTCCGTCGATAGATGTGCTCTGTTTCTTAAGTTATTTTCCTTAGGGGTCTCAACTAAATTTGTAAATATGTTGAAAGGTCTGTACAATGTAACTAAGTCAGGAATATGCCAAAATGGTGTGACAGAGGAGTTCGAAACTTTTTCTGGACTCAAACAAGGTTGTTTACTGAGCCCTTTGCTTTTTTCATTATTTTTAAATGACCTGCACCATTATTTAGAAGGTGGAATTAAAATTGTAAACTTGAGACTGAGATTACTAGCGTATGCTGACGACATCGTCATATAAAGTGACAACAAATTAATCATGCAAAAGATGATGGATAGGCTTGAGAGTTACTGTACTACTTGGCATCTAAAGGTAAATTTAGATAAATCTAAAATTATTATTTTTAGGAACGGTGGCCGAATTAAAAAGAATGAAGTATGGTATTTTGGAAACAAGAAAATCGATATAGTGAACCGATACACCTATCTCGGGATGGTTGTGGCACCAAAATTATCTCTTCATAAACACTTTCTAGAGAAAAACAGTGTTTCGAAATATAACCTTAATGAAACCTGGAACACGGTTTAAAACATAAGCAGATTGAATTCTCCAAAAAAATAATGATATTTAACTCTGTAACTAGAGTGACGGTGTGTTACGGTGCGCAAGTGTGGGGATATGAAAAGTACGAAGAGATCGAAGCCATTCAAAGATGGTTCCTCAAGAAACTCCTGAATCTTCCATCTTTCACTCCAAATTACATTTTACAAATTGAAACCAATATTCTTCCACTATTGTTTTACACTTTTAAACTTCATATAAAATATATTTTTAACGTTTTAAGATCTAACGAAAATAGGATTCCGCATATCATGTCAATAGAAATAATAGGTAAAGAGTTGTCATGGTTTAAAGAATGGCAGCGGTTAATGTTGAAATATAATATAGATAATAATTGGCAGGTGATGGATATCAACTTGTGGGAAAATAACATGTACAAACTGTTAGAGGTGATGAGGGAGGATTCATTAAACCAGTGTTACACCAGAAACTCTTCTCGAGAAATTTACAAAATACTAGATTACGGAGAACTTGGTAGATCTTATATTAATGACAATAATAGTCTTACAGTTATTAGCACCGTGCTCAAAGCTAGAGCTGAGTTATTGAATCTAAACGATAAGCCATGGAGAGAAGCCTCAGACCGACCATGTTCTCTATGTAATCTTCAGGTCGTAGAAAATTCTTTTCATTTCATAGGAAACTGTCCTATTCTAAGACCTTATCGTCTAGATTATTTTGGAGAAGATACTCTAGAAACCCAAGGGATTATAGAAATTCTGAACGGTATAAACGTAATGAAATTATACGGATATGTACGAGATGCGTTAAAATATCGAAATTTTTTAGTAAAAGAATTTAACTTTTAAATAGCTGTATTTCTATGAGATGAAAAGTGAAAGTTCAAAAGTTATTGGGTCATTATTTATTTTTATTTATTTGTTTACATTGTACGAGGTACTTTAGGAACAAGGTTGCATGCGTAGTTTATTTATTTTTTCTTTTCGATTATATGTATTAATGCATTGTTTTTATTTAAGCTAATCTTCAAATATTCATATTATGTTTAGGTTTGAGTTATCATATTTTATGTTAAAATCTGTTTACATAATAATAGAAAAGCTTGTAATAATATAAATTAAAATTAAATTTGAAAACTGAAAGTTAAATCTTATGATAAGTTGAAGTGGATAGAGAAAATAAATAAAGAACTGTTAATTTTATTAATAATGTATTTTTAAGTAATGAAATGTGTATTGTTTTATAAATTTGTGTAGGTTTTGTTATTTATTGTTGCATGTATTGTTATTATGTTTGTTGCATGTATTGTTATTATGTTTGTTGCATGTATTGTTATCTTCACTTCAACTTATTATTTATAATTTATTTATTAGATTAATGAATAGGATTTTAAATATTTATTTGTGTAGTGTATAAAATGAAACTATAACTCCACTCCTGCAGACGGCATAACGCCAATGCATAATACCTGTTTGTTTTTAAATTTTATTTATATAATTTTTTTTGTATTATGTTAATAAAACAGCATTCTATTCTATTCTATTCTATAGTAGTATCGTAAGCAGTGAATCCACTGGGTAGAGGGAAGTATAGCATCGTAAGCAGAGAATCCACTGGGTAGGGAGGGAAGTATAGTATCGTAAGCAGTGAATCCACTGGGTAGAGAGGGAAGTATAGTATCGTAAGCAGTGAATCCACTGGGTAGAGAGGGAAGTATAGTATTGTAAGCAGTGAATCCACTGGGTAGTGAGGGAAGTATAGTATCGTAAGCATTGAATCCACTGGGTAGAGAGGGAAGTATAGTATCGTAAGCAGTGAATCCACTGGGTAGAGAGAGAAGTATAGTATCGTAATCAGTGAATCCACTGGGTAGCGAGGGAAGTATAGTATCGTAAGCAGTGAATCCACTGGGTAGAGAGGGAAGTATAGTATCGTAAGCAGTGAATCCACTGGGTAGAGGGAAGTATAGTATCGTAAGCAGTGAATCCACTGGGTAGAGGGAAGTATAGTATCGTAAGCAGTGAATCCACTGGGTAGAGAGAGAAGTATAGTATCGTAAGCAGTGAATCCACTGGGTAGTGAGGGAAGTATAGTATCGTACGCAGTGAATCCACTGGGTAGAGAGGGAAGTATAGTATCGTAAGCAGTGAATCCACTGGGTAGAGAGGGAAGTATAGTATCGTAAGCAGTGAATCCACTGGGTAGAGGGAAGTATAGTATCGTAAGCAGTGAATCCACTGGGTAGAGAGGGAAGTATAGTATCGTAAGCAGTGAATCCACTGGGTAGAGAGGGAAGTATAGTATCGTAAGCAGTGAATCCACTGGGTAGCGCCCGTCTCTAGAAATGTTGATGATCAAACCTAAGAAGCGGGCCGTGCCCCCGGGTTACCTATTATAATAATTATCAATAAAGCTTCAATATATTGTTAATATATTATTAATTAAGTAATAATTGCTTCATAATAGATTAGAATAAGTTGATTAAATATTACAGCCTGGAATTTTATGATTTAGTTAAAATATATTTATTATTAAATTATATGTTCCGTAAACATTCTTTATGAAATATTAGCTGGTCTGCCCGGTTTTACCCGTGAAATACTGATATTTTGAAATCCATACAAACGGGCCGCTACTTTGGATTGACATTGTTGTATTATCACAAAAATATAATATTAATATAATAAATTTAAAATGGCCACGTTTTCACCCCCCAAGAAAATCCAAACATATATATATATATATATATATATATATATATATATATATATATATATATATATATATATATATATATATATATATATATATATATATATATATATATATATAGATATATATATATATATATATAGATATATATATATATATATATATATATATATATATATATATATATATATATATATATATATATATATATATATATATCAAGAGGGAAATACATTTGAGAACCGTATATATAGAGATATATATATATATATATCTCTATATACCGTATATATAGAGATATATATATATATATATATATATATATATATATATATCAAGAGGGAAATACATTTGAGAACCGTTATGTAGATTTTTATAACCGGGCGTTATCGGAAAAAAAAGCTGAATACCGATTCTCTATAAAGTTACGATAATTATTTGGCAAAAAATCTTATTAAATTCTTGAAAAAAGAGTTAAAATCTATTATTAGAGGCAAAAAATGTGTTCTATTTTTCTATTTTCCGCAAGACTGGAAATTGAGTGGATATAGGGATTCAATTAAATTTTAAAATAAGGTAGCTTAAGTAAATGTTGCTTTAAGTTATCTCAACCGGAATTATTTATTTAAAAATAAGGTACTTGAACGGAACGTTTTTAAAGCAAATATTTAGTTATTTCCATTAGATTTTTCGATATAATTACTTAGACATTTCTTATTAAAATTCTTAAATGATTAATTAAGGATGGAAAGCAAAATCTGTATTAATAGTAAACAATTAGTTCAAAAGATTTTCACTGAAACTCGTAGTATTTAATTAAATAGTAAATAGAGCTCAATAGTAGTGAACAAAAGTTGGAGAACAAAACATACTTTAATATGAAAACACAAAAGTTTCAAACAAATAAAGTGGTTTAATTGAATTACTATATGAAGATTACTATGAGAAAATGTTTTAACATCTAAATATAAAACAAATAGTTTAAACAAACTATAGTGTAAAACAAAAGTTAAAAGGTAATACTACATTACGCGTCTAGTGTGGAAAGTAGCATTTTGCATGCGAGTGTGGAGTTTGCACCCGAGCGACAGCGAGGCTAGTAAAACCACACGAGCAAAGCAAAATGCAGTTTTCGCACGAGTTGCGTACCGTACTTTATCTCAATTGTTGAATTTTAATAATAAATACAGAAAAAATATTTAATAAATTTCCTGTATGTAAGTTCCTATTTCTCTTTTGTTAAAGATGACATTAATTCATTACTTGTACTTTGTGCCGAATTAATTATTTCGGGAGGCGTATTATTCTCCACATTTTCGTCATAATGACAAATCAATCATTGTTTTTCACTAAAACCTCGATATAAACAGTTACTATAATTAAACAATCAGCAAATTAGTTTTGTTAAATGTAAACAAACTCGCTAATCGTGCGTTAAGGTGGAGAATTCTTCTTTTTTACCGGACTAAGGCGGAAAAAAGAGGAATTATGAAACGCGCATGAGCAATGATTACAAGTACGTAAAAAATCACTTTCTACGCATCTAAACCTAGATACAATGTTTATATTTCATATCAATCGTAGATAAAAGATATTAATTTAAACAATTTTCAGCGAGTGTTTGTGAGATTATTTAAATGATTTTGCTTGTTATAATGACATGTGCAGTGTTCTAGTTAAATGGAACAATATGAATTTAAAAGGAAGCTTGCATGTTGATGTTGTATAGACGAATCTGTCGATTAAAGCATACCTGAGATACTTGTGAGTTGTGTTGACAGACATGTAAACCTACAGCTAGAGAGAGGGGTGGCGGATGCTCGCATCCACGGCCATATGACAAATGTGTTTGCACATTGTCAACCCCATCTCATACCGTCCAATATCAAAAAGTTTAATTCTCAAGCATCTGTCACTTATCACCAAGGATTCACAATCAAATCCATTTTATTGTTGTCTTAGGTTAAGCTTGACGGGGTTTTAGTTGGAGAAATGTTTATTTCTTTTATAAAAGAAAAATAAATTAGTTTTCGAGAGCGTTTCTTTAATCTAATTAGGAACTTGAACATTGAAGAACGATACTTTTCGCTTTTCCTCTAAGCCTTTTATGCTTATAACTTTATAACAAATAAGGTTAAACCACATAACATTTAATGAAAATTCATCTAACCGATTGCCGTTTTATCAGTAGTAGCGTTTACTGGCATGAACTTGATAGGGTGATGATACGTCTCGTTTTGACCGGGACAATGCCGTTATTTTAAGCTTTTGAAGGCGTCCCGCCGGTTCCTAAAAATGTCCTGTTTCTTCAAAAAATGTTACATTTTCCAGAAGCTCTGGGTAAAATGAATAACTTGTGCCATATACTTAATGAAATTTGAGACCTTTGCAAAATATGTTATTTATCAACGGTTTGCTTCACCAATGAATTATATTTACTAATCAGTGAATCTTCTCTTACTTTTACTTCGATGCCATGTTACTGTGAACAACAAATTTAGAATCTCAAGATAGCTTTTAAGTAGCCAAACCCCGTTATTTGTTTTAAGAAATGCTTTGAGTAAAGACCTAGTGTTTTTTTTTCCTTTTCATAAAGATGACGAATTGAATATGCTATTTATTTTGAGGACACTATATGCACCACCGATTTACTTCGTTTTTTAAAATAAACTTTTCCATTTTGCATTACAAAAACGTAGTATCTCAATAAATTTAAATTTAATCTCATTTTTTTAAATAAAATTTCAATCTTTTTTCTTTTTTTAGATTAAGGAAAATGATGGAAGGTTATGGTTAGTTTAGGTAAGGAAAGTCATTTTGGCCTAACATAACCATAACCTTCCATCTCCATCATTACCCTAAAACGTTTATGCATTTTTTTAAAAAAGAACAACTATTGAATTTATCAAGGTGCTACAACAATTTACAGATCTTGTTATAAGGAAAAATCTTGTAAAAAAGAACAAATTCTGTAAAATGCAATAATTAATATAAAAATGCCATTTTTCAAAACTAGTCTTATTTTCAATTTTTTTTTTTTTTTTTTTTTTTTGTTTCTGTATTGCTCACCTTAGTTGTATCTATGTGCAAAATTTGGGAAAGATTGAATGAAGGTAAGTGGTTCAACATTGGGGTAATAGATGTGCGATGAAACTTGAAAAGCAAATAAATTTGACGCCAATTTTTAAAATTTTTTTATATTTTTTGTTTCTGTATTCTTCACCTTAGTTGTATCTATGTGCAAAATTTGGGAAAGATTGAATGACGGTAAGTGGTTCAAAATTGGGGTAATAGGTGTGCGATGAAACTTGAAAAGCAAATAAATTTGACGCCATTTTTTTTAATTTTTAATTTTATTTTTGTTTTCTGTATTCAATACCTTAGTTGTATCTATGTGCAAAATTTGGGGAAGATTGAATGACGCTAAGTGGTTCTAAATTGGGGTAATAGGTGTGCGATGAAACTTGAAAAGCAAATAAATTTGACGCCATTTTTTTTTTAATTTTTGGTTTCTGTATTCTTCACCTTAGTTATATCTATGTGCAAAATTTGGGGAAGATTGAATGAAGGTAAGTGGTTCAACATTAGGGTAATAGATGTGCGATGAAACTTGAAAAGCAAATAAATTTGACGCCATTTTTTTATATTTTTTGTTTCTGTATTCTTCACCTTAGTTGTATCTATGTGCAAAATTTGGGGAAGATTGAATGACGGAAAGTTGTTCAAAATTGGGGTAATAGGTGTGCGATGAAACTTAAAAAGCCAATAAATTTGACGCCATCTTGTTTTTTATTTTTGTTTTTTTGGTTTCTGTATTCTTAACCTTAGTTGTATGTATGTGCAAAATTTGGGGAAGATTGAATCACGGTAAGTGGTTCAAAATTGGGGTAATAGTTGTGCGATGAAACTTAAAAAGCAAATAAATTTGACGCCATTTTGTTTTTTTGTTTATGTTTTTTGGGTCTCTTTATTCTTTACCTTAGTTGTATCTATGTGCAAAATTTGGGGAAGATTGAATGACGGTAAGTGGTTCAAAATTGGGGTAATAGGTGTGCGATGAAACTTAAAAAGCAAATAAATTTGACGCCATTTTGTTTTTTTGTTTTTTGTTTTTTGGTTTCTGTATTCTTCACCTTAGTTGTATCTATGTGCAAAATTTGGGGAAGATTGAATCACGGGAAGTAGTTCAAAATTGGGGAAACGGAAATGTGCGATGAAACTTACAAAGCAAAGTAATATAAGACCAGTAATAATAATTAATATAAAAATGCCAATTTTTAAAACTGGTCTTATTTTCAACTTTATTTTTTTTTTTTAAGGGTAATAGGTGTGCGATGAAACTTAAAGAGCAAATAAATTTGACGCCATTTTTTTTTTTTTTTTTGTTTTTGGTTTCTGTATTCTTAACCTTAGTTGTATCTATGTGCAAAATTTGGGTAAGATTGAATGACGGTAAGTGGTTCAAAATTGGGGTAATAGGTGTGCGATAAAACTTAATAAATTGGTAAGGCGTGAAGTCTCACGTAAAAAGGGTTTCGTTGGTATTGTGAACACAAAAGTAGAAGGGGGGGGGGGGGGGGGGGGGGGGAGAGAGAGAAAAGTTTTTTTGACAAAATGGCGCCGAAAATTAAACACTATCCATAAGTGGTATATATATTTCTATTCTACTCTTCAATACCTTTCATTTGATACCCCACTCAAAATTATAAAAAAATATTTTTTTTCGAGTGACATGAATTATCCGCCATCTTGAATTTCCAGTAAATCAGATCAAACTGCTAATCTTATTTTTTCTATGCCCAGCAGACCACACATTTTGCATATTTTTCTATATTTTTAGTAATAGCGGAAATACGATTTTAGGGGGGGGGACACGCAAAATTTCGATGTTTTTTGACAAAATGGCGCTGAAAATTAACCACTATCCCTAAGTGGTATATATATTTCTATTCTACTCTTCAATACCTTTCATTTGATACCCCACTCAAAATTATAAAAAAATATTTTTTTTCGAGTGACATGAATTATCAGCCATCTTGAATTTCCAGTAAATCAGATCAAACTGCTAATCTTATTTTTTCTATGGCCCAGCAGACCACACATTTTGCATATTTTTCTATATTTTTAGTAATAGCGGAAATACGATTTTAGGGGGGGGGACACGCAAAATTTCGATGTTTTTTGACAAAATGGCGCTGAAAATTAACCACTATCCCTAAGTGGTATATATATTTCTATTCTACTCTACAATACCTTTCATTTGATACCCCACTCAAAATTATAAAAAAATATTTTTTTTCGAGTGACATGAATTATCCGCCATCTTGAATTTCCAGTAAATCAGATCAAACTGCTAATCTTATTTTTTCTATGGCCCAGCAGACCACACATTTTGCATATTTTTCTATATTTTTAGTAATAGCGGAAATACGATTTTAGGGGGGGGGACACGCAAAATTTCGATGTTTTTTGACAAAATGGCGCTGAAAATTAACCACTATCCCTAAGTGGTATATATATTTCTATTCTACTCTTCAATACCTTTCATTTGATACCCCACTCAAAATTTAAAAAAAATATATTTTTTTCGCGACGTGAATTATCCGCCATTTTGAATTTGAACAGCTGATAATATTGAGTTCGCTATATTTTTCCTGTGTGCGCGTCAAAACGATCTTTTATACTGGAAAGTTTCACGTTTTTATCTTTTTTGGTTCAAAAGTTATTGGAACCGTACAGAGTGACAGACGGACACAGGAACGAAACTATAAGGGTTTCTTTTTTTTGGTTTTACCAACGAAACCCTAAAAAGCAAATAAATTTGACGCCATTTTGTTTTTTGTTTTTTGTTTTTGGTTTCTGTATTCTTCACCTTAGTTGTATCTATGTGCAAAATTTGGGTAAGATTGAATGACGGTAAGTGGTTCAAAATTGGGGTAATAGGTGTGCGATGAAACTTAAAAAGCAAATAAATTTGACGCCATTTTGTTTTTTGTTTTTTTGTTTTAGTTTCTGTATTCTTCATCTTAGTTGTATCTATGTGCAAAATTTGGGGAAGATTGAATCACGGTAAGTGGTTCAAAATTGGGGTAATAGGTGTGCGATGAAACTTAAAAAGCAAAAAAATTTGACGCCATTTTGTTTTTTGTTTTTTTGTTTTTGGTTTCTGTATTCTTTACCTTAGTTGTATCTATGTGCAAAATTTGGGGAAGATTGAATCACGGGAAGTAGTTCAAAATTGGGGTAATAGGTGTGCGATGAAACTTAAAAAGCAAATAAATTTGACGCCATTTTGTTTTTTTGTTTTTGTTTTTTTGGTTTCTGTATTCTTCACCTTAGTTGTATCTATGTGCAAAATTTGGGGAAGATTGAATGACGGTAAGTGGTTAAAAATTGGGGTAATAGGTGTGCGATGAAACTTAAAAAGCAAATAAATTTGACGCCATTTTGTTTTTTGTTTTTTTGTTTTAGTTTCTGTATTCTTCATCTTAGTTGTATCTATGTGCAAAATTTGGGGAAGATTGAATCACGGTAAGTGGTTCAAAATTGGGGTAATAGGTGTGCGATGAAACTTGAAAAGCAAATAAATTTGACGCCATTTTTTTTAATTTTTTTTTTTATTTTTGGTTTCTGTATTCTTCACCTTAGTTGTATCTATGTGCAAAATTTGGGTAAGATTGAATGACGGTAAGTGGTTCAAAATTGGGGTAATAGGTGTGCGATAAAACTTAAAAAGCAAATAAATTTGACGCCATTTTGTTTTTTGTTTTTTTGTTTTTGGTTTCTGTATTCTTCACCTTAGTTGTATCTATGTGCAAAATTTGGGTAAGATTGAATGACGGTAAGTGGTTCAAAATTAGGGTAATAGGTGTGCGATGAAACTTAAAAAGCAAATAAATTTGACGCCATTTTGTTTTTTGTTTTTTAGTTTTAGTTTCTGTATTCTTCACCTTAGTTGTATCTATGTGCAAAATTTGGGTAAGATTGAATGACGGTAAGTGGTTCAAAATTGGGGTAATAGGTGTGCCATGAAACTTAAAAAGCAAAAATATTTGACGCCATTTTGTTTTTTGTTTTTTTGTTTTTGGTTTCTGTATTCTTTACCTTAGTTGTATCTATGTGCAAAATTTGGGTAAGATTGAATGACGGTAAGTGGTTCAAAATTGGGGTAATAGGTGTGCGATGAAACTTAAAAAGC
This sequence comes from Gerris lacustris, assembly GCA_951217055.1. Taxonomy (NCBI): domain Eukaryota; kingdom Metazoa; phylum Arthropoda; class Insecta; order Hemiptera; family Gerridae; genus Gerris; species Gerris lacustris. Next base: position 63,829,056 of record OX578285.1, read on the forward strand.
AAATAAATTTGACGCCATTTTTTTATATTTTTTTATATTTTTTGTTTCTGTATTCTTCACCTTAGTTGTATCTATGTGCAAATTTTGGGGAAGATTGAATGACGGTAAGTGGTTCAAAATTGGGGTAATAGGTGTGCGATGAAACTTGAAAAGCAAATAAATTTGACGCCATTTTTTTTAATTTTTTTTTTTATTTTTGGTTTCTGTATTCTATACCTTAGTTGTATCTATGTGCAAAATTTGGGGAAGATTGAATGACGGTAAGTGGTTCAAAATTGGGGTAATAGGTGTGCGATAAAACTTGAAAAGCAAATAAATTTGACGCCATTTTTTTTTTTAATTTTTGGTTACTGTATTCTTCACCTTAGTTATATCTATGTGCAAAATTTGGGGAAGATTGAATGACGCTAAGTGGTTCTAAATTGGGGTAATAGGTGTGCGATAAAACTTGAAAAGCAAATAAATTTGACGCCATTTTTTTTTTAATTTTTGGTTACTGTATTCTTCACCTTAGTTATATCTATGTGCAAAATTTGGGGAAGATTGAATGACGGAAAGTTGTTCAAAATTGGGGTAATAGGTGTGCGATGAAACTTAAAAAGCAAATAAATTTGACGCCATTTTGTTTTTTATTTTAGTTTTTTTGGTTTCTGTATTCTTCACTTTAGTTGTATCTATGTGCAAAATTTGGGGAAGATTGAATCACGGTAAGTGGTTCAAAATTGGGGTAATAGTTGTGCGATGAAACTTAAAAAGCAAATAAATTTGACGCCATTTTGTTTTTTTGTTTATGTTTTTTAGGTTTCTGTATTCTTTACCTTAGTTGTATCTATGTGCAAAATTTGGGGAAGATTGAATCACGGTAAGTGGTTCAAAATTGGGGTAATAGGTGTGCGATGAAACTTAAAAAGCAAATAAATTTGACGCCATTTTATTTTTTTGTTTTTGTTTTTTTGGTTTCTGTATTCTTCACCTTAGTTGTATCTATGTGCAAAATTTGGGGAAGATTGAATCACGGGAAGTAGTTCAAAATTGGGGAAACGGAAATGTGCGATGAAACTTAATAAGCAAAGTAATATAAGACCAGTAATAATAATTAATTTAAGAATGCCATTTTTCAAAACTGGTCTTATTTTCAACTTTATTTTTTTTTTTAAGGGTAATAGGTGTGCGATGACAAAAAGCAACTTAAAAAGCAAATAAATTTGACGCCATATTGTTTTTTGTTTCTTTGTTTTTGGTTTCTGTATTCTTCGCCTTAGTTGTATCTATGTGCAAAATTTGGGTAAGATTGAATGACGGTAAGTGGTTCAAAATTGGGGTAATAGGTGTGCGATGAAACTTAAAAAGCAAATAAATTTGACGCCATTTTGTTTTTTGTTTTTTTGTTTTTGGTTTCTGTATTCTTTACCTTAGTTGTATCTATGTGCAAAATTTGGGTAAGATTGAATGACGGTAAGTGGTTCAAAATTGGGGTAATAGGTGTGCTATAAAACTTAAAAAGCAAATAAATTTGACGGCATTTTGTTTTTTGTTTTTTTGTTTTTGGTTTCTGTATTCTTCACCTTAGTTGTATCTATGTGCAAAATTAAGGTAAGATTGAATGACGGTAAGTGGTTCAAAATTGGGGTAATAGGTGTGCGATGAAACTTAAAAAGCAAATAAATTTGACGCCATTTTGTTTTTTTTTTTTTGTTTTTGGTTTCTGTATTCTTCACCTTAGTTGTATCTATGTGCAAAATTTGGGTAAGATTGAATGACGGTAAGTGGTTCAAAATTGGGGTAATAGGTGTGCGATAAAACTTAAAAAGCAAATAAATTTGACGCCATTTTGTTTTTTGTTTTTTTGTTTTTGGTTTCTGTATTCTTCACCTTAGTTGTATCTATGTGCAAAATTTGGGTAAGATTGAATGACGGTAAGTGGTTCAAAATTGGGGTAATAGGTGTGCGATGAAACTTAAAAAGCAAATAAATTTGACGCCATTTTGTTTTTTGTTTTTTTGTTTTAGTTTCTGTATTCTTCACCTTAGTTGTATCTATGTGCAAAATTTGGGTAAGATTGAATGACGGTAAGTGGTTCAAAATTAGGGTAATAGGTGTGCGATGAAACTTAAAAAGCAAAAATATTTGACGCCATTTTGTTTTTTGTTTTTTTGTTTTTGGTTTCTGTATTCTTTACCTAAGTTGTATCTATGTGCAAAATTTGGGTAAGATTGAATGACGGTAAGTAGTTCAAAATTGGGGTAATAGGTGTGCGATAAAACTTAAAAAGCAAATAAATTTGACGCCATTTTTTTATATTTTTTTATATTTTTTGTTTCTGTATTCTTCACCTTAGTTGTATCTATGTGCAAAATTTTGGGAAGATTGAATGACGGTAAGTGGTTCAAAATTGGGGTAATAGGTGTGCGATGAAATTTGAAAAGCAAATAAATTTAACGCCATTTTTTTAATTTTTTTTTTTATTTTTGGTTTCTGTATTCTATACCTTAGTTGTATCTATGTGCAAAATTTGGGGAAGATTGAATGACGCTAAGTGGTTCTAAATTGGGGTAATAGGTGTGCGATAAAACTTGAAAAGCAAATAAATTTGACGCCATTTTTTTTTTAATTTTTGGTTTCTGTATTCTTCACCTTAGTTATATCTATGTGCAAAATTTGGGGAAGATTGAATGAAGGTAAGTGGTTCAACATTGGGGTAATAGATGTGCGATGAAACTTGAAAAGCAAATAAATTTGACGCCATTTTTTTTTTAATTTTTGGTTTCTGTATTCTTCACCTTAGTTATATCTATGTGCAAAATTTGGGGAAGATTGAATGACGGAAAGTTGTTCAAAATTGGGGTAATAGGTGTGCGATGAAACTTAAAAAGCAAATAAATTTGACGCCATTTTGTTTTTTATTTTTGTTTTTTTGGTTTCTGTATTCTTAACCTTAGTTGTATGTATGTGCAAAATTTGGGGAAGATTGAATCACGGTAAGTGGTTCAAAATTGGGGTAATAGGTGTGCGATGAAACTTAAAAAGCAAATAAATTTGACGCCATTTTGTTTTTTATTTTAGTTTTTTTGGTTTCTGTATTCTTCACTTTAGTTGTATCTATGTGCAAAATTTGGGGAAGATTGAATCACGGTAAGTGGTTCAAAATTGGGGTAATAGTTGTGCGATGAAACTTAAAAAGCAAATAAATTTGACGCCATTTTGTTTTTTTGTTTATGTTTTTTAGGTTTCTGTATTCTTTACCTTAGTTGTATCTATGTGCAAAATTTGGGGAAGATTGAATGACGGTAAGTGGTTCAAAATTGGGGTAATAGGTGTGCGATGAAACTTAAAAAGCAAATAAATTTGACGCCATTTTGTTTTTTTGTTTTTGTTTTTTTGGTTTCTGTATTCTTCACCTTAGTTGTATCTATGTGCAAAATTTGGGGAAGATTGAATCACGGGAAGTAGTTCAAAATTGGGGAAACGGAAATGTGCGATGAAACTTACAAAGCAAAGTAATATAAGACCAGTAATAATAATTAATATAAGAATGCCATTTTTCAAAACTGGTCTTATTTTCAACTTTATTTTTTTTTTAAGGGTAATAGGTGTGCGATGAAACTTAAAAAGCAAATAAATTTGACGCCATTCTGTTTTTTGTTTTTTTGTTTTTGGTTTCTGTATTCTTCACCTTAGTTGTATCTATGTGCAAAATTTGGGTAAGATTGAATGACGGTAAGTGGTTCGAAATTGGGGTAATAGGTGTGCGATGAAACTTAAAAAGCAAATAAATTTGACGCCATTTTGTTTTTTGTTTTTTTGTTTTTGGTTTCTGTATTCTTTACCTTAGTTGTATCTATGTGCAAAATTTGGGTAAGATTGAATGACGGTAAGTGGTTCAAAATTGGGGTAATAGGTGTGCGATAAAACGTAAAAAGCAAATAAATTTGACGCCATTTTGTTTTTTGTTTTTTTGTTTTTGGTTTCTGTATTCTATACCTTAGTTGTATCTATGTGCAAAATTAAGGTAAGATTGAATGACGGTAAGTGGTTCAAAATTGGGGTAATAGGTGTGCGATGAAACTTAAAAAGCAAATAAATTTGACGCCATTTTGTTTTTTGTTTTTTTGTTTTTGGTTTCTGTATTCTTCACTTTAGTTGTATCTATGTGCAAAATTTGGGTAAGATTGAATGACGGTAAGTGGTTCAAAATTGGGGTAATAGGTGTGCGATAAAACTTAAAAAGCAAATAAATTTGACGCCATTTTGTTTTGTTTTTTTGTTTTTGGTTTCTGTATTCTTTACCTTAGTTGTATCTATGTGCAAAATTTGGGTAAGATTGAATGACGGTAAGTGGTTCAAAATTGGGGTAATAGGTGTGCGATAAAACTTAAAAAGCAAATAAATTTGACGCCATTTTGTTTTTTGTTTTTTTGTTTTTGGTTTCTGTATTCTTCACCTTAGTTGTATCTATGTGCAAAATTAAGGTAAGATTGAATGACGGTAAGTGGTTCAAAATTGGGGTAATAGGTGTGCGATGAAACTTAAAAAGCAAATAAATTTGACGCCATTTTGTTTTTTGTTTTTTTGTTTTTGGTTTCTGTATTCTTCACCTTAGTTGTATCTATGTGCAAAATTTGGGTAAGATTGAATGACGGTAAGTGGTTCAAAATTGGGGTAATAGGTGTGCGATAAAACTTAAAAAGCAAATAAATTTGACGCCATTTTGTTTTTTGTTTTTTTGTTTTTGGTTTCTGTATTCTTCACCTTAGTTGTATCTATGTGCAAAATTTGGGTAAGATTGAATGACGGTAAGTGGTTCAAAATTGGGGTAATAGGTGTGCGATAAAACTTAAAAAGCAAATAAATTTGACGCCATTTTGTTTTTTGTTTTTTTGTTTTTGGTTTCTGTATTCTTTACCTTAGTTGTATCTATGTGCAAAATTTGGGTAAGATTGAATGACGGTAAGTGGTTCAAAATTGGGGTAATAGGTGTGCGATGAAACTTGAAAAGCAAATAAATTTGACGCCATTTTTTTAATTTTTTTTTTTATTTTTGGTTTCTGTATTCTATACCTTAGTTGTATCTATGTGCAAAATTTGGGAAAGATTGAATGACGCTAAGTGGTTCTAAATTGGGGTAATAGGTGTGCGATAAAACTTGAAAAGCAAATAAATTTGACGCCATTTTTTTTTTAATTTTTTGTTTCTGTATTCTTCACCTTAGTTATATCTATGTGCAAAATTTGGGGAAGATTGAATGAAGGTAAGTGGTTCAACATTGGGGTAATAGATGTGCGATGAAACTTGAAAAGCAAATAAATTTGACGGCATTTTTTTTTTAATTTTTGGTTTCTGTATTCTTCACCTTAGTTATATCTATGTGCAAAATTTGGGGAAGATTGAATGACGGAAAGTTGTTCAAAATTGGGGTAATAGGTGTGCGATGAAACTTAAAAAGCAAATAAATTTGACGCCATTTTGTTTTTTATTTTTGTTTTTTTGGTTTCTGTATTCTTAACCTTAGTTGTATGTATGTGCAAAATTTGGGGAAGATTGAATCACGGTAAGTGGTTCAAAATTGGGGTAATAGGTGTGCGATGAAACTTAAAAAGCAAATAAATTTGACGCCATTTTGTTTTTTATTTTAGTTTTTTTGGTTTCTGTATTCTTTACTTTAGTTGTATCTATGTGCAAAATTTGGGGAAGATTGAATCACGGTAAGTGGTTCAAAATTGGGGTAATAGTTGTGCGATGAAACTTAAAAAGCAAATAAATTTGACGCCATTTTGTTTTTTTGTTTATGTTTTTTAGGTTTCTGTATTCTTTACCTTAGTTGTATCTATGTGCAAAATTTGGGGAAGATTGAATGACGGTAAGTGGTTCAACATTGGGGTAATAGGTGTGCGATGAAACTTAAAAAGCAAATAAATTTGACGCCATTTTGTTTTTTTGTTTTTGTTTTTTTGGTTTCTGTATTCTTCACCTTAGTTGTATCTATGTGCAAAATTTGGGGAAGATTGAATCACGGGAAGTAGTTCAAAATTGGGGAAACGGAAATGTGCGATGAAACTTACAAAGCAAAGTAATATAAGACCAGTAATAATAATTAATATAAGAATGCCATTTTTTAAAACTGGTCTTATTTTCAACTTAATTTTTTTTTTAAGGGTAATAGGTGTGCGATGAAACTTAAAAAGCAAATAAATTTGACGCCATTTTGTTTTTTGTTTTTTTGTTTTTGGTTTCTGTATTCTTCACCTTAGTTGTATCTATGTGCAAAATTTGGGTAAGATTGAATGACGGTAAGTGGTTCAAAATTGGGGTAATAGGTGTGCGATAAAACGTAAAAAGCAAATAAATTTGACGCCATTTTGTTTTTTGTTTTTTTGTTTTTGGTTTCTGTATTCTATACCTTAGTTGTATCTATGTGCAAAATTAAGGTAAGATTGAATGACGGTAAGTGGTTCAAAATTGGGGTAATAGGTGTGCGATGAAACTTAAAAAGCAAATAAATTTGACGCCATTTTGTTTTTTGTTTTTTTGTTTTTGGTTTCTGTATTCTTCACCTTAGTTGTATCTATGTGCAAAATTTGGGTAAGATTGAATGACGGTAAGTGGTTCAAAATTGGGGTAATAGGTGTGCGATAAAACTTAAAAAGCAAATAAATTTGACGCCATTTTGTTTTTTGTTTTTTTGTTTTTGGTTTCTGTATTCTTTACCTTAGTTGTATCTATGTGCAAAATTTGGGTAAGATTGAATGACGGTAAGTGGTTCAAAATTGGGGTAATAGGTGTGCGATAAAACTTAAAAAGCAAATAAATTTGACGCCATTTTGTTTTTTGTTTTTTTGTTTTTGGTTTCTGTATTCTTCACCTTAGTTGTATCTATGTGCAAAATTAAGGTAAGATTGAATGACGGTAAGTGGTTCAAAATTGGGGTAATAGGTGTGCGATGAAACTTAAAAAGCAAATAAATTTGACGCCATTTTGTTTTTTGTTTTTTTGTTTTTGGTTTCTGTATTCTTCACCTTAGTTGTATCTATGTGCAAAATTTGGGTAAGATTGAATGACGGTAAGTGGTTCAAAATTGGGGTAATAGGTGTGCGATAAAACTTAAAAAGCAAATAAATTTGACGCCATTTTGTTTTTTGTTTTTTTGTTTTTGGTTTCTGTATTCTTCACCTTAGTTGTATCTATGTGCAAAATTTGGGGAAGATTGAATCACGGGAAGTAGTTCAAAATTGGGGAAACGGAAATGTGCGATGAAACTTACAAAGCAAAGTAATATAAGACCAGTAATAATAATTAATATAAGAATGCCATTTTTTAAAACTGGTCTTATTTTCAACTTAATTTTTTTTTTAAGGGTAATAGGTGTGCGATGAAACTTAAAAAGCAAATAAATTTGACGCCATTTTGTTTTTTGTTTTTTTGTTTTTGGTTTCTGTATTCTTCACCTTAGTTGTATCTATGTGCAAAATTTGGGTAAGATTGAATGACGGTAAGTGGTTCGAAATTGGGGTAATAGGTGTGCGATGAAACTTAAAAAGCAAATAAATTTGACGCCATTTTGTTTTTTGTTTTTTTGTTTTTGGTTTCTGTATTCTTCACCTTAGTTGTATCTATGTGCAAAATTTGGGTAAGATTGAATGACGGTAAGTGGTTCAAAATTGGGGTAATAGGTGTGCGATAAAACGTAAAAAGCAAATAAATTTGACGCCATTTTGTTTTTTGTTTTTTTGTTTTTGGTTTCTGTATTCTATACCTTAGTTGTATCTATGTGCAAAATTAAGGTAAGATTGAATGACGGTAAGTGGTTCAAAATTGGGGTAATAGGTGTGCGATGAAACTTAAAAAGCAAATAAATTTGACGCCATTTTGTTTTTTGTTTTTTTGTTTTTGGTTTCTGTATTCTTCACCTTAGTTGTATCTATGTGCAAAATTTGGGTAAGATTGAATGACGGTAAGTGGTTCAAAATTGGGGTAATAGGTGTGCGATAAAACTTAAAAAGCAAATAAATTTGACGCCATTTTGTTTTTTGTTTTTTTGTTTTTGGTTTCTGTATTCTTTACCTTAGTTGTATCTATGTGCAAAATTTGGGTAAGATTGAATGACGGTAAGTGGTTCAAAATTGGGGTAATAGGTGTGCGATAAAACTTAAAAAGCAAATAAATTTGACGCCATTTTGTTTTTTGTTTTTTTGTTTTTGGTTTCTGTATTCTTCACCTTAGTTGTATCTATGTGCAAAATTAAGGTAAGATTGAATGACGGTAAGTGGTTCAAAATTGGGGTAATAGGTGTGCGATGAAACTTAAAAAGCAAATAAATTTGACGCCATTTTGTTTTTTGTTTTTTTGTTTTTGGTTTCTGTATTCTTCACCTTAGTTGTATCTATGTGCAAAATTTGGGTAAGATTGAATGACGGTAAGTGGTTCAAAATTGGGGTAATAGGTGTGCGATAAAACTTAAAAAGCAAATAAATTTGACGCCATTTTGTTTTTTGTTTTTTTGTTTTTGGTTTCTGTATTCTTCACCTTAGTTGTATCTATGTGCAAAATTTGGGTAAGATTGAATGACGGTAAGTGGTTCAAAATTGGGGTAATAGGTGTGCTATGAAACTTAAAAAGCAAATAAATTTGACGCCATTTTGTTTTTTGTTTTTTTGTTTTTGGTTTCTGTATTTTTCACCTTAGTTGTATCTATGTGCAAAATTTGGGGAAGATTGAATCACGGGAAGTAGTTCAAAATTGGGGAAACGGAAATGTGCGATGAAACTTACAAAGCAAAGTAATATAAGACCAGTAAAAAGAAAAGTTAATCTGACTGAAAGAAATCGGTGGGCCAAACAGTGCCGATAACAATTAATGTCAAAAGAGAAAATTTTACCTCAAGAATATATATTTTTCTTTGAAATACCCAAAATATTCCTGCCTCCCCCCCCCCCCCCCCCCCCCTACTTTCATTCAAATGTCTCGTTTTGGACAAAACTTGAGCAGGCCATCCTAGAACTTGAGCAGTTATGTTAAGAGAGGTGCAGTCTAAGAATGAAATCATGTGACTATGCACAGTGTCGGACTGGCAGTTTTTTGGGCCCTCGGCAATATTTAGTCGTGGGCCCCCTCCCAAGTTTTAATTTTTATACTGAATATACATCATAGTAATTTTGTTGAGGATTAATTATCAAATATTGACTATGACGTCGTATACCCTACTTAGGCCACAATGATTTTTATTTTAGAAGAGGGAATTGTTATATTATTTTATATAATATAATAATCTAATTTTAAAACATTTCAATGCATAATAAATGAAAGATCAAACTCGATTTGAAGAAGAAATAAAGTAGGCTTAAAAAATAAAATAAAACTGACTGTGGTTAATAATTTAAAAATTTTCTTGATATTGTTAAAATACGATTCAAATGAAATAACCAAAATCACATCATTAGTTTTTTCTTAAGTTCGTCCCTTGTACATGTAATTTTATCTATTATTTCACGTTTGTTAATATTTTTTGTATAAATCAAGTCCCTTTCGCAGTTCATTTGCATTAAATAACTTAAAAATTGCTGGGCGAAAGCATTCCTTTGGCTGATTGAGTAGATAGATATTTGATTGAGAAGACAGATTTCTGAAAAGTTTTTGGGATCCAAATTAGCACAATCTTTTAATAAATCCTAATTTAGTACACTCTACGCTCTTCAATGCTTCTCATATCACAGTTCAAATGTTAGCATTTGCCTTAAAATTTCTGGATAGTATAGTAACAAATAGTAAATCCAGCCTGTGTATGTTCTCCAGGCATTACCTTTTTTTGGCTAATTATTTTTTCAGAAACAATTATTTTTTACGACGAATAAATCCAAAATGATAAAAGACCTGTTTAGAAGAGATTTAGTGTCACCAGCGCCGGCGCTACTAAATTGAGGGGGCGGTCGATCACCTTTTCTATAAATAGTGCTATTATACGATATAATGTTCACTTGTTTTTAATCATAACAAACAACGATTGCGAAATGTATTTTATACTAATTTATTCGAGATTCTAGTCGTGAATTGGATATGAGTATGTAGTCGATCTATTAATCAATTTTAAAACTATCTTTGTTTTCAATTCTTTTTTTGATATTCAACAATTACGGGGCCCCAGTGGCTTAGGGTCTTTAGGTTTTTTTTTTTTTAATATCGATGTCTGACACATTGCCACTTCCATCCATGTTCTAGTTCCTTTCCATTTATTCATAACTGTATATAGATGATTTCAGTAATTGTCATACTACATCTCTAAACGTATTTACTTTGATATTTATGCTTATCAATTATTTATTTCAATTTAATAAATATTACAGCATTGGAGAAAACAATTTAACAATTTAGAAACAATACATGTTTTTAACTTCGCGGGCCCTCGCTGGGGCCCCTTGAGCCCTTGGGCGCTCGGCAAATGCCGACTTGCCGACCTGGCCAGTCCGACACTGACTATGCAACGACTAAGGCCTCTTTCACACGAAGCAACTTAGTTGATTCAACTAGTTGACTGGCGGTTGAAAAGGAGTGTAGCTGGGTAGCAAATGTTAAGGAATCGCCCGAACCCCTTCACACGAGTCAACTCGTCCGCCCAGGCAACTAGGAGGCCAGGCACATGTGCCGCTCACGTTCTCATCCTAACTAGTTGATTCAACTAAAAAGACACTACAAGGCATTAGGCCCTTCACACGAGTCAACTGGCACACTCGTTCCATATAAATACTTCTTTCTCTTGCAATTAAATTTAAGAATTTATCCTCGTGGCTTAGTAGTTTCGGATATAATTGTGAGAAAGATCCCGTTTCTTGATTCTCTAATAAGGGATGAGCCCACGTTCTTCGACTAGATTTCTTTCTTTTTAGGGTTTCGCTGGTAAAACCAAATAATGAAACCCTTATAGTTTCATACCTCTACCTGTCTGTCACTCTGTACGGTTCCAATTACTTGAATTAAAAGAGATAAATACTTGAAACTTTCCAGTATTAAAGATAGTTTTGACACACAGGAAAGATATAGCGAACTCAAAATTATCAGCTGTTCAAATTCAAAATGGCGGACAATTCATGTCACGCGAAAAAAATATTTTTTTAAAATTTTTGAGTGGGGTATCAAATGAAAGGTAATAAAGAGTAGATTACAAACATATATAACACATGTGGTAATTAGTTAATTTTTCATGCCATTTTGTAAAAGAAATCAACATTTTGCGTGCCCCACCCCCCTTATACTAAGTAATTTTCTATTCATAATACCAACGAGACCCTTTTTACGGGAGACTTGACGCACAACCAATTATTTTGCTCTTCTTCTTGCAGAAGAGCATCAAGTACTTCTGCTTCCTCGGGTCATAACATCGTACTGACCTCCAGGAAAATTAGTAAAAAAAAAAACAGCAAATGGAGGAAATAATTTATAAAGTTTTGAAACTTTGTGAAAACACTTTTAAGGGGTGTAGCAGTAAGAAACAGTAAAGTTCCCCCCTCTTGAGGGGGCGCGTCCCCCCCCCCCCCCCTCCCTCTCCATAAAGTCCAAAATTTACTTAGTACTCAACTGATTATTATGAAATTTGGATGGTTTGTCGAAAGTAGCCCGCAGATAGCCTCACATTAATTTCAACCGTCTGAGCTCTTTACATTTTCTAAATTGGTTCCCTTTCTGTCTGTCTGTTGATCAATTTTTTGTCTGCCTTTTATGAATTAAAGGTATCAATTTATCAAAATGTAAAGAGCGCAGACGGTTGAAATTAATTTGGGGATATCTGCGGACTACTTTCGACAACTCATCAAAATTTCATAATAATCAGTTGAGTACTTTTGAAGATATAGGTCTAAATAAATGTATGTTTATGCGCATGTGAAGAATAAAATAATGGGCGCAGAAGTTTGAAACTTATAGGGTATCAACAATGGGCTAAGTATAACCAGCCATCCCAATTTCATTAAAATCGGATGAGTTGTTTTTTAGATATCTTGGTTCGCAAAAATACGTTTTATCTCTACCCAACTACAATATCTTGAAAACGGTATGTCCCACTTCAAACATGCATAGGACCTTTTTTGTGCAGAATTATGTGAGGAATCATTTTGGTAATAACACTTCTTTTCAAAAAATAAACCGTTTGATGTAAAATGGGAAAAATAAGTAAATTTTGGACTTTAAGGAGGGGTAAGGGTTGTGGGGGGGGGGGGGGAGCGCCCCCTCAAGAGGGAGGAACTTTACTGTTTCTTACTACTACACCCCTTAAAAGTGATTTCACAAAGTTTCAAATTTTTATAAATTATTTCCCCTATTATTCCTTATTTTCCTGGACTATCCCGTTGGGAAGAGAAGTTGAATCAACTAAGTTGCCTCGTGTGAAAGAGGCGTGAAAAAGTCTTCACACGGGCAGTCAACTAGTTGAGAGTCAACCAGTCAACTAGTTGAATCAACTAAGTTGCCTCGTGTGAAAGAGGCCTAAAACGTATAATTCTAGTGGAGCCAAATTATCGGATATTTGCCTAAAGCTCTGGGCCCTAAGTTATCGGCTATTAGTCTACCTAAGTCGAACGGCTTTATTCATAGCGACAACTAACATGGATTTTTACTTAGCGCTGGCAAATCATCTGAGTACACTTAGAGTTAGTAAATAATCTGACTAGGCTTATCTAACTACGCTATCTAACTACGCATAGCGTTAGTTAGATAGCAATTTAGACTAATTTAGTAAGCAGGTTAAATTGAACAATCATCCCTTCCATCTGGAAAGGAAAATAATATACCTGAGATCGCAAATAATACAAAAAGAAGGAGAGAATAGATTAACAATAGAGGTGAAGAGGGAGAAACTTCAAAATGAAACGCTACAATTTTTATTTTTTTTACCATACCTACGAAATTCCCAGGTCTGTTAAATAATAATATATTTTTTCCGTGGTAGGCTGTGAAATAGTAACTTTAGAGCCTAAAAAACATAGCTAAAATCCATTTTTTCATTACGTGGACTTAAAAAATCTTTTCATTACTCCTAGCTGTAAAGAAAAAATCTTTTACGTCCTAGGCACTAAAAGATTTTTTCTTTACGGCGGGTAGTTGTCAAAACTTCCGTTAGTAGTGCTGTAGTCTTTGTAGAAATGCTTCTAGTACGATAAAAATCCGCTAGATGTCAATGCGTTTTGTTTATCTTTTCTTATAGTGTAACCTCATTTTAAGGTTTCTTTTTTTAAGTCTTAAGTATGTACTAATATTTGTTATTATTATATATTGATTAGTGATTAATATTTAATGTTTTTTCATTGTCTGCTACCTCGGAAAAAATAGCATATGCTACGCGACTTTGAAGTGTTTTTTCTTTACCTTGGCAATATTTACTGTCTCGCTTCGCTCGACAGTAAATGTAATTGCCGCGGTAAAGAAAAAACTCACTTCACAGCCTTGTAACATAATATACTATTTTCCGTGGTAGGCTGTGAAATAGTAACTTTAGAGCCTAAAAGACATAGCTAAAATACATTTTTTCATTACGTGGACTTAAAAAATCTTTTCATTACTCCTAGCTGTAAAGAAAAAATCTTTTACGTCCTAGGAACTAAAAGATTTTTTATGTCCGGCGGGTAGTTGTCAAAACTTCCGTTAGTACCGCTGCAGTCTTTGTAGAAATGCTTCTAGTACGATTAAAATCCGCTAGATGTCAATGCGTTTTATTTATCTTTTCTTATAGTGTAACCTCTTTTTAAGGTTTCTTTTTTTAAGTCTTAAGTATGTAATAATATTTCTTATTATTATATATTGATTAGTGATTAATATTTAATGTTTTTTCATTGTCTGCTACCTCGGAAAAAATAGCATATGCTACGCGACTGTGAAGTGTTTTTTCTTTACCTTGGCAATATTTACTGTCTCGCTTCGCTCGACAGTAAATGTAATTGCCGCGGTAAAGAAGAAACTCACTTCACAGCCTAGTAACATAATATACTATTTTTACGAGTAAAGAATATTTACCTGATTATATTTCGAACAAGGAACAGAACATTTTCAATTATATTAAAAAACGAAATAAGTCAACTAAATAATGGGATCTAGTCGCTGAACAAAACTTAAAGCACTCTGAGAGCGTCAGTATAAAGCCTTGATTATTAATTTTAAGAATAATCTTGCGTAAACGTTACGACTAATCGTACAATTTTACGTCCAATCTAACCACCCAACCCAATAGTTCACGGAGAATTGAGAATTGGTACAAATATAAAGTACATGAAATACTGACTCCTTTGCGCAGTTCTTCAAGTCACATTAAGTATAGTCAAGATGAATGTAGTCAAAAGAGGTCTGTAATTTGAACAGTATACTAAATGGGTATTTTGAAGTATTAATCCGACAGTAAAATAGACAGAGAACTAAATTACTTTGTTTAGCTTCAATAAGTTAAGTAATAAAAAAAACTGTATTCTTCATAAAGCCATTTGATTTATTCTTTTTACTAAAAAATATTTCGAACGTTCTAACATATAAATACTCTCCCTCAAACTTTGATAATCAAAGGAATTTGAAGTATTATGTTCACCTGATCCGAGTGAGTAATTTTATAGTGATTATTAAAAGTAATTGTGTTATTTTAAATTGATGTTTCAAATAGAACAAAATGATCAAAGGGTGCTTTATTCTACTAATTTTAAATTAGTTTTATCTACGATTGATACGAAATATAAACATTGTATCTCTGTTTAGATGCGTAGAAAATTATTCGTTTCGTACTTGTATTTATTGTGCATGTTTCATTGTTCCACCTTTTTTCCACCCTAGTGCGGTAAAAAAGAAGAATTCTTCACCTTAACGCACGATTAGCGAGTTTGTTTACATTTAACAAAACTAATTTGCAGTTTGTTTCATTAAATTAACTGTTTATATCGAGTTTTTAGTGAAAAACAATGATTGATTTATGACATTATGACGAAAATGAGGAGAGAATAATACGCCTCCCAAATTAACTAATTTCGGCACAAAATACAACTAATGAATTAATGTCATCTTTCATCTTTATCAAAAGAGAAATACGAACTTACATACAGGAAGTTAATTCAATATTTTTTTCTTTTTTATTATTAAAATCCAACAATCGTAGATAAAGTACGGTACGCAACTCGTGCGAAAACTGCATTTTTCTTTGCTCGTGTGGTTTTACTACCCTCGCTATCGCTCGGGCGCAAACTCCACATACTTGCATGCAAAATGCTACTTTCCTCACGAGACACGTAATGCACTATAGTATCTTACCTGACGGCAATTACAGACAATTGTTGAAAATCAAATTATTGTGTGTTAACATTGTTTTATTTATTAACTCTCTCTGTTCTCTTTATTGTTATTTTATTTATTAATTTTGGGCATTGTATGTTAAAATACAAGCAATCTAGTTTAGTATGAATTACATATAATTTAGAAATGTATTGTGATACTTGGGCCTGTATATTAAAATGAAATATTAAACCATGCACGCAAATTATCCTACATCTAATGTTGCAGCAATTAAACGTTTGCGAATTATATTCTATAATACAGTGTAATTTCTGGATAATATAATGCGACTGGAGTATTTTGATGGTGCTTCATAATGTCTTCTAGAATTTCTATAGCGTTAGTTCTACCATTGTGCTTCATTTCGAATAATTTACTTAAATAATTTGTCCCCACATTTAATGGTTAATTTCTGTTAGTTACTTGAATATCTTATTATGTAAAACATGAAGTTATTCAATTTAGTTGTATAACTTAATTGGAGTATTCTATGTTGAGTTGGCAATGCTTCATTTATTTATTATTTGTTTATTTATGACATGATAGATGTCACTCGAGTTATTATTATTTACTTTGATAGTTTTGTATTCTTAGTCGAGGGTTTGTTTTATCTTGATAATATTATATTAAATAAAACAGACTTATTCAGTACCAACTAGCGCAGTGGTTTTTACTAACTTAATACACTACTCATTTCAATATTTTATACACAACTAGCTGGATTCCCGCGCTTCGCCATGGAGTTTGCTACTTTTAATGGTTATAGGTATATAAACTACAATCAAGAAGCTTAAAAATTATTTTGTTAATAGAGAACATTAAAATGTCCCCATTGATCAAATATAATTTGTAAAACTCCTTAACTAGTAACTGGTTCCCACTCCTGGAGAGAATTAGTATGTCGGGTACATGGCAAAATAAGCCAAAAAGCTGCACTTTTTGATTGGAATATGCCACTTTCTGTGGTCATAGTTGATGCCCAGAGGTAACTTTTCAGATAGGGAGCCACTTCAAAATCCGTGTAGAACACCAAAATGGCGGCCATTAAAGATGGCGGTCATTAGCCACCGTATTGACGCACTAAATGTTTCTGTATCTCATCTCCTAATGGTCCGATTTTTAATTTCTTTTTTTTGTTTTAAAGCTCTTTTAAAGAAGAAACTTTATTGTTCTTATACATTTATCTCTACTCCTTAAAGGTTCAGCACAATTTTCAAAAAATCAAATAATTTTTAATTTTTAGGAGTTCTCAAAATCGTTTTTTTTGTGAATATCTCATTAAAGGTCACATTTACAGAAAAATCATGTGATATTAAATTTGTAGCTTGGAAAATGTCCTACAAAAAATATATTATCACTTTTATTCATAGGAGTAACCAGTTTAGAGATATCTCGATTCAAAGAGTTTAACGAACAGTATGCACTCCTGACACCTCTACATAAAAGGTGTGGCAAAAGTTCGGCAACGGCTAATTATCTCCATTAATATTTAAGATATCAAACGGCGGTTTGCTGTAATCTCCATCATGCATAAAAAAACTTTTTTTTTGTGGGTACCCATTTTCCCGCCATTTTGGTTGCCGCCATATTGGATTCAACTTTAAAATTTAAAATTGGAACCCTTATACTGTGATACATATTTGAAAAAAGAAAACATATGCCTCAAACCAGAGCTTTTTATCTTTCACCGTTTCAAAATGGCGGTCAGGTGAGATTAATTACCGCCAAAGTAAAGGTTTTTGGGGAAAAAATGCAAGAGTAAGTTTGTCTTATTTTAGGGTAAAAAATAAAATATCAACGCTATTTTTTCCAAATTTTTAATTTTTATTTGGTTGCTATAGTAACGCACATAGTAATTTTGCTTTCGCAACCTAAAATGTAATTAAAAATATATTTTAAAACCAACTTTGAATTTTTGAGTGTAAATAGGATAATTTTACTCTTAATGTTTTTCTATTAAAGCCTATTTTAACAGCAATCAAGAATTGAAAATGTCAATTTTGTAATTTCAACTGGCCGCCATGTTGAAACGGCAAAAGATAAAAGCTCTGGTTTGCAGCAAATGTATTCTTTTTTCAAGGCCTTTCCAAATATGTATCACAGATTAGGGGTTCCAATTTTAAATTTTAAAGATGAATCCAAACTGGCGGGAAAATGGGTAACCACCAAAAAAGTAGTTTTTTATGCATGATGAAGATTGCAACAAACCGCAGTTTGATATCTCAAATATTAACGGAGATAATTAGCCGTTACCCAATTTTAGCCACACCCTGTATAATTTAACACCTCTATGTACTTCTCTCAATATTATGGCACCACATAGTATTAATTGTAAGAGATATTAACTTTTTTCTTTTTACATTTATCTCTACTTCTTAATAATAATACAGAATCGGATTAAGTTGTTTGGCTTTGCTCGAAAAAAGGTTTCCTCCCCAACAATTTCTGACTTGAGAAATTATGTTCTCTGGGGCTTTCATTGTAAGTCAAAACAGAAACTTGGATTGGGACAAGTATTTTTAATACGAAAATGCCAGAGCCCCTCCTTTGCTCTCCTCAAATGGTGTTCTTCGATCATGTCAGAAATCTCAGCTTCTTAAAATCCTGGAAGAAGCCATTGTTCCACCACAATTGGTGCATGGTGCAGCTCTAGCATATCCTCTTCCACCCAAAACATCAAGGACATTTGGAGAATACTGTGATACGGAATTCAAAAACTGACTTTTGAATGATGCTGAGAGGTTTCATGCAAACAGAATACACATTTCTTGGGATACTTATTCAAAACCTTGCCTAAAGAAACGTGTGAGAGATAAAAGAGGCGTTGGTCTTCGTCGCCAAATAGCACAAGGAAATGTGCTACCAAAAAATTGGAATGACTTCCTCTGCTGTGATCAGAATAAGACAGAACTCTTTAAGTTACTTGGAGGACATTCATTTTTGAAGTTGGATTGGGCTCACATATATGTAATGAGATTGATGATTGATAAAATTATTCGTTCATCTCGGCCGGATGAAACTTCTATTGACGGAGTACAATGCAGGCAACAGGAAGAAGCAGACGGCAGGATTTTTCTCCACGCTAAAGATAGTGTTGAGCAAGGAGCGAAAAAAATTATTATTCGCATAGTAGATAAGGATGTAGTTGTTTTGGCAATCTCTTTCTTTCAAATTCTAAAAACAGCGGGACTTCAGGAGTGGGGGATTCTCTTTGGTGCTGGGAAGGGACAGAGATACATGAACATTAATGTTATGTTTAATAGTATGGGTGAGCTGAGCATAAAGCTGTTGCATTGAGAGGATTCCATGCATTCACTGGGTCAGATGTGACATCATCATTTGTAATGAAAGGGAAACAGACTGCCTGGAAAGTGTGGAAATCATTTGCTGAAGCCTTCCAAGGCCTCTCTCTCTACCTTAACAGTTTATTTCTAACGAGACTTTTCAAATTCTGGAGAAGTTTACTGTTCTGCTTTACTACAAAGACGCAAAAGACTTCTCAGTCAATCGTGTTCGAAAGCTCCTCTTCACTTCAAAACGTCGCAGTCTGCAAAGTCTGCCCCCAACAAAAGAGGCATAAGGCAGGATTGTCTTCGTTCAGCATACCAGGTCCAAAATATTCCTGGGCCAGGCGGATGGGGATGGACCATGGTTGCTGGGGAGTGGAAGCCGGTGTGGTCTATTCTTCCCTCTATTATGGCTACATGCAGTTAAGTTGCTGCTTATACTATAAATGATGCTCCTGTTCAAAGGCCAAGCAATGTCAGCAATGTTCGCAGGCTTCGTGGTTACAATTCTAATGAAATTCTAGGTCTTCTGGTGAAGACCACGTCTCGAAGGCTGTACGCCCTGACGTTTCGCTCCTACGCTAGAAGCATCTTCAGGTAAGAACTGACAGTTCACACCTGTCTTAAACCTAGGATACCATGAACAGAACACCCCTCAAGATGCTTCTAGCAGTAGGAGCGAAACGTCAGGACGTATACCCTTCGAGACACGGTCACCACCGAAAGGCCTAGAACTTCATTGTAATGTCAACAATGTCAATTTTGTAATTTCAACTGGCCACCATTTTGAATCGGTGAAAGATAAAAAGCTCTGGTTTGCGGCAAATGTTTTCTTTTTTCAAGGCCTTTTCAAATATATATCGCAGTATAGGGGTTCCAATTTTAAATTTTAAAGTTGAATCCAATATGGCGGCAACCAAAATGGCGGGAAAATGGGTACCCACAAAAAAAAAAGTTTTTTATGCATGATGGAGATTACAGCAAACCGCCGTTTGATATCTTAAATATTAATGGAGATAATTAGCCGTTGCCGAACTTTTGCCACACCTTATATATAGAGGTGTCAGGAGTGCATACTGTTCGTTAAACTCTGTGAATCGAGATATCTCTAAACTGGTTACTCCTATGAATAAAAGTGATAATATATTTTTTGTAGGACATTTTCCAAGCTACAAATTTAATATCACATGATTTTTCTGTAAATGTGACCTGTAATGAGATATTCACAAAAAACCGATTTTGAGAACTCCTAAAAATTAAAAATTATTTGATTTTTTGAAAATTGTGCTGAACCTTTAAGGAGTAGAGATAAATGTATAAGGAGAATAAAGTTTCTTCTTTAAAAGAGCTTTAAAACAAAAAACAATTAAAAATCGGACCATTAGGAGATGAGATACAGAAACATTTAGTGCGTCAATACGGTGGCTAATGACCGCCATCTTTAATGGCCACCATTTTGGTGTTCTACACGGATTTTGAAGTGGCTCCCTATCTGAAAAGTTACCTCTGGGCATCAACTATGACCACAGAAAGTGGCATATTCCAATCAAAAAGTGCAGCTTTTTGGCTTATTTTGCCAGGTCTCACCAAATATGTCAGCATTTGGATCAAGGGGTACTTCTTTAGATTGCTACTCCCCCACATTGTTTTAGAATATAAATGACTTTGACTAAATAACTGTAAAGAAAAAGGGATGTTTAGTCCAATGTACTTTTGGACAAAGGAATATAACACTTCTGTTTTATAAGGGGAGTAACAGTCCAAATATTCACATTCTTTACACCTTCTTTAGACTTTTACTCCCAGTAACAATCTAAAGAAGTGGCGATAAAGGTTTTAGGCGAGTTGAGATTATGCTGACCACTCGGGTAAGTCGATTCTTATGAGAGTATTATATGTATAATATGAACTGATATATTAAGATCAGTATAGTTTAAAAATAAAGAGTATAGTTTAGTTGATACATATAAACATCAATAGTTGAGCCAAGATGAATAGTTCTTTACATTTATAAAAAAAAACTCATTTCCCAATCCTTTCAAGGGATAATTGTATGCACTAAAAGACGGATTGTTTGACCAGGCATCGGTTGAATCAATCAAAAGGGAGATAGATTTAATCAAAATGGGGGACAAGATTTCATCATTTCTATATTGATCATAAAGGCATTTTCATCAGACTGAAAGCAAGTGAGAAAAATAGGAAAACTTTCGTTAAAAATTATTAGCGCTAATAAGAACATTTACTCACCTCTGATAGAATCCACCTTTCCCCCCTACGATCCTCGATCCTCCTAAAACAGAAAATAAATAAATATTAAAAAAATAACAATGCACACTCAGAATGAAATGAAAAAGAGAATCAATAGAAATCAAATCGAATAATTGAATACTAAAACTATTATACTTTTAAAAACCAGTATCAATAAACATTGGTTGGATCAGTTGTAATAACGAATGATCCAAATGCGTATGAGATTTTTAAGAAAATGGAACCTGGGCTTTGACAGTTTTAAATCTTTCACAGGTTTCCTATCAAAAGCATCTTGAAGTGAATGCCAGAGATGTAACCTCGATTTCAACAGAAAATATTTCGAATAAAAAAGCTCTAGTAATGGAAGAAAAGGGTTGCATTTTTTAGCATAAATTTTAAATTTCAAAGATTGCAGGGATTTCTGGTTCGCTTTTGTAGCGCGTATCTTGATGAAAAATTCCTTACGTAACAATGGTAGGGCAACAACGTGATAAAATCTGGTTATTAATCTTAGTGATGTCATGACGTTAACTCTAGGCTTGTAAATCTTCAATTTCTCCATATTCCGTACTGGTCACTGGAGAACTGTTGAAATGCAGTGATATCGTATTCGTGAAAGTGATATCGTATTCATAAAGACACAATGTGTGGACAATTGTAAGGGAATTTTATTTCGGGTAGCTTAGGATCGCAAGTCATACGGGTGCTGTTAAATGTAAGCCTTGAGCAGGCTTTGTGGGGACACGCGCCTTTAAGCTGGCAGCTTTAAAGGTCCCTTAAACTTTCAACTGCCTTAAATACCCTAGAGATATGGGTTTAGTGCCAACCGCATCCTCTTGCCTTTATGTACATAGGACTATACTCACGTCTTCTAAAGGGATACTGAATGAAATTTTATTTAAAAATTCCATAAATTTTAAGTCTTGCCTTACAATTGGTACTTATATTTTACACGCTTATTCCAAGCTAATCACAATTTTAGTTTGCAAAAAGAATGTAACAACAGCATCTTACTACTTATTACAAGCTTCTTCTAGCTTGCAATGTTTGTGTGTATGTATGTTCGGGTCAAATCTTGTAACTGAATTTTATAGCAGTTATCCTCAACCGATTGAATTGAAATTTTGCATACACGTTTAGTTTGGATGACAATGCATGTTAGCTAAATGAAGTCATTCTGAATTCAATATGGCGGACTGCACAAGACGGCGTAATAGTTATTTTTTAAGCACGCCCATAATATGGGTGTCAAATGAAAGGGCTTGCTGAGATGAATACAATTAAAGCTTTTTTTTTCTTTTTTAAATATTTTTATATAATCAACTTATTATTTAAGCGATGTCAAGTCAAACTCTTCACTCCTGTAATTGATAGCATTTTTATCTATAATATAAGTGGCAATGTCCTGATTGACTGACTGACATAGAATCAACGCACAGCAAAATCTGCTTAACCGAGAGACTTGAAATTTTGAGGATATACTTGGTTCATATCATAGGCATCCACTAAGAAAGGATTTTGCGAAATTTTTATTTTTGTACCCAGGGTACGGGGTACAAATGTCAAAGTAATGAATACTTTTAATGATGCATATCGTTGAAAAGCTCTTTAAAAGTACAGTAATTGTTGTTATGTACAGTTTTGTCATATTTTCATTTAGGAGGGGGTAAAATGGAAAAATATGTATAACTACATCTTATATAAATGAAGAGTGTCTATGAGTGTCTTTTATCTTATATAAATGAAGTGTCTATGAGTGTACTGCTTACATGAGATTATAAAGTTAAAATGTTGGTACACAGGAGTACGGGGTACAAATGTAAAAGTAATTGATAATACCCTTTATGATGCATATCGTTGAAAGGCTCTTTAAGAGAAAAGTAATTGTAATGTACGTTTTTGTCATTATTTTCATTTAGGAAAGGGGTAAAAAGGAAATGTCAACGTAAGTGTGTGTGCGCGCGAGTGCGAATGGGCGCGTGTGTGTGTGTTCTTTATTTAAATCTACCGTTTTATTCCGATTTCAATGAAAATTTGCACACTTGACCTTTAAAGCAAGGGGAAAAGGGGAAGGTCACTGACTTCATGCATTTTCGAAATTTTGATTTTGGTACAAAGGGGTACGGGGTACAAATGTCAAAGTAATGAAAACCCTTCACGATGCATTCCGTTGAAAAGCTCTTTAAGAGTGCTGTACAATTATTGTTATGTACATTTAGAGGGGTAAAATGGAAAAATATATCCATATCTATGTATAAAAAACTAATAATTGTGTATGTGCATTTATCCGATTGGGCTAAAATTTTGTATTTATTCATTTGTTTATTTTTTTAAAATACCTTTATTGAATAAAACATATTAATACATAAATAATATTTTAGTACATCAATGTATCAATTTTATTGATTTTACATTTTAGCTCTACATAAGGTTATCTCTCCACTAGGGAACATGGAGGCCCGAGCTGTGGAGAGAGAATATGGGGTATTTCCACTGAATGAGTAGTCCTGACAACGAATTTAAGTTTAGAAAAATTTATATATGCCTGTCTGTGCATCCAAATGGCTAAATAGGTTTAAGAGGTTCTTGGGTACAATGTTAAGCTTAATTCTGCGGGTGATAAAGGATATAAAACGATTTGGTAGCTTTATATGGAGCTGAGAACGGGGCTTCTAAATAGATTTCAAAATAATTCTTATTTCATTTTTCATAAAAAATGTATTTAACCAAAATTGCAGAAGAAACTACTGACCATATTTTATGTTTTGTGGAAATTTCTGTAGGAAGAACTGTTAAAGAAATTACTTTTCAATCACTGTCAAAAAATATTTAGATTTATTTTTAGATATTAAGGCAATAATTAATAAATCACACCTTACCGTGCCTACACCTTTACTAACTTAATCATGACCACTTCTTTAAAATTCTAAAATAAAATCTACGAGTGTATACGTAGTATAATAATTTCTAAATTATATTGATATCTGCCAAAAGAGATCTTCTAAAATTTTATCCCTAAGGGGAACATAAGGACAGAGTAAGAAAAGAAGGGGAATTGAGCCCAGACCGATCTTCAAAAGTTAGGAAGTTAATACTTGAGAAAGAGCTCTTATTTTGGATGTAAGCATGTATATTAATAAAAGATAATTCCAATTTCAACCAAGGGATGTAAAATGACACGGGTGGGGGGGGGGGGGGGGGGTACAGAAGGAAAATACCACTGCTTTTCCTTTTTAAAAATTTAGTCGGAATGAATTACTAATTTGGGATATTAGCAAGTTATCTTATCAAAGGGGAGGGGGTATAGAAATAAGGGGGAGGGATAGAATCTAGATATTCTCGCTTTGTAAAATAATTTAAATGTTTCTTGATGGGAGTTTATAAATCCATTAAATTGAAAATAAAACACCCCGTAGCGAAGCACGGGTATTCAGCTAGTATGGTTATAAAATAATAATAAGCATTTTGAATACAGTAGTTTAATCAATAATAATAATCAATCAATCTGTCAAAAATAAAAAACATAAAGGAATGCACGAAACGTTACGATGTTTGACTGAAAACCATAGCGAGTGTTCTTCACCTCAGATTATATATTTTATAGCTGTGATAATATAAATATAAACAATACTTTAATTTATTTTCTATTATAATCAGAACATTAATGGTTAGTATGAAATATACAGTTTTTTTGCATTTATAATGACCGTGATATAATACTATAAATCTCTTTAAACCACTGTGCACAAGGTATACTGGTGAAATGCAGCTGAGTGACCTTGATAAGGAACTGGGCATGCGCACAAAGCCTCAGCAGATTACCCTTTGTTGCAATTAGTTTCTTCATTATGAAGAGTCTAAAGTAGATGAGTTCAATTGTTATTTGTATTTGTTTGTTTGTTTTTTACTTTTTTACTCCTTATTCCCTATATCGGGTGGAATCCTATCAAATATTGCTTTATAGGTTATTAACTATATTAAGATTCATTTCATTATTGTTTTTAAACTAATAGATATAGTTTTTAAGAACTTTGAAGATATTTTATAATGATTCAAGCAGAAATTTAATCTATTTTATACATTTTCTACGTTCGAAAGGAGCTGCTAAAAGTTTAAAAAAGATGTTAAACTTTTAAAAAAATCATTTTCAATGAGAAAATAATTATGTTATTGCTATTAGATGGTTTGTTTAGGTTATTACAATTTAATTTTGCCAAAAAAAAACTATGGCTAACACTTATAAAGGTTAGGATACCACTAGACTTAAGGATTGATGTTCCGTGAGTTCACCTTGTGTCCAGTTGTTAAAAATGAATTATGATAGATACACGTTATCATAGACACACACACGTACACGTTATATATACTAGAAGTTTAGAGCTTACTTAAAAGAATCTGGATTAGTATCTTTTAGTTCTTGAGATGGCAGCTAGGAGTAAAATTTGAGATAAGAGAAATTCTTAATAAAAACCACAGAAGTAAATATGCAGAATTGTACGTAAACTCGAAGAGAAATAAATTGTTTATTTGGTTTGTTGTATTGGTTACGTTTCTAATATGGCTCATTTAAACTATTTTACTACGTTATTATTAGCTTGCTTTCTTGTTTGTTTGTTTGTGTGTCCAGTTCAAATCTTAAAATTTTAAATTCAAATTTTAACTAACTTCCCGACTAGCTAGACATTTGAAACTTTTAGAATAGCTTAGAAGACGATGACAATGCATTATTTGAATACTTTTAGCCATTTTTAAGCAGAATTTAATTCATTTTCAGTAAATTTTACTCTCTGGAAAGTTAGTTCGAAAAAAATCCTCAAGAATAAATATAAATGAAGATAAATTATAACCACCTTGCGGATTTTTTACTTTTAACTAACTTTCCATACACAACACATTTTATCTTTCTATTATTATAATATAATTTATGATAATTATGATTATGGTTATGAAGGAATTCGGTTAAGATTATGTTATAATCCCGCGGCTTAGGGATACCTTTCGGTGTACCACGAATTATTACGTTCAGCAGTCGACAGTGTAATTACGGTGTATATTATTACACACAGTGAGTAATACTTCGATAATCAAGCCGGGATTACCTGTTGCTATGATAAAATTGAACTTATTTTAATCAAAGGTAGGTTACAACAAGCCAGATAAGTCAAAAATGGTTTAATATAATATAATGTAATACTAAGTTTATACGTTATCTGCGTACCAAATAACCCTTTATCTATTTACGTTTAGACGGAAGAATTCAATTACGAATGATAATACCCAAAAAAAGAGGTTCGGAATAGGGCAAACTTGTAGTGGTTATTGTACGCTATATATTTAAATCAAATTATAATTATTATTATCAACGGGAGATATACAGAGAAAATAGACCCAAGCGCCGGGATTTGAACCACGGGCCTTCTGTATTTCCAGTACAGATGCTCTAACCAACAAAGCTACACTGGAGAATAATTTCCTCTGTTGTTATATCAAGTCCCGAATTAAGCTTTCAATTTTTCCACAAGTCTTAGGAATCGACATTTGCGATAATAGAACTAGACCGAGAAATAACGCTTATAATTATAAAGTACCCCATTAGTACCTGTACCGTACAATCAATTAGAAATTCAATTTTTAAGTTTTTGGTAGTATTCATACTACGGAAAGTTTAAATTTAAATCAAATTATAATTATTATTAGCAACGGGAGACATACACAGAAGGCCCGTGGTTCGAATCCCGGCGCTGGGGTCTATTTTTCTCTGCCTCCCGTTTTTAATAATAGTTATAATTTGATTTAAATTTAAACTTTCCTTACTATGAATACTACCAAAAACTTAAAAATTGAATGTATATATTTAAATTAAATATACAAATGATAAACATGGTTTACTCATTTGTCCTTTGACTAATGTTTATGTTTACCCACAAAAAAAGTATTTATTAATACATAGAATGGTCAGGTTTATATGATCCAACAGAAAATTTAAAAACGTAGTATATAAAAAGTTCTTTTTATCTTGTAATTATTTTTCCATTAAAATTTGTATCATGTATTAGTTTGAAGATAAAATTGAGCATAAAAATTCTTTTCATATTGAACGAACTACGAGTATTGCTATCATTTGGTGTGAATAAATCGCATGAAAAAATCATTATCGCATTAAAAAGATTTGAACGATAAATTTTTCCATTACTTAACCATTGTTATGACAAAAGACATTGCTCACATTGCTGACACCCATATACACAGTAATTCCAAACACACATTGTTCACATTGCTGACACCCATATACACAGTAATTCCAAACACACATTGTTCACATTGCTGACACCCATATACACAGTAATTCCAAACACACATTGCTCACATTGCTGACACCCATATACACAGTAATTCCAAACACACATTGCTCACATTGCTGACACCCATATACACACTAATTCCAAACACACATTGCTCACATTGCTGACACCCATATACACAGTAATTCCAAACACACATTGCTCACATTGCAGACACCCATATACACAGTAATTCCAAACACACATTGTTCATATTGCTGACACCCATATACACAGTAATTCCAAACACACATTGCTCACATTGCTGACACCCATATACACAGTAATTCCAAACACACATTGCTCACATTGCTGACACCCATATACACAGTAATTCCAAACACACATTGCTCACATTGCAGACACCCATATACACAGTAATTCCAAACACACATTGTTCACATTGCTGACACCCATATACACAGTAATTCCAAACACACATTGCTCACATTGCTGACACCCATATACACAGTAATTCCAAACACAC
Source organism: Gerris lacustris (assembly GCA_951217055.1). NCBI lineage: Eukaryota > Metazoa > Arthropoda > Insecta > Hemiptera > Gerridae > Gerris > Gerris lacustris. The sequence continues at coordinate 63,856,706 of OX578285.1, forward strand.
ATTGCTCACATTGCTGACACCCATATACACAGTAATTCCAAACACACATGGCTCACATTGCAGACACCCATATACACAGTAATTCCAAACACACATTGCTCACATTGCAGACACCCATATACACAGTAATTCCAAACACACATTGCTCACATTGCTGACACCCATATACACAGTAATTCCAAACACACATTGCTCACATTGCAGACACCCATATACACAGTAATTCCAAACACACATTGCTCACATTGCTGACACCCATATACACAGTAATTCCAAACACACATTGCTCACATTGCAGACACCCATATACACAGTAATTCCAAACACACATTGCTCACATTGCAGACACCCATATACACAGTAATTCCAAACACACATTGTTCACATTGCTGACACCCATATACACAGTAATTCCAAACACACATTGCTCACATTGCAGACACCCATATACACAGTAATTCCAAACACACATTGCTCACATTGCAGACACCCATATACACAGTAATTCCAAACACACATTGTTCATATTGCTGACACCCATATACACAGTAATTCCAAACACACATTGCTCACATTGCAGACACCCATATACACAGTAATTCCAAACACACATTGTTCATATTGCTGACACCCATATACACAGTAATTCCAAACACACATTGCTCACATTGCTGACACCCATATACACAGTAATTCCAAACACACATTGCTCACATTGCTGACACCCATATACACAGTAATTCCAAACACACATTGCTCACATTGCAGACACCCATATACACAGTAATTCCAAACACACATTGTTCACATTGCTGACACCCATATACACAGTAATTCCAAACACACATTGCTCACATTGCTGACACCCATATACACAGTAATTCCAAACACACATTGCTCACATTGCTGACACCCATATACACAGTAATTCCAAACACACATGGCTCACATTGCAGACACCCATATACACAGTAATTCCAAACACACATTGCTCACATTGCAGACACCCATATACACAGTAATTCCAAACACACATTGCTCACATTGCTGACACCCATATACACAGTAATTCCAAACACACATTGCTCACATTGCAGACACCCATATACACAGTAATTCCAAACACACATTGCTCACATTGCTGACACCCATATACACAGTAATTCCAAACACACATTGCTCACATTGCAGACACCCATATACACAGTAATTCCAAACACACATTGCTCACATTGCAGACACCCATATACACAGTAATTCCAAACACACATTGTTCACATTGCTGACACCCATATACACAGTAATTCCAAACACACATTGCTCACATTGCAGACACCCATATACACAGTAATTCCAAACACACATTGCTCACATTGCTGACACCCATATACACAGTAATTCCAAACACACATTGCTCACATTGCAGACACCCATATACACAGTAATTCCAAACACACATTGTTCACATTGCTGACACCCATATACACAGTAATTCCAAACACACATTGCTCACATTGCTGACACCCATATACACAGTAATTCCAAACACACATTGCTCAAATTGCTGACACCCATATACACAGTAATTCCAAACACACATTGCTCACATTGCAGACACCCATATACACAGTAATTCCAAACACACATTGCTCACATTGCTGACACCCATATACACAGTAATTCCAAACACACATTGCTCACATTGCAGACACCCATATATACAGTAATTCCAAACACACATTGCTCACATTGCAGACACCCATATACACAGTAATTCCATACATATTTTCATTTTTTATTCACAAACCAAACTTACATAGCCAAATATGTAGTAGGATTGTGGATATGGAGAAATCAATTAACATTTTTTAATTTTTTTTTTACTTCCTCATATACGAAGAGAGAATATAGAGAAAGAAAGTATTGTGACATGGAAAAAACCATTTTGATGGATATACAAGTTTTAATGTCTCCTGACTCCAAATAGTACATTACGCGTCCAGTGCGGAAAGAAGCATTTTGCATGCGAGTGTGGAGTTTGCACCCGAGCAAAGCAAAATGCAGTTTTCGCACGAGTTGCGTCCCGTACTTTATCTACGATTGTTGGATTTTAATAAGAAATACAGAAAAAGGGGGCGTATTATTCTCCCCATTTTCGTCATAATGACATAAATCAATCATTGTTTTTCACTAAAACCTCGATATAAAAAGTTACTTAAATTAAACAGCAAATTAGTTTTGTTAAATGTAAACAAACACGCTAATCGTGAGTTAAGGTGAAGAATTCTTCTTTATTTCCTTACTAGTGCGGAAATTAAGAAGAATTACGAAACGCGCATGCGCAAGGAATACAACTACGAAAAGAATCACTATCTACGCATTTAAACAGAGATAAATTGTTTATATTTTGTATCAATCGTAGATGAAAGTAATTTTTAAAACATGTCTGTAGTCTCGCTCAGCTATCAATAAGTCAAGGCAGCTCGAGGTCGTGGGTTCGATCCCGTGCCATGATAATGTAACGATGTGTTACTAACTCATTTAGTTATATAGATTTAATTTTAGTTAAAGGTCGAAGTGTTATATATTTATTTTAAATTTTATTGTACCTAGTTTGTTTACATGATAAGGAGTGAGAGATGATCGGGGGACAATGCGTAGCTAGGCAAGTTAGTGTCTTCCCGGCCCTGACGGGAGTCAGCTCATACCTTGCCTTACCTTAATGGCCTTCTCTCTTACCTAACTTTTACGTAAATTTTCGTAATTTTTCTGAAAATTTTGAATTTTAGTTGGTCGATTATATTCTGTGATTGTGTGATGAATTGTATCTGGATTATCTCTCATTCCTTATGTGTGAATAGAATTGGAATTTTTATTTAATTTTGGATATTTTTATAGAGGTAAACTTTTGACTTATTTTGTAAATTTATGGTTTATTCTGAGTGAAATTTTGTGGTTAAAATTTTGAGGAATTAGTTAGTTTTGTAATTTTTTCCTGCGATCTATTTTAATTTTGATTTTACTTGAGATAAGTTGTAGAGTAGATATATTTAATTTGTTAGAAATTCTGAAGTTAGGTTGGTTGGGGGATCTTGAATTTTATTTTACAGGAATTTCGAATTTGGTTATAATGAATTTTGACTAAATTTTATTTGGAGACGAGATAGAAGTTTATCTCAATGAATTTCGAGAGGTTAGATGATGAGTTGTATTGCGTAATTTTGATGAAGTTGATTAATTTTATTTATTTCATATGATTTTTTTTTTTTATTTAATTTTGGAGTTTGTTATGAAAGATTTTGAGTTTAAATTGACAAATGAACTTGAGTTAAAAATGTTAAATAATTTAGAGTTAAATTTTTCAAATAACTTTGAGCTAAAGGTTACAAAGAAGTTTGAGTTAACTTTTAATTTTGAGTTGAACCTTCTAAATAATTTGAGTTTTATTTCTGATTTATTTTATAGCGATTTACCGAATAATTGTGGCCTATATTGTCTATACTATAGTTCTGAGTTATATTTGCTGAATTTGAATAAAGTTAAAATTTCTGGAATTTCTGGAGATTAATACCAAAAATAATACCAATTTAATTAAATACCAAAATTTCAACTCTTATCCAAATTGGATTCTTTTCAAAATTTGGTCAATCATTTTATTGTTTGAATTTATTTTTTTACTGAGTTACTAATTTGTTTAAGTTGCAATTTTTTTTTTGGATCGATGTTAAACTTTTATTTTGGGGAAAATAAATATTATTATTTTTGGGAATTAAGGTTGTTGTTCCTACCTAGGTTTAAGTTAGATTTAGAACCTATCCCTCCTCTGACTGTGTTTAGCCTGGATGCTAATAATGTTTTTTAGATTATTTATAATCGTGGCTTCAGGTCCTAAGATAGTAGCTTAAGACTTGAAGAACGGTTATAATAATATGAATTGCTTCAATGATTCGCGGACGGCGCTGGGTGAGGGACACCCTTTATGGGGACTCTTCCCGCACTCGTTGATGTGGGTCCGATCCGTTTCATGATGATGTAATTTGTATCTATGGTTCGAGGACGGTGCAGGGTGAGGGACACCCTTTATAGGGACTCTTCCCCCACTCTTTGATGTGGGTCCGATCCGTGTCATGATGATGTAATTTGTATCTGTGGTTCGAGGACGGTGCAGGGCGAGGGAAACCCTTTATGGGGACTCTTCCCCCACTCTTTGATGTGGGTCCGATCCGTGTTGCTAAATCGTATAAATTACCGCACGAGGGTACTGCTGCAGAGTTACGTGCGCTAATTAGTGCACACATTGATTCTGAAAGCATGAGTGTTCATGGGGATGACTCTAATAATGCGACCGCGACCGTTACCGAAACTAAACGTGTCGTGTCCGTACCTGTTCCTATGGAGGTTGTTCGGAAATGGGGATTAAAATTTAAAAATACCAAACTTAAAGCTGATGATTTTCTTCAAAGAATAGAAGAACGTCGTTTAGCTTACCACATCTCGGAATCTGACTTATTTTTATGCCTACCTGAATTACTTGAAGGCCACCCATTAAGCTGGTATCGTTTAAATCGTGTCGGCTGGACAACATGGGAGGGTTTTATAGAAGACTTTAAATCTATGTTTCTACCTATCGATTATCAGGATATGCTTGCTGAGGAAATTAGACTTCGTACTCAAGGAGCTAAAGAGCCTCTTTCTGATTATATAGTTAGCTTATGTACTCTTATGAGTAGGCTTATTCCTAAACCTACTCAGGAAGAGCAATTATCTCGTATTTCCAAAATATGCATCCTGATTATCATTTTTATATTAAGAAAACTGATTTTAAGACTATACCTGAACTTATAAAAATTGGTCGTGAACTTGAACTTATAGAGGAACGTAAGAAACAATATCGTCCGCCACCTAGGGAAGATAGTTGTTTAGTACCTGAAGCAGCTTATAAGCCCGCAAAAGATGAGTCCAAGTCTAACAAGGGCGAAAATTCTCGATTTTCATCGAAGTTACATGCCTTATCTACAAATAAAAGTGATAAACCTATACGTGACCACCATTCTACACCTAATAAAAATACCCCTAGTAGTTTTAAATGCTATAATTGTGACTCGACGGAACATGGTTATTCCAGGTGCCCACAGCCAAGAAAGGGGACATTTTGTTATCGGTGTGGGGAGAAAAATGTTACCGTTAAAACCTGCAATCAATGTCAACGACGGGGAAACGAGCACGGAGCCCGGAAATAGGGACAAATTCGGACTCCAAGCAAACTACCAGTCCCACAACTGTACAAAATGACGTCTCAACAGTTTCTGAGGTTGATGAATCTGATGTTGTTACTCCTTTTTCTAGATTCTTTGCTACCTTAGACATAGGCCAAGTATCTGTACCTGCATTAATCGATACAGGCTCTTGTTTGTCATACCTAGGTACCTCAGGAATTTCTCTTATCGGTCGTAAAAATTTGACTTTTGAAAAAATTCCTTCTCTACCTGTTCAGATGGCTAATGGTACAAGAGAAGTAGTAGATTCTCGTGCCAAAGCCAAAGTTAGTCTCGGAGGAATGGAGTTTGATTTAAATTTTCTAGTCTTAGACAGCATACAAGTACCTTGTATTCTTGGTGTTGATACCATAAAATCGTGTCGTATGATAATATACCCGGAAGATGATGCCTGGAGTTTCTCTGATAACCCGAGAAAGAAATTTAAATTTTCTCTCGACGCTACGAATTTAAATTATCTTGCAGGAATACGTAATTTATCTGTTGATGAGGAAAAACAACTTCAATCATTTTTATCTGAGGAGTTGTCCAAGTCTATTAGAGTTTCTGCGAAACCGGAAGTTGAGCATGTGATCGACGTAGGTGATCACAAACCTATCCGTCAAATATCATACCCTGTCTCTCCTAAAATAGAAGAAGCAATTCGTGAAGAAGTAGACCGTCTTCTTGCGGAGGATATCATTGAGCCCTCTTACAGCGAATGGTCAAACCCGGTCGTTATGGTAAAGAAGAGCGATGGATCCTACCGATTCTGTCTTGATCTTAGGAAAGTCAACTCTATATCGAAAAAGGATGCCTATCCACTACCGAATAGGTATGTCGTCAATTTTAAATAAATTAAGAAAAGCTAGATACCTGAGTAAAATTGACTTACGTCAAGCCTACCTACAACTACCATTATCTAAGAAGAGCCGTGAAATAACCGCCTTCATGGTACCTGGATACGGATTTTTCCAGTTTAAAAAAATGGTCTATGGACTTACCGGTGCGCCAGCAACGTTTCAGCGTTATATGGACAGTCTACTGGGTCCAAGGTTCGAACCATTTTGTTTTGTCTACTTAGATGACATTATTGTTGTTTCTGAGACTTTCGAACAACATTTAGAGTATTTACGATTAATTCTAGATTGTTTACGTAGTGCCGGCTTAGAAATTAATATGGAGAAGAGTGAATTTTGTTGTTCACAATTAAGATACCTTGGTTACTTAGTTAGTGAGAAAGGTCTCCAACCTGATATGGAACGTATCGAACCAATTTTGAACTATCCTACACCTTCTAAAGTGAAGGAATTGAGACGCCTATTAGGCATGTGTTCTTGGTACCGTAGATTTATAGAAAATTTCTCTACTATCGTTGAACCTTTGACTCGTTTGCTCAGGAAAAACCAAAAATTTCTCTGGACTTCTGAGCAAGAAACTTCTTTTCAAGCTATCAAAGAGCGGTTAACATCAGCTCCCGTTCTAGCTAGACCTAATTTTGACTATCCTTTTTGTATCCAAACCGATGCCAGTCATTGCGGAATCGGTGCGGTACTTACTCAAACATTGATGGTGGAGAACATGTGATATGCTATGCTAGTCGTTCTTTAACAGACACAGAAAAGAAATATTCTGTGACTGAAAAAGAATGTCTTGCTGTTGTGTGGAGTACGCGAAAATTTTGTCCGTTTATCGAAGGTTATTCTTTTAAGGTTATAACCGATCATAGTAGTTTAAAGTGGCTGAATAATCTTAAGAACCCGAGCCCTAGACTTGCTCGTTGGTCTCTTGAGCTCCAAGACTTAGACTTTTCTATAACTTACCGCAAAGGAGCACTTAATCATGTTCCTGATGCATTGTCGAGGATTCCTGAATGTGTTGAGAATGTTTGTTCCATTTCTTCCAACGTGGCTGATGAATGGTATAGAAGGAAATTTTCTCAAGTTCAGAAGAAACCTGAAAAGTATTCTGATTGGAAAGTAGAAGACAAACGTCTATTTTTTCATCGCTGGGATGTTGTTGATTGTGTTTCCGAAGATGGTGATTCTTGGAAGTTAGTAGTTCCACTAGAAGATCGCCAGGAAATATTACAAGAGTGCCATGATGTTCCTACCAGTGGTCATCTGGGAATTAATAAAACTTACCGTCGTATCTCTCGTCTATATCATTGGCCCGGATTATTCAACACGGTTGCAACTTATGTCAGGCAATGTACGGTTTGCCAGCTGTCAAAGCCGGAACAACAAAAACCGGGAGGCTTGATGGAGTCACGCGTTTTGGAAAATCCGTGGGAAATAGTAGCTTCCGATATAATGGGTCCGTTTCCGAGGTCTAAAAAGGGTTTTACTTATATCGTAGTATTTCAAGATCTCTTTACGAAATGGGTCGAGTTAGCTCCATTGAGAAAAGCGAATGCCGAAAATGTTGCTTCTGTTTTCCTTCGTGATGTTATTCTTAGGTGGTGGCTCCTAAAATATTTCTTTCCGATAATGGTACCCCTTACGTTAGTAACATTATTAAAAAACTTGCCGCTGATTATAATATAACTTTACAAAATACTCCGCCTTACCACCCGCAAGCTAACCCTGTGGAGAGGGTAAATCGGGTATTGAAAACTATGATAACTTCATACGTAGACTTAGATCACAGAGATTGGGATCGATATCTTTTTGAATTCCGCTTTGCTATTAACTCAGTATCTCATGATTCCACTGGATTTTCGCCTGCATTTTTGAATTTAGGTAGGGAATTGTATCTAGATGGTCAGTTAGTTTCTAATAAGTCAGTTAATTATGAGGATAGTACTTCTGTAGAGAATTGGTTATCTAGGTTCCCTAAGTTAGTTGAAATAAGATCTCTTGTTGAGGAAAATTTGATTAAGTCTGGTCAAAGGCAAAAGGTATACTATGACAAACGTCACAGGCTGGTGGACTTTAGTGCTGGTGACCTGGTATTGAGGAAGTCACATAAGTTGAGATCAGCACCTAATGACTTTAGTGCTAAGTTAAATAAAAATTTCGAAGGACCTTTTCTTGTCTCCAAAAAGCTCTCTAATAATGTTTATGAGCTTGAATCTCTGGAAGGAGTATCTATTGGTCGACATCATGTATCACGTCTGAAGTTATATCGTCAGACGGATGACAAGATTATCTTACCTGATAGCACTAATGAAAATGAGTCAAAGGAGGATGTTCCTACGAACAACTTACCTGTTATAAGCGACGTTCCTGATGAAAGCTTTGAGTTACTTGCTGATGACTCTAACAAAATCGAGTCAACAAAATCTGTTCCTGGTAATAACTCACATGGTAAGAAAGTAGTTCCTGCCAAACCTCAGCATAACTTATCTATTCCGAATGATGTACCTGATGTGACAAAAGATGATCTGTCCCAATTAGATCAATCTTCTGTCACCGCTTCTGAATCTTCTGAGTTTGGTTTGAGGAGGGGACCTCCTCGCCGAGCTAAAAGTAAACAACTTACCGCAACTGGTCCTGATGATAAGTTTGGCTCGAGGAATGGATCTCGTCGCCGAGCTAGCCCAACAGGACCCACCACATCTAGGACTGCACCTACTGAGTTTGGCTCGAGGAGTGGATCTTCTCACCGAGCTAACTCTGGACAACCTACCAACGCTGGACCTCTACCTGATGATCAGTTTGGCTTGAGGAGGGGACCTCCTCGCCGAACTAAGATGACGCCACCTGCTGTTTCTTCTCTGTTCCCTACTCGGATCATAAGACGAAGGCCTGAAGGGACTTCAGGGCTTATTAGGAGGGGAATGTAACGATGCGTTACTAACTCATTTAGTTATATAGATTTAATTTTAGTTAAAGGTCGAAGTGTTATATATTTATTTTAAATTTTATTGTACCTAGTTTGTTTACATGATAAGGAGTGAGAGATGATCGGGGGACAATGCGTAGCTAGGCAAGTTAGTGTCTTCCCGGCCCTGACGGGAGTCAGCTCATACCTTGCCTTACCTTAATGGCCTTCTCTCTTACCTAACTTTTACGTAAATTTTCGTAATTTTTCTGAAAATTTTGAATTTTAGTTGGTCGATTATATTCTGTGATTGTGTGATGAATTGTATCTGGATTATCTCTCATTCCTTATGTGTGAATAGAATTGGAATTTTTATTTAATTTTGGATATTTTTATAGAGGTAAACTTTTGACTTATTTTGTAAATTTATGGTTTATTCTGAGTGAAATTTTGTGGTTAAAATTTTGAGGAATTAGTTAGTTTTGTAATTTTTTCCTGCGATCTATTTTAATTTTGATTTTACTTGAGATAAGTTGTAGAGTAGATATATTTAATTTGTTAGAAATTCTGAAGTTAGGTTGGTTGGGGGATCTTGAATTTTATTTTACAGGAATTTCGAATTTGGTTATAATGAATTTTGACTAAATTTTATTTGGAGACGAGATAGAAGTTTATCTCAATGAATTTCGAGAGGTTAGATGATGAGTTGTATTGCGTAATTTTGATGAAGTTGATTAATTTTATTTATTTCATATGATTTTTTTTTTTTATTTAATTTTGGAGTTTGTTATGAAAGATTTTGAGTTTAAATTGACAAATGAACTTGAGTTAAAAATGTTAAATAATTTAGAGTTAAATTTTTCAAATAACTTTGAGCTAAAGGTTACAAAGAAGTTTGAGTTAACTTTTAATTTTGAGTTGAACCTTCTAAATAATTTGAGTTTTATTTCTGATTTATTTTATAGCGATTTACCGAATAATTGTGGCCTATATTGTCTATACTATAGTTCTGAGTTATATTTGCTGAATTTGAATAAAGTTAAAATTTCTGGAATTTCTGGAGATTAATACCAAAAATAATACCAATTTAATTAAATACCAAAATTTCAACTCTTATCCAAATTGGATTCTTTTCAAAATTTGGTCAATCATTTTATTGTTTGAATTTATTTTTTTACTGAGTTACTAATTTGTTTAAGTTGCAATTTTTTTTTTGGATCGATGTTAAACTTTTATTTTGGGGAAAATAAATATTATTATTTTTGGGAATTAAGGTTGTTGTTCCTACCTAGGTTTAAGTTAGATTTAGAACCTATCCCTCCTCTGACTGTGTTTAGCCTGGATGCTAATAATGTTTTTTAGATTATTTATAATCGTGGCTTCAGGTCCTAAGATAGTAGCTTAAGACTTGAAGAACGGTTATAATAATATGAATTGCTTCAATGATTCGCGGACGGCGCTGGGTGAGGGACACCCTTTATGGGGACTCTTCCCGCACTCGTTGATGTGGGTCCGATCCGTTTCATGATGATGTAATTTGTATCTATGGTTCGAGGACGGTGCAGGGTGAGGGACACCCTTTATAGGGACTCTTCCCCCACTCTTTGATGTGGGTCCGATCAGTGTCATGATGATGTAATTTGTATCTGTGGTTCGAGGACGGTGCAGGGCGAGGGAAACCCTTTATGGGGACTCTTCCCCCACTCTTTGATGTGGGTCCGATCCGTTTCATGATGATGTAATTTGTATCTATGGTTCGAGGACGGTGCAGGGCGAGGGACACCCTTTATGGGGACTCTTCCCCCACTCTTTAATGTGGGTCCGATCCGTGTCATGATGATGTAATTTGTATCTGTGGTTCGAGGACGGTGCAGGGTGAGGAAAACCCTTTATGGGGACTCTTCCCCCACTCTTTGATGTGGGTCCGATCCGTGTCATGATGATGTAATTTGTATCTATGGTTCGAGGACGGTGCAGGGTGAGGGAAACCCTTTATGGGGACTCTTCCCCCACTCTTTGATGTGGGTCCGATCCGTGTCATGATGATGTAATTTGTATCTGTGGTTCGAGGACGGTGCAGGGTGAGGGTAACCCTTTATGGGGACTCTTCCCCCACTCTTTGATGTGGGTCCGATCCGTTTCATGATGATGTAATTTGTATCTATGGTTCGAGGACGGGGCAGGGTGAGGGACACCCTTTATGGGGACTCTTCCCGCACTCGTTGATGTGGGTCCGATCCGTTTCATGATGATGTAATTTGTATCTATGGTTCGAGGACGGTGCAGGGTGAGGGACACCCTTTATGGGGACTCTTCCCCCACTCTTTGATGTGGGTCCGATCCGTTTCATGATGATGTAATTTGTATCTATGGTTCGAGGACGGTGCAGGGCGAGGGAAACCCTTTATGGGGACTCTTCCCCCACTCTTTGATGTGGGTCCGATCCGTGTCATGATGATGTAATTTGTATCTGTGGTTCGAGGACGGAGCAGGGCGAGGGACACCCTTTATGGAGACTCTTCCCGCACTCTCTGATGTGGGTCCGATCCGTGTCATGATGATGTAATTTGTATCTGTGGTTCGAGGACGGAGCAGGGCGAGGGACACCCTTTATGGAGACTCTTCCCGCACTCTCTGATGTGGGTCCGATCCGTGTCATGATGATGTAATTTGTATCTGTGGTTCGAGGACGGAGCAGGGCGAGGGACACCCTTTATGGGGACTCTTCCCGCACTCTTTGATGTGGGTCCGATCCGTGTCATGATGATGTAATTTGTATCTGTGGTTCGAGGACGGAGCAGGGCGAGGGACACCCTTTATGGGGACTCTTCCCCCACGTTTTGACGCACGCTTATATAGCTTACTAATGACCACACCATACTTGCTTCGGCGGTACTATGTACAAATGTATGATGTGTGAAGTAGCTGGAACTCTCCACCACGGGGAGTAAATAGGGCCTAAGTGATGGCCTAATTGCAAGGTTCGAACAAGTGGTTCGTCCTACCCGTTCTAGTAGGAAGTACTAGACTACTACTACTACTACTACTACTACCATAGAATTTTGTATAAATGTTCAGAAAAATTATAATCCGAGACGAAATCATGAAAATAATTTAACTCTAGATTTGGGGCACTACAATCAGAAAACATTGAAAAAAATTATGCCTCGAAAACGGTCTGTCGATTTTTATTAAAAATTATATTATATTTCATTAATTTTATTACTTTATCTAATTTTAATCTAATTATCAAATTATAGGCATATTTTTATAATTAGTAAAATAAGTAAATTATCATATCTATTTATATAAGCTATTATACCTATTTGAAGACTAACAAATAAACAAGTAAGGCGCTCTTCACGTAAGTACGTGAGGCGATAATCGCCGGTTTTTGTACGATTAAGTTAAAATTATAAGTGTAAATATTAATATGTAGTTGCATATTCTTTTTCTACACTTCAAGACCTTTAAATTGATGTATAACATGTCATAGTGACTAAAAACTTTTTTTTTAATCTCCCGCCATATTGGCCGCCATCTTAAAAATATTAAATGTGAAAACTTTAAAAAGTGCACAGCTGTCTCAAATGCCAAGATGCACCTGTGTGCCGAATTTCATGTTCCTAGCTGTAGTAGTTTATGAATTGAAACAAGCAACGGACAGACACCATCGGACAAACAGACAGACAGAGCTGTTATATAAGGTTTCCTTTTTTACTTCGTACAGAAACCTAAAACCAGCATTTGTTTTATTGGAATAAATGTGGCTGCCTTAGCTTAGCAGTAACAAATCATATATATACAAATATATATATATATATATATATATATATATATATATATATATATATATATATATATATATATATATATATTTGTATATATATGATTTGTTACTGCTGAGCTAAGGCAGCCACATTTATATATATATATATATATATATATATATATATATATATATATATATATATATATATATATATATATATATATATATATATGTGTGTGTGTGTGTGTGTGTGTGTATTTTAATGATAATTATAATGCATTTTTAAGACACAAATGATAACATATGAAGATGCACTTTAAGTCAAGGATGCAATATGTAATTTATTATTATATTAAAAGGGTATTATATTTTTAGAACTAAGATTTCATTGAACTACATTGCCCTTTGTGCTTCAAGCCAGTAAGTTTGCCCTCAACCCTGATATGATTTTTCATCTTCATGGAAAACTCAAATCAAGAGTCTAAAAATAACGTAATTGCTTTCTTGAGAGGCAATTATACTATGTTACTATGTCCTTGTATCATATATCCCTAGATATATGATACAAGGTCCCTAGATATATGATACATTATAATTGCCTCTTTCCTATCACATATCTCACTTTATGTATTATATTCTTAACCCTGCGAACAAGAAAATCTAAATACTAAAAATAACATAATTGGCTCCTTTGTGTATGAACGATGACTTACATAAGATATGGTATTGTTAGGTTTCTCTCTTCAGAATTGAAGAGAGTACCATAATATTTTTTTTAGCTTTATTCAGAGTGAAACGGATCATATTTATTCCATTACATTGTGTAAAGTATAATAATAAATACTAGCTTGATTTCCGTGCTTCACTGCGTAGTGTGTTATTTAAATTCGCTCCGGAGTGTTATTTAAAAAGAAAAAAGTTTTTAATTAGATTGGTTTATAAACAACCTACCTTCCATGGACCTAATATAATTTGAAATACTCCATATTTATTAATTAATTTCACTTGGAAGCCTGGATCGTCCGTCTCATCACATCCCTGCGTTGAAATTGGATATGTGTTTTATTAATTGGAATTTACGGTCTCAAGATAAGTTCTCACACAAGTATTAGATTCAGAACATCATTCAGGGCTTAATTCGCCTTCTTTTTTCCCTCTTTCCCTTCTTAGTGATTCAATTTTAAATAAACACGTCTAGTGTGTGCTGGTCAGCACACAGCGAGGGTCCATAGGCAACACAGTATTGTTTAAGTAGTACCTATTGATGGTGCTTTTTAAAATGCTTAAAAGCCTACTTTAACTATATTATGGGTCTGATATTCTCAAAAAACATAAACAAACTTGTGATGAAGTATTTTTTGCCAGTGAACCGGACTATAAACATGTAAATACATCTAAAAGAGCATAATTACATATACACAAAAAAACAAAAACAATTTGGTCAATGAATTTTTTTTTTTCGAAATTTCCAAAAACTTTACATAATCAAGATAGAGGGGAGGATACTTTTCACTCCCCACTCGCCAAGGAGTACTTCAACTCCAAACTCGCCTTCGCTCACCCTATCAAAGCTTATAAGCCAAAAATTATATATACAGAGAAATAAGAATTTAGCTTTTGTAATATCTTTTATCTACGATTGATACGAAATATAAACATTATATCTCTGTTTAGATGCGTAGAAAGTGATTATTTACGTACTTGTATTCATTGCGCATGCGCGTCTCATAGTTCTGAAGAATTCCTCTTCTTTACCACGCTAGCGCGGTAAAGAAGAGGAATTCTTCGGCTTTACGCACGATTAGTGAGTTTGTTTACATAACAAGACTAATTTGCTGTTTGTTTAATAAAAGTAACTTTTATATCGAGTTTTTTTGTGAAAATCAATGAGTGATTTAAATTATTATGACGAATATGAGGAGAATAATACGCCTCCCGAAATAATTCGGCACAAAATAGAACTAATGAATTAATGTTATCTTTATCAAAAGAGAAATACGATCTTGTATACAGGAAGTTTATTTTTTTGTGTATTTATTATTTAAATCTAACAATCGTAGATAAAGTACGGTACGCAACTCGTGCGAAAACGGCATTTTGCATTGCTCGTGTGGTTTTACTACCCTCGCTGTCGCTCGGGTGCAAACTCCACACTCGCATGCAAAATGCTACTTTCCGCACTCGACGCGTAATGTACTATTACGAACTTTAGAATATACAACATTCGTTGTTTTCTTTGCACCAAATGGTATTAGTATAAACTGGCTGTCAGATTTACCTGTCCTTGAAAGTCATTCAATTGTCACCCTTGAGCCTTGTTCGTACTTGGCAAGTAATTTAGTTGAGTGGCGAGTAGATTAGTAACTAAACATGTCTGAACGGAACGGCAATATTTTAGTCAAGTAATTTAGTTGAGTGGCGAGTAGATTAGTAACTAAACATGTCTGAACGGAACGACAATATTTTAGTCAAGTAATTTAGTTGAGTGGCGAGTAGATTAGTAACTAAACATGTCTGAACGGAACGGCAATATTTTAGTCAAGTAATTTAGTTGAGTGGCGAGTAGATTAGTAACTAAACATGTCTGAACGGAACGGCAATATTTTAGTCAAGTAATTTAGTTGAGTGGCGAGTAGATTAGTAACTAAACATGTCTGAACGGAACGGCAATATTTTAGTCAAGTAATTTAGTTGAGTGGCGAGTAGATTAGTAACTAAACATGTCTGAACGGAACGGCAATATTTTAGTCAAGTAATTTAGTCACTTACTTAACTACTTGACTAAATACTCAATTCATTTCACTCTTTTTTTTCGGGCGAGTAGAAATAGGTATTCTTAAGTTAAATTTGTGACTGCACTTTCATTAACAGAAAATTAAAACAATTTTCAGTCATTCTCAAAGTTCCGAAGTATTCTTTAGGATCTTCTAATTGTAATTCTTTGAGAAGAGGAGTAGCACCTCCTTTTCATACCTTCTCTGAATCCATTTTCGTATCCATAATTTTTTTTCGTTTCACATACTAATTTCTTCTTCGATTTCTTCTAAAATAGAAATTGCAATAAGCTTTATTAGCTTATTTACTTTGTTGTGTGTCTGTCCAACTTGCAAATACACTAGCTACTAATGTACTGGAAAGTTAAGTAAAGTGCAAGTGCGAAAGAATTTTGGTGAGTTGCCACTAGCTCAGTTACTAAATTACACGCTACTCGACTAAATTACTTGGCAAGTGCCAACAAGGCTTTAGAGTGCATTGTTACCATCAAAATTTGTATATGATTTGTTTAGTGAATCTTGAGATTTTTGCTAACATATAAAAACGAATATTTCCTCTTTTATAGTAGAAAGAAGAAAGCAGCATTCCCGTGTGTTATTATTTAATGTCTTTTTTAATTTTATGTGTTTACAAAGTACTTTGAAGAAACATTTTGGTAAGTTATTTTACAAAGCAAGAATATCTACATCTAGATGTCACAAAGTACCCTAAATCCCTCCCTTTTTATTTCCATACTTCCCTTCCTTCGAATAAAATCATTTAAAAAAACCCTAAATTGATACCGCTTACTAGAGAAACAGTTTTAAAAGTCTTTCCGGGTTGAGCCGCCTCTGTATCATACAACCCCCCCCCCCCCCCCCACCTTCTCTGATTTGACCACATCCCAGGGTTGAAATTGGGATTATTTATTAATATATATTGAGCTGAGCTATAAGTGTTCAAAAAAAGTTGGGTCTTTTTTGTCCACCCTGTATATATGCAAACCTACGACCTACATCCTGAAGAGAAGCCCTTTCCGAAGTAGTAACTTGCATATTTCAGAAGATCAGTCTAAGCTCAATTCCCCTGAATAATCTCTTCTTGGTACACATCAATTCGAAATTATCATACAATGATTTAACTTCAGCGTTTCAAATAAATGGTCATAATTACGGTGGTTTCACTGGGCGACGTTTGTCACAATCGCGTGCGACGGCGTCGATTTTGTGTGTGAAAGCTCTCATTGTGCGCTATTCATTTCGGTCTTCGGTGTCACATAAAAAACGTCAGTGCCGCGCATGACGGCGACAAAAGTCACCCAGGGTGAAACTGGGCTGATAGTGAGGGACTTGATTTCAAATACGTATATGACCACCATAATGAATCAAAATGGCCGATTGGAAAGCCTTTTTACAATCCTTGTTTATATCATTGTCAGGAAGCCAAATTCTAAATTTTCATTTGCAGTTATGCAATTAGTTCCGCAGTTATTGTTATGATTTATAATGCTTAATAAAACCGTCATCGTAATTCAAGAAAGATTGTAAAAATATATCGATTATGACAATTCCAAACACATAATATAGGTTTTTTAAATTTATTTGGATATTGCGACTACATAAACTACATGTTATAAGCAATAAAGATGACATTAGTTTGAAATTGGCTTGTTACACATGATGTGAGAAACTGTGCATTGACAGTACTCACGTTGGTACATAATATAGCCACTCAAACTTGTGATGATTGCATTAGTGTATTGAGATTTTTGCTAACATGCAAACAAACGATTTCTTTTTATATAATTTAAGATTACCAAAATATCACCATTAGTCTTTTCCCTAAATATAAGAAAAAAGCAAGACCCCAAAGCTAAATTAGTGTGGCAACATTAGCTTTAGCAGGTTAATTACAATAGGTTAGACTTAATATTGATTGTAATTAGAGTGAGAGCTTTAAATGAAATGTAATGCTCTAGTCAGATTGGGAGAATGTACCCTTTTAAACCCAACTTAGCCGACCACTCGAGCAATAATTATTACTTTAAACACTTTCTCCTGTTCCACTTCTTATTTTATTAATTTATTTTTATAGCAAATGTATACATAATGGTGCAGTTGCCTTATATTTTAGTTTAGGATATGTGCACTTAGATTAGTTAGGAAGCAAGTGATCATTGGACATCGTATCATATCTCATGTAAAAAGTGGGGCCCTGTAAAAGGCTTGTATTGAGTTAAGTTTAATGTAATTATAAACAGGTCAAGTGTGTGCTAGTCAGCACACAGCGAGGGTCCGTAGGCAACCCTGTATAGTGTTTAACGGTAAAGTGTATAAACAGTGTTTTTTTAAAATGCTAAAAAGCTTACTTTAAACCATTCTGGGTGAATGGTGAATGGGTCAAGGGTCTGATATTCTCAAAACACACTCTGATAAAGTATTTTTTTGCCACTGAACCGGACTACAACCATATAAATACATCGAAAAGACCATAATTATAAAAAAAACGTATTTTGTCAATAAAAAATAAAATAATATTTTTTTCGAAATTTCCAAAAAGTGGTATCTTTACTTTTGGTCGAAGAATGTTCAGGAATTTTTCAGATTTTTTGCACTTCACATAAGCGAGATAGAGGGGGGGGGGGACACGTTTCATACCCACTTCAAACTTGCCTACGCTCGCCCTATCAAAGTTATATCCAAAGAATTATATATTTTTGTAATCAGCTCGACGTACCCTTTCATATGATACCCTTCACGGTGTCGAAAAAAATAAAAAAATGTTAACCCTAAATTTTTTTTACCCTTTTTTTTAAAAAAATAATTTTTTTAAGTCGCTATATTTTTAAAAAATGTGGGTTTGTACAAGACACATACATGCCAAATTTCAAAGTGATCCGACGAAAGGTGTAGCCGTGAGAGCACGCGAGAGGACGGACGGACAGACACACGCAGGAAAATATAAGGGTCCTAGGTTTTGCCTACGGACCCTAATAATGTATCGTTTAATTTTCTTAGCTCAAAGTTGAAGGATGGATGTTATTTAGTTTACATATAGTTATCCATGGATAAAACTTATTGTGGGAAATGGTTCATAAATTTTTGAATCGAAATTTCATTATTGTTTGTGTTTCAACTTAGATTCTAGGTAACACGACCTAATTCGTACAGAATGTGCCACTGTTTTTTTTTATAACCACTAGTTTCATTGTTTAGATTTTATTACAATTAGGTAATAGTAGCCAAAGAACCCAAACAAAATTGTTTGTACGATCCAAGTTGTTAAGATATTTTTATATATGATATCTTTGTAGTTTTTACTTTCTCCTATAACGAGTAAGTATATTGTGATCGCGCGAAAATGCGGTTTTGAGATTTTGATGGATTTACACGTTTTGAGCCCTGAGTCCAAAAAAGTGGTTTTTAAAAAATGTCTCTCTGTCGTCTATGCAGACGCGTGGAGCCTAAACTACTGAGCCGATTTTGACGAAATTTGGCTTACATGTTCAAAAAAATAGTATATAATTATGAACTTGTATAATAAGAAAGTTTGTGTGAGTGCCTAGGACAGATTTTTGCATATCGCATCGTATCCCATGTAAAAACTGCATCATGTGAAAAGAGAGCAATTAAAGTTAAATAAAATCCTAAGAAAGTTTTAGGAAAATAGATAAAACCGAAAGAACTTCAGATAAAAGAATACGAGAGTAGGGCTATTATGTTCCATTTTAATTATTCCTCTGACCCTCAGACAATATGAACAAAGATTAAAATCTGCGGAAAAAAATCGTATAAAAATTGAATTCATTATAGGATATTTATAGCCGAATTACATTTTAAAAGTTTCGCTGCAACGGGGAACAATTTATAGTACTAGAGAAAAAAAAAAAATCCTGGAATACCGAGAATAAATTTTATCGGTAATAAACGGTTATTGCGAGTTATTCCATTAAAGTTTTCGAATTGGCCTGTGGTTTTTAGTAATCCCATTTTGAATGGAGACTGCCAAAGAACAATTGAATCGGGGCAGCCAGTTCATTTGTTGAGGGATCTGATCCAAGCTGGTTTATTAAACACAAAGGGACAAATTTTAAACAAGGAACAGACTAGAGTCTGAAACCAGCCATATATCGCTCCATGTTTATTTAAAGTTATCGATTGTTTATTCAGTGGATTGCCATTGGAAGAGAGCGACCAGGCTTGTCTAGTCGCTATAATGTCCTCTTGAAACAATTTTTAAAAACCATTCGACCGGTTTTTCACGAAATTATCTATATATTTCAATTGTTTTGAATAACATCCATTATTTTATATTAAACCACATTTCCAATTAGATCATAGTATTGAAATTACTTTTTATAAACATAGGTTTGAGTTTCTTTTATTTATACATTACCGAACACAATTAGTTTGAGAATATGTATAGTAAAAAAGCATTTAAGTGTATTAAAACCTTTGACAAGACCCTCAGAATAAAATATGAACATCCCTCTAATATATATATATATATATATATATATATATATATATATATATATATATATATATATATATATATATATATATATATATATATATAACTTTTATTAAGTTAACCTCTTCATAAAAGCAGTCAAATGGAAAAAGGCACGGGAAAAATGTTAACAAAAGAAAAGATATCTAGAATTATAACTCGGATTCCAAAAATAACCTGATTGAAGGGAAATATATTTTACCTTTGAGTTATTTTTTTTTTTTTCTTTTTATATTTTTTAATAATTAGTTGAAGGATTTTATCATTAATTTCTTTTAAGAATTTAATTCATAATTTTTTACTTTGCTTTAAGAAAAAATAAATTAAGTTTCTTTGTAGGAGAAAGACAAAAACATTTAATTATAGGATTTCAATGGTTTTATAGATCCTTATAATTAGTTTATATAAAGAGAAAATATTGTGATGGAAAATTCTATTTTGTTGGGATATATACGTTGTGAGGTCTCTTGAATTAAAATATGTCGTTTTTAAAAATTGTAGGTATGTATCTGTAATCTGAGGAGACGCGTGTAGAGTGTAGAGTGCAGCTTAAACTACAAGGCCGGTTTCCATGAAATTTGCCATCCATGTTCAGAAAAATAATACCCCGCGGTGAAAACGAGAAATTAATTTTACCTTCAAACTTGGGCACTAAATCTCCCAAAAACTCTGAAAAAAAAAAAAAATATATATATTACAGTCGACTCTCGATAATTCAAACATTCATTAATACGAACCTCTCAATAATTCGAAGCAAATGCTTGGTCCCTCGAAAGACTCGGTATTTCGAAGAAAAACTAGGCAATTTGGTACACTCATTAATACAATTCGAACTTCCTTCCAGGAGAGACAAATGTGAACATGTTACGATTGGGAACTTCTCCCTCTTCCTCCTTCTTCCCTAGTACAGTGTTTTACAGTATAACTCTTTATCGCCACGAAATTTTGAAGACCATATTAGATTGCCTCGATAATCAGTCAGTCTGGAGAGACCAGCCATGTTAAAATAAGTACCGTGTTTAATTCCTTAAAATATAATATTATATGTTATATTAAAAATATATGTTATATATTAATTTGTAAATATAAAGCAGTGCCCTGTACGAGAAGTATTTCTGTTGATATTATTGTGATGCGCTACCCTATGCAAGGATCCACCCGGTTTTAACCACTAAGGCACCGGTATCAGGTAACTGAGCTTCAAGGCACCGGTATCAGGTAACTGAGCTTCAAGGCACCGGTATCAGGTAACTGAGCTTCAAGGCACCGGTATCAGGTAACTGAGCTTCAAGGCACCGGTATCAGGTAACTGAGCTTCAAGGCACCGGTATCAGGTAAACTTAGCTTCAAGGCACCGAGCTTCCAACAGTCTTAAAAATACCAATAACCAATAATTCCGTTGCAATCTCGGTTTCGGATTTTTTGGGTGAAAACGATATTTTTCCTACAAAAAATATTGATCAACAACAAAATTATTTTCAAGAGTCAGTAACCGGATAGGAAATGAGTAAAAACGAAAAGCAAAAATATTTTGAGTAGGTGAAAATAAAACTATATTTTAGGTTTCTGTACAAAGTACAAAAAAAGAAACCTTAAATAACGGCTCTGTCTGTCTGTCAGTCCGTTGCTAGTTTCAATTCATAAACTACTATAGCTAGGAACATGAAATTTCGGCACAAAGATGCATCTCGGCATCTGTGACAACATGACACTTTTTAGATTTTTCACACTTAATATTTTCAAGATGGCGGCCAATATGGCTGGCGATTAAAAAAAGTTTTTAGTCGCCATGATATGATATACATCAATTTAAAGGTCTTGAAGTGTAGAAAAGAATATGAAACTATTAAAATTTTATACTTAATAATATTCGTATTACAATACAAGATTACATGCAGAAAAAAGAAACTGAAAGCGTGGATTACTAGTGGCTTACTAGAATCCAAAAGGAGGAGGGACAAAATGAGAAAAGCCCTAGACAGACAACCCTTTAATACAAAACTAAAAGACAAATACATCAAATACAAAAACATTTTAACTAAACTTATTAAAAAAACTAAAGCTAAATATTTCAAAGATCGACTACCCAAAACAGGACTAGATTCAACACAGGTTTGGAAGACTATTAATGACTGCCTAAACAGCAAGAACAAAACGAATAATACTATAAACGAAATAAAAGTAGACAACTTAATATATACTGAATCTCAAGACGTAACTGAACAACTTAACAAATATTTCAGTAACATTGGAAAGCACCTGGAAGATAAAATAACGCCACCGAGTAATATCAACAATACAAATACTGACAATGACAATATTAACGCAGACACGAACAAAACTATAGAAACATTTGACTTAATAACTGAGGATGAAATTAGAAAGCATATCAACAATCTAAAAACTGACAAAGCACCAGGAATAGACGGTATCAGGGCTCAGTACCTACAATGTGCTCAGGAAAATATGGTAAAACCCCTGACTTACTTAAGCAACTTATGTTTGCAGCAAGGAATATTTCCAGATGTGCTGAAACAAGCAACTATAATTCCTATACACAAACAAGGAGAAAAGACTGACCCTTCTAATTACAGACCCATATCTCTTACTTCCAATATATCTAAAATAATAGAAAAATGTATAATGACTAGACTGACTGACTTCTTGGAAAATAATAATATTATATCAACTAACCAGTACGGATACATGAAAAATAAAAGTACTAGTGACGCTGTATACAAACTAACAGAACATGTAATTAACGACTTAGACACGGGTAACAAATCTCTGGCTATATTTATAGATTTGAAGAAGGCCTTCGATGTTGTTTCACATGAGGTATTACTTAGGAAGTTACACTCAATAAGTATAAGAGGAAAATGCCATAACTTGTTTAAAAGCTATTTAGAAAATCGATGCCAACAAGTAAAAGTAAATGGAAAGGTAAGTGCACCATTGAATGTAACTTTCGGTACACCTCAGGGTACTGTGATAGCTTGCTGGCTCTTCCTGATATACTTAAACGACCTACTGAAATTAGATGACGTTTACTCGGAGATAATCTCATTTGTGGATGACACTTTGCTGTATTTCAGAGGTGGCACCTGGGAACAGGTGTTTCGAAATGCATCAAAGGGAATATCAATAGTAAAATCCTGGTTTGATAATAACTTATTGACATTAAACATGGACAAGACAAAATATATGTGCTTTTCACTTGACCAAAGAGGGCAACCACCGGACAACATGACTATTAATATACATAACGAGGACTGTACTGACGGACAAACACAAGACTGTACTTGTAGAAACTTCATAGACAGAGTTGATAGTATTAAATACCTAGGAGTTATAGTGGACAACAACCTTAAATGGAAGCAACACATCTCATGGATGGTTGCTAGGGTCAGGAGAACCATCTACAGTTTTATTCAAGTAAGACTCTTTGCAGACAAATCTGTAATGAGAATGCTATACCATGCTCTAGTCGAGTCCATCTAGAACTACTGTATCTTATCCTGGGGTATGGCAGCCAATTCACATTTACAACCAGTAGAAATTATTCAAAAGGCCATTATAAAGATAGCAATGAAAAAACCAAAAAGGTATCCCTCACACCAGACCTATCTCGATTTTAAAGTACTGTCAGTCAAATCTTTATACCAGAAAGCAGTTTTATTGCATTTTTTTCATACTGAAAAAATACCAATAATTCACAATTACTCGACTAGGTTTCAGACTCATCTAAAGATGCTAATACCACAGACTCACACATCTAGAAAACAACGACACGCAACGTACCTTGGACCAATTTACTATAACAAACTACCAACAGAACTTAGACAGATTACTAACATTAACACTTATAAAAACAAAATTAAACAACACTTACTGACTCAACTAAATAATGATTAAACTACATCAATACAAATATTTAAAAAGATAAATAAATAAAATAATGTAATATAATATGTATATGGGTGTATGTATGTGTGTGTATGTGTGTATGTAGGTGTGTGTATATGTATCTATATATAAATAATAATAATAAAATAAATACTGACTAAATTGAGAGACGGAGTCCTCTCTCTAGGTGCTGCGACACCTCCTGAGGACTCTCACCACATAATATTGTTTATTGTTTAGCTACTGAATGGGTGTTATTTATACGTATTTTTGTATTATTATTGAAATTGTACTACATATATATTTTTAAGTGGTGAAATAAAGAATATTTATCATTATTATTATTTACATTCTCTAAATATTATCATTTACGAGGTTGATTTGATCAAAAAGTTTCTCAAACAAAAATTAAAAATAATTAATATAAAAATGGAATTTTTCAAAACTAGTCTTATTTTCAATTTTTTTTTTTTTTTTTTTTTTTTTTTTTTTTTTTTTTTTTTTTTTTTCTGTATTGTTCACCTTAGTTGTATCTATATGCAAAATTTGGGGAAGATTGAATCACGGGAAGTGGTTCAAAATTGGGGTAATAGGTGTGCGATGAAACTTAAAAAGCAAATAAATTTGACGCCATTTTTTTTTTTTTTTTTGTTTTTTTTTGGTTTCTGTATTCTTCACCTTAGTTGTATCTATGTGCAAAATTTGGGGAAGATTGAATCACGGGAAGTGGTTCAAAATTGGGGAAACGGAAATGTGCGATGAAACTTACAAAGCAAAGTAATACAAGACCAGTAAAATAACAAAAAAACTTATTTGTGTTAATTATATTATTCGGATATTTGTTTTACCAGACACGTAAAAAAAAAAAATGCAGAAGACAAATAAAATAAAAGTGAAGCTGACATAAATGTGTCAACCTCCCTACTCGTACCGTTCTGTTTTTGATCATGATTTTTTCGACATTTTTCAATTCTGACTTTTCACCTCTGAAAAGTTTATATATAATATGATAACACTTATCTCCTTTTTAATAGTATTATTTTATTTTGCTTCATTTTTACTGGTCTTATATTACTTTGCTTTGTAAGTTTCATCGCACATTTCCGTTTCCCCAATTTTGAACCACTTCCCGTGATTCAATCTTCCCCAAATTTTGCACATAGATACAACTAAGGTGAAGAATACAGAAACCAAAAAAACAAAAAATAAAAACAAAATGGCGTCAAATTTATTTGCTTTTTAAGTTTCATCGCACACCTATTACCCCAATTTTGAACCACTTCCCGTGATTCAATCTTCCCCAAATTTTGCACATAGATACAACTGAGGTGAAAAATACAGAAACCAAAAAAAAAAAAAATAAAAAAATAAAAAGTTTGCAAATAAGACCAGTTTCGAAAAATTTCATTTTTATATTAATTATTTATTAATTTAAATCAAATTATAATTATTATTAACTACGGGAAACAGACAGAGAAAAATACACTCCAGCGCCGGGATTTGAACCACGGGCCTCTATATTTCCAGTATAGAGCTCTACCAACTAAGCTATGCAGGAGAATGTAGTTCATTTTTTTTTTTATTTTTCAAGCATTAAAGGCCCCCATACACGATCAAACATTTTGCGAAAAACCTGATGTCGGGCACATTTAGGCCATACACGTCAAACAGCCCCATATATGGTTTGTGCAAACATTTTGACCGTATATGGAGGCCTTAAGAAAAGGGAGAACACGAGGTAGTTTAAATGCAAACATTGTTTTAATAGATTTTTTGTGACACAAATTTATAAGATCTTTATTTTTAAACGCTTATTAAATTCAAAGGTTCCTTTTTTGTTTTTATTCTTTTAAGCCTAAAGGCCCCTTTAAACGGTCAAAATGTTTGCGCAAGTGTTTGACGTGTATGGCCTAAATTTACCCGGCATCAGGTTTGCGCAAACGTTTTGCGCAAAATGTTTGATCGTGTATGGGGGCCTTTACAGCAAAATTGATTGATCCGAAAATTGAAAAAAAAGTATTCTAAACCCTTGCTAACCTATAGAAAAAATCATTTGGATTTTTTTTCAAGACTATGCCAAGAATTTTTGATTGTTTGATTATTTATATGGTACTGGTTGAGGGGGTTTGTTGCCGGGGATATTCAGTACTTGGCCGAGCTCCAATGTTCCAGTGCTTTTCTAACTATCTGGATATCGGACCGGAGCTTTCCACTTTATTCTTAAATATACAAGCTTAAACATGTCTCGGCCAGACAAGGCCCTTTTCAAACCAGTTATACTTTAGGCACGGAGAGAATAATGTAGCAGATATAATTCCCAACCCGGAGTTAATATAGTGTATGCCTAGTTAAGAATTTCGCATGAGAAGATTCGAGTCCAAGAATAAATGTATTTACAAAGTGGAACAGGGTCAGTCAATAGTCAAAATATTGTTTTTTTTTCACTGACCATTTCTTTTGTACAAAACAAAACCGATATGCTGTGTATCATAGGCACCAAAAACCCTATTTACGGCAACTTGATTATTTTAGAAATAATATAAAACATACTTGGAAATACCCTCTGACTTAAAATGAATGATAAAAAATCTTGCATATTACAGCGTGAGATATTTTGACAACATTTTGTTTTGAACTAACTCGTCGAGAATATAACACCAATATTGACAATATCAAAATTAAAAAGGTTCCTTGAATTTTCTAATTCTTAAATAGTTGAGCCTTATAAAAAGATATTATAAACAAAAACGGTGGTCCATCATAAAAGTATTGAGTATCAAGCCAGAAAGGAAACTAACCCAACGCGTTCATAGCGATGATAAAAGTAAAAATATCATTAACCATCCAACTCCATTTGAACTACGTCCGTTAGTGTGATCGTGTGTTCATCTATTTAAGTATAGATAATCAACCCGAAAAAGAGATCTTGCGAACTAACCGAGTGTGTGCTTAGTGATGGTAAAAGTAAAAAGATCTTATACTATCGCTCCACATGAACTGCGTCTGTTTGGTGTGATCGTATGTTCCTCTATAAAAGTATAGAGAATCAAACCAAAAAGGAGACCTTGCGAACTAACCCAAAGTGTGCTTAGCAATGGTAAAAATAAAAATATCTTTGGTGCTAGGCGATGAAAACATTAAATAGATTTATGACCATCACTCCATTTGAACTGCGTCCGTTTGGTGTGATCGTGTGTTCATCTATTAAAGTATAGATAATCAACCAGAAAAAGAGATCTTGCGAACAAACCGAGTTTGTGCTAGGCGAGGATAAAATTAAATAGATTTAAGACCATCGCTCCATAACTGTGTCCATTTGGCGTGATCGTGTGTTCATCTATTAAAGTATAGAGAATCAAGCAAAAAAAAATAGGTAGTGCGTGAAGTCTTACGAAAAAAGGGTTTCGTTGGTGTTGTAAACATGAAATTAGTAAGAGGGGGGGGGGGGGGGGGGGGGGGGGGGGCAAGATTTGATGTTTTTTGACAAAATGGCGTAGAAAATTAAACGCATTACTCAAGTGTTATATATTTTTGTAATTTACTCTTCAATACCTTTCATTTGATACCTCACTCAAAATTTTAAAAAAATATTTTTTTTCCCGTGACATCAATCAGCCGCCATCTTGGATTCCCAGTTAATCCTACCAAGTTGCTATTCTAATTTTTTCTTTGGCCCATCAGACCGCACATTTATAATATTTTTCTATATTTTTAGCATGAGTGGAAATACGATTTTAAGGGGGGGGGGCACGCAAAATTTTGATGTTTTTTGACAAAATGGCGCCGTAAATTGAATACTTTCCCTAAGTGGTATATATATATTTGTAATCTACTCTTCAATACCTTTCATTTGATACCCCACACAAAATTTTAAAAAAATATTTATTTTCATGTGACATGAATTATCCGCCATCTTGGATTCCCAGTAAATCAGATCAAATTGCTAATCTTTTTTTTTCTATGGCCCACTAGACCACACATTATGCATATTTTTAGTATGAGTGGAAATAAGAATTTAGGAGGGGGGGACACGCAAAATTGCGATGTTTTTTGATAAAATGGCGCCGAAAATTGAACACTTTCCCTAAGTGTTATATATTTTTGTAATCTACTCTTCAATACCTTTCATTTGATACCCCTTTCAAAATTATAAAAAAATATTTTTTTCGAATGACGTTAGTTATCCACCATTTTGGATTTGAACAGCTGATAATTTTGAGTTCGCTATATTTTTCCTGTGTGCGCGTCAAAACGATCTTTAATATTGGAAAGTTTCATGTTTCTATCTCTTTTTATTCAAAAGTTATTGGAACCGTACAGAGTGACAGACAGACAGACACATGAACGAAACTATAAGGGTTTCTTTTTTTGGTTTTACCAACGAAACCCTAAAAAGAGACCTTGCGAACTAACTTAGTGTGTGCGGCGATGATAAAATTAAATAGATTTAAGACCATCGCTCCATTTTAACTGTGTCCATTTGGCGTGATCGTGTGTTCATCTATTAAAGTTTAGAGAAACAAGCAAAAAAAGAGACCTTGCGAACTAACCTAGTGTGTGCTTGGCGATGATAAAATTAAATAGATTTAAGACCATATTATATTCTATTTATACAGCTGACATTCCAGAACATCCTTCCACATCCATCTCCTCTTTTGTCGATGACAAAGCAGTCCTTTCTGTAAATCCAGATCCTAACCATGCCTCTGATATTCTGCAACATTATCTTCAATCTATTGAGAACTGGTTCAAAAAATGGCCAATTAAATTCAATAGAGAAAAAAGTGTACATGTTACGTTCACTCTGCGAAGAGCTACTTGTCCATCAGTCTATTTGTATCATCACCAACTTCCAATTTCGAACCATGTGCGGTACTTAGGACTTCATTTAGACCGAAGATTCACCTGGAACTTACATACGAGACTAAAACGAACAGACATGAAGCGACGATACAAGACTTTACTCAGACTTTTGGACAACAGATCTAATTTATCACTAACGAACAAACTAACCGTCTAAAATCTAATAATATAACCTATTTTGACATACGGACTTGAACTGTAGGGATCTACCAAACCATCGAATTCTTACAAGATCCAATCCATGCAATCCTTAATCCTACGAATAATATATGTAATGCTCCCTGCTACGTGGCCAACCGTATAATACATAACGACCTAAATGTTCCCTATGTCCATATCCTAGCATCCTCTCGTTACAAGTCCTTCCACGCCAAGATCATACACCATCCTAATCCTCTCGTCCAGAACTTATCCTCTCCTCATATTCCTGGTGATCTGAGGCGACGCCTAAAGAGGAAATGGCCCCGTGACCATCTTAGAGACTAATACTTCATAATCAAAATTATTGCAGTGCCACCACTGGGTGCGGTCTCCGAATCTGAGTTGTAACTGTGCTGTAATTACTTTAAGTGAGACAAGCTGCTTGATATAATTAATTTTTATAGTTGTGGCTGAATAATAAACGAAAAAAAGAAAAGATTTTGACCATCGTTCTATTTTAACTGCGTCCGTTAGGTGTGATCGTGAGTAGGTGGGCTCTTGATAGACTGTTTAGTCTAAAATAAATTTTATATATATATTTTAATAATCTATTTTTTGGAAAGAAGGAAAATCATAATTATTATTATTTACGTTATCTTATCTCTATTTTTATTCTTTGTAATATATTATTATCTGCTTACAGTTCATAGTACAATCCCTCTCACTAACACCTGTATCTAACCCCCTCCTCCCTACACCTCCTCTGCTAAGGCAGTGCAGTCTTCACAGTGAGTGTCTAAGGTTCTAATCTTTAATCTGCTGCAATCTACCATCACCTTCAAAATCCTTAGCCTCACCATTATTGTGATCTGTGTTCAAATATTCATATCCGGAAATCTGCATCATACGAAATCTTACTCATCTGTCATATTCATCATCCTACCAATTCTTCATCATTCTACCAGTTTTTCATCATCTGCCATCATATATCATCACCATTTCAACCTCACCTCACGAGAGATCAAGTAAGAATCACCGGATATTACTTGTGGACATTCCATCACCATGGTCACCAAGGTACCGATTTCAGCTATCTACGCACACCGACCATTGCTATAGCATCACCAGTTCAGCCAATTTCCTATCCTCTAATATTACTAATAACTCATCCCATCAAACCTTTAACCTTACTAACCAACTAATTTCACTAACCATCTTACCCACTTTTATCTTATTCTTAACTTATGTAGATTTTTTTTTTTTTTTTTTACCTTTTCATTTCATTTAAACTTTTATTATTATTTAATTACTTCATCGTCTTTATTATTTAAATTAAAGTCAGTTATAATTTTATTCTATTTGCAATATCAAATAGCTTTTTCTTCTGTGAAAGATCAGGTATTTTTATTTGTATTTTTTTGCTACAATTAAATTAAGTCATCTTTTCATTTAAAACTTTATTGATTTTTTTTATTATTCACCTTTATTACAGTCCAAAATTACCAAATTTAAATCAAACCAGCCCTATATTTCACCACTGGAGAAGAGACCGGGTCTATATTTAAATAGCCCTCTCTGCCCCAACATAAGTTGGTCCTATGAGCCCGTGATGTTTTTATTTTATAAAACATTATTGGTCATTTTAAATTTAAACTTTTCTTATTTATTGTTTTGCAATAAAATTACCTTTTTTTCCTCAGAATTTTTCTTTTACTATTATTATTTATTCAGTTTTTTTGGATATTAATTTACGTTTATTCAAACTTAAAAAAGTTACGTTTATTGAAACTTATATTTTGTATTGATCTGTTACTTGCCGTCGGCCGACGGAACTCGATGAGCCTAGTTATTTTATTCTTTCTTCATGAACATTTATTTTTATTACAATCTATATCTTTATATATTATTATAATATATTATTATAATTTATTTTTTCCTTTATTATCTTTATACAACCTATAATTTTTTTATTCATTTGATAAGTCATATTTAATTAATTTGAATTGATAGTGTATTTATAATTATAATATTCTCATCTTTGAAATCTTATAAACTTAAAGTTATTTTTTTATTTAATAATCTTTTTAGTATTTTGTACTTTTAAATTTAATTATTATTTAATCTGATAACTAGAAATTAAATTTTTTATTTAATTTTAAATTGAATTAATTTGATAAACTTAATCTTTAAAAATTATCGTTTACCGTTTTATGCGGAATCTATTTATAGATAATCTTCACCTTAAATTATTATTTTTGGATGTTATCAGTAATCATTATATCATATCAAATATTATTATATTTTTAATCATATTTATATATGTTTATCATCAAATTCCTTCGCAATTTAATTTAGGAATTTACCTTGTTTTGCTTAATATTTTATTCATTGTTTTGTATTCGATAATTTCATTTATTTACTGGATGTATTTATCTTAAATCTTTTAGATTAAATAGGTTTTAATTATTTTATTATTAAATCCTCGTTATTCTTTGATTAAAAGGAATTTACCGCATTGTTTTAGGCACTTTACCGATTGTTTTCTTTTGGGACTTAGCTTCTATTTTCTTAATTTAACTTCCTGCTTATCCACGTCTTTTATTTAATTATGGCTGATTCATTTGAAAAACAATTTTCTCTGGTTAAATATAAATTTGACAACAGTGCCACCAACATCAAGAAAATCTATAACTTCTCTAAATCAATGTCCCTTGATAACGCTGATCATATCAACATGTTCAAAGGAATGCTATTACAGCTCGAACAGTTATTTTCGTCTTTTAATTCTTTTAAGGATAGCCTTAGAGAACTTTGTGTAATAGCCGATAAAATTGATTATTTTCCTACAGCGGAGGATGCCAAATTAATAGATATAATTCAACAGAATTATTATTATATCGCGGGGAAAGGAGAGACGTTAAAGACTAGCTCAGCCGTTCAAGGCTTGTCCGCTGTTGATTTTAACGCTGCGCTCAAGGAAGCGACAACGGCCGCGGTCACCGCTGCGACTACGGCTGCAAATACATCATTTTTTAACGCATCTCGACCATTTAAAAATAAAATTCATTTTCCTAAGATATCATTACCTTGTTTCGATGGCGTGAATCTGTCCGACTGGCCTCTCTTCAGGGACACATATGAATGCCTCGTTCACGACGAAGACTATAGCACAATCGAAAAGTTTCACTGCTTAACCCGCTCTCTTTCAGGTACTGCCCTGAGTCTTATCAAACATATTCAAGTGAGCGAAGATAATTATGACCAGGCATGGAATCTTCTTAAAAAATATTTTGATAATAAGCGTAAATTAGCCTCTTCATATATAAACAAGCTTTTAGACTTTAAACCCTCCACCAATAAGCAAACTAAATCCGAGATACTTCAAGAGTTCTTATTGAATATAACTGAAAATGTAACGTAAATATACCTAATAAAGCTGATTTTATTTTATTTGAGCTTGCGATCCGTAACTTAGATAAAACAACTAGGGAAGCATACGAGATCTCTAACAGTAATGCAGATTTTCCTTCCTTCGATTCACTTAAGACTTTTGTAGAAGGTAGATATCTAGCCTTAACGATGATGCACGGATCAAACGCTGAACAATTATCACCACCAAAAACAACTTTAAAATCTAACTTTGTACTTTCACCAAATAAATTTCAACCTAAGAAATCTCATTCAACAGTCCTAATAGCTAATTCTAAACCTAAATCATCCGCCATCAAATATCAACCAAATAAAACGAAATCGTCAACTTTTGTCAACAAACCTGATTCTTTGACGTGTTTTATTTGCAAAGGGCCTCACATACTTAAGAATTGCATGAAATTTTATAATATGGATCCACGACAACGGGTCGGCTTTCTTAAATCTTGGCAAGGGTGCAGAAACTGTTTACACCCAGGTCATAAAACGACTAATTGCACTTCCGAATTTTTATGTGCACGGTGTAACGGCCTCCACCACACTATGCTACATCTTCCAAAAATTGAAAATAATAAAACCAGTGATACGGTTAAATCAAACATTTCGGCTCCTACATCTTATCAGGCCACTTCATCTAAACCTGCATCTCTTCCCGTAGGTACTACATTAGCTGCAGTAGACAGTTCGTGTGATGCCTTACTGGGTACTGTTGTAGCAGCTATTCAAGACAATAATGGTAACTTTCAACCTATTAGAATGGTGGTTGATTCAGGAAGTCAGTTTTCACTTATCACTCAAGAATGTGTAGCTCGACTTGGTCTCGCAACTCGTGATTTTCAAAAATCAATCAGAGGAGTAGGTTCGTGTCCCGCCTGTCGAGCCCTCGGCAAAGTAGAATGTACTTTGCGCTCTCGCAGTTTATTTTCGCCTGAATTTCATTCTGAAGCGGTTGTGGTCCCTATCATAACAAATAACCTTCCTCAAGCTGTTATACCTATAAATATAAGACAGAAATATATTACTTACGATTTAGCTGATCCTCAATTTTGGAAGCCAGGACCTGTTGAATTTTTATTAGGGGCAGATCTTTTCTGTGATATCATCTCTGGCCTTCCCCTAACCTTATCTGATAATGAACCACGCTTATTAAATACCGTGTTCGGGCATGTCATTATTGGGCAGTTGCCTTCATCTCAAAAACCTAAACTGAAAAATCATTCTGTTTCCTTGGGAGTTATGTCTCATGATCAAAACATGGAGGATATTATGCGAAAATTTTGGGAAGTAGAAGAAGTAACCTCCACATTACCTAAGTACTCTCCCGAAGAGCAAGCATGTGAAGACCATTTCATGTTTTATGACTAGAGAGGTTGGTAGAAAGTTACACAACAATATTGTCACCACAATTTTTATTACACATAAACTCACAGACGCGTTTCGACAAATAACATCATCTTCAGTGTGTGTTAACTTAGTAAGGGTTAATTCTGTACTAAGCTAACTATTTTACAAACATGTATTATAGACTAACAGTACACGGTGGGGGTGGACTAGGGTCATGTGGGTAGAGGGATTACTACGAAAGGAACGAGGTAAGGGATATGGAGTTGAGATCTAAGTCGGAAAAACAACTAAAGGTAAAAGGTTCAGGTAACATTTGGTTTTTCAACTGCTAAAATAATACTTTCTTAATAATACCAACTAACTCAAGTACTCTGTCACAAATAGATTTAGAACCTAGAAGTAGTAACCATTTAGACGATAATATTGTAAAGATTAATAGCTCTTTGAATACTTATAATAATAATAATGAAAATAAACATGTAACAAATGACAAAATAAATCCAATTAATTATGAACATGACAATGATGCAAACAGTGTATTATCTATAAATAACAACAACGACATACAAAATACTTCGAACTTAGACAATAGAGATATTGGCCATATCAATAGTTTTCAAAGTAAGTTAAATGACAATAACATAATAAATAACACAATTCATGTAAATAGTAACATAAATAATCAAGTAAATATTAACTATAACAATAAAACAATTAGCAATAAAAATAACATAAATATTAATAACAATAGGTTAAACTTAGAAATTAATAACCCTAGTTCTAGTCATTATTCAAATTCAAATGATAATTCAATTAGTACAAGTTATAATAGGATTAATGGAGATGGTAGAAATAATAATGAATACAATCATATCATTAACACTAGTAACAACGAAGGAGGCACTAACACATTCGCTGACAGAGTGGTCAATCTTAGTTATCTAATTTTAAATGAAAAAGAAATCAAATTATTAGCAAAAGGTCTTAAACATAGCCCACATTACAACTTGAAAAGAAAAGATTTAGAGATACTAGCTGTAAATAGTGAACTGGCCCTTGACAAACTAGACACAAATGTTAATACACAAATCGCAAGATTGGAAATTTTAAAGATCCTACAAACATTTAATAATAACAACCGGCAAAAAAAGAATATCTCTGAATTTAAACAATTAAGGAATACTCTCAATGACAATAATATTGTAGCCATTAAAGCAGATAAAGGCAATTCAACCGTCCTACTACATAAAGATGAATATATAGATAAAGTTGAAAAATTCTTAACAGGTAATAACTTCATTCAGCTAAAGAAAGATCCAACCACTAAGTACCATATCAAAATAAAACAAACAGTAGAAAAAAGTAAGCAAATATTTAAACCGGAAACTATTAATAAACTCAAAATTATGAACCCCACCCCACCTAGATTAACTGGATACCCTAAAATCCACAAACCACACGTCCCAATAAGACCCGTAGTTTCTAGTATAAATTCACCTAATTACAAACTAGCAAAACAATTGAATCACACTATTAAATATAACCTTCCCATCAAATTAAATTACACTATTAAAAACTCTATGGAATTAATCAACAAAATAAAAGATATAAACATACCTTCTAACGCCAAACTAGTCTCTTTCGATGTCACAAACTTATTCACTAATGTACCAACAGACCAATGTAAAGAACTACTCAGATCACTTATAACAAAATCCAAATTAGATATTTTCCAAAAAGATGAACTCGAATCCCTCATCAATGTGGCACTAGACCAAAACTACCTGGTTTTTAATGACAAGTTTTATAAATCCGAGACAGGCCTAGCTATGGGTTCGCCGCTAAGTCCACTTCTAGCCGATTTGTTCATGAACCATATAGAAGATCAAATATTCAAATCCAACAATGCATTAACCAAAAATATAATATACTGGCACAGATATGTAGACGATGTATTATGTTTATGGGTAGGTACAAATAGACAATTAGACCAGTTTTTAGAATTCATTAATAATATACATAACAACATAAAATTTACAATAGAAATAGAACAGGATAATGCAATCAACTTTCTTGATCTGACAATAAAGAAGCAAAATAACAAACACAAATTCAAAATTTATCGAAAAACCACCTACACAGATATAATAATCCACAACCAATCAAACACCCTATATAAACACAAAATGGCCGCTTTTCACAGTATGATTCACCGAGCTCTTACCACGCCCATGGATGATATAGACCTTCAAAACGAAATCTGTACAATAAAGACAATAGCCATAAATAATGGATACAACATAACAATGATAGACAAAATGATAAATAAGAAACAAGAAAAATTAGCAATAAATATAATTACCAACTTAGAACCATTAGAACAAAGCCCTAAACCCTGGATTAGCTTACCATACATGGGGAAGCTGTCAGAACAAGTAGGACAAATTTTACAAAATAAAAACGAACTTAGAGTCAGTTACAAACCGTACACACAACTAGGCACCATTCTCGGCACAGTCAAACAACCTATCAAAACTAAAGATAAATGTGGAGTCTACAAACTGATATGCGCGACCTGTAAAGGTGTATACGTAGGACAATCCGGTAGGAAAATAGGTACACGCATTGCAGAGCACTATAAATCATGGCAGAAAATATCAAATGACAGACACCAAAAACATGTTAACGTATCTAGTTTTGCCAACCATGTTCTAGAAACCGATCACACATTTGATGTTGATAATTATGAACTTCTTCACTCGTGCCAAAAAAATAAGAAATTGGACCTCTTAGAAAACTTGGAAATTCAAAGAGCTATCCAAGACACAAGTATAGCATGTTTTAATGAAAAATCAAATCTTAACAACTCTGCTCTTGTAAAACCTATAAAAAATATATTTTTTAAATAATGTAGTAGTTGTAAGATATTTTAGTCATAGCATATAAGAAAGTATTATTTTAGCAGTTGAAAAACCAAATGTTACCTGAACCTTTTACCTTTAGTTGTTTTTCCGACTTAGATCTCAACTCCATATCCCTTACCTCGTTCCTTTCGTAGTAATCCCTCTACCCACATGACCCTAGTCCACCCCCACCGTGTACTGTTAGTTTATAATACATGTTTGTAAAATAGTTAGCTTAGTACAGAATTAACCCTTACTAAGTTAACACACACTGAAGATGATGTTATTTGTCGAAACGCGTCTGTGAGTTTATGTGTAATAAAAATTGTGGTGACAATATTGTTGTGTAACTTTCTACCAACCTCTCTAGTCATAATTATGAAGTGGTACCACAAAATCTCAGTCAAAACCACTAATCATTTCATGTTTACTCATACTCGGAATCAATCAGGGTGTTATATCGTTCGCTACCCTTTTAAATCAGAATTACCACCGGGAACCTTTTCATCATCTAAACAGCAAGCTTTAAACCGTTTTTATAACCTGGAGCAGAAACTTAAGAAAAATCCTTCTTTGAAGGAGGATTACAATTGTTTTATGAGAGAGTACCGTGATCTAGGTCACATGAGACTAGCTAAAGATCATGGTGAATATTACATCCCTCACCATGCCGTCTACAAGATCGACAACGGCAAGGATAAGATCCGCGTTGTCTTTGACGCTTCATCAAAAACAGCACGTGGTTCTTTTAATGACCATCTCCTAGTGAGCCCGAAACTCCAAAATGATATTTCAAATATTTTATTGCGTTTTCGTCGTCACCCTATAGCCTTCTCATGTGACATTGTTAAAATGTATAGAAACATTGATATCCACAGCGAGGATCGTAAGTATCAACATATATTGTGGCGGTTTGATCCACAAGATTCTGTGGATGACTTCGAATTGTTAACTGTAACCTACGGTACCACATGCGCGCCTTATCATTCTCAACGCACCATAAAACAACTAGTTGCTGACGAAGAAGCCAGATTTCCCCTGGCAGTTGACGTGTTACTGCACGACATATATATCGATGACGTACCGTACCTACCGGAGCTCCTACAGTCCAGGAAGCTTTGGAACTTAAACAGCAACTTACCTCTATATTATCAGCTGGTGGCTTTAGTCTCAGCAAATGGTGCAGCAACTTTCCATCTATTTTAACGGATGTTTCGAAGGATGCACTCACTTCACCTGTAACTTTTAACGTCGAGGAGGCTTCAGTTAAAATACTTGGACTTCAATGGGATCCAGTGTCGGATATTTTTTCTTATAATGTGAGATCTATTGAACCAATATTAACAAAAAGAGCTATACTTTCGACAATCGGTAAAATATACGACCCTCTAGGTTTCTTAAGTCCGTGTACATTTTGGGCTAAAACTATTTTTCAGGAAACATGGAAGACATCTTTAAACTGGGACGACGAAGTTCCACCTTACCTTCAGAAGGCCTGGCTAACATTTCTCCAGGATTTACCTAATCTAACTTATATAAAAATTCCGCGTTACCTGAAACATGAATCAAACTTACCTTGTGAAGTCTTCGGCTTTTGCGATGCGTCGTCAAAAGGCTTCTGCGCATGCTTGTATTTACGAGTATGGGATGGAGAATCTTCTCATCTTTATCTACTAACGGCTAAAACAAGATTGGCTCCAATTAAACCTCTAACCACCCCAAGGCTGGAGCTGAATGCCGCACTTCTTTTGGCTAATCTTTACACATCTGTAATAGAATACTTACAATTTTTTAACGTTAAAGATGTCACCTTTTTTACTGATGCGTTGATCGTTATTGGATGACTCAGAACACCTACCTATCGTCTAAAAACATACATCGCCAACAAGTTGTGAAAAATTTTAGACTTGTGAAAATGAGAGACCAAAGAGTTGTGAAAATTTTAGACTTGGTGAATGTTGATTGGTGGTGTCACATTCCAACATCAGACAATCCAGCTGACTGTGGGTCTAGGGGACTTTTACCCTCTCAATTATACAATCATGGTCTTTGGTGGAATGGCCCCACCTGGATCAATTTTCCTTCAGAGGAGTGGCCATCTGCTGATAAAGAGGAGATCATTAACGATTTACCAGAATTGAAACCGGAAATATCATCTTTCATTTCTACTAACGGAACTTCAGATTCTGCTATTGTTGTTCCTGATTTAATTCTATGGACTGAGCGATTTAGTTCTTACGCCAAACTTATCAGGGTTATATCTTACATTTTAAGATTCAAATATCAAATGCAACCCACCATAAACTTAATAAAGCCAAGGGACCAATATCCAGCATTGAATTCATTGAGTCAAACTTAATCTTAATTTCTCGTCTCCAACGTTATTTTTACCCTGAGGCTTTTAGTTCTAAACCAAAATGGTCTGTCTTACTGTCTTCCTTGAATGCCTTCTTAGATGAACGGGGGTTACTCAGGGTGGGCGGAAGAATATCTAAGGCGGATGTGCCATACGATCAAAAACACCCCATTATTTTACCTCGACGATCCCACTTTACAAATATTCTCACCGACTACTATCATAAAGTGAATTTATATGTAGGCCCAACAGCATTGCAAGCTATTATCAATAGAAATTATTGGATTCCATCGGCGAAGAACTTAATTAAACAGAGAAAGATGAAATGCCTCACATGTATTAAATTTTCTAAACACCAATCGGCTCCACGTATGGGTAACCTTCCAGCTATCAGGTTTACCGAAGTTAGACCTTTTCATATAACCGGCGTTGATTTTGCTGGCCCATTCCTCGTTCGGGAATCGCCTCGTCGAAAGGCCCCAATATCAAAGGCATACTTAAGTTTATTTGTTTGTATGTCTACAAAGGCTCTCTTCTTAGAGCTTGTTCCAGCACTAACTAGTGAGGCATTTATTGATGCTCTTGAAATATTTATCGCTAGAAGAGGAGCACCAATAGAAATTATTTCTGATAGAGGGACTAACTTCGTTGGGACATCTAATTATCTGCGAGAGGTGAAATCATGGATCAATCAAAGTGATACTCAATCATCTTTAATCAATTACGGCGCTCAGTATGGTATCAATTGGACCTTTAATCCTCCTTTAAGTCCTCATTTTGGCGGTATTTATGAGGCTGGCGTAAAAAGTGTTAAATCTTTACTTGTCAAAACACTTGGTGGTCAACCCTATTTGGCATCTCATCTACGTACAATGTTTGCGAAGATCGAACTAGTGTTGAACTCCCGTCCATTATCACCTCTTTCACCAGACCCTACAGATTTGCAGCCACTGACGCCAGGACATTTCCTCGTGGGTGGTCCTTTAACACCTTTAATGGAATATGATTTGGTCGATGTTCCTGTAAACCGCTTGTCGCAGTGGCAACTTCTGCGTCCTCTTTTAACCATTTAGTTCTGCGTTGTAGAGTGAGGAGATACTCATCTCTCCATCTTCTCCAAAATGTTTGGACTCTTTCTCGCAGTCCAAACATTTTGGAGAAGATGGAGAGATGAGTATCTCCTCACTCTACAACGCAGAACTAAATGGTTAAAAGAGGGTGAAAACCTCAAGATTGGGGATCTTTTCCTTGTCACTGAAACCAACCATCAACCTTACCATTGGCCTTTAGCAAGGATAACTGACATCCATCCCGGTGAAGACAGTGTTGTAAGGGTGGTTACCCTCAACACCTCTAGCGGAAGCTACAAAAGACCTACTGTGAAACTTATTCCACTAAGGAACATCACTGAGACTAAATTATCTCCACCTCAACCATCTAGTTCAGCAGCTGTCCAGACTAACTAAAGCACCAGCGAACTCGTCAACCGAAGAAAATTATATATAAAATTTGGTGGGCGGTATGTTTAGTCTAAAATAAATGTTATATATATATTTTAATAATCTATTTTTTGGAAAGAAGGAAAATCATAATTATTATTATTTACGTTATCTTATCTCTATTATTGTGGCGGCCATTACTGTGGTACAGTGTAGATCGCGTTCTGAGTTTTATTAACTATTTATGGAATATTGGTGTTGTTTAACTTTAATTTTTGTATAAACTCGATTATTTTTTATTGGTCTTCAAATTTAGTGAGTTACTTTTTTAGCGCAGAACTTTGTAATATTTAATTATCGTTTTTAAAACGCCGGATAAAAATTCGTGGTGTGTTACATAAAATGTGGAATATCTTTTAATGAATGTGGTTTTTCATCTATCTAACCAGGCTAATCTGAAGGTAGAAGCTTAAAGAATAATACATATTTCAGTAATTTAATTAGTTAAGATAATATATGTATTTATTAATTAATTTACAAGAAGAACAAATCTAACCTTCTCACTTATTCATAACTAGAAATATCTGTTGTTAAGAAAGAACCTACTGATCGGTTAAGAGCTTCCGTGGCGTAATCAGTTGGACCGGAGCGTATTTTTTGATAAGCATAAATATCTACCTCGAGGGTTCGATACCCACAATAGCCACTCATCTTTTTACAAGGTCAACGATATAACGGCATACTGCCACTAGAACTCCAGTGACTCATAGCTACGAGCCTACTTTAACCTTGCAGTTTCATTGATCAACGATAATAGAATATTTGTAAACACAAGGCACAGACTCTTGATATCTCTATTTGTGTGTTTGAGGATTAACTATATTATTATCTTATGCAAGACATATCAAAAGATAAAAAAAATACTACTACGGTCGCTAAGCGTAAAAGAGAAAAACTATCTCCAGAGAGCTGTGAGCAAGAAAACGACTCAAAGAGAATGGCAGAATCAAGGGGAATTTTAGAAAAAGCTGATTTGACAGCACTGCAAGAGCTTATTGCTAAAACGGTGGGAGGAATAATCGACCAAAAAATAAGTTCGTTAGCTACAAGAGAGGACGTCAATATGCTGGTGGGCAAGATAAATACATTGGAGGTTGAAAATATGTCTCTAAAAAATAAACTAGAAAGATTAGAAAAGGAATGTAAGAATCACTTCAAAAAAAGAGAAATAGATGATAATAGAGCACGACATAATAACCTAATATTTACCGGTATTTCCCCAGCAGATAAAGGAGACTTAGTCACCTTAATAAAGAATTTCATTAAAGACGTGCTACGTATAGAGAAAGAAGTCTTTGTGAACAGAGCGCATTTCATAGGAAATAAGAAAATATCCATTATAGCACACATCCCCTCTGACAGTGATGTTATATTAATCCTTAAAAATTCATACAAGCTGAAAGGTACGCAGATGTATATTCAGAGAGACTTTTCTCCAGCGCTCAGATACAAACGGGGTAAATTATTCACAGTGAAGAAAGAAATTATAAAAGTAAACAGTGAGGTGAGAGTAAAATCATTCATGATTTTATGCTCGTAAACGGGGTAAAATTTGAATGGTCAGAAGAAAATTTGTTATTAAGCCGAGGTGAAGATGGGCTGGAGCTGTTAGAGAAGATGACGGGAGTGGACCTGAGAAGAGCAGCCGAGGAGTGGGGGAGAGTAGACGAGCAGCCAACTGCCATGGAGCAGAGGCAGGCACAAGGCGTTCATAACACTGCTGAACCTATATTCAGCAGAGAACCTTCTTCTTCAGCACTATCAGAGAGCAGCGCCAGACCAAGAGCACAGCAACAGTGACTAGAACAACCGGCCCACCAACAATACAGTTATCGGGACGTCAAGATAATATCGTATAATGTGTGTGGGTTAAAAAATAAACTGCATAATATCGAGTTTATCAGACTGATACAAGTAAACGATATATTTATACTAATAGAAACTTTTGTAGAGGAGAGTGGAGCAGCGGATTTAAGTAAATTTTTCCCCAACTATAACTTAATCTGGAAGTATGCAAAAAAATATAATAAATTCGGTAGAGCTAGTGGGGGAATACTTATAGGAGTAAATAAGATTCTGATGTCAAAACTCAATGTAAAAATGAACGATGTGGATGAACCATTCGTCCAACTGCGTAATAAACATAAGGAATTCATTATATACCCGTTATACTTAAATTGTAATTCTTGGGAAAATGACTTCTGTAAGTTAAGTGATAGGATGGAATATTATGAGGGGAAGCAAATACTATTGATTGGCGATATGAATGTTAGAATAGGTCAGGAAAGTGTGGTAGACGAAGATGTTATGGAACTGGTGGAATGCGATTTAACAAAAGTCAGACGATCTAGAGATAAAGTAGTCGATGCTAGGGGGAAAAAATTTCTTGAGTTTTGTGAAGATAATGGAATAGTGATTATGAACGGTAGAACATGCGGAGATACTGAGGGAGAGTGGACTTATATTGGCCCGCGAGGGAACTCTGTGATTGATCTCGTCTGTATTAGTATTCAGAGTGCAAATTTCATACATAGTCTTAAAGTGGGAAAAGAATTTTACTCTGACCACATGCCTATAAGAGTTGACATTCGAGTTGAATGTCAAGATGTGGTGAATGTGATAATGCCGTTATTACCTAAATTAGTTTGGGAAAGTGTAGATGTGGTGTCGTACAAGAAAAAACTAGAAATAATAGTGGACCAGAATTGTAAAAACAGTAGCAGCGAAGTGTTGACAGTAGAGAATTTAACGGATGCGATAAAAAAGGCTGTAAATTACAAGGAAGGGTA
Source organism: Gerris lacustris (assembly GCA_951217055.1). Taxonomy (NCBI): domain Eukaryota; kingdom Metazoa; phylum Arthropoda; class Insecta; order Hemiptera; family Gerridae; genus Gerris; species Gerris lacustris. The sequence goes on from OX578285.1 coordinate 63,899,994, forward strand.
CAAGAGAGGCAAAGTAAAAAGAAAAGAGAAGAACGAGGTCTGGTTCGATAGGAAATGTGAGAAATCAAGAAATAGGACGTTCAAAATGTTGGATTTGGTAAGAGTAAATAGCACGGAGTTGACAAGACAAATGTATAGTGAGGCTAAGAGATATTATAAGTTATTACGTATAGAAAAAAGAAAAAAGTATTACGAGGAAATTGCTAAAGAACTAACTGAGGCAAGAGACTCAAAAGAATTTTGGAGAATGGTAAAGAAACTTAGACCTAACAATGCATTTTTGTGTGGAGATATAGACGCAAGGAAATGGTTAATGCATTTCCATGAACTACTAAATATGGACAGCAGTAAAATTAATCATCTGTCATACTGCGAAATTTATAACTCGCACCCGGAATTGGAAGTCGAATTTAAAGTTACTGAGCTTGATGATATTTTGTCAGGGTCAAAAAACGGGAAAGCTCCTGGACAAGATAGAATACCCGTTGAATTTTTCAAGTTTGCTCCTTTGCAATACAAAGAGGAATTATTAAACGTCTATAATAATATTTTGTATAGTGAAAGGGTTCCTCTGTCATTCTCAGAGTCGATCATTTTCCCTATCTTTAAGAGAGGGGAAATTTGCGACCCGGGCAATTACAGGGGTATCTAGTTTATTAATGCAGTTTCTAAAGTATTTACAGGACTGATGTTAAATAGAATAGAACAATGGGTAGAGAAGAATAAAATATTAAATGAACAGCAAGCGGGATTCAGGAAAAAATATAGCGGCATCGATGATATTTTTAACTTGTCATCGCTCATTAATATCTCTTTGGCCCGAGGTAAAAAGAGGGTCTTCGGTCTCTTCGTAGACTTTAGCGCCGCTTTCGATACAATCAATAGATCAACTCTCTTTTATAAATTAAGTGTCATCGGTTTATCCACGAAACTAATATCAATAATAAGATCCTTGTATAATAATACAAGAGCAAGTGTATGGACCAAAGATGGGTTAACTGAACAGTTTAAATGTGGGGTCGGGCTGAGGCAGGGATGTCTGTTGAGTCCGTTATTATTTGCTCTCTTTGTCAATGACGCTGTGGAATATATAGGAGGAGGAATAAAGATAAATGACAGATGTGTCAATATGCTCATGTACGCAGATGATTGGGTTTTAGTAGCAGATAATCCAGCTATCCTAGGGAAAATGATTAAAAATTTAGAGACTTACTGTGATTTATGGGATTTAAAAATAAATTTAGACAAGACAAAAATCGTAATTTTTAGAAAAGGGGGGAAAGTTAAGCCTTACGTATGGAAATATAAAGGGCAAACCATAGAAGTAGTCAACGAATATAGATACTTAGGAATAAAGCTGTCTTCAGGATTGGCTTATAGAAAGCACGTCGAGGATAAATGCCGAACTGCCAAGACGGCGCTCGGTATGTGTTGGCCAAAATTATTCGGAAACTACGATATCTCTGTTTCACCAAAATTAAAAATATTCAATTCGGTTTCTAGGGCTATTGTGACGTATGGTGCGGAAATTTGGGGGACTTCAGAGTACGCAGAATTAGAAAGATTCCAGCATTATTTTCTTAAAAAACTCCTTGCAGCACCTAGACATACACCAGGGTTTATGTTAAGTTTGGAGACAGGAGTGCAACCATTATTTCCCTACGTTCTGGAAAAACATAATACATATATTCTAAAGGTAATGGAGATGGAAGAGGAAAGACTACCTCACTTTTTCCTAAAAGAATGTATTAGAGGCACAATAGGCTGGGTAAAGCTGTGGTCGGCGTTGTTCGCCAAGTTCAAAATAAATCTCACGTTGGAATGGGAGAGTAGGAATAATTGGATTAAAGAGTGGGGTGATCTTATGAAGGCGGTACAGGAGGATATGTATAAGAGAACTCTCGAGGCTGTCAATAACTCTGGCTATTGTTCATATTACAGGGAACTGATCTTAGCCTTGCCACCACATGGAGCACCAGGGTATTTCGTAGACAAATATGCACTGAACGAAATTAGATGGTTGTTTAAAATGAGATGTGGGTTGCTGAATTTAAACAAAAGGCCGTGGAAAAGAGGAGAGTGCACAGTATGCAACAGTATGGCGCAGGAGGACGTTATACATTTCCTTGCAAAGTGTCCCATATATAGTAATATCAGGAAAAGCTGGCTAGGAAAGGGTTATCTCACGGAGCAGCACCTGATAAAGTTGCTAAAAACTGAGGATGACTGGCGGAAGTTAATTAAAGTATGTCAGGAAGCATGGAGATATAGAGATCTAATTATTAATGATTATCGGTAAGAAATTTTAAATGTTAGTGAAATTATTATTATTATTTTATTTATTTATTATTATTATTTTTTTTTTTTTTTGTTAGGTATAAAAGAATGTGCATGTATTTTATATGTTAGGAATCTTAATTCATTATAGGTATAAGCATGTGTAGGTATTTAGATAGTAGATCACTGGTACGGAGGTGTGTCAACATAAAGTATAAATACAAAACAAAAAAAAATTATATGTTAAACTTAAGGTAGCTATACGCTGAATATAAAAATACAACGAATATTAAACTATATAGGTGAATGTATTATAGGTATATTTATTATTTATTTTATAGTGTAAAAGAAGCGATAGGATTGTTATCATTGTTTATTTGTTTTGTTTTTAAGCTAGCTATTTATTTAATAAATTGTTATTATTGTTTGTTTATGTTTAGTCGATTAATTTTATGGTATCTAGTATACCACTGTATTTAATCAGAACCAATAAATGGGTAAAATATTTTTGTAAAATATGTTAAGATGGCCTACTCCAGCCCCGATGCTAAAAGCAGTGGGTTTTTACAGGCATTCTGTATTATAAATATGTATGTAATCTGTAATTAAGTATTGTTATAATAAATGCTTTTTCTTCTTCTTCTTCTTCTTCTTCTTCTTATCTCTATTTTTATTCTTTGTAATATATTATTATCTGCTTACAGTTCATAGTCCAATCCCTCTCACTAACACCTGTATCTAACCCCCTCCTCCCTACACCTCCTCTGCTAAGGCAGTGCAGTCTTCACAGTGAGTGTCTAAGGTTCTAATCTTTAATCTGGTGCAATCTACCATCACCTTCAAAATCCTTAGCCTCACCATTATTGTGATCTGTGTTCAAATATTCATATCCGGAAATCTGCATCATACGAAATCTTACTCATCTGTCATATTCATCATCCTACCAATTCTTCAACATTCTACCAGTTTTTCATCATCTGCCATCATATACCATCACCATTTCAACCTCACCTTAATAATAATAATAATAATAATAAATAAGTTAATTGTTTTTAAACATAGTGTTTTTACAATAGAGTTCCGGTTACTTTCCAGTACACATGTGTTTATTATTAGACATTATTGTTTTATTAAGTTACTTTTTTTTTTCTTTTTTTTTTTTTTTAATCCTATCTTAACATATTGATAAAAAAACAATACCTAATTAAATTAGTAAAATAAGTTAATAAACAAATAAAATAAAATAAAACAAATAAAGATATTTGGCTTATAATTTTTTTTTTTTTTTTTTTTTTTTTTTTTTTCTTTTAAAGGTAATTTTAATTTTACAGTTAAGTATGAATAATAAAATATTAAAGGGAAACTAATATTTTATTCGTTTCTAAGAAAGGCTCTAATTCTTAGTGCTTCTTTTACATATCGAAATAGCCTGTTTATTGTTTGTAGATCTTTAATTGTCTGCAGGTTCTCTAAGCTAGAGGGGACGTCGTCCAACCAGTAATTCCTTATAGCCTTATAATGGGGACATCTGAAGATAAAATGTTCCAGGTCTTCTTTTTCGTCCAAATTACAAACAGAGCATTTGTTAGAGCCATCCAGGACATAAGTGTTTCCTTGCAGCAGTACACGGCAGTTATCCACCTTGCCTACTCTTAGCTGACTAATTAGTCTAAGTTTCTCTATAGGTAATCTGAGCTTTAAGTATTCTTCACCTGTTCCTAATGAGCTTATGTACTTATAAAGAGGGTTATAGTGCGAGTTCAGTGCCGCTTCCACATCATCACTTATCGATTTATTTAAAGCTTTTTGAATCAGACTAGGAAGTTCTCTGCGTATCTCCCGTGCCGTTCTTGATTCGAGTACATATTCCCCATAGATTGATTGCAAGGTGTTTTTCAATTGGGAATACCAATTGAATTGTAGTTTATTGTCCGTAGACTGGTCTGTTTGGACTAGTTTGTCGAAACAAGCTCTAGGGAGTCGGGTGTTAGGCATATCCATCAGCTTGCTCCACCACATTCTTTTCAGGATTTCGACTCTCACCTTATGTCTACCTGTCTCTAGCCGCACGAAGTGGTTTGGAGTACATCTAGGCCATCGGAATACATTCTTAAAATAGTTGGTTTGTGCACATTCCAGTTTGTCGATGTACCTGGGAGCCCAAATTTCCGAACAGTAGAGAAGAGTTGAACTAACTATTGAGTCGTATAATACATATTTTGTTTCCAGGGTTTCTGACTTAGTTCGCCTCAAAATGTCTTGGACTTTTGCTGCAGCTATCGACGCTCGGCTTAGGAAATCGTCCGATGTTCTGAGGAATATTCCTGAGGAATAGAACTTTACCCCGAGATACTGATATTCCTTCCTTACTTCAACACTCTCTCCTCGGTAGAAAAGTGGTTTAATTTTTTTAGAAATATTGCCAGAATGAAAGATGACTGCTTTGGTTTCTTGCGTGTTGACTTCCAAGTGATTTAGTTCACAATATTCTGATAGTATGTTCAACATTTCCTGCGCGCTTTTCCAGGTTACAGCAAACAGCACTAAATCGTCCGCGTAGAGTAGCATTAAAAGAGTTTTATACCATCCTATGTTTACCCCCCACGCTCCTCTCTTTTCGAAGAAGTCGATAATATCATTAAGGAACAGGATGAACAGCTGGGGACTAAGCGAATCGCCTTGCATCACTCCTTTGTTTATATTTGCTTCACTTATTTTGTCATCGTAACAGTTTATTACTGCCCTGGCTTGATCGTATAAGTATTTTAAAATTCTAATTATTTTTGAATTTACCCCAATATTGTAGAGTTTGCGCCATAATAAGTCCTGGATTACCGAGTCAAAGGCTTGTCGGAAGTCGACGAAAATACAGAACAGTTTTCCGTGTTTTTTCTTCAACTGAGAACCGATAGCTGTCTGTAGAATAAAGACGTTATCTATGCACCCTCGTTGCCCCCGGAAGCCTCCCTGTTCTTCTGTTAGTAAATTTCCTTTTTCTGTCCATGTTTTGATGCGATTAGCTATCATTGTAGTAAATATCTTTGTTATAGTATTGATAAGTGAAATACCTCTATAATTCTTCGGGTCACTTCGGTCTCCTTTTTTGTGAACCAGTTTTAATTCGATTGTGGACCAATCCTCCGGCATCACTCCATAAGCTAAAATTTTATTATACAGGTTTAAAAGATAATGCTCCCATGCTGCCGGTAGTATTTTATATAATTCATACTGGATTCCGTCTAGCCCAGGCGATTTTCCGGTTTTAGTCCCTTTTATTGCAAGTTGCATCTCTTCAAGAGTAAAATTAGTGTCTAACATCCTATCCGAGTTGTTTGGTGAAAAATATGCCACCTCAGTTTGGATTTCTGGGCCCTGAAATTCCTTAAAATAATGGACGTATTGCTCGTATGGTGTATCGGAATGGTATTTTTTACCGCGCGGTTTAATTCTGTTGACGGTTTTCCAGAAGTCGGAGGTGTTCTGAACATTTGAGAGTTTGTCTTTCAATTCCTCGTAATATTTTTGTTTATTTTCTCTTTTTGTTTTCCTATATTGTTTCTTTGAGTCTATATAGTTTGTAACACTTTCAGGGTCGAAGTTATTTTTTTTGCAAGTTGTTAAGCAATTTTTAATCTCTTTCTTGGCCGTCTTACATTCCAGGTTAAACCAGGGATTTTTCTTAGGTTCAATTTTGTTTTTTCTGTACTGGTTTATTTTTTTATTTTTCCAGAGTCCTGAATCATAAGCACAAGTGACTAAAGTTTCACGGAGATTATTGTACAATTCCTTAGTTTTTTGGCTATCATAATATATTGTCGTCATAATAGATATTTTCTTTTGGAATTCCTGGATGTTTACGGGGTCAAAATTCAAATAGAGTGAGGGTCCTTTCTTACCTTCTTCGGGTTCCTTAATCTCCTCTGTAATATAGGGTAGGTTTAAGTCTATTTTGCACAATAGGTGACAGGAGGTCCCTCCAAAAACCATTACTTTCATATCATCTACGGCGACCATTGCTCCTTCATCTACCCAAATTAAGTCGACGCAGCTCTGACCATTGTAAGTAACTGATGTAAACTGACCTGGATGGTCACTAGTCGTTCTTCCGTTGAGTACTATCAGACCGCACTCCTCAATTAGCTCCATTAGGAGGCGTCCCCTCCTGTCTATTTTATTATCTTTGGAGGTTCTAGTTTTCTTTAACATAGTACCTTCTAGCAAGTGTACGTCTACCTGTCCTAGCTGTCCTATCCTCCCGTTCCAGTCTCCTAGAATAATTAGTTTTTCATAACTGTTAGATTCTTGAATTGATAAGATGCTTTCTCTCAGAGACTCGATACAGAAGTCGGTATCCACTGTTTGGTTCCAATAACCTAATCCAATAATGTTGATTTCTTGTTCTACCTTAACTTTAATAAATATGAAGATACTAGGCATCGCGTGGCTCTATCATTGAAGCGAGCGTATTTATAGTAATAAATATGTATTGAATATTGAAAAAATAGATTATCGTGAATCATGATGAGTTGATAGATAATGGGTCTGGTAGTAGTGCAGCGGCTAGTAGAAAGGGAACCGCCCCGCATTCTTACTATTCCTCTAACCACACATCTCTATTTCAATATTTATAATTTGTATCTCTTTACTACAAACAAACTACTGCGTGTATCAAATTGAAATTTTGCATGCCTGTTTCAATTGTGCATCAAATGGTGTCTATGAAGTTTTATTAAAATCGTTACGTTAGAACGTAAGATATCGGTAAAAAGGTTGTTTTCTCTATTTTAAACGTTTAGGTCCGCTTTAATAGTTTTAGCGATCTTTATTAATTCATAGCGGTGTCGCTGTTGGTTTTAGTAAAAAATGTTATTTGCAAAAAAATGTTCGTCTCATCGAATAGATGATGATAGAATTTTTGCCCATCCTGAAATTCCAATTTAAATTTTGAACTTCTCGTTTACGCGAGCGTTGCGCGCGTTGCGCGCGAACTCTTGGACGGATCACGCTGTCGAACGAACTTAGTCTGAGTATTAGTAAGAGGACCATGTATACTAAATTTCAACTACATCGGTCAACTTTTACTCAAGTTATCGTCACACGCGTGAACGTTACTGACAGACAGACAGACAGACAGACAGACAGACAGACACGGAGCATATTTCGTTGAATGTAGGAAGCTCGCTACGCTCGCTTCAATTATTTGACTCTATTACGGAACTTTCGAATTTATTTTTCACGAATATTATGAGGCCCCCACTTGCTCGGCCCCTGGTTTTGTCTTTTGTAGCCTCTGAAGAAAATACTTGATATTGGGTTTTTAAGAATTGTGGTATATCGAATGTTTTACTTACAGCGAATGACTCTGCAATACAAATAATTTCACACTGGTTTAAAGTTCTTACCTCCTTATTATCTAATTCCCATATATTTGCGAGACCTTCTATATTCCAGTAAGCTATACTAATTGTTTTTCTATATGAAGTTGAGGTCGGTAGAATCAAGTGCTGTTGGGTGGCGGGCGTGGTTGGGTTAAAAAATCGTCGAGGGTTTGTTGACCGATGCGGCGTTTTTTAGTCACTGAAGAAGCCTTCTGCTGTGGCTTGTTTTTCGTTGGATGAATGCTTATTTCTTGAGACGTCGGGTTTTCCTCCGGTAGTGTGTACGGTTCCTTCGTTTTTGAATCGTAAAGAGCTTCGAGATTTTGTACCGTATACAGTTGTCCTTCCATAAGTAGCTTATCATACTTTAGAGTCGCCTTTTTCCCTTCCTCTCTGATATAGTTTTTATACCTTAATAGTTGTTTTCTTATAGTTCTTACTTCTGGGGAGAAGTCTTGATCAACTCCGATTTTGGTTCCGGCCAACTTTTTCCCTGAGGTTAAGACTTCTATTTTTTTATTACTGGTCATATATTACTTTGCTTTGTAAGTTTCATCGCACATTTCGATTTCCCCAATTTTGAACCACTTCCCGTGATTCAATCTTCCCCAAATTTTGCACATAGATACAACTAAGGTGAATAATACAGAAACCAAAAAAAACAAAAAATAAAAACAAAATGGCGTCAAATTTATTTGCTTTTTAAGTTTCATCGCACACATATTACCCCAATTTTGAACCACTTCCCGTCATTTAATCTTCCCCAAATTTTGCACATAGATACAACTAAGGTGAAGAATACAGAAACCAAAAAAATAAAAAATAAAAACAAAATGGCATCAAATTTATTTGCTTTTTAAGTTTCATCGCACACATATTACCCCAATTTTGAACCACTTCCCGTCATTTAATCTTCCCCAAATTTTGCACATAGATACAACTAAGGTGAAGAATACAGAAACAAAAAAAAACAAAAAATAAAAACAATGGCGTCAAATTTATTTGCTTTTTAAGTTTCATCGCACACCTATTACCCCAATTTTGAACCACTTCCCGTGATTCAATCTTCCCCAAATTTTGCACATAGATACAACTAAGGTGAAGAATACAGAAACCAAAAAAAAAAAGAAAAAAAAAAAGAAGTTTGAAAATAAGACCAGTTTCAAAAAATTGCATTTTTATATGAATTATTCCTTTGTGACACAAACTTTACTAAAACCGGTCGGTTGTGAGATTTCATACCCAGGCGACGGACCATATCGAATTCTTTTAATTCTAGGTCCACCTTCATCTTTGAATTTATCAGGTCTAAAACCTTATTTTCAAGTTCCCTTGTAGATTCTTTTTCGATTTCATTGATGTTGTAAAATATTAAATTGTTTTTTCTCTGTATTTCCTTGGCCAATTCATTAATCGGTTTAGAAATTTGATTTGGTAAGCTGCTAATCTCAGATTGGAATGTATGGGTTTTTGTTTCCAGAGTACTGACTCTATCTGTTATTATCTTGATTTGATCAGCCATCTGATTTATTGAAGATTTAATCAGAGATACATCCTTACTGACAATACTTACATCTGACTGCACCTCCATCATTTTTTGCATAAGGTCTGCCAGCGTTATTTCACTACCCATAGTGGGTAAATATTACTCGTCAGCCTGAACTATTAATGTATATTATTGACTTTAACTAGATCTATAAAATAAGTATTCACACGATTTATTTTATCATTCATTAAATTCTTTTAACTTTAGTATTATTCTTTAATTAATTTTTGATTATTAATTAATTAATTAATTAGCTCATTTGTACTGGGGTTCAGATGTTATAAACAAAATAGTTTTGTTTACTCTCACCTCACGAGAGATCAAGTAAGAATCACCGGATATTACTTGTGGACATTCCATCACCATGGTCACCAAGGTACCGATTTCAGCTATCTACGCACACCGACATTGCTATAGCATCACCAGTTCAGCCAATTTCCTATCCTCTATATTACTAATAACTCATCCCATCGAACCTTTAACCTTATTAACCAACTAATTTCACTAACCATCTTACCCACTTTTATCTTATTCTTAACTTATGTAGATTTATTTTTTTTTTTTTTTTACCTTTTCATTTCATTTAAACTTTTATTATTATTTAATTACTTTATCGTCTTTATTATTTTAATTAAAGTCAGTTATAATTTTATTCTATTTGCAATATCAAATAGCTTTTTCTTCTGTGAAAGATCAGGTATTTTTATTTGTATTTTTTTGCTACAATTAAATTAAGTCATCTTTTCATTTAAAACTTTATTGATTTTTTTTATTATTCACCTTTATTACAGTCCAAAATTACCAAATTTAAATCAAACCAGCCCTATATTTCACCACTGGAGAAGAGACCGGGTCTATATTTAAATAGCCCTCTCTGCCCCAACATAGACAGATAGCTAATATTGTGAACCCAAACTAAAATAACCCTTATCTTCAACTAATATTAACTTTATCACATCTTAGTATACAATATAATAACTAAAATGCATTTGTACGTATTAAACAAATGAAATTTTTAAAAATAAGGATAATATAATTTTGTATAAATTAAAAATGTTAGTTAAGATTGTTATCTATAGTGCGTTAAAAGCAATTTAAAATGTCATTCAATATTTACTCGCCCATTTCAGATTTCACGCATACTAAAAATAATCTATTATGAATCAGCAGTTCATATAGTTCTTTTTACTTTTTCTTTTTTTTTACCCCTAATGTTTTTTAATGAGGTTAAAAAAACCAACAAAATTCATTCTTTTTAGACACGCATCCATTTAGAATTTTTACAGTGGGACCATTTCATTAAAAGATCGATTTTCAAGATCTCGCAAGAGGGGGAATTCACTGTATAAAGTGAAAAAAATAAAAAATAAAATAAAATGTACTATCGTGTTTCGTGTCACATAAACATTAACTCTGAGACGAATTAAAAATGATATACAAGGCATCACGAGGCATCACGAGGCTCTACTGTCAAGCCACAACTTACTTTTACATATATTTACCACTTACCTCTGAAAAAAGTTCTAATGGAAAACAATAAAACACCTGTTGAGCCTACGCTTATTTATTTATTTATTTTTTGCTAAAATTTTCTAAGTTTTATCAATAAATTACTTTAAATAATATCTGATTAAAAATGCCGTGTCTAGTACGAGAAAATATAAGAATTATTTATTCTTATGATAAGTGTTTAAAAACGTTACCAAGAATTGGTAGTCTGTCATATACAATATATTATTCATGAGTCTTTTGCCGAAATCGTGATCCGTTTATATAATAATCCAACTTTCATATCCGATTTAAGACTATATTCCGCGTGGAATTTTTGCAGTTAAAATAATATTATGCAATTAATGGTTTAGCAAATAGTACACGCGATACTGATATTCTCCCTAACATATAGAAATATTATTACATTTTTTTAAACTAATCACATCTAAAGTGTTAGTTACATAAATAACTAAACTAAATAAGCAACTGTTTACTTTGTTTGTTTTGTTTTTTCATTTAGTAGCTTGACTCACTTGGATTATAAGATTTTGTCAGAATTTCGTCATTTATATAGATTTTTTGCTACAATTACTGTTTGAGAATTCTTCTCCAAAAATATAAATTTGGAGAATTAATATTAGAGTATAATTGTTTAATTAAATATTTTGAGACTAAGCATTTACAATTTTTTTTCTAATTAATTGACAAATCTCTCTATATTTACCCAAGTTATTTAATAAGATGGAATTTTTAAAGCGTTAAAGACAAAAGTAATACCATAAATAAACAGGTCAAGTGTGTGCTGGTCAGCACACAGCGAGGGTCCGTAGTCAAGTGTGTGCTGGTCAGCACACAGCGAGGGTCCGTAGGCAACCCTGTATAGTTTAAGTAGTACCCTATTGATGGTGTTTTTTAAAATACTAAAAAGCTTACTTTGAACTATCCTATGGGGCTGATATTCTCAAAACACATAAACAAACTTCTGATAAAGTATTTTTTTGCCACCGAACCAGACTACAACCATATAAATACATCGAAAAGACCTAAATAAAAAAGAAGATAAATAATATTTTTTTCGAAATTTCCAAAAAGTGGTATCTTTACTTTTGGTCGAAAAATGTTCAGGAATTTTTCCAGATTTTTTGCACTTCATATAAGCGAGATAGAGGGGCTCCCCCCCCCCCCCCCTAGATTGGGGGGGGGACACGTTTCACACCCACTTCAAACTTGCCTACGCTCGCCCTATCAAAGTTATAAAATAAAAATGATATATTTTTGTAATCAGCTCGACGTACCCTTTCATATGATACTCCTCACGTTTTTTTTACCCTAATTCTTTTTCAAAACTATTTTTTTTTGTTAAGTCGCTATATTTTTAAAATATGTGACTAAGGGTCCTTGGTTTTGCCTACGGACCCTAATTATTAAAAACTGACATGGATAAAGAGACATTTTATTCGCTTAAAATATTACTACGTTTACACATCGTTTTGATAACGATCCGCTAGTTCAAATCGCTATGTGAACGGTTTAAATCCAGTCAACCAAAAATACGTGATCGGAACGGGGGATGGAATTGAAAAGGCTCGTATGAACAGGTCATGAAGGGGATCAAGATATCATGTTATTTTACTCTTTTCCTCTTTTTTTAGTTGTTTGTTTTCGTGAGCTTCCGTTTCTTTTTTTTAAACTACAAATCGTTTTTAAACAAAAGATGATACTATGGACCTGTAAAAAACTTTTAACAACTTGTAAGTAAAATTTAAAATTTAGCGGACATATTAGGTAACATGAAATAAGGTTTTACTCGTGACGTCACCGTTATGAGATATCGAAAACCTAAATATTTCGATCACCTATTTTTTTTGTTGTGTGAACATGTATCGTTTTAAAAACGAATCGGATCCGAAACGCTTTCATAACAATGTGTTAACGTAGTATATGTTTAAAAACCTTAAGGTTGAAAGAGATTTAGGCTATTGAATTCTTAATGGTGTACAGAAAAACACGACAAGCTAAAATAACGCTTGCTTCAATAATTTTTAAGGTTCAAGGGCTGAAAGAGGGTTTAGGTCTTGATAATTCAACTAGGCGTAAAGCTCTCACTGATGTCCTTTCCCTTTGAATTGTGACAATTTTATCCCTTTAATTATAATTATCAAAGGAACTAATGCCTGAAAACAAACGGCTTGTAAATAGGTTTCGTAAAGGCAACTTTGAATTAGAAGGTTTGAGCGTCCTCAGTCTTTTAACTGAAAATTACTTTATCGACAATTTATCAAAGCTTATAGTAGTTATTAGTCTCTATTTGAATTTGTCAGTTGAATCTAAATGTTGACCATTCTATGCTTTTAAGTTTGAATCATCAAGGGGAACTCTATCTGATACAAATGTGGGAAAGCATTTTGTATTATCTCTCTTGAAGCAAAAGGTCAGACCTTTAACTCCGCAGAAAATGACAACTGCAGATAAATTAACTCAACAAAATTCGAAATCTAACAAACCTAAATATATATTGGTCGACACTAGACTTGGTTCTTTATTAAATATATCTTGTCCTGACATGTTTGTTTTGATGTTTAATCAAAATGTTTGTTAATAAGAATAGTTGTTTAATAAGTAAAACAGGATGTTTTTAGACCTGTAATTCTCAATTGGTGAAACCTAATTAGGTGTCCTCGAATTGATTAATTACTTAGACTTCTTATTATGACACTTCACTTTGAACCAATTAATTAAACAAAACATTTTCAATTAACTAAAACAAGCCGAGATAGGTACAGACTAAAATATAAAAGGAGTTATATAATAGAACTAATCAGAGCCATTTTTATTATAATAGTAATAGTTTTATAATTGTAAAACGTCGAGATTAAATTTATTTTTATTATACTTGTGCTTTGTTTAATTAATTGTTAGAATGGCAACTAAAAATAATGTAAAATTATCTTAATGTGATTTTAGAATTAATTAACTGTGACAGAAGATGACCCTATAAAGGCTTGAAACATCTCATAAAAGAATAATAGCACATTACGCGTCTAGTGCGGAAAGTAGCATTTTGCATGCGAGTGTGGAGTTTGCACCCGAGCGACAGCGAGGTAGTAAAACCACGCGAGCAAAGCAAAATGAAGTTTTCGTACGAGTTGTGTACCATACTTTATCTACGATTTTTTAATAATAAATAGAGAAAACAAATTTTAATAAACTTCCTGTATGTAAGTTCGTATTTCTCTTTTGATAAAGATGACATTAATTCATTAGTTGTATTTTGTGCCGAATTAATTATTTCGGGAGGCGTATTATTCTCCTCATTTTCGTCATAATGACATAAATCACTCATTGTTTTTCACTGAAAACTCAATATACACTGTTACTTCAATTAAATAAAAAAAAGTATATAATTTTGAAGTAATTGTACTTCCAACTCTAAGAGAAAAAAAAATGAACGAATAACCTATAGCATTATTGTATGGATAATGCCGTTTGGGTTAAACAAAACGAACACAAGAAATAATTTTGGTTAATGGGATTTCATTTACGTATCAACACCATTTAATGTAATATCAACTGGAGGGGTTTCACGTTACGAAATACCTAACAACCTAACTTCAGCTCTATTAGCAATGTCTATTCGGATTTCACGCTGACAGATTCGACTGTTCGAATTAACATAGAAGGAATTTATTGCCTTGGATTTGAAATAGTTGCTAAGGATAGATGCTAAACCGGTCATACCTATTATTCTCAATATATCTGTGTTCGATTTCCGAAATGTCATTACTTTAATGCATTCATGTATGTACTATGGATCAGATCTTAAGTGTGTATCCGACTGATAACATATACATAATTACTTAAAACAATTCGTTATTTTAATTAAACGGCAATAATATTTTCACAATTAGCTTACTTTTAATGGCAGTAGTAATAAAAAAGTGAACTAGATCAGAGCTCTTTTTGACGAAACCTATTAGACTAATGTTTGGTTTAATGTATTTAGCAGACCTACGGTTAGCATGCTTTGCTAATTAGCCTCTTTAAAAATAACCTTGGTATTGCAATGAGAAAACATCGGAAAACTTATCATCCCATCGAGCTTATCATTGAATTTTTCATATAAAAATGATAACGTTCTTCTTTGCTTTAATAAAACGAGTTTATGATAGAAAAATGCTTTGCAATAAGCTGTAGAGTGGTGCTGTATTAGATTACAACATGTCCATAATGCTAATAAAGTAATACAGACTAAATTATTATAGATAGGAGGTCCTAAAAGATTCTATTAGTGTGGTGAAGGTTTTGAAAAGGGAATGGGGTAAGGTAGATAAGAGGCGGTTACGGTAGGACCGGAGGGAAGGAGAAGGGACACTGTCTTCGCTAGGGCAGGTGGTTGTTGTGTGAGTGAGCCCGCACCAGGCTCTTCAGACCGTAATTTCTTACCACGAACCAAGGAAAGGGTGGGCGACTGGGAAAAGGGTGGGCGACTTGGGCTACAGCTAAGTGGTAATAATTTCGGCTATAAAGAAACAATCAAAATCAGTTTGGAGTGGTTTTACCCCAATTTTTTACCAGTTTTTTTTGCCGGAAAAGAAATAAAAACGGGGAGTGATAAAACCATTCACCGTGACATATCGAGTCAGAGAGTCGGTAATGGAAGTTGCTCTTATCGTAAGTACGGTTATTTCACGAGGGAAACCGTGAAAAGGGGATATTCATAATACAGTTTTATTCAAGCTACATTATAAATATCCAACTGGAGCAAAGTCCAAAGAGAGCCCTTTAAGCTACTGTTTTTGCTTTTGTTTACTAACTGAGACTGAAACTTGGTCCTAAGAATAACTTTGTCAAAAATCACCTTTACCGTTTTCTATTTTTACTTCAGATTAAATGCATTGTAAAACAAAAATAAAACTTTTATTTTACCCTTTCGGACTCCACCTTACGTAGAGAATAGCGGGAAATCAGACATTTTTTAACCAAATTCAAAGCCTAAATTAAAGCATATTTCAATTATAATAAAATTTACAGTTAAATAATAAAATATATTTCCCTCAAAAGTATGTTCTATCCAAGGCCAATTTTCAACCTGTTGCCTATTTGAACGGGTTTCATGTCGAAGAATTTAGAAGAGTTAATTTATTGATACTGAGAGTACGTTTCTCTGATACTCAATATTTTAAGTAAAGGGAAAAATGTATTTTTAGCCTTCAGAAGACGGGCTTTAAATTAGATGAGATCGGTAAATAACTAATTTAAATTTAAATTTCAGACTTCACATACTGTTAAAATCCATCCAAATTATTCTTAATTTGTAGCTTAACCCTACTTAATCCATAAATTAATATATAATACTTCGTCTTTCGGACAATTCAAGCACTTAAAGAATTTTCAACAATATTAGAGATAAAGGTAAAAAGAAACTTTTCTAGTTTGTTTATTGTCATCATTATTCTAGTAGTCCTGTAAAAGGGAATTCGGCTTCTTGTACTTTAGGGGGGGGGGGGGGTAAAGGACGAAAATCGTTGGAATTCGGTATGCAAATTATAGACCTCATGAATATAATCGCCCTCTAAAAGTTTCTATAATTATATTCATCGCTTGAGAGAATCGCCAAAGACAAAGAGGATTACTTATTACAAGGGGGATTAAATTCTTCCAAGTATTACGCCATGGATAGGGATCAAAAACAATCACGGCCCATTAGATAGCTAATGTTTTGTCTACAAATAGTTGCTTCTCAATAGACAAAAGTTAAACCTAAACTGCGCTTTGAAATAATTTGAAATTTCGGACTATTCAATAATAAGTCGGTTCTATCCAACACTATTAATAAAAGGTAAAAAAAAAAACAATATCAGCCATATCGATATCAATAATAGCCTTTGTCAGAGTCTAATACTCTAAGTTCGACAAAAATGGTTTTTATATAAATTAAAAAAAGAAGAAGCATACAACCCTTTTCATAATAAAATTATAAGTGTTTTTTTTTTCTTTAAAAAAAAAAAAAAATAATAATATTTATTTACGATTATTTAAGAAAACACTAATTTATTCGAGTAAAATTTAAAAACACATCAAAAGTTTGCTCAATGTCTCACGTGTATGTAATAAATCGATTATTGATTTGTCGAAATGTATCTCTAACAAATTAATTCAGTTTTATCGTGATTTCTTGAAAGATGAAACTTGGCTTCGTCCTATCATAACATGCCTTAATTGTCTTAAGACTCAACTTATCACCAGTAGCGCATATATATATATATATAATATATATATATATATATATATATATATATATATATATATATATATATATATATATATATATATATGTGTGTGTATATATATATATATATATATATATATATATATATATATATGTGTGTGTGTGTGTGTGTGTATGAGTGTAAAAAGGTATTTGTTTAACTAGTGCGCAAAGAGGCACTTTGCTGCACTCGAGAGAAATATTTACGCACGAGCCGCAGGCGAGGACGGAAAGGTTTCTCGAGTGCAGCAAATACACTTTAAGCTCGAGTTGCGCATTCAATTTTTCCTACAGTTAGTTTATAAAGTGTAAATAAAATATAAAATAATTGAGTGTTCATCAACATGTGAAAGGTTTTACAATATCAACTAAACCAGCTGTTCTGTTTATAGCCGCAGTGTTGCCTTTATTTGCCTGACCTAGCGCTGTTATTATTGTTCATCATAAAACTTACTCATCACATTTTATTCTATTTTTTAAACTGTCTATCTTTACTATTTTATATTTTAACATTTTTATATTTGATATATAGTGTTTAAATCCTGTAGTTAGTTAAAAAATAATCATTAGTTGTTATTGTTATTATTATTAAAATTTAGATAATTTAATCTTTGTTTAGATTTAAGTTGTTTATATTGGTAAGTTGGAAGACTGGAGTGCGGTAAAGTAAAATGAGAGCAGTGAAGTTAAACGAGTGGGGTAAAGTAGTGAGTGGAGGAATGTGCTGTTTTGCGTACTGTTTAGAGTGCGACAACAACAACTTTATCGCTCAACTGTAGGAAAAACAAAGTATTGTTCACAACAATACTCTTTAAGATACTTTTTCGGAAAAACCTATATTGATTTTCGTTTAAAAACTTATGTTAATAATGTCTTAACGGGCTCTCTTTATGGTACAAAACAATTACTAATTTAAATCAATTGTATTTGTTTGTTTAATTGTAAAATAGCATTCTGTACCTTAAAGGTAAATTTAAAATATATATTGTTTTATTATGGTATGTACTGCATTACGTTTGCAGATGATTGTGGTAAAATATATTCTTCCGTAAATAAATAAAGAGATATAAAAATGTAGTAAATACTATAAATAAGTAATATTACTAATAGTTGACTTCTAATACAGCATTATCAATAACTAACAATCAATTTCAAATCATCTTTTTTTGTTTTATTCGCCGAGTGTAAGTTCCACAATAGTTATTTATGTAATTAGGCAGCAAAATGGAAATTTTACTGACGAGTGATTAGATTAGCCTCCTAGCCGAAGGCGAGGACAGGCTACGATAATTAACTGCCGAGGCGAAGCCGAGGCAGGTAATTTACATATTTGACTGTCGAGGCGAAGCCGAGGCGGGCAATGAATAAACGAGGCAGAAATGTTTCCTTTGCTGCCTTGTTGCATACAATATTTTATCTACGGCCGGTATAAACATGAAACTGCTAAAATACCATCTATATTAATATAACATAGTTAATTACTATGATATATTAATAAGATAATGACATATGTATTAACAAAAATTAATGTTCATAAAGAAATCAAAAAAGAAACTTGGGAATTATAACAATATATGAAAAGCAAACTGAAGTTATAACAACAAAATACAAAAGACACGTTTATAACAGACAAAACTTTTGAATGAATAATGCCCGCAATATACATTTTTTTAAATTATTTTTACTAACAAATGACTAAAAGTATGAAATATATGAGATATGGGTTATATTAGAAGAAAACAAGTAACTAGGCTAATCTAGTTGTAGTTGGATGTATACATGAAGCTCCAGTGTAGCCAGTCACCCCTATTTTTTTGATTAAAGATCTACTATTCATTGAACTTATTTAAAAGAATTAACAAATATAAACAAATTATTTTAGTATTAGAACGTTTATTTATTACATATTACTTATTGAATATATAATGTTATAAGATAGAGATAATAGTATAAACTGTTGTAGCCAACATTATAACAATAAAAATGTTTCCTCATTTTACAGCCTAGGCAGTAAAATCACATTTCTCTGCCCGAAATTAGTTGAATAATGCCTCATTTTACTGCCGCAAGTAGATATAATATAATACGAGTAGATATGTTAATTCAAATACATATTATATTAACATGCTTAATTAGCACACTAATAGAACGACGTATTGATAACGGAAGAGAAGTGACCACTAAACCACACTTCACAAACGGTATGCGACTGATAATAATGTAATATGATCTAACCTTTCTTGTTATCAAGCACAAATATGTTGGTATTTGGACATTGATATAGTGAGTGGGTTAAGCGTTTCAATCAAGGCCAAGTGCTTGTGTGATTGACAGCTCTATTGCTAATAGAACCGTTGAAATTAGCCCTTTAGTTGACACAGTTGATCTATTCAAGACAAGCATGCCTATGTGCTACAATGTAATTAGAACAGAACCTATTCTATCGTCATCAGTCTCTACACAAAGGGATAATATAGACGGTCAGAGTATAGCTCTGACCGTTGAGCAGTAAACATCGTCTGATAAGCAGTTGTGTTCGTTGTTTCCTTGCGCGATTTCGTTATCTGACTGGTCGGCTCCTTGCCGTCCATTCAGTTTATTTTCTTTCTTTCTGCATCTCTAATATTGTGTTAATTATTATTAGTGTTCTTCTCTACCTTTTACTATGCCCACCGATTGCCTTCTCTGTGCGGCCAAGGTGTTCCGAGACCAACCGGCCCTTTTGTGTACGGTGTGCAAAAATATTGTCCATGCTAACTGTCTCAATATTAAGCCTGAAGACTTCGAAATTATAGCTGGCTCTTGGAAGTGTGAGGGCTGTCGTAAACTGAACAGAGATGATGTTCCAGTCACCCCTACTGGCTCTTCCACGCTTAGACAACGCCGTGTTGAAGGTGCTATAAACTCTTCCCTTCTAACAGATGAATATATTAAACAGTGTCTCAACAACACTGCTCTGTCTGTTGATCTACTTACGTCTTTAGTCTCTAAAATCGATTCCCTAAGTCATGAAGTAGCGTTATTAAAAAGTGAAAATGCTGAGATCAAGACTCTACTCTCGTACGTCCTTCCAAATAGATCGACGAGTTATGCTCAAGCGACATCTTCGTCTATAATTAGCAATAGACGCTTCAACAAAGGCAAAGCCGCCACTGATGAATCAAGGTCAGGGGCTGCAGGCTCTAACTCCACACAGCGTACCCCCTCCGCTGGAGCTGCCTCTGGTACTCAGCTCGCGCAGGCGCGTCCCTTGAGTATGGGACCGGACAGCAACCCCCCACCTCCCACTGGCTCTTCTGAACTACCGAGCGGTTTCTCTTCTTCTAATAACTTTACCAGCGAATTAGACGAGGGCTTTCAGGCTGTTTCTCGACGTAGAAATAAGAGGCAAGTGACTGAAGCTCTTTTAGGCGAAAATAAAACATCAAAATTTATTATTTCTAAGAAACGTAAGCCTGTTTTGCTTTCTCGATTTGGTTTTGATACTTCCCCTGAAGAAATTTCAAATTATATAAAAGATGAAACTAAAATCTCAGATTTTAAGGTGACTAGAATAGCTACTAGGTCCCAATCATATGCCTCGTTCTACATTGACGTGTCTGAATCTGACTTTGAACTGATTCACAATCACAATTCTTCTTTATGGCCTGTTGGTATTCTTGTTAAACCTTTTTTGGGCCGCTTTCATAAAAGCTTAATTTTTTCTAACTCTGCTCAGGAGGAGGGCAGTTCCACATAGAATCTGTATGCCCGTAATTAGTATTTGTTACCAAAACGTTAGAGGCTTACGTAGTAAAAGTTCAAAGTTCTTGCTTAACTCATGTTTATGCTCATCAGACATTATTGCACTGACTGAAACTTGGTTTGATAACACCTGTCCAAACGCTTGTTACTTTCCCCCCAGATTTAATGTGGAACGGGCGGACAGAGACTATGTTGGACTTTCTTGTTCTAGGGGTGGTGGCTCTGCTTTGGCCATATCCTCTACTCTCCACTACATTCGTCGTTACGACTTGGAAGTTGCGCCTGAGACTGTCTGGGTTCAGATCAATCTACCGAATAGGAAGTCTATATTTCTTGGCTGTGCGTATTTTCCTGATCACCTTAATTGCTCTGTTATACATAATCAATTTGAAGCCCTATGTGATAATATTCCGAATAATGCCAGTGTATTTTTTCTTGGTGACTTTAATTGTCCTGACATAGATTGGGAATCCTTGTCATACGTTGGCCAACGCTCAGATAAAAAGGAAAGAGCCGCCTGTATTACTAGTTTCTGCTCTGCCCTTGATCTCTCACAGGCTAATAGGGTTTGCAATAGTTATGGTCAGATTTTGGATCTTGCTTTATCCAACCATCCCGATGTTGTTGTTAGTCGTCTTGACGAACCTCTTGTTCACGAAGATGCGTACCACCCTTGCATAAGAGTGGTCATTTTTCATTCTAATTTCGCTTTCGATACGCCCTCCCTTAATACCACTCGGCGGGACTTTACTAACGGTGATTATGACGGGTTATCTACGACCATCGCTTCAATGGACTGGTCCAAAATCTATGCTTCTAACGACGTAAACCACTGTGTCACTCTGCTTACCAGTAGTATTCAAGATGCTCTCAACCAGTTTATACCAACTGTCTCAGTTAAACATTCTAGCTTTCCTTCATGGTTTTCCGGTACATTAAAATATTTGATAAGAAAAAAAAACTATAACAATAGAAAATACATCAAAACCAAAAGGCGTTTATATTTTAACTATTTTTGTATTTTTCGTAAACTCTCTAAACGTCAATACAAGCTGGACTATAATGTCTTTATTCAGCGAATTAACAATAATTTGAAAAGTAATAGTTATTACTTTTGGCGTCATATTAATAGTTTTAAAAGTTCTCATGTTTCTAGTCCTAGTCTTAAACTTAAAAATAATAATATTGTTACTTCTGATACTTCTGTTATTGTTAACTTATTTGCCCAACAGTTCAGTTCTGTGTTTGTTCCTTCCTCTTCCTTTACACCTACTCCTAATCTTACTCCTGTTAATCCTATTAGTGTCTCGTCCGTCACTTACCATGATGTCTCCCAGGCTATTAATACTCTGAAACCAACCAAAACGAGTGGTGATGATTGCATCCCATCGTTCTTTGTTAAAGGATACGGTGAATACTTGGCGCCAATTCTCACTTATATTTTTAATTTGAGTTTGGATACTATGGTTTTTCCGTCTTCTTGGAATTCTGCTCTAATTGTACCAGTTTTTAAGTCTGGCGATCGTTTGTCGGCATCTAATTTTCGTCCTATTTCCTTGTGTAATGTCTTTTGTAAAGTCTTTGAACGGGTAATCCATCTTTCCCTAGCTCCTCAGATTGATTTACTTCTTAATCCTCGTCAACATGGCTTCCGTCCAAATCACTCTACTTCATCGAACCTTGTATCCTTTCTTTCTTTGGTCGGTTCCTCCATCAGTAATGGCACCCAAGTCGACGCAGTTTATTTTGATTTTGTCAAAGCTTTTGACCGTGTAGACCATGGTATTCTTCTTCGTAAGTTACAATCCCTCAACCTCCATCCTTCTCTAGTCTCGTGGTTTCAATCCTACCTCTCCCTTCGTTCCTGCTCTGTACGTCTTGGTCCTTCTACCTCCTCCTACTATCTTGCTTCCTCTGGAGTTCATCAAGGCTCCATCCTTGGGCCCCTCCTTTTTAACATCTTCATCAACGATATCTCTCGTAGCATCAAGCATTGTTGCTTTGATTTGTTTGCCGACGATCTTAGGATCTATCTTCCCATTATCAATGGTAACTGTTCGTGTCTCTTGTTGCAAGAAGACATCGCTTCTATAAATAGTTGGTCCACTGAAAATTGCATGGAGCTGCATCCTGGTAAAAGTCTAACCATTTCCTTTTCCCGTTCCTCTTCTGTTATTGCCTTTCCTTATTCCCTTGGGGGTGTCCCCCTCTCCCGCGTCGATGCTGTTCGTGATCTCGGGGTTATTATCGATTCTAAATTGAAGTTTGACAAGCAGCTAGAAGCTATAACTAAGAGAGCTTTTAGTACCTTAGGCTTGATCCGTCGCATCTCTCATTGTTTATCTCTTGACTGTTTCCTCCATCTTTATAAATCCCTTGTTCGTCCTTGTCTTGAGTATGTCCCTCCCGTGTGGAATGTTTATGGCGTGACTAAGTCTAGAGTGATCGAGAATGTGCAGAGCTATTTTATCCGAGTATGTTATCGTAGGTATTTGTATCGGCGTGTATATTATAACTATGAGTTCCTGTGTGATCGTTTTGGTTTGCATTCTTTGAGTACAAGGCGTAAAGCTTTTGATGTCCTGTTCCTGGTGAACTGCTTAACTGGAAGGTTAAGCTGTGCTCCAGTACAGGATAACGTTATTATCTTACCTCCTGGCCGGCGTGCTGGTCGTCCCTTTTACATCAGAGAAATGTCTAACCTATCGCCCATTGTCCGTTGTGTTAATGCTTGTAATTTCCTTCCTGACTGTCCCAATATCCTTTCCCTAAACTCCCTCAAATCTGTTTTAAACCATTTATGTCTTAATTTGTTAGAAGCTAGTTAGCTCAGGAGTTTTAAATCTAGTCCTTGCTTTGTTTGTTGTTTTTATCACTTTTTTCTTTGTTAATTATTAATTATTTATTATTACTACTATATTTATTTATTGGTTTGTGTTATTTATTGTAAATTTTTTGTTATTTGTTAATTAGCTAATCTATTTATTGTATACATAATAATGTACTTTGAATAATAATGTACTATTATTGTATTGTTAGAGTGCCTCTCTCGTGGTGTGAACACACTGTAGAGGACTCGCATCAAAAATTTAAATAAATAAATAAATAAATAAATAAATAAATAATACATTTTCAATAACAAGTCCTCGGCTGAAGAGGATTTCTACCAAAAGCAACCCTACGCATACATGTTTGTTTATCTACGATTGATACGAAATATAAACATTATATCTCTGTTTAGATGCGTAGAAAGTGATTCTTTACGTACTTGTATTCATTGAGCATGCGCGTCTCATAGTTCTGAAGAATTCCTCTTCTTTACCACGCTAGGGCGGTAAAGAAGAGGAATTCTTCAGCTTTACGCACGATTAGCGAGTTTGTTTACATTTAACAAAACTAATTTGCTATTCTTTTATTAAAGTAACTGTTTATATCGAGTTTTTAGTGAAAAACAATGAATGAATCAAGTGGCTTTGACGAAAATGTAGAGAATAATACTCCTCCAGAAATAATTAATTCGGCAAAAAAATACAAGTCAAGATTAATGCCATCTTTATCAAGAGAAGAGATACGAACTTACATACAGCAAGTTTATTTTTTTCTGTATTTAATATTTAAATCTAACAATCGTAGATAAAGTACGGTACGCAACTCGTGCGAAAACGGCATTTTGCGTTGCTCGTGTGGTTTTACTACCCTCGCTGTCGCTCGGGTGCAAACTCCACACTCGCATGCAAAATGCTACTTTCCGCACTCGACGCGTAATGTACTATTATTTGAATCAATAAAATAACTATACGTAACACGCGATAACTTTTTAAGCATTTCAAGGATTTACATATTAAAAAAAAATTGCATTAGAACAATATGTATAATAAAATGTCTTATAAATGTATTAAGCCGTGTCCACACCAAACACGCCTGTTGTTTGCAAACAGTATATGCACTTGGTGACGGTAGTCTGGACGTACTTGGTGCGGACGGTAGTCTGGACGTACTTGGTGCGGCACCTTGCGTACTCTGCAAACACCAACCAATGTTGTTCGTGTTTGCCGATGTAAAGTCCGAATAAAGTCGGTACATAGATTCGTCGAGTTTTTCGCTTTCAGTGCGGACGTGTTTCGAGCGCAGTCCTTAAGAGTTCACGAACAGTTCGTGTTTTGGCTTGGAAAATCGAGAAAGGAAATGTTTTTTTTCCTCTCATATTATTTATAACTATATCAACTCTGGTTTGCGCTTGCTTCTTATATTCAAAAAAAATATGCATCCCCTCTGTTTTTCTTTCTATCTATCTGTCAGAAACGTTTACCTGTCCGACGATAACTTGTTCCTTTTACAAAATGCAGTTTTCCCACGAGTTGCGTACCGTACTTCATCTACGATTGTGGCTTTTAATAATAAATACAGAAAAAAATTAATAAATTTCCTGCATATAAGTACATATTTCCCTTTTAATTAAGATGACATTAATTCATTAGTTGTATTTTGTGCCGAATTAATTATTTCGGGAGGCGTATAATTCTCATCATTTTCGTCATAATCACCTAAATCACTCATTGTTTTTCACTAAAAACTCGATATAAACAGTTACTTCAATTAAAAAAACAGCAAATTAGTTTTGTTAAATGTAAACAAACTCGCTAATCGTGCGTTAAGGTGAAGAATTCCTCTTTTTTCCGCCCTAGGTCGGAAGCAAAGAGGAATTCTTCACCTCATTATGAACGCGAATGCGCAATGAATACAGCTACGAAAAGAATCACTTTCTTCGCATCTAAACAGAGATATAATGATTATATTTCGTATCAATCGTAGATAATAGTGCATTACGCGTCGAGTGCGGAAAGTAGCACTTTGCATGCGAGTGTGGAGTTTGCACCCGAGTGATAGCGAGGGTAGTAAAACCACACGAGCAATACAAAATGCCATTTTTGCACGAGTTGCGTACCGCACTCTATCTACGATTTTTAGATTTTAATAATAAATACAGAAAAAGATAATAATCTTCCTGTATGTAAGTTCGTATTTCTCTTTTAATAAAAATTGTTGTGTGAATTAATTATTTCGGGAGGAGTATTATTCTCCTCATATTCGTCATAATCACTTAAATCACGCATTGATTTTCACAATAAACTCGATATAAACATTTACTTTTATTAAACAAACATCAAATTAGTTTTGTTATACGTAATCAAACTCGCTAATAGTGTAACGGGGAAGTCAAATCTAGAATATTCTAGGAAAGCAGTGTAGACCTTAGCAAATCCTTAGCGGTGTAGACCGCTAGCAAAGGCTCGAATTTCTGTCTAGTGGTGCTTTCCCCCACCAGGAATCTATCAGACTAAGCCCTAGCATAGAGTCACACGGGGAGTCCGATCTTAGCTCTGGAGGTGTACACATCATATAACAATCACACACACACATTCATATACAAATAAATATCTAGATAATCGAGAGAGTTAATTGATATGAACCCGGATACAGAACTTTACGTAGGAGGTGATTTTAATTGTCGGATTGGGAATAATAAAGAAAATCAATACCAAGAAATTTTTGATAATACAATGCTATACGGAATAAGACAGTCTAGGGATGGTATAAAAAATACTAGAGGTAGCAAGCTGGAAGAGTGCATGAATGAACTCGGACTTTTCTTAATTAATGGTAGATCAGTTAGTGACAGTAAAGGTTCTTTTACATTCAAAAATGCAAATGGAAAAAGCACTATAGATCTTGTTTGGGCTAATTTTGAAGGTTTGCCTAAAATAATAGATATGACAGTTGAAACGGATATTGTTGACTCTTATCACTTTCCCTGCATCCTTGAAATTGCTAGTGAGAGGCTGAACGACCTATATAAGGAGTGTAATATAAACTGGCAGAATGGATGCCCAACTGTAAGGTTTAAATGGGAACAGAACTTGTTGGATGAATACCAATGCATGACAGAAAAGGAATTAGCACTAATTGAGCAGGGTATGGCACCTGAATATATGTATAAAACACTCGTCGAAAAGATTGAAGGCACTCTTATGAAACTTGGACTTGTAGATACAAAGTTGAAAGGAACGAAGCCTAGAGAAAACAACAAGCCATGGTTTAACCTAGAGTGTTGTGAAGCAAAGAGGGAAGTAAAAATAATAGCTAGAAAGATAAATACCAGAAGCGATGAGGGGACAATAAAGCTGTACCTGGAAAAGAAAAGAGCTTACAAAAAATCTATCAAGACAGTCAAAAAAGAGTTTTATAGAAAGGTTTGTGAATCGCTAAGTAACGTGAGAGATGCGGCATCCTTTTGGAGTATAGTGTAGAAATACAAAAAGCGAGCTGTTGACTATGGCTCAGAACTATCGGTAAAAACAGTTTATGACTTTATGTCAAAAACATACCCTCTGCGAACAAAGGAACTCTGTAGCTATGCAGATGTTCAACATCCTTACCTTGACAAAAATTTTGATATGGTAGATTTAAAAGCCGCCATCCGGCAATGCAAAAATAATAAAAGTCCAGGATTAGATCATATTCTGAATGAACATTTAAAACACCTTAATGATTCATCCTTAGAATTTATACTAAATTTATTTAACAAAATTATGACTTTGGAGAGAGTACCACCCGACTGGGGTAGGGCAAATATGATTTTGATTTTTAAGAAAGGAAACCCAAAATATCCTGAAAATTATAGGGGTATATCGCTCATTAACACTATTTCAAAGATTTTTACAAAACTCCTTAGCAATATAGAATTATGACCTGGGCCGAAGAAAATAAACTTTTGATGGAAAACCAGAATGGGTTTAGGAAAGGTAGAGGATGTAGAGAAGGGATTTTCTCCTTGGCCGCAATTATTGGAACCAAATTAAGAATGAAAAAACAAAGAATCTATGTCTCCTTTATTGATTTCAAAAGGGCTTTTGACTCCCTTTCTTACAGTATTTTGTGGCGTAAGCTTTATGAGAATGGAGTAAGTCGTAAAATTATTATCATTTTAAAATCCTTATATGATGTCGCAGAAATTGATAAAGGAGTAGAAAGAAAAAAATTTATTTTTTAATTAAATATGAGAAACTTGAGTATATTAAAATAATGGATTTATTAATTTTAAACTAATAGTGCAATAAACAGAAACTGCTTTCAGCTAAATGACGAGAATCACTATGATTCAATTATACTACTTTTTAACATCCAAACCGATTTTAAAATAATAATAATCATCATGATGTAATCTTCTAGACAGTCAGCTTGAAAATGATCCAAGGAGGGATCGAAATATTGCAAAAGTGAGACTTTTATTCCTTTGTTTGACCCAACTTCTAATGAATTGAAAACTAGAAGCAACACTTTCAACTAACAGCAGAAATTGTAGTTACAACTCCCGAGGGACCCACTCCTCCGATCAATCTAACGACAGGGGTAATGCAAGGAGATTCACTTAGTCCTATCTTATTCATCATATTTTTGAACGATATCGAATCATTTCTCAGAGACAGAGGATGCAGAGGTATAGCAATAGATGGCTCCAATGAACTGATGTCACTTGCTTACTGTGATGATTACGGCATGTTAGCAGAGACACCTATCCAGGCACAGAGACAGCTCAACTGTTTGGCTCAGTACAGCAAAGAGAATGGTCTAACAGTTAATATTGAGAAATCAAAGGTTTTGGTTGTAAAAAGAAGCGGTAGACTTAAAAAGTCGGGAAAATTCTATTATAATACCAAAGTAATCGAAACTGTAAATAATTTTATTTATCTAGGCATCACCTTCTCTTCATCAGGACTATTTATACAAGCAACTAAGGACCAAATCAAAAAGGCCATCGCAGCAATTAACAGTGTCAGGAATATCATTGTAAGACTAAAGCAAATTTATTTGAAGCAAGAGAAAAACTGTTCAACTCTATTGTAGTTTCTACTCTGTTATATGGTTCTGAAGTTTGGGGACTAAACAACATCGAAATGCTTGAAAAAGTCTCGTGTTACTTCATTAAGTCTATTTATCACTGGCCAAAGTCTACACCAGGGTATATAATTAGATTAGAAACAGGAATGGAGCATATCGCTGTGTCAATACTGAAAGCCCAATTGAATTGGTGGACAACCTTACTACAAATGGAAGAAAATAGAACGCCAAAGCTTATATATAATAAACTCGCCGGTCTCGGCTGGCCTGCGGCCAGCCTTTGCCCGTCGAGTGGCCAGGTAGATATATGCCAGGTACTTGTAAGATCTGGTAATGTTGTAGGAGGTTGTGGGTGGTAATGTTGTGGTATTTTAGCCAAGTGGGATAATTATACAGTTATAATTTGCATAAAACAGTGCAAAGGTAAGAAAGTGAGCTAGTATCTTAGGCTGTGGAGTTGTAGAGGGGATTGAGTAAGGTGGGGTGACAGGAGCAACGAGAGGGGATGGGAAAATCGGACATATTCCCGTCTCTGTCTTCTTACGGCGCGGCACTGTTCCAGTAAATATATAATAACTTTGGTACTAACCAAGATTTTTCGGAGAAACAAAGCCCTCAACATGTGCCAACTGTTAACGCACATATAATAAATTTGATAAAAAAGAAGAAGAAAAAAAAAAAAAAAATCGTAAAAACCGCTTTTTAAACAGTTTTTGTTCAATTTTACCCCCCTCAAAACTAAAAATACCACAAAATAGAACGTAACGAAAATTAATCCACTATTCAAGAGCTTTTCAACGATATACATCATATGATAAAAGATTAACTTTGACATTTGTACCTCTGTACTCTAAGGCCTAAGGTACCAAAATTATATTTAAAAAATAGAAACAATACAAAAGGGCATTAATTTAACTAATAAACAAATATAAATAAAATAACCTGATAACAAAAAATTATTCAAACCCTTTAACCTACAACAAAATTAAAAATCGGTACAAAAGTACGTGTACAACATTTTAAAAAAATAAATAAATATAATAGCTTTATTGTACAAATCAAGGCCTTTCAAATGATATACGACACAATATTAAAAACCAAAAAAGTGGTCACGTGACACGGCACACAAGAAAAAGTGTACTCTCTCGTTCTCAGCAAATAGGATGAACTAATAAAATATAATATACTCAATTTAAAGAGCATTAGTGTGAGATTTAAGCGCCCAAATCAGAAATAAAATCGGTCTACAATTGTAAAAAATACGGTCATTCAAAGTAAACAAATTGAAACAATGAAAACAAAAAAAAATTCAAAATTATCACTATTTAGGGTACAACCGATAAAGGTACGAAAAAAGTCATATGACCAATGTTGTAGATTTTTTAAAATCAGTTACCGCTGGTGCTGTCCGTTTTCCAATACGACTTACCGTTTAGCTGCAATTAGCCCCAAAACAGCTAAAAAATCAAGTCGGCCATTTTTATTTTTTTAGGGGGGAAGGAGTAGGAAAAGTAAATTTTTTATACTTATTTTGGTTCACAATACGGAGATTGCGCGTCGAATGGCGCAAACCTCAAGTCTCTAGCTCTTCTGGAAGTGGGTAAACATTAATGTCAGTGAGTGAGTATGGAAACATAATAATGCTGAGCAAGTTATTAAATACAATAAACAAATAATTTCATGTTACAAAGAGAAACTCTACCAGGAGGATATAAGAAGAGCATCTGATTCTAAATACAATGCTCTTTATAAATACATTAAAGTTGATGAGGGGACAGAACAATATTTAACATGGGCAGTCGATTTGACTACACAAAGAGCTGTCAGCCAGCTTTTATATCAAGGGAGATTCGTATTCTTGGGACCCAGAGGACATTTGCTCTGTTTGTGAATTGGAAACCGAGGAAAGTTTATTCCATTTCTTCACGGAGTGCCCAGTCTATCATCATCCTAGAACACAGTTTCTTGGCAAATATATAACAGACAATGCTTCCCTTGAAATGTTGCTCAGAATTGATGGGAAACCAAAATTAAAAGATTTGTTTTATTTTTTGAGCTCAGCTCTAAAATTAAGATCATTTACACGAAATGAATAATTCAATGTAACGGTTATTATTTGTAGGTTGCTTAATGAAATGATTAAATAGTATAGCTAAGAAACAAAGCGGGAACATATTTGTCAAAGAATTGCTGAATTTATTTAAATACCTTTTTTTGTTTTGTAAGAATAATTCTCTTATGATTTTTCTTCTTAATCATTTTCAGATAACATATTATTCAAAGAATTGCTGAATTTATTTAAATACCCTTTTTGTTTTGTAAGAATAATTCTCTTATGATTTTTCTTCTTAATCATTTTCAGATAACTGATTTTTTTTTTTTTATTGATTTTTTTTTATTATTATTTAATGTTTAGTATGTTATTATTTTATTCACCTACTTACTATATAATTTGAAATTTATTGGCATAATGGCCTTATTTTGTAACCTCCCTGTAATGGGATTTTTTATCCTTAATACAGTAATTATAATAATAAAAAAAAAATAAATACAAATAAATATCTATCAAACATATTAACCAGTTTACTTTATTCAACTCACCAAATCCCCGTTACATTGGTGGCAGCGGTGAGATTCACTCCACACAATTAATTTCATATCATTCATTTAATTTTTTCCCCAAATTTTCAATTTTTTTATAAAACATAAAAACAAAACACCCCTTGGCCTCCCCGTTACAATAGTGCGTAAAGTTGAAGATTCCTTCTTCTTTACCGCCCTAGGGCGGTAAAGAAGAGGAATTCTTCAGAATTATGAGACGCACATGCGCAATGACTACAAGTACGTAAAGAATCACTTTCTACGCATCTAAACAGAGATACAATGTTTATATTTCGTAACAATCGTAAATAAACATTTTTATATAAAATTGTTTTGTAAAATGAACAGCGATACCGCTATGAATTATTAAAGATCGCTAATACTATTGAAGCGGACCTAAACGTTTAGAATAGAGAAAACAAAATTTGCACCAAAATCTTACGTATTAATTTTAATAAAACTTAACCTAAATCATTTAATGTACTATTGAAATGTGGATAAAAAAAAAAAATCAACCTGACACAAGCAGAAGTTTTTGTATAGTGAAATTATACATTTTTTGAAATGGATATGGAAAAGTTCCTGCACTACACGACTCTTTACTACAATCATCCTCTTTAACGATAATAATGATAGAGCCACGCGATGCCTAGTTATAATTAATCATGAGTAAATAACAAAAAAAAATCCATAATAAGTAATTAATAAATTAAATAATAGTATGTAATATTTATTAGATAGATAGGATAAAAGATCGTATGACGAATGTATTAATTAAAGCGAACTAAGAAGCTAATGTAAGAACATTCAACAAAATATCCATCTGGTCTCCCCTTGTATTATAGCAATGCTCGCGTAAACGTGAGCTTCAAATAAAAAATTGGAATTTTAGACAAGGAAAATATCCTAATATAATCTATTCGACGACAGAAACATTTTTTACAAATAATTCTTTTTAGTTAAACCACTATTTTCTTAACATTTAATATTTATTGAATTTCGCTCGATTCAATGATAGAGCCACACAATGTCTAGTTATATTTCATGCAAGCTTATCGAAGGTAAGTGAAACATCAATTTATATAAATTTAATGTCGGAATTATCAAAGACGGATAACTAAATAGGCAGATTAGGCACCTGCTTACGTCCTTGTGATCCGCGTATTTGTATCTTAATTCCACCAAAAGATAACATGAAAAACCACTCTCGCATATTCCACAATTAATGCATTTCTTCACAATCGGCGTATTCTGCTGCATTTCTCTTTTTTTACTAAGAACCGGGGACCGATCGCCCATGGCGCTCTAAAGGAAGAGCAAAAACCTCAATAACCCCCTCGATCTAGGGATAATTTTTCTTCTCTCACCGTCCCCTTCATGGAAGCATATCGATGACACGGTTTAGATTCGGTTTTGGCGAGATCCTTCGTACAGAGATTTGTCCTTGTATGTATTAAAGATTCACGAATAATTATAAACAAGCCTTAGAAAAAGTTAGAATAAAACATGAACAATTTTGAATGTGGGCTATGTGGATGGAGTGTTTGCAATGGTGCGCAAACGTTTGGGAATGCACGTTTGGTGTGTAGTGTACGAGGCTTAATAGGATTAGGATTTGAAGATTGAGCCGCGAGATCCCATGAACTGTTACGGCCCTGAAATGAGTTGGGTACCCTTAATCTACGTGCACAGACCCCACTATGCTGATAGGCTTTGCCACTCAAGTTAGAGGGTGCTGTCGGCTTCTACAGTCGGACCGTGTGGCAAGCCGATTCCAACTCAGCCGATAGTAGTGGTCTATTTCTAATGAAGCATGAAGCTGTGGCTTTCCTGATACTGGGCACGTCATACCAGTCTATAGATCAATATATGATAGCAAACACTTACACAATATAAATGCAGTGGGGATGCTCATAAAATTCAGCAAAAGTAAAATTCAATAAGATGACGATGCTTCCTAACAATAGTATCGATAGATGTTGTCAGCTTCTTCTGTCTTACCGTGACCAAATCATTTTTAAGATAGGGAATGTAAAGAAAAAATTTAGGGACAATAGAATTTGGACCAGGGTATCTAACTCAATTTCATCAAGGGCCATATTAAACAGTTACCGTAAAATCTCGCGTATAATTCACACAATTTTTACCACTTTTTTTCTTCTAAAATAGGGGTGCGTATTATTTCTCGAGGGAAAACAATTACCTACTGATTTCTTCAACTACATTAAAGATAGATAATTGAAAAGTTGTCATAATACTATACATACTTGCTACACTACATGCATGCGTGTAAGAAAATATGAACGTAAATGTTTCTTTTAACAAAATAAATTACTCTTAACACCTCATTTCATCTTATTATTTCTATTTTATTTTACTCTTAAGTAATCAAATGAAGCCGCTTAAATAATTATTGTGTGTTTATTCTATTAATATCATTTTTTTTTTAAGACAAAGGTATGTTTAGTCCAATGTACTTTCGGACAAAGGAATATCAGACTTCTATTTTTATAAGTGGAGAAACAGTCTAAAAAAGAACATTCCGAGCACCTTCTTTAGATTGTTACTCCCCTTTATTTTATTTACAAGGGGAGTAACAATCGAAATAAGTGCCGTCCTAGGAACCGTACTTGGTTAGATATGGGAAGTTGGAGCTGGTACAGAAATACTGGAGGACATGTGGGCTCTTCGTAGAGTGAATGTCACGTGATGGTTGAAATTAAAAACAAAATATTTCTCCGTAGTAGAGCAATATTATTTACAAATTACATAAATTTATTAAAAATTAATGTTAAAATTGATAATTTGTTATAAATTAAACGGAAAATAATAATTTTGATATCATATCGTAACATTTAAAAATTAGAAATACTATTAAACCATCAATACTTAGAGGTATATTATAGAATTAGCATTAAATTCATTACTGAGAACATATGATGTAATTAAGTTGCAATTATAAAGGAATTTCCTGTTTAACAATTGTATAATAAAACTCTCGACCTACTGAAGGTAATATTACTTTCACAAAAGGTAAAGGGTTAAATTTATAAATTAATTGCAGTTGTTTAATAAAACTGATGATAATATGATGAGGTTACTAGCGCTATCTGGTTGTGAGTAATATTACTGCCCTTGTTTAGATTAATGGTCAGATTATTGTTAAGATTGTGTATTATTAATTTAGATTCTAATTTTTCTATTAAAATTAAATTTTATATATTGTCTTTAAATCTATTAAAAATTAAATTATAATATTTATTAATGTTTCCTGAATCAGCTTTATGATTTACACTATAGACTTAATTTTTTAATATGTGAAACGCCTCAAATATCCTCCTTTTCTTTGTATTATTTTCATAACCGAGAATTTCGGTGTGTCGAAATCAAATGTATGACCAGTATTAAAAGAATGAATGGCTAATGCAGTTCGTTTTTTTTTAATATCATTATATGAAAATATATTTTGTCTTTTTAATTTTTGTGATGTTTCTCTGGTGTATGATTTGCCGCAATTTTACATTCATTCTTATCGAATAAATACGATCTATTAAACCCAGTCACTATTAGTCTTATCTTCCATGTTGTAGTAAAATTTTAGCATTTAATCATTAGGCTTGTGCAATGTTTAAGTTTACAATAGTTGTCTTGTATTATTATGTATTTATAATATTTCTTAGAGTCCTCGAATATAGGTGAGGCATAATCATTGAAATCTAATATTAAATTTTTGGCATTCAAGGAAAAATATTTCCAAAAAATTTAAATGTAAAGCTAAATTAAAAAATAACATTTAAAAGAAAAATTCGATTACGCTTTTTTGAGAATAATGTTAATACAATGATAATGTTGTGTAAGAATGTTGTTATATGTTATAATTTTTATTAAACGGTAATACCTGAAGCTAATATTTTGCATATCTTAAGCCTTTTTAGCTACACAGGCACTATAAGTCTTTGCATTTTAGATGTCGCGTACTATACGCCGACTGAAATTTCAGGAAATAGTTATTTACGCACCAAGGGAGTAAAGTAAGTGATTGCACCCTGAGCCATGAAGTTGGTTCCTGAGGCGAAGCCGAGGCAACCATAACGTTCACCCCCGAGGCGGAGCCGAGGGAGTTAAATATCGCGAGGGTGCAAGTGATTTTTACTCCCGAGGTACGTACAAGATTTTACCTCCAGAAGGGAGAAAACAAATATGGAAAGATTTTAATTTTAAATTACGTTATTCAACAAAAAAAATACATAGGTTTATATTATTTTTTAAAAAAAAACATATAGTTAGATATAAATTCTATAATTAACAATTCTCTAAATAAGTTTAATCACGTTAAAATTAAATTATAGATAGTAATTATTTGACTTTCAATGCTAAAATTAAATGGGAAAATTAGCTGGAAGCTGAGTCATATATTGAATGGTGTTGACAATTGTATTTAAATAAGGATTAGTTAATCTACATTTAGAAATTATGATTTCACTTTTAACTTGTTTGTTTCTTTTACTGATGAATCACTATGGCAACCGTTGTGGAGGTTACATGACATGTGTGACGATGACATTATAGATTTATTTTACTTAAACAAAAGTTAGTAAATGAAATGTGTTAATACACCAGCCTTATTTACTTGTGCTTGATCTAGGGCAACACTGGAGGGAATCATGAGATTTCATGATTCCCTTATTTTTCATTACTCCCTGTTTAACCCGACCGGGTGCAATGAGTAACTTCTCTCCCTGCAAACTAGGGAGGAAAGTTCACTTTTTCTTCCCGCTGGAGGTAAAATATAAATTCGCTTACAATACGCACCCGAAATTTGGGGGTAACATTATGCTTGTGCGCATTGCACAAAAGATTTAAATATTTTTTGAAGGGGGGGAGGGAGAAAAAATGTATTTAGTAGGTATTTATTATAAAGCCCTCCTGGATCTATAAGATGCTTTAAAAGGAATCCAATCTCTAAAAGAAATATAGTGATGCATTTGATTACAATAATTTAGTAGGCATGCTATTGTAGGACATTCGGAGTGTAAAGGGATATAATACGAACCAATCAGTCTAATATTAACGGGTTTGCAATGTTTTTTTTACATAGTCTTGATGAAATAAAATATCATATGTAAAGCACGTTGAAAATAGCTTTTTAATTTTAATGGTTACTTGGACGGATGGAAGATAAGGTGTAAGGTGTGAAATAAATGTAGAATTAATCCATTTTTTCAGCATACGTTCCGACCCTTATTAAGGTCGTCCTCAGTCTTTATTTCTAAATTAACAAAATCATTAATCGGTTAACTTCGATATGATGTTTAATATAATTAAATTTTAAAGATTCCTCTACTACAAACTAACAATAACAAGATCTGCCCAATATTCTTCCATATGGCGTTGGTTGATTTTTTTGTTTTTAATTATTAATTTAGCCACAACTACAAATATTAATTATAACAAGTGACTTTTGTCCTAATGAAAGCAACGATTACAATACACAGTCAACTGATAAGGACAAGCCATCCACTGAAGGTACTCCTATCACTTAGATTTACAATTCTTCATTTAATTAGTGAATTATTTTACAATTTAATGATCTCTAAGTAAGTGTTGGGGCCATTTGCTCTTGAGACGTCTTGGATTGCCAGGAATATAATGAGAGGACAAGTGCTTGGACAAGAGGATGGCATGTTTAGTGAATTGCCAATGAAAGCATTTATATGGGAGGGATGCTAGCATTTGGACTAACAGCACTTTTCATCATCATTGTGCATAATACAGTGTACATAAATAATTAAAAAATCTGTGTGGTGTCGCGGCACACCCGCTAGCAACCAAGTTCCTAACATTTTTCATTAAATATAAATTATAAAATCACACTGCTAATTAAGTATACATTGCTAACTACTTATACTTAGCGCAGTTAGAAAAGAGACAAAACTAAAAGTTTGTACCTAGCGGAGTTAAGGCAAAATTAAATGAAAAGCATTATTTGTATCATTAAAGCAAGCGTCTTACAATAAATATGTATTGAATATTGAGAAAAAAGTTAATCATGATGAGTTTATAGTTAAAGAGTATGTTTGTAGTTGGTAGGAAATAGGACTGTTTTCTACCTATCCGACCTACTAATTTAAAATATTATAAAATATAATATCTCTTTCCTAATCAAAAACGTCTCCTTGTATCAGGTTGAAATTTTGCATGCCTGCTCCAATTGTTTTTTAGGCGATGTGTAAGAAGTTTTATTAAAATCGTTACGTTAGAACGTAAGATATCGGTAAAAACGTTTTCTCTATTTTATAGGTTTAAGCCCGCTTTAATAAATTTAGCGATCTTTAACACTTTATATCAGTGTCGGTGTTTATTTTACTAAACAATATTATTTAAAAAAAGTTGTTTGTCTCATTAAATAGATGAAGTTAGAACTTTTTTTTTCCGTCCTAAAATTCCAATTTTAAATTTGAAGCTTACGTTTACGCGACCGTTGCGCGTGAACGCTTGGGCGTATAACGTTGTCCAACAAACTCTACCTGGGCATTAATAAAATGAACATGTGTACCGAATTTCAACTAACTCGGTCATCCTTTACTCAAGTTATCGTCATCGGTAGATTTAGTGACGGTGATTTTGGCCGATTTTTTTGGATTCACTCCCGGGCTCATGAACGAAGTGCCATAAGGAATTTCGTTCCAAAAAAAAAAACAAAAAAAAATCAACCAACACCATATGGAAGAATATTGACTAGATTTTGTATTGTTAGTTTGTAGTAGAGGAATCTTTAAAATTTAAATATATTAAACATCATATCAAAGTTAACCGATTAATGATTTTTTTAAATTTAGAAATAAAGAACTGACGACCTTAATAAGGGTCGGAACGTATGCTGAAAAAATGGATTAATTCTACATTTATTTCACACCTTACACCTTATCTTCCATCCGTCCAAGTAACCATTAAAATTAAAAAGCTATTTTCAACGTGCTTTATATATTTTATTTTATTTCATCAAAACTATGTAATAAAATAATAATCCATTCCAAACCCGTTATTATTAATTAAAACATGAAGCGTTAGTGGAGGTCATCATTAAATGTAGAAAGAAATTGTCACTCCACGTGAAATAAGTTTATTATTTTCAGAGCAGCTTTCAGCCACTACAGGGCCATCATCAGTGCCGCAAAAGCGAAGAAAATGTTGCTTCTTTTCTTCGCTTTTGCGGCACTGATGATGGCCCTATAGTGGCTGAAAGCTGCTCTGAAAATAATAAACTTATTTCACGTGGAGTGACTATTTCTTTCTATATTTTCCGTTATTATTAGACTAGATCCGTTCGTGATATACCTACCCCTTTACACTCCCAAAGTCCTATAATAGCATGCCTACTTAAAAATTTGTTTATTTTCAATTATTATGAGTCTTCTGCTTATAACCATGCAAGCTCGAACACTTTAGGCTTAAGGATTTGCACATTCAAATTATTATAACGAATCCCTAAAAGTTGAGGAGAATTGAGGAAATGTTATAACAACTTTTACAATCTGGTATTTATTGCTTTTGAAAAATTATTGTGACTTTAATGGTTAGAATTTTACATTTCTATACCTCTAAACCTTTTTATTGCCATGGAATAAAAATCGAATTCGACAATTAGTGTACTCATTGTAGGTACTTATAGTTGCGACAAATGCGCAACCGCAACATATTGTATTATTAAAAGAGATTTTGCTAAGCTTGCATCTATTTAATATAGCCTTTTAAGCAAGGCTTTCCTCCATTGTCAAAAATACAATGGTTGGATAAGCCCGTTGCTTCAGCCGGGTCCACAATAAAAATTACACTGACCCTTCGTTTTAATAAAACTAAGTACTTACAACGTTACAATGACGTCAGTCAACATTGTTACTTTTATTAATAAACTACCTTCAAGTTTTTATTTCAACGGGTAATTCCAGGAAAAAAAAGCTATAAGTACAGTTATTTATTGTGAAAATGTTCAATATTCAATGAAAAAAAGGGACTATTAGCGTTAAAAGGACGATGGTTATTTAAAATTTTCGTGTTTACTTTTTCCTTTACCGTAGCCCCTTTGCCATGTACATGATGCTAGCGCCTGGGGTCTGACAGTGGCATCGGCTATTGTTGAAATTTCAAGTTAAATAAGGGGTGTTGGAAGGGAGATGACAAGCCAGCGTGCTCCGTCCAACGCCTCTCTCTCGCTTGTCCTTCCAACACAATACAACGTTTCCGGCATCCCTCGAGCCACCTCGCTTCTTCCATCTACCGGTCTACCTACATCACTATTCCTGCCATTACACCCTATCACTTCCAAAAATATTCTATGGGATTCGCAATATTAAAACACCTTATTATTATATTTAATCATTTTAACCTAAGCCCGGCTAAAATAACTTGAATACCAAGTCACACAATCAGGCTCCGTTGATATGTATTACATTTAATAATGCTCACAAGTTTATCTGACGACGTTTTGACATGTACTATTTAGAGCAGCAACAAAGCTTCATTTGGAGAACAAAGGCTGATTGGGGCTTTCTCCTGTTGGTCAATGGTGTGCCGTGAAGTTTTGACGTAATCTAACCAACCTATCTTCTCGTATGTATGCCATTATCAACACTCGACTTGGCTTGACAGTGAAACATCGCAATGAAGATTTCTAAATTACAAGTCCTAGATCTACTAAGAAAATTAAGTTAGCCTGAAATCGTCTTAGAAACAAGTCGGAGCAACTATAAAACCTTTGTTTTCGTTTAGTGTAAGTATAGTTGTCATCTTCAGCCGACGCGACAGTTGGAAGGAAAGTGACCTGCTAAAATTTTAGGTTGTCAGTAAGTTGGTTTGTAGTCTAACGTTTGTTAATTTAACGTAAAGGCAAGGAAATTGTCAGGATTAGGATGTTAAAAGTTCAAAGAGACAGATTCAGTAACAGTTAGAAGCCTTGTCCTTTTAAATTATATCAAAGCCTAATCTTCCTTCAATCCTTTACATCAAGCCTAAATAAAAATAGCAATGTAGTTTAAGTTCTCAGTTTAAATATGGTTAACAAGGGGAAAAGTAAACTATATTCTATGTGTATGCCAGTAGGCAAGAATAAATTATGTTTACTTTTTCCAAAGCACAGTCATTAAGCATTTGTCGCAATAAAAAGTAACAGTTACAAAGATTAATTCGATTATATTTTCCATGAGCAAATTGTATGTAGTCATGGTAAATATGTAATATACCGTATAGTATAAATATATAATGTGATAATAGAAATGATACATTATTAAAAAAAAGTGAAAATTTAACAATTTATTACTATAACATGTTGATTATAATAAATACCTTAAGCAAAAAGCAAGACAAAATTTATGATTTTAACTTGAGCAAAACTGACTTGTGTAAACGATAAAAGGGTAAAATAACGGTTCACGATATTCGCGTATTGATATTGCCCGAAAACGTATTTGCATTATTTAACGTATTTGCAACACTCGCCTGAAACTAAAAACATTTACAACATATGTGATGAGTTGGAATCCCAGAGAAGCGAGACACATTTCACACCTATGATGACATCAAGGTGATGTGAACAGTAGTCGGCCCTCCCGTCATGTAAAAATAATCTAATATTACTCTAGGCTAACCCCTAAATGTGCAACAAGGAAAATTATTTGTAAATGGCTTATCCAAAAATAAAAAGATGAATTATAATTTAAGCTTACTGTTCAAGAATCTACTTGTATAGCGAACTTATTCAGCGAAAAGAAATTAGCTGGATCTGCAAGAAACCTTAAAAGAGAACCTTGCACTAAAAGTTGCTAAGTTCCCTCGAAACATTATACAAAGCAAACTACACAAAGGGCTTTACATTATAATATAATAAAGAAATTGGATGAAACTGTAAAAAGCCTAAAAGCACAGCACTGGAAATTCACTAAGAGTGCTCAGCGAAGTGTACGGTACATAATTATCTGCAGTACTTAAAGCGGAATGAAGACATCAGCCCCCTTCCTTCGCTTCTTCCATCCTAACTATTCTATAAAGAAAGCAGATAAAACACCTCGTAGAAATGCTGCATCAAAGCAGTTACAATAATAATTCTTACGAAAAAAAAGTCCTAAAAGGGACTCAAGATAAACGCATCAATTGCGGTACTGGAAATTCGCTGATGAGTTTACTCAAGTGATGGATACTGGACTGCAGTAACAACTCTTCATTAGAACGCTATCAAGACATTAGTCCCCCCACCCCCTTCTTAACTACCCTCGTTCTTTAAGTGAGCTCTATTCTCATACATTTATATAAAACGCTGATTCACTATCAATTTAATTTCTAGTAAATGAATAAAGCACGTTATTTTGTACAAAAATATATATATATCGAAAGCTAAAAAGTTGTTTCTACTACATGATAATATTAAGCAATAAAATATTCTTACAAAAAAAAAATGAAACAATAATATAAAATACAATTAAACCCTTTTCAAGTGTACTTTTTATATCTCTAGATTTTTGGGTTTAATTTTAATTAGTCTAATTTATAGAGGAGGGGAGAAAATCGAGGGAATAGTAATTCTATTTTCTTTTTATATGTATGTTGATTAAAGTAAAATAGAGTGGGAGAGAGAGGGGGCTGTAATGGAAAATGGAATAGATTAGTTGGAATGAGGGGGTGAGTGCAAGTTGTTTTGCTAGAAAGATGTGTTAGGATATGGGGAGGGGGTAGTGGCACTCGTCCTCCCGACTGCCTGCCAGTCCCACAAAAATCTAACACAACCAACCCTGCATTTGTTTAATAATTTGTTTACTTACATTCATAATGCAGACTAATTACATTGTATTGATTATATGTTACAAGAAATAATATTATTTACGGTCATTACCCCTCTTCATGTTTAATGTAAAAAGAAAATCATAAATTAAGCAAAGAAAACTTTAATGCAACTAAAAAATACATATATAAGTCTATTTGAATCTATTACAGATATAAAACTATGTGAACCGTTGGGCAAAGAAATCATTAGTAATTAACAACAGTCAACAGTCTCGCACTGATCCAAAAAGAAATAACAACTACAACAAAAACAACGTGATTTTATCAAGCAAACTTACCGTATTGGCAGATTTTCATAATTGGCTTCTACAGCATTTCATAATGATTCGTTCGTTTGTTTGGCTTTACGAGTAAACGTGTCACGATGTAAAAAAAAAATACTGGCCTTACATGATACATCGCGTCAAACATCATATTTTGTTTTGATTTTCATCGTTATCTTTTTAATTTTTTTCATTGTTCTATTTCGCCAAATAAGTATATTTTTTGTTTTCTAATTTCTGTTTTGATAAAGTAAACTTTCAATAAATGTTAACAAGTTTTTAGAGAGATAGTGATAATTTGGTGTACGTACCGGTTCGTGTGAGCATAGTATATAGGGGCCGATGAGTTTGGGACCGCGGTCTGTGCCGACTGAGGGCCGGCCGAGCTCCAGGCGTGGCTGTCTTCTCGACCTGCGCGCTAACTCACCTTCGATCTAAATTACTCTACCACCCTCTACCGTATTC
This sequence comes from Gerris lacustris, assembly GCA_951217055.1. NCBI lineage: Eukaryota > Metazoa > Arthropoda > Insecta > Hemiptera > Gerridae > Gerris > Gerris lacustris. The sequence goes on from OX578285.1 coordinate 63,942,759, forward strand.
CATCGCCTACACACATGTACTAGCACAGAACCTCCTATCCTTTTTTTCGCTTCCTTCTTAAAAAGAAAAACAAAAACTATGTAAAAGAAAAAATAAAAAAAAATAAAAACCCTTGTATAAAAAAAATCCAGAGAGAAGAGAAGAAAAATTTAATTTTTTTTTTCCTTACGATAAAAGACGGTGTGAACTCGGCCTTAGTCGAAGGGAGAAGTCGGCGGAGGGAAGGACTTGTTACGGCGTGACCTCCGGAGGTGGGCGCTGGTATCTCGGTTAACAAGTGGCTGTAACCTACATTTAAGAGGCCTTTCCCTCCTACCTTAGATCCTCTGAAGAAGGGAATCGAATTTTTCGTCGACTCGTTATGGGCAAACGACGAAGGCTTAAAATAACTGGTTTTTACTGTTCGCAAATACCAAAAAATCAGCTAAAGCGAGGATCGGTCAAAAGTAAGAAATTAAAGCTTAAGATTTACCAAATGTATTCATAAGGTATAATACAAGAATGGTGGAATTCCATCAAAATTAGTTTCTCGTTGACATCTTTAGTCTACTAAAATTTAGAAGTAATCGACGCAACAGGCACGAATGGTCACCTTACAAAATCAAGTATCAAGAATCATACCCCTTTATATGATTGACGGGATCCCAATTCGCAATACCAACTAAAACAGTCCACTAAGCCGTGATGCTTACAATCATAAGAAGTGCAAAAGTAGGAGGTGTGTAAGGTTCCAGATCTTGATCTTTTATACTACTTTTCTCTAGGGGTAAAAATAATAATAAAAACGTCAGAATGGGTTTAATTTAAATTGCATCGTAAAAAAAAGAATAATGATAATAACTCGATTTTAGAAGTGAACCTATTAATTCTAACTAGGAACTACTTTACTTTATAAAATGAGACTATTGAATTTTAGAACTATAAGGTAAAACCCGATTCAGGAGTTATTACGTCGATTTTAGAACAGATCCAAATGACCAGACATTGATGGACAAAGAAATTAATTCATTCAATAATACTCGTATATACTTAGTCCTTACTTTTTCCAATCTATGATAATCCTTCTAGTGCCGAAGTATATCTTCAAAGCGAGATGTTTTAGAGAAGTTTGTCTTTTTTAGATAAACGTAATCTATATTTATTTCAAAATTTGCATTTATCTTTCGATCGTGGAATATTAGATTTAAGAATAACCAAAGAAAATATGGCGTCATATCACAACAAAATATAAAATGTTACAATGCTGGATGTAACAAAGATGGTTTGAAAGCGATTGCTCTAAAACATATAAACTTTATCCTTGGGTAGAGTTGAAGTCTAAGGGAATGCTTCTATAGAATGAAAACTAACGTTACAGAACGAGCAACTTATTTGACCTTTTAGGCCAACTAGTTCTCACATTCACTCCGCTAGAAGTCAACAAAAGATTCAAAAGGCTGTGTTAACCCCAAGGACAAATTCCCTCCCCCTCCTTCCACTTTGTTTACTTTTTCTTTTTACTTTCTCATATAAAGAGAAAGTATTGTGATGGCGCGAAAATTCGATTTTGAGATTTTGATGGATTTACACGTTTTGAGGTCCCCTGAGTCCAAAAAAGTGGTTTTTAAAAAATGTCTGTCTGTCGTCTGTCGTCTGTCGTCTGTCTGTCGTCTGTGCAGACGCCTGGAGCCCAAACTACTGGGCCGATTTTGACGAAATTTGGCATGCATGTTCAGAAAAATCATACCCCGAGGCGAAATCGAGAAATTAATTTTAGCTCTAAATTTGGGGGCGCTACCCCCCAAAAACTCTGAAAAAACATGAAAAAAATTATTTCTCGAAAACGGTTCCGACGATTTTGATTAAAAAATTCTAAAATGTAGTCCATTTGAATACGAATCCAACGATATAAGCCGTTTTCCCGGGAAAAATCTAGTTCCTGAGATATTAGCTTAAAACGCGGACGGAGAGAGCCCGGGTTCGATTCCCCGACCAGGAGAAGTTATTTTTATGATAAATTTTGATGAAATGTTCAATAATATTTAAATGTACATTTGAAAACTAATAAATGGAAACACTGGGCTAAGTAATTATAAACTCATATATGAGAAAGTTTGTCTGAGTTGTCTCGGACCGATTTTTTTGTTTAATCGTCGATTAAAGTTTTTGGAACGAAGTTCCTTATAGCATGTTCTGGAGCCCGGGAGTGAATCCGAAAAAACGACCAAAATCACCGCCACAAAACCAAGCGTCACGAAATCTACCGATGACGATAATTTGAGTAAACGATCGAGTTAGTTGAAATTTGGTTACACATGTTCATTTTACCAATGCCCAGGCTGAGTTCGTTGGATAACGCTATCCGACCAAGCATTCACGCGCAACGCTCGGGTAAACGTAAGCTTCAAATTTAAAATTGGAATTTTTGGACGGGAAAAAAATTATAATTTCATCTATTTAATGAGACAAACAACTTTTATAATTTTTTTTTTTTTTTTTTTAGTAAAACGAATACCGACACTGCTATGAAGTGATAAAGATCGCAAAATTTATTAAAGCGGACCTAAACGCTTAAAATAAAGAAAACAACGTTTTTACCGATATCTTACATTCTAACATAACGATTTCAATAAAACTTCTAAAACATCGTCTAAAGTACAATTGCAACAGGCATGTAAAATTTCAACCTGATACAAGCAGATGTTTTTGAGTAGGAAAGAGATATATTTAATAATATTTTAAATTAGTAGGCCGGGTAGGTAGAAAAAAGTCCTATTTCCTACCAACTACAAACATACTCATTAACTATAAACTAATAATGCTTTTTTTTTTTCTCAATATTCAATACATATTTATTGTAAGACGGTTGCTTTAATGATACAAATAATGTTTTTCTTTCAATTTTGCCTTAACTCCGCTAGATACAAACAGTTAGTTATTTTTAATATTTTATCTTTTCAAACTCCGCTATGTATAAGTAGTTAGCAACGTATACTTAATTAACAGTGTGATTTTATAATTTATATTTAATGAAAAATGTAAGGAACTTTGTTCCTACCGGGTGTCCGGCGACACCACGCGTATTATTTTTATATATACTTAGTTGGTTACAAACTCGTCAAAATTTTAACTGCTAATCTAACTTTATAAGCTAAGCATCAAAAGGTGTTATACTACAATATTTTGTTGTACAACATTGACATATTGATGTATAGCAAGTTATTGGTTGTTTTGACTGAGATTTTGTGGTAGCACTTCATAATTATGCCTACAGAGGTTAATAGAAAGTAACACATCAATGTTGTAACTGTAAGGGTTTCTAATTTTTTGGTTTTACCAACGAAACTCTAAAAAGGGCTAATTTTTTGACTCCCTAAAACAACATTAAAGTTATGAAAGTCAATTACCTTCAAAAGAGTTTTGAAGTAATTTCTTTAATTATTATTCTGTTCTTTTTCTGTCATTTTAATATACGTCAACATTTTTCATTGTATTTAAGTGGAAGAAAACCTAAATAGATTTGAACTGTTACTGCAAGAACAATGCGAACTTTCAGAAGAAATGTCAAAAAAGAAGTATGCCTGATGAATTATTAATATACACATTTCATTTCGGGTAGTTGTTTGTATTCTAAGATAACAATGTTTACAGAGGAAAGACGTCATAAACTTTCTCGTAAAAATGTTAAACCTAGTTCATGTGTCAAGTTCATAACTTTATCGCTCTACAAAATTAGCTTTCCTAATACGTAAAAGTATTTATTTATATTTTGAAATATCAGTCTTGTTTTTAGCTTCTTTAAATATAGTTAAATATTGGTCAAACAAAGCTAAATAACTCACACGTGTTTTTGTCATATTTTAGTTTTCAATCAATCAATCAACCTTTTATTGCTTGTAGGTAGTATTTACAATAATAAATAAAATAATTCTTACAATGGTATCACATGCAAATCAGCATTATGCTGAGGTACCTTAACAAGGTATTTGGTATTTTACAAAGGGGGGTTGCGTTAACATTAAACATATCAGTTCAATAACAATATTTAGAATAACAATTATATTTATTTTATTTTTTTTACTTATTATTTTTTTCTAATTAATTTATTTTCATTATTTAATATAAAGTGTTTTCTTCTCTTTGTTTTAATTTGCTTTCTATGGGGGATGTAGCCAGACGTCACCGAATACTTGAGACATTCTTTTCTATGGGGGATGTAGCCAGACGTCACGGAATACTTGAGACATTCTTTTCTATGGGGGATGTAGCCAGACGTCACGGAATACTTGAGACATTCTTTTCTATGGGGGATGTAGCCAGACGTCACGGAATACTTGAGACATTCTTTTCCACATGATTCTATCTTTTGCTACTCTCATCCAAATAGCTCCTGCACATATTTTTTTAAAATCGTCTTCCCAGCGTCTTTTCGGTTTTCCTCGTTTCCTTTTATATTGTCTTGGATACCATTCGATTAGCTTCTTGGTCCATCGACCGTCTTCTGTTCGCGCTATGTGTCCTGCCCACCTCCATTTCCTTTCGGTTATCACTTTGGCTATATCTTTCATTCTTACTTTATTTTCTATCCATCCTTTTGTTTTTCTGTCTTTTCTAGTGACTCCCAACATACTACGTTGCATTCTTCTGACTGCTACTCTAAGCTTTTCTAAGTTTTCATTTGTGAGAGCCCGAGTTTCCGATGCATACGTCAGTACCGGTATCACAACGCTCTGCCATAATTTTATTTTTACTTCTATCTTTACCTGAGACCTAAATAGTTTTCTATATCTGTTGTAAACTTGCCAAGCCATGCTTATTCTTCTTGTCAACTCTCTTCCATCGTCATTTTCAGTTGATATTATACTTCCGAGGTATATAAATTCTTTGGTTTGCTTTACTTCATCGTTGTTAATTGAAAGAGTTCCTTCTAGATTCACTAACATTACTTTTGTTTTCTCGACATTTATTTTAAGTCCGATTTTACTAACTTGTTCAATCAGCTCAACGATCATTTCTTCTACTTGTTCGATTGACTTTCCTACTATGACGACATCGTCTGCAAATTTTAGCTTGTTACAATACTCGCCATTTATTTTAATCCCTCTATTATTCCACTTAAGATTGCTCATGGCTCGGTCTAAAACGGCAGTAAATATCTTGGCTGATGGAACATCTCCTTGTCGGAGCCCACTTCCAATTTCAATTTGTCTTCTTTTTCCTTGATAGCTTATTTCCATTTTGGCATTATTATAAATATATTTAAACACTTCAACTATTTCTTTGTCCTCGATGATTTCTTCCACTGTTTGAATGAAGCCGTACTTCAGTTACTATGCTATCAAAGGCTTTTTCAAAATCTATAAACATCAAGCAGAGGGGAAATTGATATTTATGCGCTTTAGATACAAGTTTTTTTATTGTTAATATTCCATCTGCTGTGGAATAATTTTTTCTAAATCCGATCTGGTCCGTTTCTATAGGTTCGTCTAATCGTTTACTGATGCGTTCGTTACTGATGCGTTCGGTGTAATGGCCATGAATACTTTATATATCACAGACAACAGGTTTATAGGTCTGTAGTTCTTAATTTCCATTCTTTCTCCTTTCTTAAAAAGTAGCATTAAATTTGATTTGAGCCTTGACTCTGGCATGCCGTTCTTTAAGCACTTGTTGAAAAACATACCAAGCTCTTCAGCAAGTGCTCTTCCTCCTGCTTTAAGATATTCATTGATTACACCGTCGTCTCCTCCTGCTTTACCTTCCTTTAATTTTCTAATTGTATACTCTATTTCCTCTATTAATATCAAATTATTCTCTCCTATTTCAGAGGGTTCATAATTTTTTGCATTTGTCTCTGCATTTTTTTTGCAATCGCTTTTATACAACTTTCGGTAGAAATTGCATATAACATTTAAAATTTCTTCGGCCTCTCTCTTCACTATTCCATCTTCGTCTTTCATCGCTATGATTCTTTTACTCCCCATATTCCGACTCCTATTGACTTTTTTCAGGCTTGTCCCATTCTGTATAGCTATTTCTATTTCATTTATTTCTTTGCTTAAAATCCATTCTTCAATCTTTCTTCTTATTACCTTAGAAAGCTCAGAGTATTCAATTTTTCCTATTCCTGATCTTTTCAATCTTGTTCTTCTTTCGAGCAGTTTCTTTATGTCCCGCGGTATTTTTCTCTTTACTTCTCCCTCCTGGCTGGTAGAGATGTTTCTCGCTGAGTCAATGAGAGCTTGTTCTATCGCAGCGCTGTAAGTATTTATTTCTTGTTTTTCTTCTTCTCCAATACTTTTTAAGGCTATTTTTAATTTATCCGCGAATCCATTATTTGTATAATGACCAGTGGAATATCTGGTTCTTTTCTCCCTGAGATTTCTTACCTTTTTCTTTACATCTAAGACTGCACGCAGAGGTCGATGGTCGCTCCCTATGGATATTTCGTCGGTCGCAGTGACATCTACTACTAGATATTTTTTATTAGTTATTACATAATCGATTTGATTTTTTATTTTCCCGTCTGGGCTTATCCAAGACCATTTTTCTTCTTTATTTTTCTTAAAAAATGTGTTCATTATGTACATGTTATGTCCTTGGATGAATTCTACTAGTCGTGCTCCTCTATCATTTCTTATTCCTAAACCGTACTTTCCTACACAAGATTCTTTTCCTTTTTCACCGACTTTTGCATTGAAATCGCCCATTATTACAGTATACTGACAGCGGTCCTCATCAATCGCTATCTGTAGATTATTATAAAATTCCTCAAGTTCCTCTTCTGAAGCCGTCGAAGTTGGTGCGTAGATTTGTAATAATTTAATTCTGCCACTTCTCTTTTTCTCATATTTTTTTATTATTATTTTTGATATTCTTGTTGAATAAGATTTGAACATTTGAACCTCCTGACTCATATTGCTGTTGATAAGAAATCCAGTTCCTCCCTCTCCTACGGCTCCGTTCCAGTACAGTTTAATTCCGGATTCCATTTCCACACATTCTTCTCCTCTTCTTTTAAGTTCCGCCAAGCCGATTATGTCCCATTCAACGTTTTCCAGTTCTTCTAATAATTCTTTCAGTTTTTCTTCTTTTCTTAATGTCCTGCAATTAAAGGTGTATATATTTAATTTATTCGTTATCTTCTTTTCGATTTCTCTCCGTTTATTTCCATATGATGTATTAATATTATTGTTAATAAATTGCATTTCTATTTCTGTATTTTTTTATTGCTATTCTGATGTTTCTTCCTGAGATCCCTGACTTTCTGGTTCATTAATCTTATTTTCTTCTTGTTTTTTCTCTCTGTTTGAGTTTCCCATGCTTCGTACATTCTGTTTACTTCCTCCTAAGCCTGATGGTTTCAGAAACTGTAATATATGAGTTTGGGTAGGTATTGCATTATGAGTGTTTAGAGATTTCTTTTTAGTACTGCCTATTGGTTTGGGGCTAGTCAGAGGTCTCTTCTTAGATAGTATATTTGACTCTTCCTCTTGATCCCATACTTTCCCATTTATGATCAGCTTATTATTTCTCAGTATTGCATGGCTACCGGCCTGTCTAGCTTCCTTCATCAGTGCTACTAGGCACTTCCTTATCTCCCTCTCTTCTTTTGTGAGATCCTCAAACAAAATTAAACTTGTGCCTTTCAGGTTACTCCTTGCACTCATTACTTCCATTTTTTTTCTATAAGATGTAAACCCGAATAATAATCTGCACTCTTCTTTTCTTCCGATAGTCCTAATAAAATCTATCTCTTGCAAGCTAGTGTTGGTCTTCATTATAGAATTCAAAACTGTCATCACTTCATTTTCTCTTTGTTTTCCATTTCCAATTGTCTCCATTCCTTCAATGATGATGTTTTTCATCTTATCTTTCTTTTCATAATATTACAGTTTTATTTTCATTGATTCCACATCTGTATGCAAAGCTTTATTTATTTCGGACAGTGATTCCAAAGTTTTGTACAAGTTGTTGAATTTTTCATTCATATTTTCGGTTATTATTTTATTCTCTTCTTTTATTATATTTCTCAGCTGCTTTAATATCTCAGTATCCATCTTTGCTATTTAGTTTTTAATTTCCAATTTAGATGTTGATATTATAAAATTATTAGTTTATAGATCTCTCAACAATAGTGTATTTTCCAAGTAAGTTCTGTATTATTTCTGTATTATTTCCTTTGTAACTATTCGTTTTGCTATACAATTATTAAATTAGTTTGTATTTATAAATAACAATAAATACAAATAGTTTCAATAGAATTGTGAGTAACTAGTCTATAAAAATGTTAATTATCTCTTCGAGTACTCGAACCGCGGTAATCGAGATCTTTACGCCGACGCATTGACCACTGGGCTATCTTGTCCGACAGTTTAAAAGAGCTTTATATTAAATCTTGTTTTATACGTGAAGAACTGTTTAACCTTTTTCATCAACTGTGTTTTCACAGTAAAATAACCTGACATTAAACGATATTTAAAAGATTAAAGATATCTTGTTTAAATGATATATGTTGTACTCACTTCTTCCCGTTGGGTTCTTTAACATAGGTCTTAAACATAGTGTTACTTTTCTTTCATGTTTTTTTTCAGAGTTGTTATTTGAGACTATAACATCGCACCATGCTGTTGACACTTTTCCACAATTAATACATGTTCTATGTTATAATTCGTATTAATAACACTCTCATTTGAACATAAGATAGTAGCGAACAATTTCCAATTAAATTTATCACAATATATACGATTTAAATATATAAAAACAACGAATATTTAAGAGAATGATCTTATCACTTTCACCACTGATTGCAACCTCCCTGATTTTAGTTTTAAAAAATAAAAATAAAATGGTTCTTTAAAGGTCGACCAAGAAGTCATAAACACGGAAGAAACTGAAAGCTTAGCTTCGTTTAAAAACGGAACTTCCGAGTAGTGCCGAAGTCAGTACAGTTGAGTGCTAACACAATACCCATTTCTAGTATTTTTTTTATTAAATAAAGTTATTGCAGGCTCGCTACGCTCGCCAGCATTTACAGTTAATATAGTAATTATTTAATCAAATAAAAGAAGGCTCGCTGCGCTCGCCTGTTTTATTCAGAAATTGTAGTAAATATTTATTAAATAAAGTTATTGTAGGCTCGCTACGCTCACCTGTTAATTTAGCGTTTGTAGAAAGTATTTATTAAATAAAGTTATTGCAGGCTCGCTACGCTCGCCAGCTTTTACAGTTAATATAGTAATTATTTAATCAAATTTAAGAAGGCTAGCTACGCTCGCCTGTTTGATTCAGAATTTGTAGTAAATATTTATTAAATAAAGTTATTGTAGGCTCGCTACGCTTGCCTGTTTTTACAGTTAATACAGTAATGATTTAATCAAATTAAAGAAGGCTCGCTACGCTCGCCTGTTTGATTCAGAATTTGTTGTAAATATTTATTAAATAAAGTTATTGAAGGCTCGCTACGCTCGCCTGTTTATACAGTAAATATAGTAATAATTTAATCAAATTAAAGAAGGCTCACTACGCTCGCCTGTTTGATTCAGAATTTGTAGTAAATATTTATTAATTAAAGTTATTGTAGGCTCGCTACGCTCGCCTGTTGATTTAGCGTTTGTAGTAAGTATTTATTAAATAAAGTTATTGCAGGCTCGCTTAGCTCGCCAGTTTTTACAGTTAATATAGTAATTATTTAATCAAATTAAAGAAGGCTAGCTACGCTCGCCTGTTTGATTCAGAATTTGTAGTAAATATTTATTAAATAAAGTTATTGTAGGCTCGCTACGCTCGCCTGTTGATTTAGCGTTTGTAGTAAGTATTTATTAAATAAAGTTATTGCAGGCTCGCTTAGCTCGCCAGTTTTTACAGTTAATATAGTAATTATTTAATCAAATTAAAGAAGGCTAGCTACGCTCGCCTGTTTGATTCAGAATTTGTAGTAAATATTTATTAAATAAAGTTATTGTAGGCTCGCTACGCTCGCCTGTTGATTTAGCGTTTGTAGTAAATATGTATAAAATAAAGTTATAGCAGGCTCGCTGCGCTCGCCTGTTGATTTAGCGTTTGTAGTAAGTAATTATAAAATAAGGTTATTGCAGGCTCGCTACGCTCGCCAGTTTTTACAGTACATATAGTAATTATTTTCTAAAATACAGATGGCTCGCTGCGCTCGCCTATTTGATTCAGAATTTGTAGTAAATATTTATTAAATAAAGTTATTGTAGGCTCGCTACGCTCGCCTGTTTATACAGTTAATATAGTAATTATTTAATCAAATTAAAGAAGGCTCACTACGCTCGCCTGATTAATTCAGAATTTGTAGTAAATATTTATTAAATAAAGTTATTGTAGGCTCACTACGCTCGCCTGTTGATTTAGCGTTTGTAGAAAATATGTTTTAAATAAAGTTATAGCAGGCTCGCTGCGCTCGCCTGTTGATTTAGCGTTTGTAGTAAGTATTTATTAAATAAAGTTATAGCAGGCTCGCTGCGCTCGCCTGTTGATTTAGCGTTTGTAGTAAGTATTTATTAAATAAAGTTATAGCAGACTCGCTGCGCTCGCCTGTTTTTACAGTTAATATAGTAATTATTGAAACTGCTTGAAGACCTAAGTTATTCAAGCAGAAACCGAAGATATTTTCTAAATCAAATTAAAAAAGAATTAACAAAAAGAAACCGTAATATAAAAATGAAACTTATAAGAGATGTGTTATATATTGAGGGGAAAAAGTTTACCTGGAAAAAGGAAGAAGGAATTATCAGCAAAGGTGAGAACCCTGTCCAGTTAATACTTGATATAACTAAACAAGATCTAACGACTTATATTAATACACTAATGTCGCAAGACTTAAATAAACAAATATAGCAATCAGTGAAACAAAATAAAACGGAAAATAATAAAAAACCAACATGCAATATATTAACCTACAACTGCCGCACCCTTAGAGATAATATTAAACTAAAAGAATTGTTAGAAGAGTTGGAAGGAGTGGACTGGGCCATTATAGGGCTAGCTGAGGTAAGAAGAGATGGGGAAGGAGCTTACGAACTAAATAATGGTACCAGGCTCTATTACAACGGATCTGGCTGGGTCGGTGGAACTGGGTTTATAGTAAATAGTAACATTAAACAACAAATAACATCTTTCAAAACATATTCCCCCCGAATATCGAAACTTATATGGAAGCCTTATAAAAATAATAAAAAATGGGGAAGATTCAAAATAATACAGATCTACGCTCCTACCAGCACATCCACTGATGAAGACATCAACACATTTTACGACCAACTCCAGTTAGCAATAGAGGAAGATGATTGCTCTAATATCATAATAATGGGCGACTGGAATGCCAAAGTAGGGAATTCGGAAGGAGAGGAAGTAGTAGGGCATTACGGTCTAGGAGATAGGAACGAGAGAGGCTGGAAAATGGTAGAGTTCTGTGAATCTAATAAACTATACGTTATGAACACTCTTTTCAATAAACCTTTATCTGATAGATGGACATGGATAAGCCCTGACGGGAACACCAGGAATCAACTTGATTACTTTGTGTCGAATAAGAAAAGTTTATTCAAAGATATAAATACCTACGACCGAGTAAACACGGGAAGTGACCATAGACCTGTCAAAGCGGTGGTTAATATAAGAATCAAAAAGAAGTGGAGTAATAAGAGAGATCAGAAACTTAGTTTGGAAGAATTAAAATTAAATGGATACGAAGAGGCTCTAGCAAGAGAAGTAGAGAATTTGGATATAAAGTTAAATTATGATATAAATGAAATGGAGTCGAAAATAATAAATTCTATCACTAATGCAACTAATGAAATAATAATGAAAAAGAAAAATAAAGAGAAAAATAAATTGCTTCCGAAAGAAATAATACGACTGATGAGGAAAAGAAGGAAGTATAAAGGTAAAGAAAGAAGTAAAAGTGAGTTCACGGAAATATCAAAATTAATTAGAGAACGACTAAAACAATGGTACTTAAATAAAGAAATAGAAAATATGCAGAAAGCCGTAGAAAGGGGATCAAGTCTTAAAAAATGTACCCAGAAGCAAAAAATCGGAAAAAAGAAACTAACAGCTATTAAAGATAAAGAAGGAAATATACAAAAGAATGATAAAGATATATCAAAGGCAATCACTAGCTTTTACCAAAAATTATATAGCAAAACAGGAGATGATATAGGGGTGAATAGTGATGAGGCATATGATGAAGAACCAAGGAAAAATCAGGGGGTAGAGAAAATAATGATAGAGGAAGTAAGGTATGCAATTAAACAGCTAAAAAGTGGAAAAAAAGGAGGAATGGACAAAATTGTCTGCGAACAATTAAAAGCCGCAGGAGACAAAATAGAAAAACTGTTATGCCACTTGTATAATAAATGCCTTACTACTTGTATATTGCCAGATAATTGGCTCAAATCTCAACTTATACTCCTCTTTAAAAAAGGGGACAAATTAGATATTGCAAACTACCGCCCAATCAATCTACTGTCTGTGATATATAAAACGTTTATGAGTATTATAACCCGAAGGATCACACCAAGCTTAGAAATACAATCTCCGTTAAACCAAGTCGGATTCAAAAGGAATTTTAGCACTGTTGATGCAATTATAGTTATCCAACAACTCGTCGCAAAAGCACATCAATACCATTTTCCACTATTATTATTATTCATCGACTTCGAGAAAGCTTTAGATACCATCTACCATAAAGATATTGTATCAGCCCTTAAGAGAAGTAATATAGAAGAAACCTATATAAAAGTAATAGATACAATAAATAAAAAAGCAGAGGTACACCTACAAATTGGAAATGAAAGGACTTGTTTTAAACCGATGAAAGGTGTGAGGCAGGGGGATGTCCCTTCTGCTAAGTTATTTAGTGCTACACTCGAAGAGGCCTTCTTGACATTAGACTGGCATGATTACGGTGTTAATGTTAACGGAGAAAGAGTTAATAAACTAAAATTTGCAGACGACATTGTTCTTATTGGAAGAAGCAAACTCGAAATAAATGCCATGTTATGTGATTTGATAGAGAGTGCCGAAAAAATAGGACTAAATATCAACATCGGTAAAACCAAACTCTTATGTATGAATACTGATAAAGATATAGAGATCTCGGTGCGAGAAAATAAAATAGAAAATGTAGATGAATTTATATATCTTGGCCAAATTATATCGACGGAAAACTGGATGGATAAAGAATTAAAACGAAGGATAGGATTAAGCTGGAGGGCTTATAATAGTTATAGAAAACTATTCAGATCTGACGTTGGAATTGATATAAAAGTTACACTGTGGAATAGCGTTGTCAAACCTGTCCTACTCTATGGATCCGAAACTTGGTGTCTGACAAAAAAACTTATAGATAAGCTAAGGATTTCTGTCAGAAGGATGGAAAGAAGTATGGTAAAAATTGGAAGAAAAGATAAGAAAAGAAACTCGTGGATAAGGCGTCAAACTAATATGGAAGATATCGGTAAGGAAGCTATAGGAAGAAAATGGAGATGGGCCGGGCATATTGTGAGATCAACCGACGGAAGACTTGCTAAAAAAATAATAGAGTGGACACCGCTGGAGTTTAAAAGAGGAAAAGGAAGGCCTAAGATGAAATGGGACGAGGAGATGAGGAAGTGCTGTGGAGGATCTACATGGAGAAGAGTTGCTATGGAGAGAATTGAGTGGAAGAGAATGGAGCAGGTATATAAGCAGGTGTACCTACATGAATAAACATAAAATAATTATATTTGTTAATTTATTTATTTATTAAATTAGATTATTTATTTATTTATTTATTAAACTTGATAATTTATTTATTTATTACATTTGTTAATTAATTTATTTATATATTAAATTTGTTAATTTATTTATTTATTAAACTTGATAATTTATTTATTTATTACATTTGTTAATTAATTTATTTATTTATTAAATTTGTTAATTTATTTATTTATTTAATTTGTTATAAATATAGTGTTGTAATTTCTGTTAGATATTTGTTACGAAAAGTCTTTTTGTTTGTTTGTTATATATTTTGATATTTACTAGAATTAGAATTTACCACTGTAAATAATAATATCTATGAATTTAGTTATTTAAAGAAAATAAAATAATTTATCGATGTTTATAACCTTTTAATAGTAATACTTCTTTGTTTAAATAATTTAATATGTAATTTAATAAGTTTAAGATGTTAAAATGATTTAATATGTAATTTAATATTTTGCTGCCGAACACAAAGACCAATTGGTCACCACAGCTACGGCTGAAAAAATGCTAACGACTCATATATTAACTTTATGTATAATTTGGATGTTATATACAGCATTTAATAAATGGTTTATTATTATTATTATTATTATTATTATTATAGTAATTATTTAATCATATTAAAAAAGGCTCGCTACGCTCGCCTGTTTGATTCAGAATTTGGATTAAATATTTATTAAATAAAGTTATTGTAGGCTCGCTACGCTCGCCTGTTGATTTAGCGTTTGTAGTAAATATGTATAAAATATGTTATAGCATATTTAATTAAATATGAATTAAATAAAGTTATAGCAGGCTCGCCTGTTGATTTAGGGTTTGTAGTAATAATTTATTAAACAAAGTTATTGTAGGCTCGCTACGCTCACCTGTTAATTTAGCGTTTAAATATAAATATAAATAAATAAATCTTTATTTCCACCATTTATAACAATAAGTAAATTTACATTTCATACAAAGTGCAAAGGTGAGGACCCTCAGTAAGTGTTTTTACACCTAGAGGGAGGGCCCCGTCTCTATATTATTATATTATACGCTGTTTTGTTATATGGCTATTTCTTTATTATTTTATTTTATTTATTTATTTGTAAAATTTATAAAACTGTATATTTATTACTTGTTTATTTGTTATACTTGTTTTTGTTATTTTTTTTTTTTCTTTATAAGTTCTTTGGTTTTATTCTTATTCATAAAATTATCTTTCATTTTTACATCAATATTTGTTATTCTATATTTTATAATTGAAATGAGTTAAATATCTTCTATTCTCTAGTTAGGAGATGTTGCTTTATTTTTTTCTTAAACATATTTATGTTATTAATATTTTTTAATGAAGCTGGCAGTCTGTTGTAATAATGTGGTCCTAAGTAAGTGGCGTGTCTTTGTTTGGTGGTTGTACGGCAAAGTGGAGTTTTATAAGTTTTCTGTCTTTGTGATCTAGTAGAGTAAGTATGAGGAACTGTTGGTAAATTATTATGAAAATAATGTATTAATACGGATTTTTCGTAAAGTGATTTTATTGTCAGTACATTAGATTTAGAATACGTTAACGCGGATGAATATCTTTTTGGCTTTTTTAATGAGATTTTTAATATAGTTTTTTGAATTATGTTGGCAGGTTCTATGCTTGTTGGGGAAGCCATTCCCCAAGCTAGTATACAATAATTTAGTATGGATTCTACCAGAGCGTGGTAAAGTAATTTTAATATGGACTTATTAGCAAAATCCCTAATTCTAATAAAACTATACATAGTTTTTCTTACTCTTGTTACCATCCAGCTAATATGCTCTTTCCATTTTAAGTTACTATCTATAATAACTCCTAAATATTTTATTGAATTAATCCTAGATATTGTTTCGTCACAGTTGCAGTTAGTATTGTATTGTGAACCGCATTTATTGTTGTGTATTTTTAATTGTAAGTCGTTTATAGGTTGTCCCCGCGAGTCGAGTGAGAAGCACATGTATTTAGTTTTTGTCAGGTTTAAAGTAAGTAAACTATTATCGAACCATTGTTTTATTTTGTTTATTCCTAATGAAGCATTTTTGAACACTTGTTCCCACGTGGCTCCTCTGAAATATAGCAAGGTATCATCGACATAGGAGATGATTTCAGAGTATGTGTTTTCCATGTTAAGCATTTGATTGACATATATCAGAAAAAGCCACGGGGCCATCACTGTCCCTTGAGGCGTTCCAAAGGTTATCTTCAACGGTTCACTTATATGACCGTTTACATTGACTTGTTGTGTCCTGTTTTCTAAATAACTTTCAAATAGTTTGTAACAAGTACCTCGGATCCCTATTGAATATAACCTTTGCAACAAGATCTCATGTGACACGGTGTCAAATGCTTTCTTTAAGTCGATAAATATTGCCAGTGATTTCTTGTTGTCGTCTAAGTCGTTAATAATGTGTTCAGTCAGTTTGTAAACAGCGTCCGTTGTACTTTTATTTTTGATGTAACCAAACTGATTTTCTGAAATAATGTTATTTTTTTCAAGGTATGTTATCAGTCTAGTTTTTATACATTTTTCTATTATTTTACTTATATTGGATAATATCGATATCGGTCTGTAATTCGAAGGGTCAGTTTTATCTCCCTGCTTATGTATAGGTATTATTAACGCTTTCTTTAAAATATCAGGGAACACACCTTGTGTTAGACATAGGTTGCTTAGATACGTTAACGGTTTTATTATGTTATCTTCTGATATTTTAAGAAATTGCGCTTTAATGCCATCTACACCTGGAGATGTATCTGTTGTTAGACTACGTATGTATTTGTCAATCTCTTGTTCGGTTACTACATCAAATGTATTTAGTGTTTCATGTATGTTTATCTGTCTGTTGCCTATGTCAATTCTTTCTTTGTCCATATCGTTGTGTATATCCCCAGCCAGTTTTTCCCAATGTTACAAAAATATCTGTTTAGATTGTGCGCTATGTCTCTATTTGTTGTAAACTCTACTTGGTCAACTTTGATTTTATTGATGGTTTCCTTTGAGCATTTCTTTTTATTTAAACACTCATTTATTGTTTTCCAAATCTGAGACGAATCTTTCATGTCATCCGGCAATTTATCTTTAAAATGTTTTGCTTTAGTTTTTCTAATTAATTTCGTCAGCATATTTTTGTATTTGATATATTTATCTTTTAATTTAGTATTAAATGGCTGCTTTTCTAAAGTTTTACGCATTTTATCCCTCATCCTTTTTGATTTTAGCAAGCCACATGTAATCCATGGTTTTAATCTTTTATTTTTGCATGTTATGTGAATATATTTAGTTTCAGTACATATGTTAATATGTCGCTCTATTGTATGTATGAATGTATTTGTAGCTTCCTGTGCGTTAGTGATTGTGTATAATGTATTCGACCAGTCTGTTTGTTTGAGTAGAGTTCCTAGTTTATCTGTATTTATTTTTGTAATTTTTGTCTGTGTTTGTATTTGTTTGTCTCTGTTATCTTTTGTTATGTTTTTATTGTATATTGAAAGTCCAGTAGGAAAGTGATCTGTTATTTTATCTTGTACTATAAACGATTGTAACCTCACGTCTGGATTACTGCATTTCACCATGATATGGTCAAGGCATGAGATCGAATCCCCTTCTTTCCTAGTTATTTTATAACCATAGCTTTTAAACCCGTATCTACTCATTATATTTAGATAAATATTTTTTATATAGGAATCTTCCAATAAATCTAAGTTCATATCTCCCACAATTATATGATTCCCTACATTGTTATTATCTTTATATATCTTTATATACATTGTTATTATCTTTACATTGTTATTATCTTATGTTTGTAGAAAGTATTTATTAAATAAAGTTATTGCAGGCTCGCTACGCTCGCCAGCTTTTACAGTTAATATAGTAATTATTTAATCAAATTTAAGAAGGCTCGCAACGCTCGCCTGTTATTACAGTTAATACAGTAATGATTTAATCAAATTAAAGAAGGCTCGCTACGCTCGCCTGTTGATTTAGCGTTTGTAGTAAGTAATAATAATAATAATAACAATTGTTTATTTCCACCTCATGATTATCAAGTAGATATTTACAATATAAATACAAGGTGAGGGCCCTCAATAAGTGTTAATCACCTAGAGCGAGGGCCCCGTCTCTTAAAACAAATGTATATTTTAATAATAATAATAAAAATAAAAAAATAAAATTAATTTAAAGTAAAAATAAAAATTAATTAATTAATAAATAAATAAGGTTAGTATTTATTAAATAAGGTTATTGCAGGCTCGCTACGCTCGCCAGTTTTTACAGTTACTATAGTAATTATTTAATCAAATTAAAAAAGGCTCGCTACGCTCGCCTGTTTGATTTAGAATTTGTAGTAAATATTTATTAAATAAACTTATTGTAGGCTCGCTACGCTCGCCTCTTGATTTAGCGTTTGTAGTAAATATGAATTAAATAAAGTTATAGCAGGCTCGCCTGTTGATTTAGGGTTTGTAGTAAATATTTATTGAATAAAGTTATTGTAGGCTCGCTACGCTCGCCAATTTATACAGTTAATATAGTAATGATTTAATCAAATTAAAAAAGGCTCGCTACGCTCGCCTGTTTGATTCAGAATTTGTTGTAAATATTTATTAAATAAAGTTATTGAAGGCTCGCTACGCTCGCTTTTTATACAGTAAATATACAAATTTATATACAAATATACAGCCATATTGGCCGCCATCTTGGAAATATGAAGTGTGAAATTTGATTAGTTACATATTCTTTTCCTTCTCTTAAAGACCTTCAAAACCATGTATAACACATTATGCTGGCTTAAAACTTTTTTTTTAATCGTCCACCATATTGGCCGCCATCTTGGAAATATAAAGTGTGAAATTTGATTAGTTACATATTCTTTTCCTTCTCTTAAAGACCTTCAAAACGATATATAACACATTATGCTGGCTTAAAACTTTTTTTTTAATCGTCCACCATATTGGCCGCCATCTTGGAAATATAAAGTGTGAAATTTGATTAGTTACATATTCTTTTCCTTCTCTTAAAGACCTTCAAAACGATGTATAACACATTATGCTGGCTTAAAACTTTTTTTTTAGTCGTCCGCCATCTTGGAAATATTTAGTGAGGAATTTTCAAAAACTATACAGTTCTCAAAAATGCTGAGATGTAACAAATTTCGCTGAAATTGATCAATTTTTACTGCAGTTATCGTTAGACAAACAAACTTTTCAAATCCCAAGTCTCTGAAATGAAGAACTCACTACGCTCGTTCAATTATCTGATATGTATTTGTTGTTAATAAACAGGTCAAGTGTGTGCTAGTCAGCACACAGCGAGGGTCCATAGGCAACCCTGAGTATGGTTTAAGTAGTACCCTATTGATGGTGTTTTTTAAAATGCTAAAAAGCTTACTTTGAACTATCCTAAGGGTCTGATATTCTCAAAACACATAAACAAACTTCTGATAATGTATTTTTTGCCACTGAACCGGACTACAACCACATAAATACATCGAAAAGACCATAGTTATAAAAAAAAAAACGTATTTTGTCAATAAAAAATTTTTTTTTTTTTTTTTATAAATTACCAAAAAGTTGTATCTTTACTTTTGGTCGAAGAATGTCCAGGGATTTTTTCAGATTTTTTGCACTTCACATAAGCGAGATAGAAGGGGGGGGGGACACGTTTCACACCCACTTCAAACTTGCCTACGCTCGCCCTATCAAAGTTATAGCCAAAGAATTATATATTTTTGTAATCAGCTCGACGTACCCTTTCATATAATACCCTCACGGTGTCGAAAAAAAAAAAAAAAATGTTAACCCTTAAATTTTTTTACCCTAATTTTTTTGAAATTTTTTTTTTAAGTCGCTATATTTTTAAAATATGTGGGTAGGTACAAGACACATACATGCCAAATTTCAAAGTAATCGGACGAAAGGTGTAGCCGCGAGAGCAGGCGACCGGACAGACGGACAGACACACGCAGGAAAATATAAGGGTCCTTGGTTTTGCCTACGGACCCTGAAAATGATTGCTCTCCATGACAATTAATCAAAATAATATTAGCGAATTTCTAGTTTGTTTTTCCCCATCATATTATTTATAAATAAAATAACCAGTGAAACTTATCTTAGAATCTCATTATTTTTAAAATTTCTTTCTAATTTTGAATTCGTGTTATTATCCATGTTTTTATTAATACCAGGAAATTTAATTTACCAAAGAGAAAAAATTGCCAAAAAGAATCCGAGAGAGGTAATATTACAAAAATAATTCACAAAAAAAGTAACAACTAAAATCCAAAAATAAAAATGTAACAAATCAAACTCAGAAATAAAGAGGAAGAAAAAAAATAGATTAAGAAAGAAGAAAATCGATTTAGATTTAAAGAATAATATTATGAATAATCAATAAATAATAATATATATATATAAAGATACTATCGTATATTATTAGTGATTTCTTATCAAGTACAGTGTTGCCTGTTGCAAAAAATATATAGAAGGTATCAAAAATAAAATTATTAATAACAGAAGAACAACACTTTGTTTTTTGACAGTGGTCTATTTTATTAAAAACCGACTATACATGGAGCCAAAACAACGACACTAGCACACTCCTCAGATTTCCATGACTTCTTGGTCGACCTTTAGGAATATTTATCATCGATTGATGAATCAGATTGTAGAAATGTAGGTGTAAATCTTAAATCACAAGAAAAATTCCCTTTATATTTCACTTATTAATCCGAACCTATTTTTATTGTATTACATTTAATCTTGAGGCAAGTGGAAAAACATTGTTAAAGACATATTATTTGGGAGGTGCTCTATTATGAAAATGTGATAAAAAAAAAAGAAAAAAAAGATTGTCGTTTAGCATTTTGAGGGAGGGAAAATCAAACAATGTTGGTTTGATTTTCGGAATTTCTGACATTTCAAAGAAGAGAAGTTACAAATACATGATAGGCTTCAGAATTGAATGCTCCAGATTACAAGAGAGTGGAAAGAATTGTATTTCTGTTGATTGAAGGCTAGTTCGAGTAGCCTGGTTTCTATGGCTACGATGGAATTGCCACTCTTGGCAACATAGTCCTCATCTGTCGGATCGTTTCCTTTGACGATGCCTTAATGATTCTCCAAACCGTATTGATCTTCACAAGTTCATGATGTCGGTAAAGAGTTCGTCCTATGCCCAATTTTAATAATACCACCTGACCTTTGTAAGTTGCCGATCAATGTAATAAAAGATAATAAAATAATCACTGGCAAGTATGTACTAATGTACTTGCATCCAAGTACTTTTTACCGTTTCATAGATTATGAAGCATATACGTTATTATATTATTTTTATATATATATATATATATATATATATATATATATATATATATATATATATATATATATATATATATATATATATATATATATTTATTTATTTTTATTATTTTTTTTTTTTTATTTTTTTTTTTTGGAATAAAGTTGCTTATAGTTGTGGAGCCCGGTAGTGAATCCGAAAAAACGACCAAAATCACCGTCACGCAACCAAGCGTCATGAAATCTACCAATGACGATAACTTGAGTAAAAGATCACCGAGTTAGTTAAAATTTGGTACACACGTTCATTTTATTAATGATTAGGCTGAGTGCGTTAGACAACGTTATCCGCCCAAGCGTTCACGCGCAAAGCTCGCGTAAACGTAAGCTTCACATTTACAGTTGGATTCATTTAAACTTCATCTATTTAATGAGACAAACAACTTTTTTAAATACATTTTTTTAGTAAAACGAACACCGACACTGCTATGAAGTGATAAAGATCGCTAAATTTATTAAAGCGGACCAAAATGATTAAAATAAAGAAAACAACGTTTTTACCGATATAAATGTAACGATTTCAATGAAACTTTGTATACATCACCTATAGTACAGTTGAAACGGGCATGTAAAATTTTAACCTGATACAAGCAGAAGTATTTGTGAATTAGTGATTTATATTTTTTATTATAATATTTAATTAGAGTAATACACCGGCGGAGCCTGAGAGGACAGTTCTTTTTCGTCTCTACAACCATCTGCTTTAACTATAAATTTATCATTAATTTTTTTCTCAATATACAATACATTATTTATTGGAAGACGCTCGCTTCAAAGATAATAAAAAGCTTTTCATTTAATTTTGCCTTAACTCCGCTAGTACAAATAGTTAGTTACTTTTAATTTTATCTCTTTTCTAACTCCACCATGTATAAGTAGTTAGTATCGTATACTAATTTTGGAACTGTGATTTTATAATAAAGAAATTGATTTTATAATTTATATTTAATGAAAAGCGTAAGTAACTTCGTTCCACGCGACACCTCACGTTTTTTTTTTTTTTTTTTTCTTTTAGAAGCCCTTATAGAGTTCTCCTAAAATGGGCAGGGAGGACATTTTTTGTGAGATATATTTCGACTAATATAACCAATAAAAAATGCAATATTTAATTTTATTTTATATATACATAACATATTTGTAATCTACTCATAAGTAGCTTTTATTTGATACCCCACTTAAATATTAAAAAAAAAAAATAATAATTGGTCCGCTCTGCATATGCGCTCACAAAATTCAGAACTTATAAAAAAAGGGAATTTTTTTCCGACAATTTTCATCGGCCCATCATACGGTAATGCCATAAATTATTATAAAAGTATAGGACTATAGCCGTTATAGGCTGGCTGGGAAGAAGGACATTTTTTAAGTTCCAACTTTACCTTGAATGGTTCGGGAGTTAAGAAGCCAAGTACGACCGGACAGACAGACACATCACCCTAGGCATAAATGTTTGGAGGATGACCTACGAAACCCTAAAAAGTATGAGATTGAGATTTAAATGAGTATTTTACATTTTCATGCTATCCCTAGAACAAAACTTTAAATAATCACAATAACAATAGTTTATAAAGTCTACTTAAGACCTAAGTGAACATTATGAAAATGTTCATAAATGTGTTGACCGGTACATGAAATTGAAATGAAATAATAAAAATGTTTTTCGTGGTATTATAACACAATAGATACGGATATGGAGGGCAAATATGTTTACATCCGATCTCTCATATTATCATATTATATTAATGATATAATAAATCAAGAAAACACAAGACAGAAAAAAATATGTGTGAGACTCGCACGCATTAGAAGTGAAACTTAAGTTCTAAACACAGTTGATTTTATGTTCCCTCCTACATATTAATATAATATAATTGTATAAATATGTTATATATATATATAATTAAAAGTTTAAATCGTTGCTAGAAGAAGCACGTAACTCAATTTTACTCGTATATCAAATCAACCACTTATATACTATGTTCATTGAAATGAGCATTTGTTGATCCCAAGATAAAGAAAACACTAGAATTGTTATTACTTAGATTTAATTAATAATGAAATTGCACAATAACCCTTATTTAAGTAATGCATATTATTTAAATAATTTATTGAATACGCAACATACATATTTATAAACAAGAGTTTACAATGCCGCCACAGTCAGATAACTTCTCAAACAAACATCATTTCAAGATGAATTCGTTAATAAAAATCAAAAATATTTAATCGTCAGTTGGTTTTAATTTAAATATTATATAATGATATCTCGACAAAATACTTCAAAAATGCAAATTTAAAACCTAGAATTTAAGTCGAAAGTAAAACATTAATATTGATATATGTGATAAAATAAGTAATGGGACGATTATTTTCATCGGTGATAGTAAATTTAGAAAAAATTTATTGCAGCAGAAGAGTTCCCAGCGATCATAAATAAGAGAGACAGTGAATAAATGATCGACGATAAATCCCCCGAGGGAAACCCAGAGCATTATAAAATATGGAGCCCATATGGGGTGCTCACTGCAGCCTGTATTAAACTTATTAAGAAATGTAAAATGAGAAATAATGCATTATTTATTACAAGATTATCTTCCAGGACAAAAAGGGGCCAGGATACGATAAACAACCGAGCACGAAGTCAGTAAAAAATATCGTCAAGATAACTAGGGAAGCGGAAGTAATCCCGGACCGACTGGAGAACTCAACAGAGAATATTATATTTGAGTGTATAGTAATTCCAACTCGTAATCTGGAGCCATTTATCGATCAAAAACAGTCACAACAACGGGCTGTCGTCTTTCCTCACTTACAAGCTAAAAGCTGTAAGGCCGGGCGCACAATGAGAGGCAGTAAGGGGCAGCGCATGGCAGGGCAGTATTTGTGAATCAAAGAAATATACCAGACCAGGAGAATTAATACACAGTGCAGGGCAGTGCAGTACAACGCTACACGAGGCCTGCCTGACAGGCCACCCAGGACAGAGCAGGGCAGTGCAGTATAACGCTACACGAGGCCTGCCTGACAGGCCACCCAGGACAGAGCAGGGCAGTGCAGTATAACGCTACACGAGGCCTGCCTGACAGGCCACCCAGGACAGAGCAGGGCAGTGCAGTACAACGCTACACGAGGCCTGCCTGACAGGCCACCCAGGACAGAGCAGGTCAGTGCAGTACAACGCTACACGAGGCCTGCCTGACAGGCCACCCAGAACAGAGCAGGGCAGTGCAGTATAACTCTACACGAGGCCTGCCTGACAGGCCACCCAGGACAGAGCAGGGCAGTGCAGTACAACTCTACACGAGGTCTGCCCGTCAGACCACCCAGAGTAGAGCAAGACAGTTTTTGTAAACTGAAGAAATTTACAAGACCGCGCGAATTGAGACTTTAGTCACAACACCGACACATCTGGTGATGCATCAAAATCCAGAGGTCTTATACGAAAGTATTTGTAAGCAGCAGGCACCCACGAAAGATCTGCTCTCTTTAGTAATTTTTTAGCAGAAATTCTTCAGATTTTCTTGCTATAAAAATGCATGTAAGTTTTATTGTTATACAAAAAAAAAAAAGTACAAGTTAAAAATAATAAAGTAGAGTTATTTCAGTGCAATTTGGTCTGAATGAACAAGCAATACTAGTATAACAACTATGAAGCGAATTTAATCATGAAAGCTAATAACGTGCAATAAGTTCTCTTTATTAAGACCACTATTGTGTGAGTTATTTTTTTACGTGATTTATTATGGAGGGAGCTTTGGTGGTTTGGTGGTGGGTGTGTCTAGTTGTTTTCAAAAAACAGTCCTGTCGTGTTTTGAAAGGAATTGTGAGTGTGGCTGTGTGAGGCAGAGGACGATACTTTTTCTCACGTTATTATCCACTGTGCTGACTCAACTCGCCTCGCTTTGGCTGCGCCTACTGAAGAATTAAGGTTAATTCCCCTGAGCAAGGTAAGCACTTTCTGTTGGTCTGTCAGCCTACTTAGTTGGTAGAGCACTTTAAGAAGGTTTACTAAACCGGCTTTTCACCTTGGCATGCGAGACCTTACTGATTCCCACTTTATATTTTAACCCTGAAATGCTGATGGTAGACGAATCGACGAGCACAGTTTGACCCTTAACCTTCCTCGCACATATGATGGTGATGGGTACCCCATATCCTTCTGCAGTGCTTACACTGGTTGGTAACACACCTGCCAGTGTAGCAGTAGAAGTTTTTTTGAGCATATACTCGTTTTCTGGTAAATGTCTGTCAAAGCTACTTCTTCGACTAACGGTTATTAATAAACGTAATTAATTGGTCGTCGAATGGGCCAATGGCCTGGGCAATGCGCCTAGGGTAAGGGGCAATGGGCCTAGGATAATCGGCCTTAGGCCAGAGTTAACTTGGGGACTGGAGCATCGGGCATACGGCCTAGGGCTTGTGGCCAGGGGCATGGAGCCTGGAGCATTATGTTCACTTAATTTCAGATGTATTCTGATGTTTTCACTAACTTATTTTTCATCAAATGTTCGAATATCTCATTTACAAAATTTAATAATGAGTTCTTAATAGTTGTCTGTTTACAAAAGTGTATTTTTAAGCCAAACATTTTCTTTGCTACGTATGTTACTCGAATCGACGAAGCTTTAAAAATACCAGCCATCCAATTACTATTTGCATTCCAGGGTTGAGTCACTCTTATCAAAAACAACTCTTGCATAAAATTCGTTTGGAATATAGTGATTCGATTGGTTATTCATAGTACAACTGTAGTTTGGAAAATCTGTTACTCGACTTTACATCAATATCAACATTGTTGTCAGAGCTAAAAATATACACTAATTGTCTTATTTTAAAAAAATAAAAATACATAGTTAAAAAAAATGCTCTAGCAATATTACCTTCCTCTAAGCTTTGAGCTTCAGATATTCTGAAAATAAATCTCCATACCATGTAAAGATATTGGATGTTACTAGCATTAAACATATCGGAGTTTATTTCACACGTGATAATAATACCGCGATTTACTGCTTGCATGCAATATGCCTGGCTAGAAATGAACAATCAATCTGCCTTGGTAAATCTTAGTTGTTTAACAATATACGTATAATGTTCCTCGAAACGAAAAGAGGGCATTCGTAATTCATCGTGCGCCCTTTATTTTTAGATTCTTTTATTCAACCATATGGAAATTAATTTCATATATATGTGAATACATTAAAGACAATCTGAAAGCATTCATCTCTACGATTAAATTCCTAGTAATATTAATTTGTAACAATAGTGTTTGAATAATTTTGGTTATTGATCGAGATTGTCTATTTTAATTATAGCAGGCAAATGAAGACTTTAACAACAGAATATATGTTCTAAGAAAACTGTCATAATGGTAGGCAACATGCTCGATACTTATCAAAACTTTCTGTGTTATCATTTACGTAACATAATTTTACATTGATAGAGACTTAATTTGAAAGATTATTTGTACGTAGTTACTAAGACATTATAAACACATTGGTACAAAAAAAAAAAAAAAAAAAAAAAAAAAAAAAAAAAAAAAAAAAAAAATACTGCCGATGTTAATTGTATAATAATAAAGATTTTATACAAGTAATTTAAAATACCTTATTTCTTTAAACTATACCTGTATCAGAACTGATTTCTTTTCACTAAAAAACATCAAATATATTATTGCCTTCTACAAAATCAAATAAAAAGAAGTTTCAGTAGACAAAAATATTATTTATTGTAATTGTTTTAGGTTTAATAATAAAAAAAGGGATTAATTCTCGTCTAAAATATATAATTTTATGGTCGAATTATCCTATTTAACAAATTAAAATTAAAGTAGACTCTAGATTATAATACTATGTTTTTTTTTTTTTTGCTGAATCAATTACTTATAAACATATTGGTATAAAGAAAATATAGCCAATGTGAATTGTATAATAACAAATATTTTAAACAAGCACATCATTTAAAATACCTTATTTCTTTCAAATAATTCTGTATCACAACTGATTTCTTTTAACTAACTTTTCACTAAAAACATTAAAAAATTATTGCCTTTTACAAAAACAAATAAAAGGATGGTTGTGTAGACAAAAATATTATTTATTGTAATTCTTTTAGTTTTAATAATAAAAAACGGTAGTAATATCTACGTCTAAAATATATAATTTTAAGATCGAATTATCCTATTAACCGGAATCAAATTAGAGTAGATACTAGATTATATCTTCTTTCTTTTTTTCACTGATCCGAAATAGGTTATAGTATAAATGATATTTTGCCTCCACAGAAAAATAGAAGGTAACCAGGTTATTTGGGCGAAGGTTACAAACAACAATCCAGAATGGATAAAATCGTAGTATTTTACAGGGGACCAAGGGATCTTTTAAATATAATGTTGGAAGACTCTTAACTTTAACACCCCAAAGAATTTAAGATCGATTGCCAAACTGACGGAGGTCTCGCTCAGTCTATTATTTATATTATATTGTTTTAATAGGCGAAGCAGATGGAGTGTACAACGGTGTGTCGTTTCTTAGTCGAAAGGCGTGACTCACAGCGGCGAAAATGTAAAGCTGGTAATTGTTTTTACCAAGAAATTAATGAACAGTGGAACCATTTACTTAGAGGCCGATGATTTCAATTGTTAATTCAAATTATATTAACAAAAACATGCGTTAATGAACAATAACTGTTATTTTCATTCTTAGTACTTTGTAATAAAACGCGACATATAACACTCTTCGTTCAATGAATATCCATGAATCGTTATTGATATTAGAAATAGTTGAGCTTAAATAAATGACGGTACCTCTCACGTAAAGCATAACTTAACCCGAAAATTAGAGGCGGAACAAAACAATCCTGGCTAAGATTAAAAAGAGTTTAAACTGCCAAGGTTTGAGAAATGGACACGTGTTATAAATGTCATAACTAGAAGCGGTAACTTGTTCGGCTCATTAGAGACAGAATGAGGGCAACAGTAATATAAGTTTTAGGTTCTTAGAAACGAAATGTAATATGAGTTTGCTCTGAAGAGACATAACCTTCGCATGTACTTGTTAAGAAGAAACCTGAAGAAAAAGTTAGTATTGTGAAGTTAAGGTTTCCAACGTCCCTTTAAGGTTTTAGCATCAGATATACTCACACCAATATCTTTATAAAGAGTCAATTTTTAAAATACGTGTCCCTTCGGTAGAGATTCGTAACCTACAGTTTGAATAGGGAGATGAATCCGCTCTAGGCTACCGAGTGACCCTCCTCCCCTCACCCATACACACCGATATCAAATTTACATCGAGTAAAGTAAAGCCGACAGAATCGCAGTAACACCAAGTCGTACAAACAAGCACTTCTGAAACTCACCCGCTGTTCTGCAGAGAGGTCGTTATTTTTTTACGGTGAGCCGTTCACTCGCGGTAACCGAACTCCGGTGGCAAAACTTGGGACGCGAGATACAGGGACGGGAGCCGGCACGTGCTAAACTAGACTGGATCGGGCAGAGCTAAATGCGGGGCCACGTCACGGAGAGGGGGCCTCCCGCCCCTAGTCCGTTCCGAATTTAGACACCGGGATAGCGACCGGTCATACTGTCCGGCCTCCTCCAACCTTTCCTTCCGCCACAAAACTACCGTGTGTTTTTATTGTCGTTTCGGTCGGTGTTCAGGGTCGACCCTTAAAAATCCCTTAGCCTTGAGTTTCTTCGGATAAATTTCGAAAGGTCATGACAATTTTAAAATGTTAGAAGTAGAAGTAGAATGAGTTGTTAGGCGTTAAAAGTTTTTAGGAGGGTAGAAAGTTAAGATGTGGAAAGTAAAATAGGGGGGGGGGGGGGGGGGGCAAGGGTCCTTTTGTGCGCCCTTAGACAAAAACAAAGTGTCTTTGTGTTCAGGTCGCACACAGCGACCCTTTGAAGTTCTTTCTTCACCCTAAAAAATCAGTTAAGGTAATGAGTACGTCTACATCATTTAAAAAATAAACTACTACAATTTTCCCTCTTGCTTACTCAAACTGAATATCTATTTTAAAGAGGTTTTGTGAAGGCTTTTATCAAATTCATATTGAGTAATAATTAACGACAGCAGTACATATAATAAAAATAATAATCTTCTTTCATATGCAACCAATAAAAATCCAAGATTTAAGAAGCTGAATTTAACTTGAGGGATTTTTTGTGAAGCAAATGATATCTTCCGCATGAGGAATTGTTTCACGCCTACTTCGGTGGTCCTTTTACTATAATTTAGATTATTTTTACGTTTATGCATAAACCTTCATTGAATTAGCAAGTACTAAGTGCTTTTTTCATGTCATATAAAATATATACATATATTATGCTTATAGTGTGATAAAATTCCAGGCAAGTTGGTTTCTAGCCTATAGTTAATATTATTGCATAAGACAGGTGTCATCCTAAACTTGGATAATTACCGACCACTCTGTCTTCTGCCAGTAACAAGAAGAATAGGTCATAGAATTGATTTATCACGGACAGTCTTCACGAGAAATTCAACAGCGGACGATATATTTGTCTTAAAGCAAATCATTCGTTTCCTATTGATTTTAATCTTTGTGGGTTTTAAAAAGGCCTTGGACTCAGCTTTCCTAGTTAGGATTTATCAAGCGTTGCGCACCAGTGGCTTGGAATAAAAATATGTCGAACTTTTTAAATTTATTTATAGCAGAGCAATCATGGAAGTAACAGTTGGTTGTTAAAAAAGAGCTGTAGAAATACAGCGAGGTGTAAAAGAGACGTCCTTTCTGGCAAAACTCAACTGGGCCTTAGATACACGGAGAATCACTCAATTTTCTAAAAATAAAAATTTGTCGATGTTATCGTAATAATATCTAAGCATTTAAAATACATGCTTAGAATATAAAGAAGAGATGGAAAGAACAATGAGTGGATAAGAGAGCAGACGACACTAGATGATGCAGGCAGAACTATTTCAGAAAGAAGTGGAATTGGCGGAGCATAATGTTAGAGCAACAGACGATAGGTGGACAAAGAAGCAGATTAATTAGTATGCCAGGTAGTGTAAAGAGGGAGAGGAAAACCTGCTATGCAGTAGGACGAGGAGATGACGAGAGCATGCGGATGAACAACCTGCCAGAGAGTGGCCGACCGATTAGGTTCACGTTGCGGGGACGACCGGACCAATGCAAGTCACGAGCGCAAATCTGTAGATGTGGTATTACAATTCTCTTTTCTAAAATAAGTTTAAAATTCCTCTATATTATAATTCCTCCGTGTTTTTTTTTCAGTTCTTGTATGGCCATGAATCAGAGTGTATACCTGCCATTCTGTTCTATCCTTGGCCACTCTCTGCCAGGTTGTTCCGCCACATGCTCTTCTCATCTTCACTGACCGTTCACACACTCACTGAGTGTTCAAATCGTCAATTCAAGCTTTTTACTCGTCCCAAAAACAACTTCCAGTGCGAGCAGCACGAGCGGCTAGGCGATTTACGACGCGATGACGAGTGAACTGACTACACATTTATACGATTTATAAGAGATTATACCCCGGTGTTAGCACGCCAATGTTGGCGTGATTGGCACACCGTTGTCGACACTATGAGTATGAGAAAATGCCAGTGGTAGCTCTAATAAGAAGAATAAATAAAAATAAAAATACGTGTGGTGTCGCGGGACACCCGGTAGGAACGAAGTTCCTTACATTTTTCATTAAATATAAATTATAAAATCACACTGATAAGTACGTTTAAGTTGCTAACTATGTACTTATATACATGGCGGAGTTAAGAGACAAAATTAAATGTAACTAACTGTTTGCACCTAGCAGAGTTAAGGCAAAATTAAAAGAAACAATTTGCATTATTTGTATCATTAAAGCAAGCGTCTTACAATAAGTACGTATTGAATATTGAGAAAAAAGATAATCATAATGAGTATATAGTTAAAGAGTATGTTTGTAGTTGAAGCGAGCGCAAGCGAGCTTCTTACATTTAACGAAATATGCATCTTGTCTGTCTGTCTGTCTGTCTGTTTGTGTGTAACGTTTACGTGTCCGACGATAACTTGAGTAAAAGTTGGCCGATCTAGTTGAAATTTGGTATACATCTTTCTTTTACTAATACTCAGGCTGGGTTCGTTGGACAGCTTGATCAGTGCAAGAGTTCGCGCGCAATGCTCGCGTAAACGTGAGCTTCAAATTTAAAATTGGAATTTCAGGACGGGAAAAAATTCTATCATCACTTATTCGATGAGACGAACATTTTTTACAAATATCATTTTTTAGTATAACCAACAACGACACTGGTATGAATTAATAAAGATCGCTAAAACTATTAAAGCGGACCTAAACGTTTAAAATTGAGAAAACAACATTTTTACCGATATCTTACGTTCTAACGTAACGATTTTAATAAAACTTCATGTACATCGTCTAAAGTACAATTAAAACAAGTATGGGTCATGGACACCTTAGCGTGGCCCGCTCTTAGACGTCCGTTTTAGAGGCTTTTTCGGGGGCGTGTATCTTTTTTCCTATTCACTTTAAAAAAAAACAAAAAAAACTATTTTTTCCCTTTACGCAAGGCCTACAAAAAAGGTCCTTTGCATCGGACCGCTGCGGTCGACCGTATTCGAGTTATGCGGAAATAACTGTTTCTTTTCCCCCCAAATACCGTTTTTTCCGCATAACTCGAATACGGTCGACCGCAGCGGTCCGACGCAAAGGACCTTTTTTGTAGGCCTTGCGTAAAGGGAAAAAATGTTTTTTTTTTGTTTTTTTTTTTTTAATGTGAATAGGAAAAAAGATACACGCCCCCGAAAAAGCCTCTAAAACGGACGACTAAGAGCGGGCCACGCTAAGGTGTCCATGACCAAAAGCTATTATGGGTGGTTAAGATTCTTGATTCTTATATAGTCGTGTTGTGTGTAGGTTTGTTTAGGAAGTAAAGCTTTGTACCGAGTACCCCCTCTCTACCCCTTACTACCCTCTTCCACTTATCTTCAACTATGACATTCATCATGATTAACAAATTTCAATATTCAGTATTTTATTGCAATACGCTCGCTTCAATGATAGAGCCACGCGATGCCTAGTATATAGCCTGAGGGAATAGAACTGTTTTCTACCTACCCGGCCTACTAATTTAAAATATTAAAAAATATATCTCTTCCCTACACAAAAACGTCTGCTTGTGTCAGGATGAAATTTTACTTGCCTGCTTCAATTATACTTTAAACGATGTGTAAGAAGTTTTATTAAAATCGTTACGTTAGAACGTAAGATATCGGTAAAAACGTTGTTATCTTTATTTTTAACGTTCAGGTCCACTTAAATAAATTTAGCGATCTTTATCACTTTATAGCAGTGTCGGTGTTCATTTTGCTAAAATAAAATTATTTATAAAAGTTGTTTGTCTCGTTAAATAGATGAAGTTAGAATTTTTTTCCCGTCCTAAAATTCCAATTTTAAATTTAAAGTTTAGGTTTAGGCGAGCGTTGCGCGTGAACGCTTGGGCGGATAACGTTGTCCAACGAATTCAGCCTAGGTAAAATGAATATGTGTACAAAACGTCAACTAACTCGGTCATCCTTTACTCAAGTTATCGTCATCGGTAGATTTCGTGACGGTGATTTTGGGTGTTTTTTCGGATTCACTCCTGGGCTCCAGAACGTGCTATAAGGAACTTCGTTCCAAAAATAATACTTTGAACTTTGTGTATTATTTCAGAAGTAAATAATATAAAGTTTTACAAAAGGATAAAAAGTGGTTAAGGGCTCCAAAAATACGATTAATTTTGAGTAAGTTGTATTGGGTGGGTAGAGGTGATTAAAAAATAAAATAAAATAATAATAATAATAATAAAATACCAAGGAAAGAATATAAAACCTAAAAAATAAATGGCCTTAACACCCGGGGTATTTAAAATTGTAAAGGGCTGTACCCACAGCCAATGGGTGTATACCATATATTGTTTCGAATTATTTTTAAATATTGAAAAAAGTATGGATTTTAAATTCTATTTAAAATAAGATTGGGGTAAGATTTAAGGAAATTGTTATATAGACCAGCGATTCTCAACCTTTGGGTCGCGACCCAAAAATGGGTCACAGTAAAATATTTCTGGGTCGCGAAGGAATTGGAAAAAATAAAAATAATTAAAATGCATGCAATAAACAGGTAAAAAAAATAGTATATGTATGAAATAAAAATAAAAAATACGTGTGGTGTCGCGGGACACCCGGTAGGAACGAAGTTCCTTTCATTTTTCATTAAATATAAATTATAAAATCACACTGCTAAGTACGAATACACTGCTAACTACTTATACATGGTGGAGTTAGAAAAGAGACAAAATTAAAAGTAACGAACTGTTTATACCTAGCAAGAGTTAAGGAAAAATTAAAAGAAAGTCATTATTTGTATCATTAAAGCAAGCGTCTTACTATAAATATTTATTGAATATAAGAAAAAAGTTGATCATGATGAGTTTATAGTGAAAGAGTATGTTTGTTAAAGGAGTTTGGATTGAAATAAAATATATCTCTTCCCTACTCTAAAGCTTCTGCTTGAATCCGGTTGAAATTTTACATGCCTGTTTCAATTGTACTTTAGACCATGTGTAAGAAGTTTTATTAAAATCGTTATACGTTAGAACGGAAGATATCGGTAAAAACGTTGTTTTCTTTATTTCAAACGTTTGGGTCCACTTTAATAAATTTAGCGATCTTTATCACTTCATAACAGTGTCGGTGTTCGTTTTACTAAAAAATTTGAAGAGGGGATTGCTCCCATCCTATTGGTTCTAGACGTTTGAGAGTAGGGTCGTTTGAAAGAGGGGGACGGGAAGTTTATGTTCCACGTTTCAGCAGGACGGGACCACAGCCCACACAGCAAGGGTTTGCGTAAACTTTTTGCAAGACAGATTTCCCGGGGGTCTCATCTCCTTAAGAGGCGATTTAAACTGGCCAGCAAGATCACCTGATTTGGCTCCTTTTGATTTTTTTCTGTGGGGATACTATAACTGTTCCTTCGACACTCAGGCGGTGTGGGGTGGGTGTTAGATTTCTTTTTTTAAGGCGCCAGGTCATTTTTTTTATGGTAAAATAATAATTAAAATAATTATGAAACATAGGGTCAGGGAATGACCAAACCCTGAGCCTCTTGGCAAGGAGAAGGATGAAGCCTAAACACATGTAATAAAAGAAAACACAATATACTACTTAGTTGAATATAATTAAATGTATGAACCCTCAAATAATAAATAAAATAATAAAATATAAACTGTTGATAAACGTACTTTGAGGTCATAATCTTATATAATACCTATCTACTATAAAATTAAATTGGAGGCCTCCCCTATCTCACTTGAAAATAATAAATTGTTAATACCTTTCTGGTATAAACTAACAAAGGAATTAAAAATAAAGGTAACTGCTGTAAATTATAAAAAAAATAGGAAATAAACGCACAATTGGGTTTAACCTCTAAACCCAAGGTGGCTGGTCTTTAGTAAAAATAAATTATAAAATAACTATATCTAATACGAGTATTATCTGTGTTTGTCTGAATAGACAAACACGAAGCTTGGTGGTGGTGGTCGGAAGGTGGTTGAAATTAGATGGTGAAATTCAGGGCAGGGTGACACGGAAGGATGTCTTCTCTCTCTCGGAAATTAGACGCTTAAAGAGTCCAATGAAGATAATAAAAAAAGAAAAGATTTACTATGTTAACTGAACAACTTCACTGAAGAAACTCATAGGCAAAACCTATACAGACAGAGGTTCACCTAACTAAATCCTCTAAAGAGGTGTTTCAACATAAAATCCCAAACTTAGGAAAAAAAGCTAATTAGTTCTCCCAAAGAAACTCCGTAGTCCGACTCTCGTCCTCGAACGCGAGATTCACCGAGATCTGACGAGATCGTCAGTCAGGATCGATGTTGCCGCTAAATTCAAAATAAAACTATAAACCATTGGCGAAGGCTGACGACGAAACCTTTAACGCAAGGTTAATTATTAATTTTTGGTAACAATACCTTAAATCCTTGGTGTACAGCGATCGTCCCAGAACCCTGGAAGCCCTCAAGAACAACATTGCGAGCCAAAATTGCCAAAATTCCTGTGGAAATGTTCAAAAGGTGCACAAAAACTTCAAATAAATAGGTCAAGTGTGTGCTAGTCAGCACACAGCGAGGGTCCGTAGACCACACTATATAGTGTTTAACTGTAAAGTGTATAAACAGTGTTTTTTTTTTAAATGCTAAAAAGCTTACTTTGAACCATTGTAAGGGTCTGGGTGTATACCATATATTGTTTCTGATTAAGTGTTAAAGCATGTTTAAAACAAAGTTCTGATAAAGTATTTGTTTGCCACTGAACCGGACTACAACCATATAAATACATCAAAAAGACCATAATTATAAAAAAAAAAAAAACTTGTTTCGTCAATAAAAAATAAAATAATATTTTTTTCGAAATTTCCAAACGTGGTATCTTTACTTTTGGTCGAAGAATGTTCAGGAATTTTTTCAGATTTTTTGCACTTCACATAAGCGAGATAGAGGGGGGGGGGGGGGGGGACACGTTTCACAGCCGTTTCAAACTCGCCTACGCTCGCCCTATCAAAGTTATAAAATAAGAATTATATATTTTTGTAATCAGCTCGACGTACCCTTTCATATGATACCCTCACGGTGTCGAAAAGAAATAAAAAAATCTTAACCCTTAAGTTTTTTTACCCTAATTTTTTTGAAAAATATTTTTTTTAAGTCGCTATATTTTTAAAATATGTGGGCAGGTACAAGACACATACATGCCAAATTTCAAAGTGATAGGGCGAAAGGTGTAGCCGTGAGAGCACGCAAGAGGACGGACGGACAGACACACGCAGGAAAATATAAGGGTCCTTGGTTTTGCCTACGGACCCTAAAAAAGGCTTAATCAGTGTTTGGAATGTGAGGGGAACCACTTATCCGATACTTTGTTTACATCTATAGTCCAGTCAAATTAGGTTTTCATCTTGCATTAAATCATGTAGTTCCAATTTTTTCAGGAATGTGTAGGGGGTGGTCCCCTGATCAACGCCTAATAAAGTCCCATCGATTTCAGGTGCCGCGGGTGGGGGGAGGGGGGGGCAAAATGTCACATTTTTCAGTTATTGGCGTTTATCTCGAAAACGGTACGTCGCACAGAAAATGTTATTCTATTCAACATTAAAGCTGATAAAATTCTCTTTCAATGGATATATCCTATTTGAACCTAAGTGTTACCGTTTTTGAGATATGAGTCGTTGAATATGAAAAAATTAAAAAAAAGTGGCAGTGGTTCAGGTATCTGGTCAATCTTTCTCTTCTCACTCTTTGCCCTTCCATTTTATCGAAAACTCGTGGCAAAGAAAGTTGTAGAGCGAAAAATTTCCTTAAAAAATGAATCTAGTTATGCTAATTTATCTTCACCCGGTAAATAGCTAGAGCGTTTTGAAATTTAGGGGCACTTTCCAACATTTTACTAGTAAAATGCAGCTTGTGACTCATGTTTTGTTTTCAATGTCTGTAACGCTATGTAAACAGTCTCTCACGCGTTTGTGCCAAGTTATGATCGAGTACAACATTTTTATTACAATAATAGGTCGTTCAAAATGAGTGAAAAGTGTTTAATTTGTAATGAAACAGCTGAAGAAGGTGCAAGCCAAGTGAGTGATAAAGGGATGAAAACGTTAATAAGTGCTAGTCTTACACGAAGAGATGAAAGACCTGATTTTTTGAAGACATGATGATTTGTTCCTAAGATTGAAAGGTCGTGTCGTCCATGTGGAGTGCAGAAAACAATATAACAAGCCATAGTACAATGTTTCTAGCGGTATGGCAATGAAACAGCAAACATCAAACAATAGTACATTACGCGTCGAGTGCGGAAAGTAGCATTTTGCATGCGAGTGTGGAGTTTGCACCCGAGCGATAGCGAGGGTGGTAAAACCACACAAGCAATGCAAAATGCCGTTTTCCCACGAGTTGCGTACCGTACTTTATCTACGAATGTTAGATATAAATAATAAATACAGAAACAAATAAACTTGCTGTATGTAAGTTCGTATCTCTCTCTTGATAAAGATGGCATTAATTCATTAGTTGTATTTTTTGCCGAATTAATTATTTCTGGAGGATTATTATTCTCCACATTTTCGTCAAAGTCTCTTGATTCTCTCATTGTTTTTCACTAAAAACTCGATATAAACACGTACTTTAATAAAAGATCACCAAAATTCCTCTTCTTTACCGCACTAGTGTGGTAAAGAAGAGGAATTATTCAGAACTATGAGACGCGCATGCGCAATGAATACAAGTACGTAAATAATCACTTTCTACGCATCTAAACAAAGATATAATGTTTATATTTCGTATCAATCGTAGATAAAAGTTTTTTATAATCCTAAATCTTCACCAGGAGATATTGCTGAAGCTGGGGAATGAATGTTCCTGCTCATGTTCCAGTCCCCGTTAAAGTATGATCTCAACCACTACAGATACCTTTAATTTTTCTCAGACCGTACTGACCCCATTAGGTAAATTTAATAATTAATTAATTCAACTAATTAATATTTAATAATACGTTATATTATTATTAATACAATAATTATTGAATATCACTATCTACAATTCTAATCTATTTTTATTCTATTTTGTACACTGATACATATGCTTCGTGATTAGTGAAATCCACAGCAAGAATGAAAGCTAACCTGCGCGCTTTGCCACCCACAATAGATGCTGCAATGCAACATTCATACAGAGTGTTTCTGGAGGTGCTGCAGTGGTTGGGGAACGAATCCTTCCTACCTGAATGTTGGGGATGGACGAGAAAAGATGTGGACACCTTACTCCTATCAAGACAAAAGCCCCGTTGGCACCAGACAGTGTCCTCAACACACTCTTCTGCCGTTGTACTACTGGCTGCGGAACGAGGTGTGGTTGTCGGAGAGCCGGGAATGCGGGGATCAACTGATCCCCGGTGTGCAGTAATTGTCAAGGCTCGTGTACAAACAGTGTTCCAATCCAAGAAGACTTCGAGCAGTTTGATAGTGAAAAGCTTGACTTTTTTTAAACTTTTTCCGAAGTATCATATTGACGGCTTTTAATAAATGAGAAAGCAGTTGATGAAATGAATTGTATATATAGTCAATGTTAGTATTTGTTGTTTGAACCTATTTTTGATTTTATGAACACACTTTATACATCTTGGTTTGATTTATTACTTCCTCCTCTCTAATACAAGTGTCCTTCTATATATTGCGAGATATAGATTTACGTACATGTATACATAATTTATTATTTATACGGGTTATAAATATTATACTTATCTAATTAAACAGCATACTAAGTGATCAAGAGTGTCACAGACATTGGAAACTAAACATGAGTCCCGGCATTCCCGGCTCTCCGACAACCACCTTCTTCAGTTGTTTCATTGCAAATTAAACACCTTTCACTCATTTTGAACGACCAGTTATTGTAATAAAAATGTTCTACTCGATCATAACTTGGCGCAAATGTGTGAGAGACTGTTTACATAGCGTTACAGACATTGGAAACAAAACATGAGTCACAAGCAGCATTTTACTAGTAAAATGTTGAAAAGTGCCCCTAAATTTCAAAACGCTCTAGCTATTTACCGGGTGAAGATAAATTAGCATGACTCGATTCATTTTTTAAGGAAATTTTTCGCTCTACAACTTTCTTTGCCACGAGTTTTCGATAAAATGGAAGGGCAAAGAGTTAGAAGAGAAAGATTGACCAAATACCTGAACCACTGCCACTTTTTTAAAAAAAAAATTATATTCAACGACTCATATCTCAAAAGCGGTAACACTTAGGTTCAAATAGGATATATTATTTAAAAGAGAATTTTATCAGCTTTAATGTTGAATAGAATAACATTTTCTGTGTGACGTACCGATTTCGAGATAAACGCCAATAACTGAAAAATGTGACCTTTTGCCCCCCCTCCCCCCACCCGCGGCGCCTGAAATCGATGGGACTTTATTAGGCGTTGATCAGGGGACCACCCCCTACACATTCCTGAAAAAATTGGAACTACATGATTTAATGCAAGATTCGCCGCCATTTTGAGCTAATTTGACTGGACTACTAGATACATTTAAATTTCCCATGTTATTTAATCAGGAAAAAATGTTTAAAAAATTTATTTTGTAACATTCTGTGTTTTATTACATTTTCAAATTCATACGTCTGCCGTGCTCCACCCTGTATTTACGATATTTACAAAAACAAGTGACATTTTGACATATAACAAAAATAAACAAGTCAAGTAACAGGCTTCCATAATAACATTTTTTCCCGTCTTTTTTAAGCTTACGTTAGGTGGAACGCTTGGGTGGATAACATTTTCCAACGAACTCAGCCTTCTCAAACTTGGTAAAATGAACATGTGTAACAAATTTTAACTAACTCGATGATCTTTTACTCAAGTTATCGTCATTGGTAGATTTCGTGACTGATTTTGCGTGACGGTGGTTTTGTGACGGTGATTTTGGTCGTTTTTTTTGGATTCACTCCCAGGATCCAGAACTTGTCATAAGGAACTTCGTTCCAACAAAAGTTTATGCTCATGAGGGGGGTCCCTCTAATTTATGTGCGTGTTTATTTAACCCCACATCCAGAAATTAAAAGATTTGGTTTGTAACTGTTTGGAGCTTTCTTTTAAGTATTTTGGTGTGTATTTGTTTTTTGTCTAGTGTTTTGCCTAAGTGTTTAATTTTTACTTTAACTTAGATTGTGTAAATTTAAATATGATAATGGTAATTTGTTTTTAGTAATGAGTACTTTTGATTAAGATTCATATTTATATTGCTCATTGTGCTTTGCTGTTATTTCATTTATTACAGAACCTGTAGGTGAATGTGACTCAGAAAATTTATTTCTACAGAAAACGTAACTTTATACTAAACCCACAAAACATACTTGGGTAAGCATTGGGCCGCGGAATGATTTCAAACAAATTTATTGGGTCGCGGGTCGAAAAGGTTGAGAAACACTCATATAGACTATCAAAATCCTTCTGACTTAATATTTTACACTAGCATCACTTAGTCCATAATTAATTAAGAAAGAGCACATTAAAAATTTGAAAACTTTGAAAAAAAAAAAATAATAATAATAATTAATAACTTTGTTTGATAACTCGACATACGAGTATTTCGGCTTATAAAAAGTTAAAACTGTTTGAAGTATAAAATTTATTGACAGATTGCCCCCTCCTTTGATTCCTTCAGTAAATAAGCTTATTTCAGTTATTTCTCTCTCTTTCATTTCAAATAATTTATTGATTTATGAGAATTTTCCATTTCAGCTATTTTTTAATTACTTTTTTATTTATATCTATTTGACCTTTTCCAAAAAAAAAAATAGTTAATAAACTTTTTAAAATATTTATCCGATGTCATCAAAGTAATAACATTGCATTGAAATAAAATTTAATACACCCATATTTATAAACAGAACCTACTGTGTAGTCTTCTACGCACCAAGGAAATTATTCAAATTAATTATATAATTTAGGTGATTTGCAAGATCAGGAGTGGGGGGGGGGGGGGGGGTTATAAAGACTGTCCTTTTATTAATTAAATACTTCTTAATAACAATATCGATTACACTGTTCTGCAAAATTTAACGAACTTTCAGGTCCCAAAAAAATTTTATCTGAACTTTATGTTTTTGAGGTTGCTGAATCCGAATCTGGATTCAAAATTTCTCCTATACGAACAGTTTTCCCGGAAAATGCGTCTAAAGTTCGAAATAATTGTGTTTTTGGGGGGTTTCGACCCAATTTTTTGCCCAAAACCTTTTTATTAAAAATAATTATTGGGGGTTTTAATATTATCAAACCATGAAGAACACGAATCTCCTGAACTTATCTTTTTTAAGAAAATTGAAAAATAAGAATTTAAAATAATCAATTTTTTCTCATATTGAGTCTTTGTATTACTATTGCTTTTTCAACTGCACTGCCTAAACAATGGCACTACACACGCTACACACTGCGATGTTTCAACTACCAACCTTTGCTCAAACAAACGGCTTCAAGAACTTCCATGAGCTTTATACTTAACTATTAATTAATGATGCTATTAGCGTATATTACTCATTAAGTGTGAATCATCAATTCAATATGCATTGGCCTGTTGACTGTTGATAGATACATGTATCTCCGTGGTTGACTCGTGGAATGGAGTTATCTATCATTAGTAATAAGATGTTTTTAAGTGCAAACCTATGCATGTTTACACAAGCTATACTATGCACTACACACGCTACACACTACGATGTTTCAACTACCAACCTTTGCTCAAACAAACGGTCTTAAGAACTTCCATGAGCTTTATACTTAACTATTAATTAATGATGCTATTAGCGTATTTTTACTCAAAGTGCAAACCTATGCATGTTTACACAAGCTATACTATGCACTCTACACACTGCACACTAAGATATATGAAGGTTGAAACTACTAGCCTTGCTCTAGTAGAACTATGCCATGAGAGATAGCAGGTAAATATGACCGGTGGATAACAGTTTAAAGTTCTGACCACACCCAATACTACTCAACTTCAATAATCTCACGGCAACTGACATATTTTTAACACTACAAGGACGTTAAACATCTATTTCATGATGTATTTAAAATATAAAAAATTGTGTCAAAGTCAAAATAGCAAATTTTAAAACGAAAAAATAGAGCAGGAATTCAATTTAAATCAGAATTTTTAAGTGGAAGATTTTAATTTCAACAACTTCAAATCCTAGAAATCCAATTAAATTTTATACCGGAGCAATAAAAAAAGCTTGGATATAAAATTAATTATATATTTCACATCTAATGCCAAGAAAAAAACTTTTCATAATTATATGGCCGCAATGGTGAAACAAAATGCCGGAATAGTGCTGACTTAAGAGAAGCTAAAAAAAACTCCTTAAAGGTAAAAGTAGCTAAACAATTTGGGCAAAGGAATCTACGTAAAAACCATATTATAAGCAGTAAAAAAAAAAAAAAAATCCTCTTTTAAAAATATAAAAATAACTCAATTATCTATAATTAACTCTATTATCTATAGCTCAATTATCTATGATACTATAACAGAGGGAGTTTACATCATTCCCGAGTGCGATGAGACAGGGTAACCTCTGTCTCATCACTATGCTCACTAATCGAGCTACCTAAATAAATACATATAATCTTGTTTAAATTCTATTTTAGTACTTTCTAGTGTGATGTCATTTCTGTCGGAGTCCTGGATATTTAGTTTCATCGCTTTTGTCTTCCCTTTGTTAATTGCTAATGCTGCTTGTTTTGATTTTTCGCTTAGTTCATTTAGCATTGTCCTCGCTTCATCGATACTTTTAGCAACCATTACAATATCGTCTACAAATTCTAGAAGGTTAAGCCACTCGCCATCAACTCTTATTCCCCAACCATTTCAATTTAGTTTTCTTTTATTTTTCCGGAAGGTATATCTCCTAGTCTTACTCCTCTCTTTTGATGAATGACTCTTCTATCTTGGCTTACATTGATCTCCATGTAGGCTTTATTGTAGATGAATTTAAAAATTTGTAAATATTCGTTCTAGATGCCACAGTCTCGTAACGCTTCTAGAATTTCGTTGGTATAAACAGTGTCAAAAGCTTTTTTTAAAGTCTACGTAGACTAGAACTACAGGTACTCTGTACTCTACCGCTTTCCTTATAAGTTGCCTCACTACAAACATGTGGTCAATGGTGGACATATTTTTCCTGAATCCTGTTTGTGAAATTTGAATGTTCTCCTCTATTTTTTGGTTTACTCTCCTCCTGACAGAAGACTATGTGGTCTATAATTCTCTAATTTCCTTTTATCCCCTTTTTTGAATAACAATGTTAATTGAGAGTAAAACCAGTTTTCACAAGTTTAAAACAAGTTAATGAGTTTTGTCAGTTCTATTGCAATAGTTACTCCTCCCGCTTTTAAATTCTCGCTCACTGTTTTATCTTTCCCACTTGCTTTCATTTTCTTTAGTTTCTCAATTGCCCACAAAACTTCGTCTATTGTTATATATAGAACCATATCATTATTCCATCCTTTGATTTCTCTAATCTGGCTCACCGGTCTTTGGTCCGAGTATAGTTCACCCTAGTATTTCTCAATTTCATCTGCTATTCCACCTGTTTCGCATTCTATTTCTGCAGAAATTAAGGCAAATATTTTTTCCCAACCTACTCTTTGACTTCTCCAGTATTTTTTTATATTACCTCCATTTTCTAGAACTTCTTCTAATTCTCTTTTCATGACTCCAAATTTGCAGCTTTTTCCTTATCATTTTTTAAATTTCTACATACTGCGATTTTTTATTTGTTTTCACTTTTAACTTTCTTCTTTTTGTCATGAGACTATACGTATATCTTTAGGGAATTGATTCTCTTTCAACGTGTC
The DNA here is from genome assembly GCA_951217055.1 of Gerris lacustris. Taxonomy (NCBI): domain Eukaryota; kingdom Metazoa; phylum Arthropoda; class Insecta; order Hemiptera; family Gerridae; genus Gerris; species Gerris lacustris. The sequence continues at coordinate 63,986,323 of OX578285.1, forward strand.
TGTTTTTTTTTGTTTAATGATCATTGCAGATGTTTTAATAGCCATACACATTTGATTTCCATATACATCGATATCAGATCTATCGAGGTTTATTTTCTCCAGCTCACCTTTCAATATTGGCTTCCTGTATAAAATGACTCTGTGAAAGCGTAATTAATGTGATTACTTACAGGATTAAGAATATTAATATGTGCTCTCTGAACCTGGGGACAAATCCATGTGAGTACAGCTTACTATGTTATTTTACAGAAATAAACCTTTTCTTTTACTCCCGCACTATAAAAACACACGCACTTGGTTCCTTCATCATATAAAAGTTCTTTAAATAAATTCTCCAATCAATTTAGTTGCTTAAACTTGCTAAATGACTTAATAATTGCAGAGCTAAACAACACACAACTACAGCAATAGCCCAACTCCTAATAACTTGATTAAATATATCCAGTTACATTTCATAATTACCTAGCTCTTTTGATTTAATTAATGTTTGAGATGAATATTGTAAAGCGTACAATAGTAGAGGAGCTTTGTTTGATCTTATGTCGCTTAATATAGTACAGAGAAGCTGATTAAACTAGTACACAAACATACATTATCCAATTATGTCATACACATTATTAAAGTTTATTTAATAACATCGGATAAACAGTTCAATTCATTAAATTTATAACGACTTCAAATGATAATTCTACTTAATTAAGTTTATACAATATCAAACCCTTTATACGATAACTGTTTAATTTCGAGTAGAACTAAAATTTAAATATCGATTCATTTACCTCTGTTATTAAAAGAGAGTTCTTTGTTAGAAACGAATTAATTGAGTATTTCTTTATTTTGTAATAAGAGTGAACATGGACGGTTCCAAGGAAAGTGTCGGATCCACGTAAAAGCCGATTTAAGCATTGCAAGAGCTGTAGAAACTAGAGAAAAAGCTTACAATTTCGCACCCGATTTTTTTCTTTTAGAGGGTATTGCTATTGACCCCTAGATGACTCAGTATTCTTTTCAAAATTTTGGACCACCCGTTTTTGAGATATGAAATGTCCATTATAGTGGACATGCAGAATCAACTGTAAGATCCCAGATGTACATGTAAAATTAGTAAGTGCACTGCAGTGGACAGCTCAAACACTGTGATCACTATGATCATCATCACTTATATTTAGCATTAGCTTAAATGGCTCATATACCAGATTACAGTGATTATGATCAGTAAAATCACGATATTTGAACTCACCCAAAGGTTCAACATTTTAATAAATAAAGCATTTATAAAATCAAATCTTTAATGATTATAACATAAAACTAATTTGCAATAAAACAAGTAAAATTAGAAATAATAAACATTTTAATTTTAATAGTAGAAATTGTGAAAACAATTTCTACCTATCCCAAGAATAATAATAAGTAATTCATTTTATTAGAAATCAAATTTTAATGATACCAATGAAAGAAATATTTGCACGAAAAACGCCTGTCGAAATTATGTTTATCTAATAGTTACAATTATTGCAGATAACACTGATGAGTTAAAATCACTAAAGAAGGTATCAGGTTGCCAAAAAATAAATAAAGACAAGTGACAATATAGATTAAAACATGTCCTGAAAATTAAAATGATGTCCAGTATACTGGACGCCTGGAACGAAAGGGTTAACCGAATCTCTGATAAACCTGTTATAAAGGTAGAGAGATAATATAGGACTGATACTTAGAAAGTTGGACTTCAACCACTAACTATTATTTTTGATTCGATCGTATTCTAGGGAATTAAATAGTGTATATTTGCGGTATCTCTTACGTCCCGATCAACACATGATTAGGTTATTACAGGACGGGGTATCCAGCGACTTTACTCTTTACTCGATGTGATCATAAATGTGAAACATGTCTCACCTCTCTCAGATTCCAAATCACCAGATTTGTCAATGTTCAAACCAATGTTTCAGGCCTAGGAGTTGCGAGGTGTCAGGGAAGAATTACACAAGACAAAATTACACAGGAAAAAATTACACGGACAAAATTACACACGAACAAAATTACACACGGAAAAAATTACACGGGGAAAAAATTACACATGCATAAATTACACATGCGAAAATTACTCTAAGAAAAAATTACACATTTAAAGTTTTTTCTATCAAAATGTGTGTGTTATTATTATTATTTTTTTTTTTTTTAAATTTAATACCTTTTATTTGATAAGTACAACTTCCACAAGATTCTTTTCTTAGGTAGAAATAGAACGTTATTTAGGGTACTATTAGGTTTGTTCCAACCCTCCTTATAAGAGTAATATTAATTTAAAGAAGTTATGGATTTATAATATTTGATTTTATCTATTTTTTCAGTTGTGGTAGCATTATTTAAAGCAGTGGACTAGGATCTGTTAATTATTTTATCTACGATTGATACGAAATATAAACATTATATCTTTGTTTAGATGCGTAGAAAGTGATTATTTACGTACTTGTTTGTATTCATTACGCATGCGCGTCTCATAGTTCTGAATAATTCCTCTTCTTTACCACGCTAGCGCGGTAAAGAAGAGGAATTCTTCAGCTTTACGCACGATTAGTGAGTTTGTTTACATTTAACAAAACTAATTTGCTGTTTTTTTTTTTATTAAAGTACCCAACGGTTTATATCGAGTTTTTTGTGAAAAACAATGAGTGAATCAAGTGACTTTGACGAAAATGTGGAGAATAATACTCCTCCTGAAATAATTAATTCGGCAAAAAATACAACTCAAGAATTAATGCCATCTTTATCAAGAGAGAGAGATACGAACTTACATACAGCAAGTTTATTTTTTCTGTATTTGTTATTTAAATCTAACAATCGTAGATAAAGTACGGTACGCAACTCGAGCGAAAACGGCATTTTGCATTGCTCGTGTGGTTTTACTACCCTCGCTGTCGCTCGGGTGCAAACTCCACACTCGCATGCAAAATGTTACTTTCCGCACTCGACGCGTAATGTACTATTTATGCGTTAACTATTTTTTCCCAAATTACTACAATTTTCTTTTTAAGTGTGGGTTATGTTTTTTGTCTGTAAGTAAAATAGCTTTTTTAATTAAATTTAGAATAGGATATTAACAATTTTTATTTTTAAATTATTACGTGTTGTTTTCTCAAATAAAACACAATAATTCGAAAAAATTGCAATATCGAAATATCTCGAAAACAATAGAGGATAGCATAAGGTATATAGTCTTTTTTCTGTTAGTTTTGGGCCTTAGAATTAATTTTTGACCCATTAATACCTATATAAATATATATATATATATATATATATATATATATATATATATATATATATATATATATATATATATATATATATATATATATATAGGGTGATCCAAAAGTTCGGAAACGGCTTAATATCTTCGGTTATAATTGAGATATTAAGTTCCCGTATGCGGGTATCTTAATCATTTGTAAAAAAAACGACTTTTTTGGTGGGTAATCATCTTTTCCGCCATATTGGATTCAACTCTGAAATTTTAAATTGGAACACAAATAAAGTCATACATTTTTGGTGAGTCCTTAAAAAAAGAAAACATTTGCCGCAAACCCGAGCTTTCTATCTACTCCTGTTCCAAAATGGCGGATACTCAAAGTGTAATAAATTACTAATTTTTTGTTATTTTCATTAGTTTAGTAAGATATAAAAAATCGGTCCAAGACAACTCAGACATTCTCATACAATCTCGGTCCCAGATATATATATATATATATATATATATATATATATATATATATATATATATATATATATATATATATATATATATATATATATATATATATAATAAGCAATTTTCGGAATATAATTTTGTTAGTTTGTATTTCCATAATTTTAAACTAAGAGGAAACGTCGATAATTTAATTAAGCCTGCCCAAGCGACGTTGATATTGGGGTCTTATGAATATTTGAAGCAGGTAAAAAGCATCAAGACGAGATACGTAATATTAAGTTTGGTTATAGTCGGGACATAACCGTTAGTTAAGGTAACGTTCTCTTTTATGCTATCATCGATGATACTCAGATGTCAACCTCTAGCATTATAGTGGGCGTTTATTTAGCCAGAACGCAACATGCAATATAATTTGCATGTGAAAGTTAATTTATTTAATTTACGAAGGGTGAGAGACAACGCCCAAAGAGAGGGTGTGGTCACTTCAGTCGCAAGTACGATGGGTAACAAAGCGGCCGCCTTGGGCGAGCACCAGCTTCAGGATTACCAGGTCAGTGTAAAACTTCCACCCTTTAAATGCAGCCAAAACACTTTTCCACTTAAATGTTTTATTTCTTGATTCGCAAATTCTACTTGTCATTTAACCACTCTCCATGTCAATAGGTTTCTCTTTCTTAATGATTATTTTGAATCATTAATACTATGATATTATAAACATGTTTGTTCATCATAATAACCATTTTAAATAGCTTTAACGTTTTTTTTTTTTTTAAATAAATGAGCTGGTTGGTTATAAATATTTAGTATTTTTAACGAATCTAAAAGCTTCTACATTCTACATCATCACTACTACGCAGTTCACGAATCATGTGTACATGTTAGGGTCGATATGTTTATCGTGGGCGTTTTGCATAATGACCGGAGCACTTTATAGCATTCCCAGCTCTTAAAACATTCCCAATGTTTTAAGGTAGGTTTTTTAAAAATGGCCCTGACGTTATATATAATGCCCACGGTTCGTTGGGCAGTATGTGGATGGCAAAAAACAACATTCCAGAATGAGACCGTCAGGAAAAGTCGTAGAGGGCGTCAGAGCTCTGTAATTTTAAGTGGCATGGCACAGTGTTTTTCCTTGCTCCGGTAAAAATTATCCTGAGGATTAAACTATGCGATTATGATGAATGTATGCTGATTTTGAAGGAATTTATTATTGCATGAGTATATATACATATATATACACACATATATATATATATATATATATATATATATATATATATATATATATATATATATATATATATATATATATATATATATATATATATATATATATATATACAATAAAAATACTGTGTTTGCACCCTGCAATTAGCTACACACAAATTTTGTGTATATATATATATTTATAATCATCATATCTGGGATGTTGTTTTTTGCCATCCGCAAACTGGAGAACCGTGGGCAATATATAAAATCACAGGGAAGTACTTGCGTCCAAGTACTTTTTAGGGTTTTGTAGATGATTAAGCATACCCGTTATGTAATTATGATTTTTTTTCTTCGATCCTAAGGGTCCCGGGTTCAATCCCCCGGGAGGTCACAATGTTTTTTATAGGTAATAACGACAAGATAAATTACATTTTTTAGGAAATTTTCATCGCCCAACCATACGGTGTAACCATGAATCATTTCAAAATTTTAAGACCAGCCATTATATAAAATTTGGGGGGGGGGGGGGATTTTTTTGGGGGTATATTTTGACTTATAAAACCAATAAAGAATTAAAAATTTAAAAAAGCAAATACATATTTGTATCCTACTCTTCAGCAGCTTTCATTTGATACCCAACTCAAAATTTTAAAAAAATAAAATATTGGGCGCACTCCAAATTTTCGCGCACAAAATTGGTAATTTTTGAAACCTGGGAATGAACTCCCGGAAATATCATCGCCTTACTATAAGGTATTAGTATGAATTATTTCGAAATTTTAGCACTAGCCGATCTATAGTGGTTGGGGGGGGGGATTTTTTTTGGGTATATTTTGATTTTATACCCCTATAAGGAATGCAAATTTTAAAAAAGCATATATACATTTGTGTCCTACTCTTCAGCAGCTTTCATTTAATACCCAACTCAAAATTTTAAAAAAATAAAATTTTGGGAGCTCTTCACTTTTTCGCGCCCAAAATTAACAATTTTTGTAAATTTGGGATGGACTCCCGGAATTTTCATCGCCCCACAATAAGATATTAGCATGAATTATTTCAAAATTTTAGCGCCAGCCGATCTATAGTGGTTGGGGGGGGGGGGGAATTTTTTTTGGGTATATTTTGATTTATTTAACCAATAAGGAATGTAACATTTAAAAAATCATATATATATTTGTGTCCTACTCTTCAGCAGCTTTCATTTGATACCCTACTCAAAAATTTAAAAAAATATAAATTTTTGAGTTTACCACATTTTTTCGAATTGCGCATGCGCAAATCTAATTATGAACTTCTGTATATTTTTCCTGTGGTTGGGTCAAAAAGTTGCACCAGTGTTTCAAATTTCAGTACTTGCGCTTAAACGGTTCGGGCCCTATGAACCAAAGAGCGACGGACGGACGGACACATCACCCTCGGTATAAGGGTTTTGAGAAGAATCTACAAAACCCTAATAAAACGTCCGGGCCCTTTGTGCAATACCTACCCGAATGAATGATGAAAAATAACTATTTTTTAGAAATTTCCAAAAATTGATATCTTTACTTTGGGTCAAAGAATGTTCAGGAATTTTTAAAGATTTTTTGCACTTTACATAAGCGAGATAAAAGGGGGGGGGGGCACTTTTTTATCCCACTTCAAACAAGCCTACGCTCGCCCTATCAAAACTTATAACCAAACATTATATATTTTTGTAATCAGCTCGACGTACCCTTTCATATGATACCACACTTTGTCCAAAAAAAAAAAACCTTCAGGTTTACCCTAATTTTTTTGAAAAATAATTTTAGTCGCTATATTTATAAAATGTGTGGGTAGGTACTATATACATATATGCCAAATTTCAAAGTGCTCGGACGAAAGGTATAGCCGTGAGAGCAGGCGACAGACGGACGGAAGGACAGACACACGCAGGAAAATTTAAGGGTCCTTGGTTTTGCCTACCGACCCTAAAAATTAAATGGGTAACACCAGGTACCGTTAACCCAATTTCGATTAAGATTTCCTGAAATATAAAACCCAATTTTGATTAATTTTCCTGAAATATAAAAGCAAAAGTGTAAGATTTTATTTTTCCATTTTCTCGGCCATTTAAAAGTTTTCTCTGTCAGAGATAAATGCTTGCCTAATAGCTATTTCAATGAACTATAAGGCCCTTTCTTATCTTACTTTAATACTGATTTCAATTTTATCTGCAAATGGGTGTTGTATGTATTTACTTTAATCTTATTCCCGTTCTCTCTCATTGTTTAACAATAAAATGTATGAATCTAATGAAATTCAATATATTTCACGAATGATTTCCTCATTCAACATTCTTCTTTTGTTATTATTAATTTGTTTCCAGTTTCTCGTGAATTATTCATAAAACAGATAAAATAGGATTTCTCTAATGAAATAATAAAGGAAGCTAATCTGAACCGATTCTGTTTATCATGTATATTTAATAAGATTTTATTACATTTGAAATACCTAGAGATAAACATGAGAGTTTTAGCATTTTGACTTTTTCATTTAATGCTTCCCATCCAACAGATATGGAATACTTGTTAAAATCCATGATTTTAAATTTGACAAAGTATATAATTAAAAATATCGAAACGTCATTGGTTTTGGCTAGCGTAAAGCTTGAGTGGACGATAACTCCGTACGGTTGGGAAAAGGAAAGACCAATTTTCTCTCTGCCTCGGGCGCTAATAAAGCTCGGCGCGCCACCGCTCTGGTATTAATTAAAAAATATCTATTGCTCTCGAAAAACAGGGGAAGGCAGGGAAACGAGAACAGTATTTAAATTTCATTTATTAACATTGTTGTATATTAACGTTTGCACAGCTTTGTTAAACACAATAGGCCCAAGGAAAAACGCTCGCGTTACTATACTGTTGAGCCTAACGTTTTTCTAAGGAATTTAATTAATTTTTTTTAATCCTAAGCTTGTAGGTTTAAGCCCTTTAGGCAAGGGATTTTGACATGTCTGCTTGTGACAGATCGACATTTATACGCCGGCAAGTTAACATCAAATTCAGTTAACACCGCCCTTCATCCTTTATTTCCAGAAAATTTTAAACTAAATATAGATGTTGCTGCCTTTCACATTGGCCTTGTATGAAAAGCTCTATAGTCTGTTCTCTGTAAGCATTTAACTTTAACAAATCGTCACCAACATTAAAATACCCTTTTAATAATTTATGAAAGCTTTAAAGTTGAAGTATTAAGTTGCCTAACATTAAAACAAACATTTACCTCTATGCTTATTTAAACATTTAACTCCCACCTTCACCCAGTACATATTATAAAGAAAACAAATATATATATAAACGCCTTGTTCAAACTGTTATAACTTTGTTCCCCGCTCTTGAGATATAGATAAGAAAGAATAATGTCTTAAGAAATAAACTAAGGTGTCAAATGTAAACGAAAACTGTGATTATAAAAACTAAATGCTTTGATAAGGTAACCGACTCTCTCTCTCTTTGCACATAAAAATCTTTTAAAGCGTAAGATAATTTTGTAGGGACAGCTTTATAAAATGATATATTTTTTATCAGTGTTTAAAATCTTTTTTTTTCGTCATCAACCTGTCATTTCTTTAATAACATTTGGTTTAATTAAAAAAGTAAATCATAATTAAAATTTCCAACCAAGGAATTTGATCATTGAGATGTAAAGAACACATTCAACATTAAAAACTTGCACAACATTACTCCAGAGGGTATTTTAAGATAATTCTTATGCACTTAAGGATATTGTATTTAAAAAAACAAAAATCTTAAGTAACATACTTTTACGAATGATTTTCATTGCTTGTTATATTAAAAGAAATATCTAAATATTTATATAAAACATTTTAAGTGTAATGTTTAAAAAAAAAAAAAAAAAAAAAAATCGAAGAAAAGTCAATCTTCATATAATCTCCTGCTTGTTCATAAATGAAGATTTATAGTATTACTTTTTGTTCAAAATGTACCTTGTACCCAGAAAGTACAATTTTCTAATATTGTACAGGAGGAATCAGGTCCAAATTTCGACTATTCAAGAGAAATTTATTCTTTCAAAATCTTTTTTAGATACTATTCCAAATTTAATTTTCGAATAAAAATGGTGGAAAATCGAATTTCAAAAATCCTCCCCCCCCCCCCCCTCTTAATTAAATTGATTTTCCCTTTAATAGCTTTAATATCGTTTTTATCGAAAAAAGCAACACTACAACTTTTAATGCACTCAACGAGACCTTTAAAATGACTCCTTATTTATTAGTGTTGGGTGCACTACAGGTAAACTGTGGCGTGCAGTACCAAAGTGACTAATATCGCTGAAAAATAAATATGTAAGAAAAGGAGGAATGATAGGATAGGTGTAGTAAGGATAGTAACTTGAGTAAATGATAGTATAATAATAAATCCTATTTATTAAGTTGACATAATAATAAATAATTATAATAAGCAATGAATAATAATATAAAATGTATGTAAAATAATGATAACAGAAATGGATAACCTAAGCAGGGGACCCAGGGGCTAGTAAATAGATAAGAGGAAATAAACCCAGAAATAAATACAAAATAAGGGTTAGACTAAACTACTGACTTACATCTATTGTTAGTAACGGTTAAAGGTGGTGTGTGATGGTGAAGGGGGTGATATGTAATATGTGTGTGTGAGAATGAGAAGCATTACCTGTTGCACCGCATGCTTTGTGCAAAACTGTGCTTGAAAATAAATATGTATGAAGTATTGTGTTGCAGTTGGTTGACCAGGATGTTATACTGGTGCTCAAACTGGTAACAGCACTGTAAATAAGATTTATTCACTCTGAATATTATAAATAATAGAAAAATAAGAATAAGGATAGGGATTATTTTGGATAGGATAGTCAGTGCCCCGACAATTAGAATCAGACAAATTTTACATTTTATACATTGCCGGCGAGGGGGAGGTGGCATTTTCCAAATTCCATTTTCCACATTTTTATTCGAAAAATAAATTTGGAATATTAAAAAAAAAATAATTTGAAGAATACATTTTTCTTGGATTGTCGAAATTTGTACCTGATTCCTCACAATTTTAGAAAATTGGACTTTTTGTGCACACGGTACATTTTGAACAAAAAGCAATACTATAAATCTTAATTTATGAACAAACAGGAGATTTTATGAAGAGTGGCTTTTTTTTTAATTTGACTTTTTTTTGTGATTGCACGTAAGGTATTACACAAGCCTATCCGGGGACACCCTGTATATAAGCAATTTATTATATTACTTATATGAAGCAAATCAAATAAAACAATCAATCAATTATAAAAATAAATTCACCATTTAACTTAGATTTTTACACGCTTTTAATTCCACATGTTTGTCATGGACAAATATTGTAAATTAAATTTGACACATATCCCGACTTCCTAGAAACCTAAAAAATGCACAGATTATGTAGAAAATAATATAATCAGTCATTAGTTATACAAAATCGTTTGTATTAGCTGATAAATCGCTAAATTTCTGATAAATTTTAGCGGTAAAAATCAAACACAACTGTAAAAAAATACGTGTGGTGTCGCGGGACACCCGGTAGGAACGCAGTTGCTTACTTTTTAATTAAATATAAATCATAAAATCACACTGCTAAGTATACGTTGCTAACTACTTATACACAGTCGAGTTAGAAAAGAGATAAAATTAAAAGTAACTAACTATTTGTACTAAGCGGAGTTAAGGCAAAATTAAAAGAAAATATATTTTTTTTATTATTGAAGCGCCTTGCAATAAATATGGTATTGAATATTGAGAAAATAGTTAATTATGATAAGTTAATAGTTTAAGAGTATCGTTCCAGTAGGACTGTTCCCTACCTACCCGGTCTACTCAATTTAAAATATTATAAAATATATCACTTCGCACTACACAAAAGCTTCTGCTTGTATCAGGTTGAAATTGTATACGACTTTTACAATTGTATTTTATGATGTGTATGAATTTTTAATTAAATCATTACGTTAGAACATAAGATATCGGTAAAAACGTTGTTTTCTCAATTTTTAAGGTTTAAGCCTGCTTTAATAAATTTAGGGGTGTTGGTTATTAAAAAAAAAATATATATATATTTAAAAATGTTGTTTGTCTTATTGAATAGACGAAGTAAGAATTTTTTCTCGTCCTAAAATTCCAATTTTACATTTCAAGTTCACGTTTCGCGCGAACGCTTGGGCGGATAAAGTTGCCTAACGAACTTGTCCTGGGCATTCAACTTTTACTCAAGTTATCGTCATTGGTCGATTTTGCGACGGTCGGTTTTGTGACGGTGGTTTTTTTCAGATTCACTCCCGGGCTCCAGACGCTGTAACGTACCATAATGAATTTCGTGTCAAAAACTCGACTCGTGTCTGGTAAGTGAGTTTATTCCTATTGAAATCATGTAATTGAAATCGAAAAATATTTCATAGGGTAGAGAAAGCTTGTTTGGAACCCTGTTCCTCTTCCAGTCACCTTGGGGCTGGGACTACATCTAGACATAACTCAGCCACGGGCCAACATGGCAGACTTAATTGTAGGGTAGAGCAACCTCTACACTTCCCGACTTCCTAGAAAGCTAAAATTTGCACAGATGTATTCCCGATTACATTATAATAGTCAGTCATTAGTTTTACAAAATCGTATGCATTAGCTGAAAAAATCACTTAATTTCTGATTTATATTAGGAAATTTTGGCATTAAAATTCGAAAAGAAAATATAAGTGTTGAAATTCAACAACGGCGACCATTATACATAACATAAACATTATTCACAATACATAAACATTATTTCCCCGATAAAATTGGATCAGAAGAAGAAATAGGGTTAACTATACAAGATTAATCAATTAAAGCAACAGGAGTGTGTGTACAGTTTTAATTGTTGAATTGTATTGAAAACATAATAAAAACGCACACAAAACTAAATTAAAATCAACGAATTTTCAAACAATAAAATTCGGGTACATACAACGTAGACCAATTGCAACGAGCCAGCCTTTAGCGTCGGGTTAATGCTTTTGTGGATGTGGAACAGAGTGTAAACAAAAAGCAACACCAAACAGTTTAGGCTACACAACACAAAATATTAGAAAACATGGTAAATTATTTACTACACATCTTCCTTATTGTTGTTCACGTGGTAGCAGAGAGGGACGCGCCTACCACTCAAGTCTGTCCGTTCTCTGAACCGGGATATATTACACATATCAGGTAGCATATCGATGCGACTAAACCACGATCTAACAACAAAAACGGTCGAACTAGAACAAAGCAATCGTCTTTTTACTCTCTCATACGCAGTATTATATAAAAATAAAGTAATGTGATGACCAAAAAATTCGATTTTGAAATTTTGAAGGATTTACACATTTTAAGGTCCCCTAAGAACAAAACCTGTAGCATGTTCAGACACGTGGAACCTAAAGTATACTAGACCCATTTCGACTAAATTTAACCAGGAAAACTCGAAACAGCTAATAACACTGGACCAAGAAATTGACTACTTGTATTTGAGAAAGTTTAGTACTACAGGTGATGATTTTTTTTTTTTTTTTCGTTTTAAAAGGACATCGTTATTGCTCATTGTTTTTAATTAATTTATGTGAGAGTTTTATTTCTTTTTATATCTTCTAAATTATTTGAATTTCCAAGCCTTGTCTTTTCTTTATTTAATATTTTCCCTATTAATACCCTTTTACCCTTTATTCTCTTCCTATTATTTTTACTCCCGAGTACCAAACATTAAAAACAAATAAAGATAAAATGTTTGTCAAATATGATTAAGTATTCAAGTAATTGACGGTACTTCTTATTTCGATGCATTTAATATAAGAACGAAACAATGTCATAAATGTGTTTAATACGCAATTTGTTTGGACACTTTTATTTTTAGTTTTTTATAACTTAAATAATTCTTAAAAATTACAACTAAAATCACGACTAAAAAAAAATAATATAATTATTACCCATTTTATTTTTCAGGATGCGACATTTTTCGCAAGGAAGGAAATCATAAGGTAAATGGAATAAGCTTATAATGCAAAATATTCTAAAGAAGATAAGGGTTAGAGGTTGAGGGTGGATGTCAAGCGAGTTAGAAGAGGGTCCCGTTAACCTATCAGTATAAAGATGCCGCAATCTCACTATTCTGACGTGACATAGTAACACATGACGTCGGATGACAAGGTCTCACATCATATACTTGTTCAACGGTTTCATCGCATCACCTTGTTAACACGTCACGTTGATAACAACTAGCTTAACCTATATTCCTATTCAACTCGTATTGACGTTGTTTTGGAATGTTTTATATATAGTTGTGAGGATAGTTTTGTAAAGCAGATGAATAGTTGCCCTACCTTCAACGTCCACTGACAGAAATGTTAAGCTTTGTAATTTAGGTATGCTTTTAAATAGAAATATATTATCTATTATTTTTCTGATTTATGTTTATCTGGGGGAAAATTGAACGTCCCTTTAGAACACTTATAAAACGAGTGATAAAAAACCTAGGGTGCTCTCAAACTGGATCCGACTACATGCGACTTTTGGTCGTCCGTAGTCGTACGAGTACGGACAAACTATCCCAACCTTAGCAATGTTATCAGCGCTCTCTCACTGCACCCGCCTTAGTCGATCTACTACGCGCGTTTAGCTCCGACCTGCGACCCAGAAGTCTCGGATTTTCGTCCATAGGTCGTAACTACATATTATATGTTACAGTTTTTGACGTGAAACTTCTTTAGCCACGGTAGAGTAAATTTGCTTGAATGAAATTCACATCGGGAAACGAAGTTAGCGTTTCGAGACTCACCCAAGTGAAACATTTTTGATGTAAATTAACGAAATAGTAAGTTTTTGTTTTAAGACTCGCCTGTGATAGATAGACGCCGACTTAGGCCGGCAGTTGATTTACCTAAAAAAAATCTTCCCTCTGGATGAGTCTCGAACCCCGACCCCTGGATTGAGAGTCCCAGGTGCTAACCACTATACCAAGGGAGTAGCTGATTTATTCCGTACACCGAATTGGCATATAAGGGTATTATTATATACATTTCAACAATATATATATATATATATATATATATATATACATATATATATATATATATATATATATATATATATATATATATATATATATATATATATATATATATAAATTAATGTTGTTTTCATGTTTTTCTTCGTTATTCGCTAAAATTTTATGAAAATACTAGCTGGGTCCCGTGCTTCGCTACGGAGTGTTTTTAAATTTGATAAGTTTATAAACTACCAGGAAAGCATACAAATTATTTTACTATGCGAGAATATCTAGATTCTATCCCTCCTAGTTATATCCCCCACCTCTTTGATAAGATCATTTGCAAATATCTTAAATTTACCCCCTCCTAAATGAAAATAAGACAAAACTGTACTTAAGAACAATTACTGTACTCTTAAAGAGCATTTCAACGATATGCATCATGAAGATAAAGGGTATTCATTACTTGTACCCCGTACCCTTTTGAACCAAAAGTTATAGTTCGAAAATTCATGTAAACAGTTACCTTCCCCTTGCTTTGAAGGTCAAGTGTGCAAATTTTCATCGAGATCGGAATAAAACTGTAGATTTGTATAAAAGAACATGCATATGTACACACATATGTTGAGTTTTATATACATATATAGATATAGATATAAATTTCCATTTTACCTCTCCCCCTTCTAAATGAAAATAAGACAAAACTGTACTTAAGAACAATTCATTTTCTCTTAAACAGCTTTTCAACGATTTGTATCATGAAGGGTATCCATTACTTTGTCATTTGTACCCCGTACACATAACAACAATTACTGTACTCTTAATGAGCATTTCAACGATATGCATCATGAAGATAAAGGGTATTCATTACTTGTACCCCGTACCCCTGTGTACCAAAATTTTAATTTCGTAATTGTTGAGGGTACGATTAATAAAACGATTAATGAAACGATTAGTATATTATAAAAAAAATCGGGTGGAACAGAGAAAATGTATAACATTCAAGGTTGAGTGTTTGGAACCGACTGACTGGCCTAACCCAGGCAGGCAGTAGGGTATCCAGACAAGGAGGGGGCACGTCCGACCCGCACTCTAGTAGAGCTTTTACACAACAAGTCTAACATAGCCGCCCACCTTGAAAGGACCCCTTTCAAAGTAAAATATACATATAACATATATATATATATATATATATATATATATATATATATATATATATATATATATATATATATATATATATATATATATATATATATATATATAAAAATTATAAATTAATCTAATAGACTTAAACACGAATTACAAAAAACGAATAATAAAAATAAAAGAAAAACTAATTATAAAAAAACAAACAAACAAATAAATCACTCTGTCTCTCTTTCTTCTTCAATTGGGAGTGGGCAAATATGATTGACTGCACGCTTCCTAATACCAGCGGCAGTTCGGACTGAGACGACTCTTACTCTTCCATCTCGACCAGGGTGGAGCTGAACGATTCTTCCAAGCAACCATTTTAGAGGGGGAAGATTATCTTCCTTTAAGAGGACAAGGGCATTGTTTTGCAAGTTGGGAGAACCAGATGTCCATTTAACCCTAGTTTGCAAACTCGATAAATATTCCTTTTTCCAGCGGTCCCAAAAATGTTGCTTCAATTGCTGGACTCGTTGCCAGCGAGACAACGAATTCTCTTTGATAGATCGTAGGTCCAATTCTGCAGGCGATGTAATGGCTCTGCCGATAGTAAGATGACCAGGTGTCAAAGGTAAAAGGTCGTTTGGATCAGAGGATAAGGAAGTTAGGGGCCGTGAATTTAAACAAGCTTCTACTGTCACCAACAATGTATTAAACTCCTCATACGACAACGAAGCATTTCCAACTACTCTTTTGTAATGGTACTTAAACGATATAACTGCCGCCTCCCAAAGGCCTCCAAAATTAGGGGCTTTAGGGGGAATAAATGCCAACGGACACCTTTATTAACTAACAAACTATTAAATTTGTTTCGATTAGCATCACATTTAAAAATAATTTCAATTTCTTCCTACTCTTTATGCGCCCCGACAAACGTTGTAGCATTATCTGAATATATATCCTTGCAGGACCCCCAACGGCCGAAGAAACGTGTTAGAGCTGCAAGAAACGATTCAGTTGTGAGGTCCAAATACGATAACAAATTATACATTTACTACAAACACGTTTGACGACATCCCTACCACGCAGAGGCCAATATTTTGTACGTATCGAGGCAAGCAATGCTTGAGGGCCAGCGTGTAACAACCTTTCGTGTGAGTCGTAAGATCATGGTTAGATGGTAACAGAATCGGATGCCTTTGAGAAAATGATATCATTTCTGCTTGCCTAAGCCTGCCGCCCCTGAGGCAACCAGTTTTGTCCAGGAATGGACAGAGTTGATTAAGATGACTATTTGTTTTGATTTCCAAATAATTTTGAAGCAATTTCTTTTTTTTGGGAAGCTTTCTTCCTGTGTTCGTTTAATCCAAAAGGTTAAAGCTAATTCGATTTCCTCTACGGTAATGAGGCCACTTCTAATATTCTTTTTCCTGGTATTATTTATGAAGCGGAAACAAAACGCAGTTATCCGCAGTAATCTTTGCAAAGACGAGTACCGAGCAACGATGTTGACGTCATTAATGGAAAATAACGAAATTGGGAATCTTTCCTCGGATTTCTTGATTTCTGGCAGACCTGCATCGGGAGTTTCACAGGAAATGTTAGGCCACAACTCTTCTGACAAAGCTAACCACTCTGGACCATGCCACCAAAGCGACTGCTGTCGAAGTTCTGTAGCATCTGATCCGCGAGACACGATGTCAGCCGGGTTGTGTTCACTGCGCACGTGGCGCCATATGGAGTCTTCCGTGAGCTGCTTAATCTTCGTGATTCGATTGCCAACGAAAGTCTTGAGTCGGAGTGAGGTATTGAGCCATCCTAGAACGATAGTCGAGTCAGACCACAGAAAGATTTGATCAATTGACATTTCAAGAGAATGAACCACTTTTCTTAAATGTTCAGCAAGTAGCAGGGCTCCACACAACTCCAATCGGGGTACAGATATTTGCTTGACAGGAGCGACTCTTGATTTTGATGTAATTAAACGAGTAGATAGGGAGAAATTCTCATATACTGCTCTTAGGTAAACACAGCATCCGTACGCCGACTCAGAAGCATCACAGAAGCCGTGTATTTCCACTCTTCTATGATTCAAATCAGAAAATAAATGGCACGGAATTTAAAAATACTTAAATTCGTTTAATTGTGCTCTGAATGTGTTCCATTCATCCTGTAATTGAGTTGGGAGAACATCGTCCCAATTAATTTTAAGCTCCCACGTCTTCTGCATCAGGATCTTAGCACGTACTATTATAGGTGCAATAAGACCGAGGGGGTCAAAGATACTCGCGATTTCTCCAAGTATCACCCTTTTGGTAATAGGTTTCGACTGGTCGATTTTGTATGTATTGTAAATAAAACTATCACTGGAAGGGCTCCACGCAAGACCGAGAGTTTTAACAAAACCACATTCATTCTCGAATGTGAGCGGTTCCAAATGAGATTCTGAGAAGTTTTCGATTAATTTTAATGAATTAGATGACCACTTGCGTAATTCCATTCCAGCACGACTAAAAATTATATTGAGCTCATTCTCCAATTTCAAACCTTCCTCAATCGAATTTACTCCAGACAGCATATTGTCTACGTAAAAATCGCGTTCTATAACCTTAGCAGCCATGGGGAAATTATTGTGTTGATCCTCTGCTAATTTTTTAATACACCTGGTGGCGATATATGAAGCAGATGAGGTTCCATATGTAAGCGTGGTGAGCTCATAGTCAACTGTTTCGTTTTGATCGTTTTTCCAAAAGACTCGGTGAAGGCGGTGAAAATCAGGACGTAGTTTTATTTGTCTATACATTTTGCAAATATCGGCCGACAAGGCGTATAGATACTTCCTAAAACAAATAGTTATTGTGAATAGGTCTTGCTGAACTACGGGACCAACCATTAGTAAATCATTTAGCGAAACCCCAGAAAAACTTTTTGCCGACGCATCGAACACTACTCTTAATTTCGTGCTAGAGCTTGTCTCTTTATGTACAGCATGATGGGGTATATAGTACGTCGGTACATTATGGTCTATGTCAGAGCTCTTTGGAGCAATTCTCATGTGGTCTAAAGTTAAATATTCATTCATAAATTCTGAATATCTTTGCTTTATCACAGGTTGTTTTTCTAGGCGACGATTTAGTAAGTCAAACCTCCGCTCCGCCATGTTCCGAGTTGAACCAAGACTGTTTACAGAGCCTTTCATGGGAAGTGCGGCAACAAATCGCCCCTGCTCATCTCGATGTATCGTTTCTAGAAAATGCTGTTCACAGGCCTGTTCTTCCAAAGTCAAATTCTCACACGAAGAGCTTTCTTATATTGCCCAAAATCGCTATATCTGTTGACTTAAAGCGTTCGATTCATTTAAGCTTAGGTGACAAAAATTATGGGTATTGGTTTTAACTTCCTCTGATTTACCAGTAATAATCCAACCTAAAGAGGTTTCTCTAAGAGTGGATAAACTATTATGTAAACTGATGTGTCCTTGACCAAGAATATCGTAGAATATTTCCGCTCCAATTAGCATGTCAATTTTTGACGGTTGGTAAAATTGAGGGTCGGCGAGTTCGACTGATGGCGGGATTTCAAGTGTTGATAATTTTAGAGGTGACCGGGGAATATTTTGCGTAATGTTTTTTATGACAAGAAAATCTAAACTCGCTTGAAAATCGTTTGAACGGGAACAGATCATTGCCTTGAGTGAGTGAGTGATACGAGAAACGGTCTGATCAAGTCCGGAGATGCTTGAGACAACGCGATTTCTTTTAATCCGCAATATTTGAGCAAAGTGCTCACTCACGAAATTGGATTGAGAGCCGAAGTCAAGCAAAGCGCGACCCACAACTCTGTTACCACGATTGTCGATTACTTCGATTAAAGCTGTAGACAGTAATACTACCGAGTTCGCTTAAGAAACATGAGTTAACGACGTCTGTTCATTAAATCGATTGTGTTCATGAGAATCCGTGTTTAAATGCTCTTGCCTATTGGCAGGAGAGTTGCGATGATAGCATAGCCAAGTACTATGGTTGCTTTGGCAAACCTTGCACGCAGACGCGCCGCATGCTCGAGATTCGTGACTTAAGAGGCAATTCTGACACAGGTGTAAACGTTTGACCTCTTTGCGTCTATCATCGATGGACATTTTTCTAAATATCTCACATCTAAATATATAGGATGATCCAGCTGACAGCAAGGACATGATGCATTTTGCACTGAATGATAGGCGTGAGTATTGCGATTGCGATTAGAAGCAAATCCAGGTTGATGATAATAATGAGTATTAGTCAATTTCGATTGATTATGATTGCTTGTATTGAAGTTAATTTGTTTCGCTTGAGGTGATCGGTTGGCTTCCAGTGACTCCAAAATATGAACACGTTTAATTAGAAAATCAATCAACTGTTGAAAGCTGGGAAAGTCATCAGTCAACAATGAAGCTTCCCACTCACGCAGGGTGTAAGTATCGAGTTTATAACATACCATCTGAATAAGTAGTGTGTCCCACTGATCTGTAGGTTGTTTAAGTGCTTTAAGGGCGCTTAAATGTTTTGTCACGTGGTCCACTAGCGACCTTATAGCAGTTGCTGATTGTTTTTCAACGTTTGGCATCTCTAATAGAGCGCGAGTGTGCTTCGTTAAAATTAAGCGTTTGTTATCAAATCGTTGAATCAACAACTCCCAGGCTACGTCATAATTATCTGAAGTGGTTTCTAAATTTTGGATTAAATCGGCGGCGACTCCTTCAAGAAATGATCGTAATAAGTGAAATTTTTCCATCTTAGATAGTTTAGGATTCGAATGGATCAGGGAATTAAATGTATCACGGAACACCAACCACTTATCATATTCGCCGGTAAACTTCGTAATATTAATGGGCGGGAGACAAATAGAATTATTAAGAAGATCGCTTGCACTGAAATGAAATTTATTTTCTTGTTTATCGTCGTTATTGCTTTGTGTTCTATCACTTGTGTCCGATTTTAAGAGATCATTTAATTCTCCGTATAATTTGTAATATAAATCTTCAAATACTTGTCGCAGCTTAATGTCTTGCCCATTAGTATCTTGTAACAAGTCATATTGATTCCAACACTCTTGTAAATTATTGAGACGCGCACGTAATTGATGACGATCAGCACCAGAACAGATATTAATATCAATATTTTGAATGTATTCGTTAATGCGATCTAATCTAGAATGAAGCATTTCTCTTCTAGAAACACACATTTTAGGTGGCTCTTGTTTTTTAGATTTAGGAGGCATTTTAAATGCGATGTAATCGAAACAAATTCTAACGAATAAATAAAAACAAAATTAAATAACTTAAAGTGAATAAAATGCGAAAGAGATATTAGAAAAAATAAAAATATAAAAAGGTGTGAAATAATAAAGAGTGAATTGATGATAATAATTGTTACGCGAAGTTAAGTTTGTTTTTAATAAACACAAGGGTCGTTTAAAAGAAATAAGGTTAAATCCGAGATAATCAGAGAAAGGTTTGATAAAAGGCAGTATTTTAGAAATCGAAACCATAAAATTAAAATAATAAAATAAACAAAATCTAAGAAACGATAAGTGACTAAAGGGGTTAGGGGTTAGGGAATGAATGAAAGGAAATTCTAGGAATGACACCAAGACCAAGATATATGAGTGTGGACTCACCGTAGAGAGTAGAGGGTAGCTAGAATCAGCACTGAGCGGCCGCCGACCTCTGGGCTCTTCTCTACCTTGCTAACTTCTTCACTTCCGATTGTCGTATTAACCATATAGCGAAAAATATAATGTGTAGGTTCACTTCGTATATAATTCGTATAATTTCGAGTCCAGATTTCACAAATAATAAAATACAAGATGAGAATATATGAAATTTTATAACTGGCACATAAAACAAGGATTAATGTTTATATCGATTAAATAAAAATAACGATTTTATACGATAGTTAACAGAAATTAACGATTCACGATCATTATAAGTAGTATCCTTTGGTAGCTCGATTCGTAATCCGGTCCAAAGTGACCAATGTTGAGGGTACGATTAATAAAACGATTAATGAAACGATTAGTATATTATAAAAAAAATCGAGTGGAACAGAGAAAATGTATAAGATTCAAGGTTGAGTGTTTGGAAGCGGCTGACTGGCCTAACCCAGGCAGGCAGTAGGGTATCCAGACAAGGAGGGGGCACGTCCGACCCGCACTCTAGTAGAGCTTTTACACAACAAGTCTAAACAGTTATCTCATGTAGGCAGTGGCCTTCACCTTGTTTTGAAGAAAAACTGTGTAAAACATTCATCAAATTAGGATAAAAGACATACCCTCATACGGATACACTTCTTTTTATATAAGATATAGCTATATTTTTTAATTATACCCCCCTCCTAAGTGAAAATATGATATAACTGTACATAACCACAATTACTGTCCTCTTAAAGAGCTTTTCAACGATATGCATCATCAAAGATGTTCATTACTTTAACATTTGTACCCCGTACCCCTGTGTACCAAAATTAAAATTTTGAATATTCATGTAGACAGTGATTTTCCCCTTGCTTTGAAGGTCAAGTGTGCAAATTTTCATCGAGATCGGACTAAAACTGTAGATTTGTATAAAGAACATGCACACATGTTGACTTTTATATATGTATGGCCGCCATCTTGAATCAATATGCCCGATTGGTAAACTATTTACCAAAAGTTACTAATTTCATAAAAGGAAGCCAACTTCTGAATTTCAATGTTCTAGTACAATTGGTTCCCGAGATATCGTCTTGTCGAATTTTGTATATAAATGGCCGCCATCTTGAATCAAGATGGCGGATTGTTAAAATATTTCTTAGCGAGCACCTAGGAGGTAAGAGGAACACACCTACAAAATTTCATGATCGTAGGTCCAGTCGTTTCAGAGATATCGTGATGTGTCAGTCAGTCAGTCAGTGGGTGAGTGGTATTTGGATTTTATATATATTGATTTTATTAATTGAAATTTCGTTTCTTTGAGAAGTTATCTGACTGTGGCGGCATTGTAAACTCTTGTTTATAAATATGTATGTTGCGTATTCAATAAATGATTTATATAATATGCATTACTTAAATAAGGGTTATTGTGCTATTGCACAATAACCCTATTGCAAATGCAAGTGCTATTGCATATGTTTATTTTGTTTCTAGAACTTTCTTTCTTTTTTAAAGTTTCACTTTTAATTCATGAGAGTCTCACACATATTGTTTTTGTTTTTTTAAGTTTTAGTTGTTTTATCAGTGAGTGAAGTTTAATTGTTAGTTATTTGTTCAGTATCCAATTCATGGATACTGAAAAAAAAAAAAAATATTCAAGAAAGAGAATTTTTGTGGAAAGTAATTTCGTGCCTAAATTCATACGGAAGTAGTTAAAGAATTTCTCGGGATCTTCCTTTAAATCGTTCATTAAATGGTGAAATTCGCCATGATCTTCACTCTTCAAGAATATCTGGTTAATCCATCCGTTCTTCTTGAACGTCTTTTTATTTGTCTCAACAATAAACTATTACATTCACCTGGGTAAAACAACCCATTCCATTCATCTTATCAAAATGTTGGTAATACGAAAAAAATATTATATATATATAAAATTGAAGGCGCCCTTACTCGACGACGTCTCCGACAAGTCTGCTCCAATGTGAGAGCTCAAGTCGTACTACCCGCGAGTCGTAAGTAGTCGGATTCGGTGTGAGAGTGAGAGCACCCTTATTCTTTATAATAATGTGAAATAAATAAATAAAAAAAAGACTATAATAATACTTGATGACACAACATGACTGGAGGGCCTAGATCTTATACAACTATATATCTAATGGATGACACAACATGACTGGAGGGCCTAGGTCTTATACAACTATATATCTAATGGATGACACGGCGCGGCCTTTGTATGTCGCTATATAACTAATAGGCTGTAAAACTAATAAACCTAAGGTAAAGAAATAACTTGTGATAAAAATGAAAAAGGACAAACAAGACTATAAAATGTCAAATGTATTTGCTTTTCTTATTACTCTAACATGGTTTACCAAGTAAATAAAACAATCTATAAAATGACAAGCTTGGTCCGACCTCTCAGCTCATAAGTGCAAGCATTATTAAACCTAAATAAAATCATTTTTACTCTGTTTGTTTGTATACGCTTTACATTACCTCAACAAATCGGTCCGAGACAACTCAGACAAACTTTCTCATATACGATTTCATAATTATTTAGCCCAGTGTTTTCCATTTATTAGTTTTCATATGTACATTTAATTATTATTGAACATTTTATCAAAATTTATCATAAAAATAACATCTCCTGGGCGGGAATCGAACCCGGGCTCTCTCCGTCCATGTTTTAAGCTTTTTTCTCAGGAATAAGATTGTTCCCGGGAAAACGGCTTATATCGTTAGATTTGTATTTAAATGGGCTACATTTTAGAATTTTTTAATCAAAATCGTCGGAACCGTTTTCGAGAAATAATTTTTTTCACGTTTTTTCAGAGTTTTTGGGGGGTAGCACCCCCAAATTTGGAGCTATAATTCGTTTCTCAATTTCGCCTCGGAGTATGATTTTTCTGAACATGTATGCCAAATTTCGTCAAAATCGGCTATGGAGTTTAGGCTCCAGGCGTCTGCACTGACAGACTACAGACAGACTTTTTTAAAAACCACTTTTTTGGACTCAGGGGACCTCAAAACGTGTAAATCCATCAAAATCGAATTTTCGCGCCATCACAATACTTTCTCTTTATATAAGAAAGTAAAAAGGCGAAAATGATTATCCAATTACGATTTAAAAAGTAAACAAATTAAGCATTCCATTTCGGAGTAGTTAGATCTATAAAGGTATTAAAAAGCTAACTTTTGCAATATTTATTTTAGGAGTTCTAATGGAAATGTTAAGTACAAAGGTTTGTGGTAACAGAAAGGAAAAAATACATGTTTAAAATGTATTTATACCATGTTAAATAAACTAAAAAGTATATATGTATATCACAAGTGAATTGACCATTACATGACTTCAGGTATAGTATAACTTCTAGTACATCGGCTTTATAATGACCCAAGGAGAGGTCGAAATATTGCAAAAGTGAACTTATTAACTCCTTAATAGACCCAACTACTCCAGGATTGAATACTACAAAGAACAATTTCTAATTTATCAAATTAAGCGTTATTATGTGAAAATAGGTGTACATAGCGAAGATTTAATCTTGAAAATGAATTTAAAGGAAGGTGTCAAATATCAATGTATTCCATTAAGACTATACTACTCAATATTGTGAAAAAATGATTTAATACAACTATCTTAATTCTTACCTTTTTTAAAGTTTTTGATAGTATTCATACAACGGAAAGTTTACATTTTAATTTAAATAAAATTATAATTATTATTAAAACTGGGAGACAGACAGAGAAAAATGGACTCCAGCACCGGCACTTGAACCACGGGCCTCTTAATTTCCAGTGTGGCGCTCTTTCCAACAAAGCTACGCAGGAGAATGATTTTTCTATGCCGTAACCGATAACTAGTCCCGAATGAACCACGGGCCTCTACATGTAGAGGCCCGTGGTTCAAGTCCCGGCGCTGGAGTCTATTTTTCTCTGTCCGTCTCCCAGTGTTAATAATAATTATAATTTGATTTAAATTCTAATTCTTCCCTTCTAAACGTGAATTTACAAAAACGTTTCCTGATTAATTATTGAGGAGCTATTAAAGATGTGTGTAGGCAATAGGGTCAGATGCGGGGTTATTTAGATGTAATGTACATACTAGAAGATTAGAATCAGGTCCTAGAATCGACTAAAGTGATAATAAAAAAACCTTATAAAGCTTCAAAACATCATAAAATAAACCCTATAAAATTGAATTGCCGTTTTTGCATTCCTTAAGTTGATTAAAAAGGTTCCCAATACACGGGATTCTTAAAATGTCTGTGGTTGAAGCCATATGGTTTAAATTCGTATAATAAAATGCACGGTGTAGACAGAAAGGCACCTATTAAAAAAAGGCCAGTCATGCACCATGACTTAAGCAGCGAATTTTCAAAGAAATCTCCGTATTATTGCCTTAGATAGTATAGGAAAATTTTGATTTAGAATTTGGACGGGTGAAAAAAAAATTGGTACAAGGTACTAAAGTCAAAATAGTAAATACTCTTCAAGATGCATGTCGTTGGAAAGCTCTTTAAGAGTACAGTAATTGTTGCTATGTACACTATTGTCATATTTTCATATAAGAGGGGGGTAAAATGGAAAAAACACGTTTTTATGCTATTTTTGACTCTAAAAGTGTCAAAATTTGACCCCTAAAAAGACTCTGAAAATTCTGGCCAACGATCTCATCCTTTCTTTTGATGTTATTGAATTGACATTTTAAAATTTGTTTGGATGTTTTAAGTGGATCCTAGTGTGAGATATCGTCTCGAGTCACACATACATATATACATACATACATACATACATTTCAGCAAGCTAACAGTTTTGTGTATTCAGCTAGGAAAGGTAGCAAGCAGCTAGGAAGGCTATTCAGCTAGTAATGACATAAATCAATAATTGTTTTTCTCTAAAAACTCGATATAAACGGTTACTTTAATTAAACAAACAGCCGACTAATTTTGTTAAATGTATACAAACTCGCTAATCGTGTGTTAAGGTGAAGAATTCTTCTTCACCGCACTAGGGCGGAAAAAAGAGGAATTATGAAACGCGCATGCGCAATGAATACAAGTACGTAAAGAATCACTTTCTACGCATCTAAACAGAGATACAATGTTAATATTTCGTATCAATCGTAGATAAAATAATATAAATTATTATTTATTAGCATACTCAAGAAGATAATAATTTATAATTTCATTTTTAGAACGTTCATTGTACTAATAATATTATTCATGTCTATTTATAGGCATGATTTGTCATTTCAATTCTCATTAAA
This sequence comes from Gerris lacustris, assembly GCA_951217055.1. Classification (NCBI taxonomy): domain Eukaryota; kingdom Metazoa; phylum Arthropoda; class Insecta; order Hemiptera; family Gerridae; genus Gerris; species Gerris lacustris. The sequence continues at coordinate 64,012,349 of OX578285.1, forward strand.
ATTTCAATTTTCTTATAAAATCATCAAGGGTTCTAAGCGAAATCATTGTTTGAAATGCTCTTTATTTGAATATTGTAAAACCATTTAAATCTCTTCAATGCCTAGCCTAGGATTTCAACTTTAATTAAAGTATGGAGCTGAGTCAGTGTTGGATTGAGTAATTGGTAGACTGGAATCTGATTGAAGTAAGGTAGATCCAGAACAATTAGGCAAACAGAAACCAACTTACTAAAATACTTGGTTTTTACTTTGGAAACATTGAATCAATATACCTGCAGAAACCTTAATTACTTCAATTCAGTTTTATCTCATCTTGTTATTTAATAATAACTTTAGATCACTAAACATTATAATTATGTACTTAATAAATTACATCTTTCGATTGTTACTCCCCATGATTTCTTTTTAGAATATAAATGACTTTGACTAAATAGCTATTAGGTCAAAAGGATTTTTAGTCCAATGTACTTTGGGACAAAGGACCAAAAATCAATATTGTTGTACAAAAGAGGTCTAAAAGCTTATACTACATACATGCTGTAGCACTAACTAGTAACAAAAGAGGTCTAAAAGCTTATACTACATACATGCTGTAGCACTAACTAGTAACAAAAGAGGTCTAAAAGCTTATACTACATACATGCTGTAGCACTAACTAGTAATATTATTATGGAATCTTAATATTGTTTAAGCTAACATGAATTTCAGATCTTATCGAAATTAATTTTCCATATAAGCCAACAATTAGTTGCATTGATGGCTTACAATACAATTATATCTTTGCTCGTAAAGCGCAAACTATCCATTGTTGAAAAGCTTTGTCATTCAGTATAGGTTAGTTACCTTATTATTCTTCTTGGTTATCCGTTGCAACCCTGGGTGGGCCTATGGCCAGACAACTATTTGCCTCCACGAGTTTCGGAACTGTGCCTCTAAATCTTGAATACAAACATTAGATCTGTGCTGTTTTCAAATGTTTAGGGCACTGAAGAGATTCAAAAGTGTCAGCGGAGATATAATCAATAATGGAGAGGATATATCTTCAGTTCGAGTACCAGCTCATCTTATAGAAAATTTACCAGAGTTAAAGGTATAGTACTCACTAAAAGCTTATTCATATTAAATACATAATTATGTATTATTTATATATATGTAATTAGTTTCCTATTCCTAAACCCTTTGGCAGGTCCATCGCAGGCTGATTTCAATTATTACTGACATTTGTAATTCAATATTAATTGTAGGTCCAATTATTGAAACAAATTAACATGGTGTATATTGCACAATATACCTAGGGGCCTTAGCTCATGTATATGAGTATCGTATATCAATCAGTATCGGGTGTGATCACTAATTGGATGGGTGACCACAGGTTTGAGTCCAATTCCTGGACCGGGCCTCCCCACTTGGTTTTTACCCAGCATCGCCCTATAAATAGTATAAAGTGGCGACTAACTAGTTGCGTATTGCGTATGCCAATTGTAAGGTTTATGGAGCGACATACGAACTCCGTTTCATCCATCAATGTATAGCTGTACAAGCCCTTTGGCAGACCTAGGCTCTCCAAAGGCTGTTGCGTCACTGAGTTGGTTGCATAAACTTCTTTTTAGGGTTTCATTGGTAAAACCAAAAAAAAAAGAAACCCTAAAGCCGCGTCCGGTGTAGACGGCACCGCGCGCACGAACGAATACCTGTTTGTGTTCACGGGTGCTCCAGGTAAAGTCGGTACATCAAAGGATGTTTGCTGTTTGTGCGCGTTTGGAGTGGACACTTTCTGAGCAAACTCCTTGAGCATACGCAAACAGCCTGTGGTTTGACTTGGAACCCCGGGAAATGTATATTTTTTTCATTCGTATTATTTATGACTATAGCATCAAATAACTATACTATAATTTATACATATAAATGGATCCACTTCAGGGTAATAATAATAAATTTCAATAAGTTATTGTGGCAACGTTTCGACCTGTCCGGTCATTTTCAAGCCTTACAAGCTATGGAGTAATACTCATAACAGTCATACTTTAAATCATTTCATTGGAACTGATTGTTCCTTGTCAGATAGTGGTAATATAGTGATACAATACATCTGTCATCTATCATCACTCCCATTCTTCTTAAACTTGGAGTAATCACAAAAAACAGCACAATGGTAACTATCAATTTCCCTTGTAACAGTATAGGTACATATATCACAATAAATTAACATTAAAAAACCGTCATTATAACAAGACAATAACACATAAATAATTAATAACATAAAGTAAAATTCTTTTAAACATTGGTAAAAATGATTGATAACAGCAATCCCTTATCTCTTATCATTTTTTTATAAATTCTTATTTGGTTAAATCAATGGTTTAAAAATACTTAAAAATCTTAATAAACTAAAAATAACAATTTGTGGAGAAAAATAGAAAACATTATTCAGTATAAAAATAATTCCAATTAATAATGTTATTTCTGGCGGGAAATTTTGATTTGAAATAGAATGGTAGATTCCACTATAGTATTTGTTTAAGGATCTGGAATCTGTTTTTATATTCACAGATTTGTCTAATTTAATAGCAATATTTAGGGCTTCAAGCATTTTTCTTCTGTTATTTTTATTTTCTCTTGCTAATATTTTAGTTTTATCAAAATTAAATGAATGTTTTGTAGCTAACGAATGTCCGGCTAAGGCAGTGTTGGAATTCCCTTTTCGTTGGTCATACTTATGTTGATCTATCCTATTCTTAATCATTTGGCCACTTTCCCCTATATAACTTTTATGGCAATCGTTGCAAGGGATTTCGTAAATGGTTCCGATGGTATTTTCAAAAGGGATTTTGTCTTTTAGGTTATGGTAAATTTTGCTTGTTTTGTTTAGTGGCTTAAAACCAAATTTTATTTCGGGGCAATCCATTTTTTTGCAGTAATTTTGGGATCTGATCAGATAATCCTTTAATATATGGCAAGCTAGTGTATTTAGACATTATCGTTGTTCTAGTATCCCGGTCTTCTGTATTTTGGTTGCTCATAGGACTTGGTTTTATGTTTTTGTACCACATTTCTTTAATTTTACCTAAGGGGTAAAAATTATCTTTTAGTTTTTTAAAAATAATTGGTTTCATAGAGTTAAGGTGTTTATTATCTGTGAGGGATACTATTTTCTTTATCAGATTATTGGCGCTATTGTATTTATGGTGAAGAGGGTGATTTGATCTGAAGTTTAAAAATCTATTGCATTTTATTTCTTTTTCATACCATTTGGTGGCAATAATGCCATCTTCATCTCTACAAATGGTAATGTCTAAATAGTAAATACAATTGTCTTTTTCTTTTTCTAAGGTAAACTTCAGTCTATTGTGGAAAGCGTTAAGTTCATTTAACATTAATTCTACTTCATTAGCATTTATTATTATAAATAGGTCGTCAATATATTTAACTATAAGTTTAGAATTAATATTGTTTTTTAAAAAAAGAATCCAGAACATGATTCATCACAATTCCACTGACATTGATCGACATGGCCCCGCCCATAGGGATCCCATGTTTTTGGGCATAGAATTCGTTATTGTATTGGAACGTTCCATTATTAAGGATAAGTTTTAGGCAGTCAATAAACAAGTTTTTATCCTTAATGGGGGAGAAGGGTAAAATTTCTTCCCATCTCGTTCTGATTATTTTATAGAATAATTCCAGTGGGACATTTGTGAAGAGTGAAACTACATCTATTGAGATCATAACTTCTTCCTTTGATATTTTTACATATTTTAGTTTTTCCTTTAACTGAAGAGCATTATTTACATCGTACTGATTGTTCCTATTGAGATGATCTAAGCAAGGATTGATAAATTTGGCAAATTTTTCTAACGGGGAGTTAATTTGACTTATGATGGGTCTTAAAGGTATATCCTTTTTGTGTGTCTTTGGGAGGCCGTAGATCCTAGGGCAAAAAGTATTGTTATTGTTAAGGGCAGCTCGTTTCTGTTTATCTATGTATTTATTATTATACAGTTTATCTATTATAACTTTATATTCTTTTTTAATCATCTCAGTAGGGTCGGATCTTAAACGTCTATAAGTAAGTTTGTCATTAAGAAGTTCTGTCATTTTATCATTATAAACTGCTCTGTCCATAATTACTGTAGAATTAGTTTTATCTGATTTAGATATAATAATATGTGGATGATCTGAAAGGAAACGTTTCGTCAAGGCTATGTCTCACATAATTTGTTTTTCTAGGCTTCCATTGGGAAACTTCGTAGGTTGTTTATTTTGGAAATTAATTATTTTGTTTATTATACGGCTTCTAAGGGCACATACATGATTATCCGAAGTATTTAGGTTATTTAGCATCAATTCAATGCCAACTATGAATTCATTTAAAAATTGATTACTTTGGTTGGTACTTAGGCTAAAATTGGGGCCTAAACTCAAAAAATTCAAAACTCCAGTAGGGATCTCTATGTTACTAATGTTTTGTGTCCAACCTTTTTTATGGAGATTATGATAATCATTTATGTTAGGGTCAAAAGTAATAGGTTTGATATTATCCTGTTTCCTAAGATTAATTTTATGTTTATGCTTTTTATCTATTAATTGCATGTATTTTTGTCTAAATTCCGTTAATACGAATTCTAGTAAATCTAATTTAGCGTAGCTTTTTTGTACTAGTTCGGTCCAGAGTCTATCATAATGTTGTTGATTCCGTTTCATATCCCAATGAACTTGTTTTAGTTCAGTACGAAGTAATTTGTTGAGCAGATTATTATACTATAATTAATAATATATACAAATTTATAAATAGTGATTGAAATTAGAGATGAGTTTATGTAAATCCAAGATTAAAAATAACCGGATTAAATAGATAAATATATATACGGCATAAAAGTCCAAAAATGCGACACATAATTTTTTTAAATAATTATATTGCTTCCAAGCTTATTACTTAGGCCCAAGCCTCCTATGGGCCCTCATAAGACTAAATATTAAATTGATATTTATCTTTTTTCCACCAAAAGAACAGATTTCTATTTGTATAAAATTTCTAATGTTTTGGCCTTGTATTTTAGTAGAAATAATCATCTAAAATCAGGGATGATTCAGGAGAGAATTTGTCTGACATCCAGACTCTTCGTCTTCTTTTACTATTGCCATTTATTACTAACTCGCCAATGATAATAAATATGCCGGCTGTTGGCTTAAAGGCGTAGTTAAATAATAAACTCAGACAAAGTTCATTTATAAAACTTGTAATGAACAAAATGGCTACAAAGTAAACAAGGCTTGAAATAAAAGTAAGATGGCGTCAACAGGTAGTACAAGACTGACCAAACAAACAAGCATCTTGCACCTCCAGTGTTGCCACCTGCCATTATGCCAGAATTTAGGGGAGCCAGATATCTAAAAATAGATTTACGAAACACCGGCGCTTATACCGCGTTTTGATAAAACCATATTACAAAGTTAATGCAAGTGCAATATAGCTTTATATAGTACTTGATGATGTAGTGTACAAGAAAATAATGAAAAATAACTGGGAACAAGGACAAACGTTTGCAAACACCTGTTTCTCTAGAATGCGCGTCCGGTGTGGACGTCGTGTTTGCAGTTGTTTGCAAACCCTGTTTGCAAATGCACGTTTGGTGTGTACGAGGCTTTATATTTTCGTTCCTGTGTCTGTCTCGCTGTCACCTTACTGCAGTACTTCCAATAACTTTTGAATCGAAAGAGATAAAAACATGAATTTACTGGAAAGGATTTTATTTTCTAAATTATTATTTCATCCATTAGAAGTATCTGTTGAGTGCACGAGCATACTTCAAATATTTAATATAATTAAATCTAAGGCCATTATAAAGATAGCAATGAAAAAACCAAAAAGGTATCCCTCACACCAGACCTATCTCGATTTTAAAGTACTGTCAGTCAAATCTTTATACCAGAAAGCAGTTTTATTGCATTTTTTTTCATACTGAAAAAATACCAATAATTCACAATTACTCGACTAGGTTTCAGACTCATCTAAAGATGCTAATACCACAGACTCACACATCTAGAAAACAACGACACGCAACGTACCTTGGACCAATTTACTATAACAAACTACCAACAGAACTTAGACAGATTACTAACATTAACACTTATAAAAACAAAATTAAACAACACTTACTGACTCAACTAAATAATGATTAAACTACATCAATACAAATATATATATATATATATATATATATATATATATATATATATATATATATATATATATATATATATATAAAAATAAATGAATAATTAAGTAAAGGATAAATAATTAAAAATATAATGTAATATAATATGTATATGGGTGTATGTGTATGTAGGTGTGTATATATATATCTGTATATAAATAATAATAATAAAATAAAATAAATAAATAGTGACTAAATTGAGAGACGGAGTGGTCTCTCTAGGTGCTGCGACACCTACTGAGGACTCTCACCACATATATTGTTACAAATTTAAGCTTTTGTTAAATCGTATTGTTTATTTTGTTTACAGTCTATACGGTTTAGATGTATCTAAACTGTGATGTTTAGGTCTGTTGGTTTATTAGATATTTACCTTTGTAACTAACTTGTTAGGATCTAGTTAGAAGTATTGTAGTCTGAGATTGTTTATAAACAACAAGGTTTCCTGAGATAAGGCTTCCCCCTCCTTAAGGTTTTAGCGGCCCTCGTGGTTCGGCGTTATAACCTCTGCCGCCAGTTCTGGGCTGAGCGAGGAACCAGCCAGCGGTCTGACCTCCCAATCTTAGAGGGCATGGTTTTACGCATGCCAGGGTCAGTCCTGTAAAATCTGTTGATCCTAATTAATTATTTAGAGGTTCAGTCAGTATTAATTAACTTTAGTAATTTTTGTCTAAATGGTTAAAAGTTAAGTTGGTTATGAGTAATGATCAGTTAGGCGGTTATAGTTGAACTAAATAGCTATAAAGGACTTACATGTGCGGTGGATACAATCTAACCTATATAGGAAAGTATAGGTTGTACAACTGAAAATATCATTATACTCACCTGAGGTGACTGATGCTGACATCTTGCTAATTTGTTATGATGATGAGATGATCTACACAACTATACTGATGAGGATAGTTACCTGAGGAGTGTTACCACTGAATCATTAGTCTCGGATTAACCTGTCTTCACATCAGCTAAGTCTTAGTTTTAAGTATATTTATGTATATTTATATCTGGCTTGAGTTCCAAACTACGAAATTATTTATACTTACCTTTTGGAGATACAAAGATACCCAGAGCTCTTATTATTAAGTTGAGTAGTTACCTGATTTGGTTGAGAGTGAATGTATTTATTAATCCTAATAATTAATCCTATGTATTTTATAATCCTAATTTATTAATTTATTTTATACCTAGGTTAAGCTCGCATGTGCACGTTAAATTTGTTATTGTTAGATATGTATAAGTTGTTCTTTATTAAAAAGATACTCATTTAAAATTAAGTATGAATTCCTATATTAAGTATAGTATATTCTATGGTACCAATTATTCTAATGATTGTTTTTCTGTTTATTATTTATTAAATTATTGATTGCCAGATTACTAAGTTAAGTAACTAATCATTATAGAATTGTGCATGATAATTCTCTTCTTAAAATATAATTTTATTCTGTTAATGTGTTTACTAAATAACTTGTTCACTTATTATTTAATTTACTTGTGAGCTGAACCTCTCTTAGGGTGCACAACTTCTGCAGTATTTACCTTATAATATTTCAGAATTTGGGCCCCATAGGATTTAGCCCCTTTTATGTCAAGACCCACCCCGTTGGCAACCGCACTGAGCTGGGCAGACGCAAAAACCGTAACAATATTATTGTTTATTGTTTAGCTACTAAATGGGTGTTAGTTATACTTATTTTTTGTATTATTATTTAAATTGTACTACATGTTTTTTTCAAGTGGTGGAATAAAGAATATTTATTATTATTATTATTATTATTATCTTAGCGATGTACTATGAATAACCAAGCATCAAGTATTTTTTAGTAACGTGGGCTTACCTGGTAAGAATAACGCATACGACGTACTATTGGCTCAATAATTCATACAAACTGATATTGTGGATGAAATTTTATTCTGGACTACTTAGTTAATGTGACATAAAAATATATTATTTACTTTGTTAGTAGGAGTTTCACCCTTTTTTTTACTTTTTCTTTCTCCTACTTCGTTTTATTATTTTACCCAGGATTCCCCATCCCAGATTTCCCTGTCTCTACAAGCCCCTTAGACTCTTTTTTCAACCAGGGAAATAAAAAGTTTTATTTTACGTTTTCTTTAGTTAAAGCCAGTGCCAACTTGGTTCTGGGTAGTATAAAACCCATCGTAGTACCGAAATTAAAACTACTATTATCCTCTATAGGTATGAACAAAAATAAATTTTGAAGCGAAATGAAACCCGATTATTCTGCCGAAACATATTACAAGTTTATTTCAGTTTCATTATTAAAATGAAGTATTTTCATTATTTGTCAGTGTTAATGCAATGTTTAAACCTAATTATATATTTAAAGTATCGATTGAAGTATATTTTCGAATAGTTAATAATAAATCCTTAATTAATTTTTAAAATACAGCCAACGAAATTGATGGTCCAAAAGAAAAATCTCCGTATAAAAATTCCGTTATAGTAGGGTTACCATACGTCCGGATTTCGTCCGGATTTCGTCCGGACTGCCCGAATTTGAAACATCTGTCCGGTTTTGCGTCCGGATTTGAGAAATGTCCGGATTTTAAGAAAAATCAGAAAGCTCAATGGCTTTCCCTAACAAAAGAAGAAACCCCAAAAACTCATGAGAAATGGAAACAAATATTGGAAGCATTTTCTAGAACAAACGTTTCTTTTTTTAATATATTTAAAATAGTAGAATTGGGCATGTGTGTGCCTGGTACTTATATAGGCTCCCACTGAACGTATTTTTTCAATGATAGGGTCTATTTGACGCCTGAAAGAGAGAGATTATCTCTGACAGTTGTAAAAGAGCTTCTTAAGATTAAAGCAAATTTTATTATCACATGCTCAGAATCCCAAGACAAAATCAAAAATGACAAGGTTTCTGTAAGGAAAATTAGTTCATCTGAAAAGTATGATGGACCCAGCAGATTCTAGCTAAAGTTGAATATGATATTATTAAATAAGTATTAATAAGTAAATATTAATAAATAAATATCATCAGATATTGTATTTATAAATTTATGTATAACGTAATTATACATGTTTGTAACTTATTTATTTTCCCAATTTCACAAAAAAAAAAAAAAAAAAAAAAAATATTGGGTATATATATATTTTTTTTTTCAATTTTTCCTCTGTAGTACTACTTTTTAGTAGTATTTTTCCTCTGTAGTACTTACAGGGTACTTCTTTGTTTTTTATTCATGCCTGTACGTCTTTGAATATATATATTTTTTTTTTTTTTTCTGAAAGTGATGATTTTCTTTTTGACATTCGTACGGTGTGTAAATTACGCTATTAAAAGTTTAAGAGCTTTATAAACATCCAAAAAACTAATTCTAAACTGAGACTTCTCTATACTAAGATTTCTCTATACTATGCAAAGATGAGTCCGATTCCACTTAAACTAATAGAGATAGAATACGCAAAATTATTAGAAATTATTAGATGCTAGAGCAAGAAATTTCTAAAAATACATTCTAAGAAAATAAACGAATGCAAATCATTGGCAATATTAATTGAGAGAAAGTTTTTTGTCGATCGGATCTTTATTCTTATTTCTATGATTTTTTTTCGTCAAAGAGAAATTATTTTCGCTCTATAGAAAGACTTTTATTTGGAGAATTTGTGGGGACACATGAAGCTAACATTATTTTTTATAGGTTGAACAAAAATAGATTTCAAGTCAAATTAAACCTGATTATTCTGGCGAAAAAGTTTATTTCAAATTCAGGGCATAAAAAAGATTCTTTATCTACGATTGATACGAAATATAAACATTATATCTTTGTTTTGATGCGTAGAAAGTGATTATTTACGTACTTGTATTCATTGCGAATGCCCGTCTCATAGTTCTGAATAATTCCTCTTCTTTACCACGCTAGCGCGGTAAAGAAGAGGAATTCTTCAGCTTTACGCACGATTAGCGAGTTTGTTTACATTTAACAAAACTAATTTGCTGTTCTTTTATTAAAGTAACTGTTTATATCGAGTTTTTAGTGAAAAACAATGAGTGAATCAAGTGACTTTGACGAAAATGTGGAGAATAATACTCTTCCAGAAATAATTAATTCGGCAAAAAATACAACTAATGAATCAATCCCATCTTTATCAAGAGAGAGATACGAACTTACATACAGCAAGTTTATTTTATCTGTATTTATTATTTAAATCTAACAATCGTAGATAAAGTACGGTACGCAACTCGTGTGAAAACGGCATTTTGCATTGCTCGTGTGGTTTTACTACCCCCGCTGTCGCTCGGGTGCAAACTCCACACTCGCATGCAAAATGTTACTTTCCGCACTCGACGCGTAATGTACTATTATATAGAAATTTTCGGTGTATGGAACTTCGTTATAAGAATGTCCGACTGTAATTTTTACTTCACTTTGTTTTTACTTTGTTTTCTATATAAAACGTTTTAACCGCTACACTACACACTAGTCGAAAAAACCTAAAACACACAGTTTGGTTTAAATGCACTTAAGTTTAAAAATAGTTTATTCGACGAAACTTTACTTAGAGTGCTACAGGCACTCTCCCGAATAAGATTATCAAATGCTTGAAAGGAAACACGCGGCCTGGATTGAAAATATAGATGCCTAATGGACAATCCTTGTAGAAAAGTTAAAATGACTTATCAAGATGATAAGCTTTTAAGTCGGCTCGAGGAACGAATTTAATTCCGTATCGATTGCCGCCTTGAGTTTCCCTCCTGTTCCCCACCGTTGTCATTTTACCTTGCTTTTTTTTCCAGGAAAATCCGTTTCGTCGCCGGATGTGCGATATTTTCTCAAAAGACAGCGACGGAAGTTTATCTTTCTCAGATTTCCTGGATATGATGTCGGTGTTCAGTCAACAGGTTCCAAGGGACATCAAAGTGTTTTATGCTTTCAAAATTTACGGTATCAATAGTTCAATTCCATTAATATTTTATTAATTAAATACATTTTTAAAGTGTTTGTGCGTAGGCTTCCACGGTTGGTTTCATAATGAAGTTCTAGGTCTTCCGGTAGTGACAGCGTCATAGTGGATGTTGTTCCTGGAAACATCATCCACTATGACGCGGTCATCACCCGAAGACCTAGAACTTCAAATTTCAAAAGGTAATTTTTACTATGAGTTTTATAGAATTTCTGTTAAAGGAAGATGTTTCCCACTATTATTTATCTCATAATCTCTCAATATAGCCTCATAATTAACTTGTTATATTTCATGCTCTATTATGTTCAAGTGCAATGTTTCGCTTGTTCTACTGAAAGCCATCTTTAAGGGTATGGAGCATGGTGATGTTAACTCAGTAAATCTTGTTGCTGCTTCGAGTTAGTAACACAATTCACAGTGCACCATATCCCTGAAGGTGCTTCTAGTAATGCAAGCGAAACATCAGACTTGAAACCGTGACGCGCATTTCACCGCAAAGCCGGCTTATTCATTACGACATAACCCGTGGAAGCCTCACTTAAAATACTTCTACATATATTAATTTTCCTACAGTTGACTGATAAAGTGGTTGTTATCGCACTCAAAATAGTATGCAAAACAGCGGATTGTTGCACTTACTACTTTACCACACTGGTTTTACTATAGCGCACTTATTTTACTTTACCGCACTCCAGTGTTCCAACTTACCATCATAAAGAACAAATCTCAACAAGGATTAAACAATCCAAATTATAAAAATAATAACAATCACAACTAATGATTATTTAATGACATTTTAACTTTTAATTAACTATATTTTAACTAAACACTATATATCAAATATAAAAATGTTAAAATATAAAAAAGTAAAGTTTTTCTTTTGTGGACTTGAGGTTTCTTATATGGAGTTGGTTGTTATTTGGAATGAACGTTATAGGAAGATGTTTCCCACTATTATTTATCTCATAATCTCTCAATATAGCCTCATAATTAACTTATTATATTTTATAACAAGAACTAAACTAATAATTATATTTTTCCATCCTTTATTTCCAACATTCTCGTAAATATATCTTGGTTAAAATTAGAAAATGCCCCTCACAATAAAAAACTAGACCATATTGTTATATCAGAGAAATATGTCATGTGTCAAATATATCAATGTAATGTTTAGTTTTAGTTATTGTGAGTTAAAATATAAAATATTAATCTTATTGTAAATGAATGATAATAAATATTTGGAAATACTCGTAACTGAGAATTATTATACATATAACAACTAAAACTAGTATTGCTTTGCTAAACACATCTTTAGAACTTAAACACTGGAAATTGAAACACAATAAAGACCACATAATTAATATTACAAATAATTTTTTTTCTAAAATATCAACCAACAAGGACCTGACTGAAAAATGTAAATCTCACATAAAAATAACTACTGAAAAATAGATTAAATCTATCAAAGAAACAAAAATCTAAATTCGACAATCTTTTGAAAAAACAAAACACAACAATATCTAATGCTATTAAAATTAATGATAATTGGATTAGAAATCTTACCAATGTTACTATTCCTCCAGAGGTAAAATATATATTGTCTCTTGGACCCAAATTTTGCTATACTAACAACATTAATAAAATAGTATATTATGTTACAAGGCTGTGAAGTGAGTTTTTTCTTTACCGCGGCAATTACATTTACTGTCGAGCGAAGCGAGACAGTAAATATTGCCAAGGTAAAGAAAAAACACTTCAAAGTCGCGTAGCATATGCTATTTTTTCCGAGGTAGCAGACAATGAAAAAACATTAAATATTAATCACTAATCAATATATAATAATAACAAATATTAGTACATACTTAAGACTTAAAAAAAGAAACCTTAAAATGAGGTTACACTATAAGAAAAGATAAATAAAACGCATTGACATCTAGCGGATTTTTATCGTACTAGAAGCATTTCTACAAAGACTGCAGCGGTACTAACGGAAGTTTTGACAACTACCCGCCGTAAAGAAAAAATCTTTTAGTGCCTAGGACGTAAAATATTTTTTCTTTACAGCTAGGAGTAATGAAAAGATTTTTTAAGTCCACGTAATGAAAAAATGGATTTTAGCTATGTTTTTTAGGCTCTAAAGTTACTATTTCACAGCCTACCACGGAAAAAACAAATTTTCGATTTAATAAAAGACACCGAACACATAATAGAAAACACTAACGAAAACATTGACCAAAAAAACGAACTACGCGGCAATAATAGTAACTAATTCATTACACAACACACATAAAAAGAATAAGCACACCCAACATGATTCCTTCATAAACTCATCCATTAAAAAAACGAAACAATTCATAAAAAACAACCCAGATATTTTAATACTTATAGCGGATAAAGGAAACACAACCGTCATTATGAACAAATCAGAGTACACAGACAAATTCAATCAACTAATACAAGACCCAAACACTTACACAATTATTCCTAAATACAAAAACAAAGATAAACAAAGAGACCCCACACTAAAAAGACAAACCCAACAAAACAAATTAATTAATCGTTTACACGAAGAAAAAATCATTAATTTCCCAACTAAAAAATCTTTGTAAATTAGAGATTGTTCCTTGTAGCATTCAATTCTGCAGTAGTTGGGTCTATTAAGGAAATAAAAAGCTCACTTTTGCAATATTTCGACCCCCCCTTGGGTCATTCTCAAGCTGGAATCAAAATTTATTTAGATATTAGATTTAACAAACTATAAATAATATTCTTCAAATATTAATCCAACCACTACTTAACTCAAAATCTCTAGTCATAACTACTTAATATTACCTAAAATATTTTAAAATTATTTTTAATTGAATGGGACTAATGAATTACCATTATTATTAGTTCATACATTTTAGCTCCACTCACAAATAAAAAATGTTTTAACCTTACTTATTACAATTATTTTGTACCCCTACTAAACCAGTGAAACACAAACTACCTTAACTAGTCTGGATCTGTCACATGATCGAATTTTGAGTATAATTAATTGTTGTAATGATAACAGAAGGGAGAAAATAATAAATTAATAAAATATATTTCAGGAAGTTAAAAATACATATATTAAATAGTGCATATATATCACAAGTGACATGACGATTACCTGACTTCAGTAAGTACATACTTTTCACTATCTCAAAATTAACATTTTCAATAACCCATATAACATGTGACCAATACCAATAAATTGTTATTATTTTAGGAAGAAATGACGAGAATCAAAAAGATTCAAATAAAATAATTCAAGAATAAAACTAGTATAATTTAAGATAACTTCTAGTCTACCAGGTTAGTAATATCAAAACTTTTTACTTGTTAAAATTAATAGTAATCATTACCCTTAAAATTTTGTTAATGTTTGTCCAGAGAATATTTATAGTTTGTTAAATCTAATATCTAAATAAATTTTGATTCCAGCTTGAGAATGACCCAAGGAGGGGTCGAAATATTGCAAAAGTGAGCTTTTTATTTCCTTAATAGACCCAACTACTGCAGAAGTAAAAAATCTTTGACAAATTATACAGCAGTTCCCCCTAGAATTTATGCTCTTCCCAAAATCCACAAAAATCCTGTTTCTCTCAGACCCATAGTATCATGTATAAACTCCCCTTCTTACAACCTTTCTAAATTTCTCTCAAACATGTTATCTCCTTTTAGGAATAGCTACAATTTTAATATCTTCAACGCATATCAACTGATTGATCTAATCAAAGATATTCCCGACCTAGATCCAAATGATTCCCTTATCTCACTTGATGTCCAATCTCTTTTTACAACGATTCCCCTGGACCTAGCTAAAGACCTCACTAAGTTCCTTCGGCCTAAAATTTTTACCCACACCCAAATTTCTAAACCACTTTTTTTATGACATAGTAGATTTTTGCCTTGACTACACTTATTTCTCCCACAAAAACGTCCTTTACTTACAAAAAGAAGGTCTCCCTATGGGTGACCCTCTATCACCTATTATTGCCGATATTGTCCTAGACAAATTATTCTTTGATGGCATACCCCAATTTAATCCCCACATTAAATTTGTCAAAAAATACGTTGATGATAGCTTTTTCATAATTAACAAAAACCACATACCCTCCCTTCTTAACAACTTCAATAACTACCACCCCAACCTCAAATTCACCATAGAATCTGAAGAAAACAATGCCCTTCCTTTTCTCAACATAAAAATAATAAAAACTAACGATAACAAACTAACATATAAACACTACACAAAACCCACTTATTCAGGTAGACTCCTCCATTTCTATTCACATCAACCATATTCTTACAAAATTAACTGTGCTAATAACTTCATTAATCAAATCCTTACCCTCTCTGACAAACAATTTCATAACGAAAACATATCATTTATAAAAGATACACTTAATAAAAATAATTACCCCAACAGAATAATTAATAAACTACTCCAAAAACACAATAACAACATTAACAATACCTCACAAAATACGACACCTCCCGTTTTAGCTAAATACTACACCCTGCCCTACATAAAACACACTACTGAACAAATTAAATAAACAGGTCAAGTGTGTGCTAGTCAGCACGCAGCGAGGGTCCGTAGGCCACACTATATAGTGTTTAACTGTAAAGTGTATTAACAGTGTTTTCTAAATGCTAAAAAGCTTACTTTGAACCATTCTAAGGGTCTGATATTCTCAAAACACACTCTGATAAAGTATTTTTTTGCCACTGAACCGGACTACAACCATATAAATACATCGAAAAGACCATAATTACAAAAAAACGTATTTTGTCAATAAAAAATAAAATAATATTTTTTCCGAAATTTCAAAAAAGTGGAATCTTTACTTTTGGTCGAAGAATGTTCAGGAATTTTTTTCAGATTTTTTGCACTTCACATAAGCGAGATAGAAGGGGGGACACGTTTTACACCCGCTTCAAACTAGCCTACGCTCGCCCTATCAAAGTTATAACCAAAGAATTATATATTTTTGTAATCAGCTCAACGTACCCTTTCATATGATACCCCTCACGGTGTTGGAAAAAAAAAATTAACCCTTAAGTTTTTTTACCCTAATTTTTTTGAAAAATATATATTTTAAGTCGCTATATTTTTAAAATATGTGGGCAGGTACAAGACACATACATGCTAAATTTCAAAGTGATCGGACGAAAGGTGTAGCCGTCAAAGCACGCGAGAGGACAGACGGACAGACACACGCAGGAAAATATAAGGGTCCTTGGTTTTGCCTACGGACCCTAAAAATTGTTTCAACCTTATAATAATATCAAAATAGCTCAAAAAAAATTCCACCACCCTAAAATCAATTTTATACTCCAAACTCAAAGATTCCATCCCTCCTCTGCAACAAAGTAACGTTGTATACCAAATTAACTGTAAACAATGCCCTGCAACATACATAGGAGAAACTTCACAACAATTCAAAAACAGATTTTATCAACATCTCAAACAACAACACTAACACAGCTATATCAGAACACGCACACAACACTAAACACACATTAGACACAGATAAATATAATATTCTACACACTGAAAAACACCACCAAAAACCACTTACACTGGAAATGTTATACATAAAATCAAATACTAACAACATAAACTTGAAACAAGACACCAATAAATTAAGCAACATTTACACAAATATTATTTTTAATACAAATAAAAATAAATAATTCAAAAATTTTTGATTAGGTATGTCAGTTAAAAAAATAAAATTAATTCTTTTCAAAAAAACATAAAATCAATCAAAATTAACTTGGTAAGACTTTCATTTCCAAAATTCGTTTTCATTTTGACCATTTGTTTCTCTAAATTTACAGTATTTCCAAAACCTGAAGAAGCCCAGGTTCCCTGGACGAAAGCTTGTTTGAATAAAATATAATAAAGGACTTTCATTCCAAAAAACAACCAACTACTTATATTAATTTTTAGATTTAAAAAGTGAATCTATATTGAGACTAAACGGTCATTTATATTATAAGCACATGGATGTGCTTATAATATATAAAAAAAAATACTTATAAATGCTTATAATATATAAAAAAAAAAAGCCTAACTAAAACTAATTCCGTTTAATCCAGATTTTCGATGATCCGGACAGTGCCCGGTCCCATCAAATCCAGATTAGCAAGACTCTACTGTAAATATCCCTTTGTCTTTTAGACATATAATTATTTATAAGTGGTAAATAAATATAGAGTGGGTACCAAGTAAATTAGTACCAAAACATAAACTTGAAACAAGACACCAATAAATTAAGCAACATTTACACAAATATTATATTTAATACAAATAAAAATTAATAAAACAAATTTTTGATTAGGTATGTCAGTTAAAAAAATAAATTTAATTCTTTTCAAAAAAACATATAAAAACAATCAAAATTAACTTATTAACTTGGTAAGACTTTCATTTCCAAAATTCGTTTTTACTTTTTTCATTTTGACCATTTTTCTCTAAATTTACAGTATTTCTAACATTCAAAACCTGAAGAAGCCCAGGTTCCCTGGACGAAAGCTTGTTAAATAAAATATAATAAAAGAAAAAAGGACTTTCATTCCAAATAACAACGAACTCCATATAAAAAAGTAAAGATAGACAATCTAAAAAAAAGAAACAAATGCGATGAGTTAGTGTTATGATGAAAAATAATAACAGCGCTTGGTCAGGTTTGCTGAATCAAGCAAAAAAAGGCAACACTGGCTATAAACAGAACGTTGACGTTTTGGTGTTGAATTAAACTTTTATTAACTAACTTCCATATTAGGCCTATTGATTTTCTTTTAAGTTATGTTAAACAGTCACTGACGAAACACTGTCAAAAATAACAGTGTAAATCCATTTTTTTATTATTTTTTTTTTTACTTTTTCTCCTACACTTAACATCGGCAATCTTATTTATCAAATAGTAGTAGGTATGTTTAGGCCGCCAATGAGATTGTTTGAATATAGTTTATAAAAGCTGCTATAAGAAATTAATTAAACGTCAACCAAATTAATTTTGGATCAATATGGATCATATATAGAGAACATACTCTACTGTAATCAAGTATTATACTGCTCGATCAAGTATTATAATGCTCACTATAATTGCCGAGTACGAATTCTAATAAAGGGGTTACCCATATTCGACACTTATCGCTTAAGTAAAACTTCGGCCAAAATTATTGGATGTTATTAATAATAAAGTAGAACATTACGCTCTGAGTTTTTTGCAACTTGACATTATCACTGTCATTTAGTTTCACAAAATATTTTTCATATCGCTTATTTTCATGCGGCTTTCACGAGCCGAGCGATTTCGTATCCACACTGCGCGCGAGACACCGATCCGCCGATTATTTACCAGTCCGCGTACAACCGTTTACAATGCGTTTTCGGCTAACAAAAGCTTAGCTAAAAAAAAACACTGGAAACAAATGGCCCGGGTCGGCCGGTTCTCGCTCGGCCCGGTATGGCTCGGCGTTTAATGTGAATAGCGAATAGCCGCATACTGATACATGTGTTTGTTTCTCGAGCGGAATCGGCCTCGTACGGTCTGACGCCTTATTGTCCAAAGTTTGTAACTTATATATTATAGGAGGAAAATGTAAGTTGTACACGTAATGTATTGTTAAGACGATGTGCATTGGTTTTTATGTAGAAATATGATGCAAGTATGCGTTTAACCACTTGATACCGATAAAAAACAAACGATATTTCGATCGATCCACTTGCAACTGCGTCTTTCCAATCTACTAATCTACGCTTTCCCAACGCTAACAAGCGTTAGTAGTTAGTGTTGACGAACGAGGTCGATCCACGGTCGTTGTGGCTAGACTAGAACTCACGCTAAGTAATAAACTGCCCCTCTAAGCGGAAAAGCCCTAATCACTGGAACCCGTTTAGTAATGTTGGCGTTTACAATGTCGAAACTTTGAGAGGCTGTAGAGCTTGACGAATTTGTCCGATTTTCAAGTCTTTGACATAATTATTATATATTTTGTTGACATTTAGAAAGTATTATTTTTAATTTCAACCGGAATCCGTCCGGAATCCATTACTAAAAGAAAAAACGGTCACAATTTGTTAAACTTGCGCGTATTATATTAAATATCGTACGATGAACACTTTTTCGTGTTAAAAGGTCGTACAAAATATTGATCGTATATGTGTATACTATTGCACATTGTACGTCGGTGTTGAAAGGTCGTACAATATATTGTGCAATAATAAGATCGTATATGCCTAATATTGTACGGTAAACGTCGTCGTGTTGAAAGGTTATGCAATATATCGTGTTATAATATTGATCTTACACGTGTACAGTTGTACAATACACGTCTTCGTGTTAAAAGGTTGTGCGATAATAGAAAGTATGTATGTACCCCCTTAAAGCCCGATAAATTTCGTTCTAATAGAAGAGTTTGGCTCTCTCTTATCTCTAGTTATTTCACAGATACCATTATAGAATGTTATAATTGAATGTTTGTTTGTTGGATAAAACGTCGAGATTTCGACAGAGACGATCATATCGGGCGTGAGGACTTGTGCACCGCTCTGAAGCTCCTCACAAGCAATGAACTGAGCAACGAGGAAATGTATCAAGTTTGCGATAAAGTCATGGAAGAAGGAGATGTGGATGGTGACGGCAAACTCTCTTGTATGGAATTCACTCACATCATACTTCGAGCCCCAGATTTTCTTTCAACTTTTCACATCCGAGTCTAAAATCAACTTAGTCTCTCTTTAAATAGACTCCTTCTCATTATAACCAGATTGTAATTCATTTTAACCAATTATAAATCAATAATTAAATAAATATTAATAAACAATATTCCACTTTTTTATTAAAAAAAAATCACGTATTTTTAATTAATTTCTTGATTTTTCCTGCTTTAGGTTAAAGGTTTATAGGTTACATCATCCATCACTTATATAGTTCTATATAGTCCAGGCAAATTAGTAAAAAAAACAGCAAATGGAGGAAATAATTTATAAAGTTTTGAAACTTTGTGAAAACACTTTTAAGGGGTGTAGTAGTAAGAAACAGTAAAGTTCCTCCCTCTTAAGGGGGCGCGTCCCCCCCCCCCTCCCCCCTCCTTAAAGTCCATAATTTACTTATTTTTCACTTTTTACGCCAGACGGTTTATTTTTTGAGGAGAAGTGTTATTACCAAAATTATTCCTCACATAATTCTGCACAAAAAAGGTCCTATGCATGTTTGAAGTGGGACATACCGTTTTCGAGATATTGAAGTTGGATAGAGATAAAACGTATTTTTGCGAACCAAGATATCTAAAAAACAACACATCCGATTTTAATGAAATTGGGATGGTAGGTTATACTTAGCCCATTGTTGATCCCATATAAGTTTCAACCTTCTGCGCCCATTATTTTATCCTCCACATGCGCACAAACATACATTTATTTAGACCTATATCTTCAAAAGTACTCAACTAATTATTATGAAATTGAGATAGTTTGTCGAAAGTAGCCCTCAGATAGCCTCACATTAATTTCAACCTTCTGCGCTCTTTACATTTTCTAAATTGGTTCCCTTTCTGTCAGTCTGTTGATCAATTTTTTGTCTGTCTGTCATGAATTAAAGTATCAATTTATCAAAATGTAAAGAGCGGAGATGGTTGAAATTAGTTTAGGGATATCTGCAGACTACTTTCGGCAAACCATCAAAATTTCATAATAATCAGTTGAGTACTTTTGAAGATATAGGTCTAAATAAATGTATGTTTGTGCGCATGTGGAGGATAAAATAATGGGCGCAGAAGGTTGAAACTAATATGGGATCAACAATGGGCTAAGTATAACCTACCACCCCAATTTCATTAAAATCGGATGTGTTGTTTTTTAGATATCTTGGTTCGCAAAAATACGTTTTATCTCTATCCAACTACAATATCTCGAAAACGGTATGTCCCACTTCAAACATGCATAGGGCCTTTTTTGTGCAGGATTATGTGAGAAATAATTTTGGTAATAACACTTCTCCTCAAAAAATGAACCGTTTTGCGTAAAAAGTGAAAAATAAGTAAATTTTGGACTTTAAGGAGGGGGGAGAAGGGGACGCGCCCCCTCGAGAGGGGGGAACTTTACTGTTTCTTACTACTACACCCCTTAAAAGTGTTTTCACAAAGTTTCAAAACTTTATAAATTATTTCCCCTATTATTCCTTATTTTCCTGGACTAATAAGCCTGTTGCTCCAAATATTATTATTATTTACATTATAGGTCGAACAAATCAGTACCTCATGTATAATGTATATATCAGTGAGATCAATAATATGATTGAACCCTATAATTATCTATAATAGAGATGGCAATGACTATGGGGATTGAATTAGGTGAGTGATGTTTATTTGAGTACACCTTATATATTTAAAATTTATATTTATATGGGCAAGAAGCACTACATAAGCTCTGCACGGTATGTTGCGTCACAGAGTTAGTTGGTTAAAGCGCAGCATTATCACTAATCACTGCTATGATTCAGCTCTGCACGGTATGTTGCGTCACAGAGTTAGTTGGTTAAAGCGCAGCATTATCACTAATCACTGCTATGATTCAGCTCTGCACGGTATGTTGCGTCACAGAGTTAGTTGGTTAAAGCACAGCATTATCACTAATCACTGCTATGATTCAGCTATGCTTGAATGAGCAATATTTATGCGTAGAAAAATAAAAATCCACTTAAAGAAGAGTTTAAAAAAAAATCAATGGTAATTCTCAAACTGAATTTAAACTATCTTGAAAGTTTCTCGCTGACATTTTGACCAAATAAACTATGATGTATAATGTATATTAAGGCCACCATACACGGTCAAAATGTTTTCGCAAACATTTTGACCGTGTATGGATGGGGCTGTTTGATGTTTCCGCAAATGATGTTTGACATGTATGGTCTAAATTTGCCCAACATCAGGTTTGCGCAAAATGTTTGATCTTGTATGGGGGCCTTTATAAAGACTATTTATACTAACTATTTATATTAAGACTAATTATATACTAGCACATTTATAATTAACTTCGTGACGCAACAGTCAGAGAAGGTGCTAGACCTGCCAAAGCCATTTTATAGATCTAATGGATGACAAGGGGATAGTCTGTTGCTCTATCAGTTGTATAAAAGTATGAACCTTATTATTGACATATACAACCAGTTAGGCCCTCCGCACTCGGAGCAACTCGATAGTCTGTTGCTCTATCAGTTGTATAAAAGTATGAACCTTATTATTGACATAATATACAACCAGTTAGGCCCTCCGCACTCGGAGCAACTCAAAACAAACTCAACTGGTGTCAAACTGAAATTGCCAACTGGTTACAAACTTAAATGTGATGTGGCTCCACACACGAGGGCAACTCAAATTGATCTAAATCATAGTTTTCTTTGTGTTTTGGAAGGTGGAACATCCACATTGTGGCATGGATAATAATTCTAGTGACGACTCGAATGACGAATCTGTGGTAATAAATTATTATTACAAAATAAAATTAAAACTAAGAAGATATTAGGTTCATCCATATCTCGAAAAAATATTTCAACCGCCGACTGTTTGTTGCTGCCAAAGAACTAGAACTTTCAGACAACAATTTTTTAATGTTTTATCGTATGAATAAAGACAGTTATTTTGAACAAAAATGAAATTATTATAAATATATTAAATAATTAATAAATATATATTATATATTATAATTATTAATATATTTATATAATATAATTATTATTTATATTAATTAATTAATTATTAATAATAATACTAATTATATTATATCAATATTTTAATAATTATAATATATAATAATAATAATATATAATATATCATTAATGATTAAAATTTATATATATTATATATATATATATATATATATATATATATATTATATATATATATATATATATATATATATATATATATATATATATATATATAATATTATTATATTATATTTTATATAGGTATATTAAATATCAATACACGGAAAACAATTTGACGTCGGACGAGCAACTGAATACTCCAGTCATTTTTGAGTTGACGGGACGAGTTTTAAATTAAATTAAAAAATATTAGAACCTAGTTTGTAATGAGTTGCTCCTTGTGCGGTGTCCCATTCAATTACATAGGTTGAAACTCATAGCCAACTGGTTGGTGATTTGAGATTGTAATGAGTTTGTTTTGAGTTGTTGCGTGTGCGGAGGGCCTTAGTTGCCTCATCACATAAGAAGCAACCCATTTATATGGCGATGCTGAGTCGACACCTAGTGTAGTGCATCCTACCAGAGCCACCAGAGGAGACCCCAAGTAAAAAATACATTTAAATAAATTCAGAAAATAACTAAATTTCTCTTTGAAATTATTTTTCTTACAACTGAGTTCTAACTAAAAAATTAAGCACACCAAAAATCGAACACGTCATATACTATTTATGTTGCGATAACTAAGAACTGTTTCTATTTTTTCTTTCAACAGTGTAAATGATTCTGTGTTGTTAGTTTAATTTATTTAAGTATAATCTAGAGTGATGTAAGAGAGCTCTGCTTATTGATTGGTGTTTTATATTATTGATAGTGTGGAGTTTTTCATTGTATAACAAGAGTAATAGATTTATGTTACTAGTATGTAGTTCTTTAACAAGGTATATGTACAGAGAGAGGTCGGAAATATTTCATAAATGTAAATCTGTGGGGAATTAAAAATTTAACTCATTCCATGAATGGAAAATTGTCTATTGAATTGAATTGGAGATAAATATTACTGTCTCTTTTTTTTACAATTGCACAATTTTTCAAACAAAAGAAAAAAATCAAATTAGAAACCAAATCAACTATTGAGCGTAACAGTATGATGGATTGTTTAACTAACAAGCATAAAATGGGAGAATAATAAGAACAAAAAAATTGGAGAACAAAGAACAAAAGAAGAAATATAATTAAATAAATAATATTTACAAATTATGGTCAAAAAACACATGGATAACTCTATAATGATAGAGTGAAAACAACAATAAAAAGTTACGAAGAGTATACAAATAATGAATCAGAAGGCACGCGAAAGAATACAAATATGATTTACATAATATAAGAAGTCACTGTTTAATAGGCAAATGAGTTATATACTAAGCGATTAGCCCCCTCCCAAAAAAAGAAATAATAATAATAATAATAGTAGTAGTAGAAAAATGGGGTGGCAAAACGCTGGAGCCCTGGAGCAATGACGTCACGCCCCCTGACCCCTACAAGGACATGTCAAGGTCACCGGAAACCGCCCCCCGACCGCCCCCGACTCGTGTAAGGACATCTCAAGGTCACCCCCCCCCCCCCCCCCTTCAAGGTCACAGGTACCGCCGTCACCCCCGATTTCTCCGACGCTCCCGCATGCTGTATAAATAGATGTCAAGGTCATTCCGACAGGAAAAAGAAAAATCATCCAACCGCGAAGTGCGGGAAATCAACCAACCGCAAAGTAATTCACCGAGTTAATTGAACGATTAAATTAACCGGCTATTGCTCATCCCCCAGTAATCTCAGTACAACTTCATAGGAACAGTAATCATGCTAATAATATTTGAATAAATAAGTAATAATTACAAGCTTACACATCTCCCCTACTATTTTATTATTGTTGATAATAAGTCAACATACAATGTACACATATAGTTATTAATATAGTCATAATGTTAAATATATTCGAGTTAATTGAATGACTAAATTAACCGGCTATTGCTCAGTACCCCTGTCCTAGTGTGAGTCTTCTCATACCATTTTATAATTACTAAAATATAAAGAATAACAATACTACTCTCATAATTATATGATGAATTATTGTCCTCAATGGCTCAGTGAGAAAAATGCTAAATCTTTAATCTACTACACCGAAAATCATTTTCCTAGACATAGTTATTGTTATTTTATTTTTTCCCAAAGTGTCACAAATCAGATAATACAATTATGTATTTTTGGCAATTATGACTATTACAGAAAGTCGGATTGTCTAATGAGAAATAACTTGAAATAATGAAAAATGGCCTCCCCAAACTTGTATATATACCCAAACTGCGACTAGTAAAAATTAGTTCTGTGCAAGCATCTGAACGAACACTACAAGATAAACATAAATACAACTACAAGTGGGACTGATATGGATGTGCCATCTACGTCCTCAACTTCATCCTCGAGTACAATGAGGTATGTACCTTCAAAATCTAACTTTAACATTCACAATGCGAAAAATATCATTAAAATTTGAAAGAATAATATTTAACAACTAACATTAATAAATAAAATAAATAAAGAAAATCTTTATGATGAATTTATACTTATAAATAACCTAGCAAACAAGACTTGTTGAAAACGACAAGACGTGTTGGAAAATTTTAGATAATTCATGAACGTATTGATGAAATAATCGCTTAACTAACCTAGATACTATGCATATGAAAGAGAATAATCCTGTCTTATCACATTTGTTTGGCGCTCGCATGTGTTTGTAAATAATTATTGATTTAATCTTTATAATCATAATTTGTATAGGAAAGAGAATAAACCTGTCTTACCTCATTCGTCTGACACACGCATGTGTTTGTAAATAATTATTGCGCTAATCTTTATAGTATAATTTGTATATGAGGAAAGATAAAAAATGATAATTTATTTGTATCTTAGCCGATTGAATGTGTTTTGAGGTATGTTTTTTGTTTGTTTCCATTTTGCAGAAGGAATGTCGGACTCAAGTGTACGCAATGTGGAAAGGAGTTTAGTGTAAAACGTAACTTGACAAGACACTTAAAGACAGTATGCGCTCAGGAGAAGAGTAATTATTGTCCAAAATGTAAAAGGACGATTGGGAATAGAAACGATTTTTATCAACTTCACATTGCATCGTGTAAGGGGCGGAAACATGTATGCAAAGTCTGCGGATCGGATTTTCTAACTAAACTACTCTTGCATGACCATAACAGAATCTGTAAAAGTGACCTGCGTTCAAAACGTTCAAAGGCCCGTGTTAACCTCCCTCGCGATGAAGAGAGTGGTGTTATAATACTTAGAAGTGCCTTCAATAAGAATCTAGTAACCTATATAATTCCAAATAAGGAAGGCGCAAACAATTTAAAGTCCTATTTTACATCGACTCTCGATGTAATTAGACAAAAAATTGAACACCACCTCGAAGACTGGCCGGCTGTCATGGTTAATTTTGCACTCGAAACTACATACGAACATCCCATATTGAAAAATAGTTTTGAGCGCAATTTTAAGACTAAAAGTGTAGCTGTTTATAAGATGTCCGATATCGATGAAATACTGCTCAAGGGAGTAGATAAAATCGAGTCGGAGATACAAACTTATGAGGGCACTCCCTCAGGGTTAAAGTTAAGCGCGATAGACTCCATTGTGGTGAACCTGAGCAAACTAAATCCGCTCAAGTCAGCATGTAATATACCTTTGCCGGACTGGATAGTCAAAACTCAGTCCTGTGACCATACCCAGTATCCGGACGAGGACGATTGTTTTAAAAGTGCAGTGCTATCACGCGTACCTGAGGGGAGACTGTACACTTTTGATTCACTAACTTTTCCTACTTTGTTAAAAGACATTCCAAAGTTCGAAATTCAAAACAAGATTCGAATAAACGTTTTTGCGCTGGATGAGAAGAATTTAATCTATCCATATAGAGTTAGTAAAATAAAAACTGACGAGAATATCGATCTGCTTCTCCTCAGCGCAAACGAACATAACCACTTTGTTAGAATCTTCAACTTTGAGAGGTTGATCCACTCACAAATTACAAAACACCGTGAATCTATCGCAGTTTGTCGTAATTGTTTCTCACATTTTCACGATCAACATGGGATAAAAAAGGAGGAAAAGTTAAGACGTCATCAAAGCGAATGTATTGAACAGCCGGCTAGAATGATAATGCCCGAGGGAGAAGAGGCGAAATTAAAGTTTGTTGGCGGAAAAAATCAGGTCCGAATGCCTTTTGTAGCGTACTGTGACACAGAAGCACTTTTAGTGCCAATATCAACATGCGAACCGGCATCAACCGACTCTACAGGCGTCCACTACCGCTCATACACCAATAAAATTCAAGAGCACCAGATAATGTCCTTTGGCCTGTATGTAAAAAGCGACATACATACTGACGAAGACCCAGACTTCAACAAGGACATTATTTATACGGGACCGGACGCAGCCAACAAACTAATTTTGACCCTTGCAGGGATCGCCGCAAAAGTACTTGGTTTTTACTCACTAAACACTCCAGTTATTATGAGCGACCAAGAACTTTTAGTACACGAGTCCGCCATCACATGCTATCTCTGCGGCCGTGGTTACACCAGCGATACGGATGTTAAATGTGTTGAACATTGCCACATCACTGGGCGTTACAGAGGTGCCGCTCACAAGAGTTGTAACGTTGCCGCCAGAAAGGCAAATTTCCTGCCAGTCATTCTCCACTTCGGATCCGGTTATGACAATAAATTTATTGTTCGCGAGCTGGGTAAATTCGGAGGGGAGATTAGAGTGATTGCAGATACCTCTGAGAAATATATTTCATTTTCCAAAGAGATTATCTGCACACAGGGCAAAATCTGGCTTCGATTCCTCGATTCATTTAGATTCCTACCATCCAGTTTAGACGCTCTTGTAAAAACGATGACTCCTGACCGTTTTACCATTCTGCCCAAACTCTATGCAGGCAGGCAGCTAGAGTTGTTGCTGCGCAAAGGACAGATGCCCTATGAATACATGAGCGACTGGGAGAAACTGGACGAGACCTCTTTGCCGCCAAGAGAATCATTTTACAGCAGATTAAATGAATCGGGGATTAGTGAGGACGAATACAAGCACGCTGTTGATATTTGGAATCAATTTGAAATTAAAAACCTCCGAGAATATTCCGAGCTGTACCTCCGGACCGATGTCTACCTTCTCGCCGAAGTATTTGAGAACTTCCGGAGGGAGTTTTTCCACTCGGACTATAACTTGGAGGTGGCCAACTACTACAGTCTTCCCGGTTTGGCTTTCAACGGCATGCTGAAAATTACCGGTGTACAACTAGACCTCATAACTGATTACTCGATGATGCTTTTTATCGAACGTGGCATCCGCGGAGGGTTTACACAGGTGAGCCAAAGATTTGTAGAATCGGACAATAGTCAGCAAATGTGTTACATCGACGCAAACAACCTATATGGACTCGCATCGTCGGAACCTTTGCCGATGTGCGATTTCCGATGGGTTGATCCACGCGATGTAAATTTGCTGACTGTGTCTGACAAATCCGATTTGGGATACATAGCAGAGGTGGACATAGACATCCCGGAACATTTACACGATTATTTTAACGACCTTCCACCTCTGCCCGAACGGATAAAACCGGCTGGCTCTGCCTATGTTAAACTTGTTGGAACCCTCAGCCCCAAGACTAAATATGTGCTACACTACAAATTGCTCCAGTTTGTTGTAGCACACGGGTGTGAATTAAAAACTGTCCACAGAGTCGTCGGCTTTCGACAGTCTGCATGGTTAGCGCCGTTCATCCATGTGAACAATCAGCGGCGCCTGACCGCGAAAAGCGCATTCGAAAAGGATCTATATAAGCTATATAATAACGCAAATTATGGGAAAACGATCGAAAATGTACGCAGCCGGATGGATTTGCGGTTAGTGACAAATTAGCGTAGTGCAGAGAAACTAATTGCAAAACCAAATTTTAAGAGTAGGGTTATTATAGAGGAAAATCTGGTTTCGATTCATATGTCCAAGACAAAGATCCTTTTCGACAAGCCAATCTACGCAGGTATGACCATTCTCGAACATGCAAAGTTGAGAATGCTCACATTCCACTATGACCGAATGATCCGGCATTACGGTCCCGAACGACTCACACTTGCCTACACAGATACGGACAGTTTTATTTACACTATAAAGACGGCTGACGAAGACTGGAGAGTCGAAGCTTTCCGAGCTCTCGGTCATGAGTTTGATTTTAGCAACCTCTCCTCAAACCATCCGTGCCATTCGTCAGCCAACAAACAAGTCTTGGGGAAATTTAAAGATGAGACCGCGGGCAAAAAAATAAAGACGTTTGTCGGATTGAGAGCCAAAATGTACGCCATCGAAATTGATGGCACGGAGTATATTAAAAAGGCCAAAGGAGTTAAAAAGAGCGCGGTGAAAAATAAGCTAGACTTTGAAGATTTTAAACGAGCGCTCTTTGAATCAAAAACAATATCTACTAAGTTCAACCTTATACGCTCCTATCGCCTTAGGCTATACACCGTAGCCATAAATAAATTGGCTCTCTCTTCACTGGACGACAAACGTCACATTTTACCGGATAAGATCTCAACCCTTGCCCATGGTCACCATCGAATAATGGAGGTCGATGAAGACAGGTCACTCGATGTCGCAGGCGGTAGCGACATTGAAAACGCAGAGTAGTAGGGCGCATACATCTCGGGGACAACATCGATCGGAGAGCGGCGGCGGCGGAGAGATGTCGAAGGCACGGCGACATCGGAACACATCACATCGGCAATGGAGGTGACAAAACACATTGGTTGGTCACCACAGGATAGGGCGAGGTGGGGCCCTATCTACATAAAAAACATATACATATTTGTTATCGCGCGCGAATATAAAAACAGAGTGCGAAACACGCGATACATCAGTATGCGTTCAGCACTTAGAAAGAAAGGTCGTGGAGGAGTGATTAACAAGTTGGTTGACAGTTTACCGGTAGAATTACATTTGCCAGGCTATCGGTTTTGCGGTCCGGGTACTAAACTCCAAAAAAGGTTGGGTCAGGCGGGGATCAATCCGTTGGACGACGCTTGTAAGCAACACGATATTGCTTACGCAAATCAAAAGTCTAGAACCGAAGCAGACCGACGTTTGGAGGAAGCGGCTTGGAAACGTGTAAAGGCACTGGACTCGAGTTTTGGCGAAAAGGCTGCGGCTTGGTCGGTAACAACGGCTATGAAAGTCAAAAGGAAACTCGGCGGTGGCGGTAAAAAACGAGCAAAGAAAAACTCTCCGAATCAACTTAGGAAGGCAATTTCGCTAGCCAGGCTCGCTGTTGAAAAGGCTGGGAACGGTAAAAGCGTTCATCAGAAAACTGTGGCGGCTCTGCGTGCGGCAAAACTAGGTGTTAGCACTCGTCAAGCTAGTCATCGTCCCCGAGTAATACCGGTGCCGAAACGAGGAGGTATTTTACCTTTTCTTATGGCCGCGATACCGGCTTTGGCCGCTCTCGGATCTGTAGCAGGTGGAGCGGCCAGTTTGGTCAAGACCATAAACGAAGGTCGTCAGGCTAGTCAAGCTTTGAAAGAGGCCAGGCGGCACAACAAAAAGATGGAGGAGGTGGCGCTCGGTAAGGGACTATATTTAAGACCGTACAGAAAAGGACTCGGACTCTATGTAAGCTCAAAAAACTAACCGTGAGCCTTCCTGCACGCCCTTTGACCGATTACGATATGAAACGTGCGTTAACAGACCGGCTTTGCCTTAGTAAGTTTCGCGGAGTCTTTATGCGCGATCGCTTGCCAAAAAGAAGACGTAACGTGGAATGCGGCATTATCAATTTGCAAACGTGGCGTGAACCCGGCAGTCATTGGGTGTTGTATTATGTTGACGGTTACAGAGCGGTGTATTTCGATCCGTACGGTGATTTGTCTCCACCTCAAGAACTGGTCGACTATTTGGAAGGCACAACAATATTCTACAACCAACGTCAAATACAACCATTTGACACGTTTATCTGCGGTCATTTATGCATGATACTAGCAGTCATATTGTGCAGTGATCTCTAGCCCACTATATATTACACTTGTTGACTTTGTCTAGAGTCAGTCATGTCTCTAACGTTAACATTCACCGGTGACAAATCGGTTCTCACTAGCGAGTTTTTCCCGCCGGTGCATTTGAACGATGGTAATTGGGTATGCGGTCTGTTGTCCTTTGAAGCGTACAATTCTATTCCGAACGTAGACGAGACCAACAACCGAATTTATCTCATGTATAATGACATAGTATTTACTGTACCGAAAAATCCCACTTACGAACAGATTACTGCTAATATTCAAACTAATCTTCCCGAAGGTGTTGAAATAAGATTCGCTATAAAAGGCGGACGAGTAGTAATAAAAAGCAACAAGACATTATTCAACGATTTAAAAGATACAATTTTAACCACTTTCGGCTTTGAGCGCGGTACAATACTCGAGGCTAACATAGAGCATATAGCTCCAGTGGTCATAGGTTCGAGTATAGTGTATAGCAAGATTATAGTGGGTGACATGATAAAACTCCCCAAAGGCTCTTACGAACTTAGTGATATTGCTAAGGAGCTCTCCAAGTACGATATTGACGTGAAGGAGCAACGCAACTCGCTCACCTGTACTGTGATTAGTAAGGATAAAAACTTAAACTTTAAATCGGTCAACAGTATTGGAAGTATTCTTGGATTTGAACCGAAAATATTGGAGAAAAATGATCGTAGTGTTTCGGATACAATTGTCGACATATTCAAAGTTAACGCGTTGTCTGTAGAATGTAATATTGTCACCGGTTCGTATATAAATGGTGAAGAGTCTCATGTCCTGCATCAGTTCTTCCCCACCGTAGCTCCGGGATACAAGATAGTCGAAGTGCCACAGACGGTTGTCTACTTGCACACATTAACAAATACGCTCACGTCTGTTAATATCTCAATAAAGGATCAAGAGGGCCGACCGGTGGACTTTCGCGGAGAGACGATTACCGTTCGTATTCATCTTAAGCGTAGTAATGATTGACTTTAAATACCGACCCGTCGATATTGTAGACTTCAGTAGACAACAACAAGTCACTGGGCTAACATCTGTCAATCGCGAGTATTTACAGAATCTCGGCTTTAAAATTCGCAACAATGGATTCCGCCACATTGCTAGATTTGGCAAAAACGCCAAGATTCGACGATTCCATAGTAAAACTAGAGTACCACAGTCATCTACCCTATTCGTCGAGTAAATTTGACAATTCCGATGAAATAAGGATACCCTTTCAACAGCCCGACACTTACGTATTGCCATCAAAAAGCTTCATTTGCATCGAGGGAAAGATGACACCGCCACCTGTGCTCTACACGCTTGCATCAAATGCCGGCGCTCACGCATTTAGCGACATTCGTCTTGAGTTGAATGGCGTTGAAATTGATCAGACCAGGATGCCCGGTATCACTTCTACTTTAAAGGGTTACTCGAGTTTCAGCAAAGCCACTGCGCAAAGACTACAGTCCGCCGGATGGATGTTACCGACAACTGACAAGTCCTACAATCAAGCTTTGAACAAGACCACTGGTGAATTTAGCATGTGCATCCCTTTGGACACGGTCTTGGGCTTTGCCGAGGACTACAAGCGCGTCCTGATGAACTCACGTCTCGAGTTGATTTTACTCAGAGCCAACAAAGACGACAACATGTTTATACCTATCGAATCTACCGAGCCCGTAGGAGATGCTACAAACAAAGTCGATATTACAAGTATCAAGTGGAAACTCCCCTATTTTACATTGAACGATCTTCAGAAACTTCGCATGCTTAACTTACTCGAGCGTAACGTACCTATATCGATGGCATTCCGTACGTGGAACCTGTTTACATATCCCATTCTTCCTCAGACCCAGAACCATACATGGACCATCAAAACTAGCACACAATTGGAGAAGCCTCGCTACGTTATTTTAGCTTTGCAGACGGGTCGGATCAACCAACAGAAAAAGGACGTTAACAAGTTTGATGCGTGTGCTTTGAAAAATGTACGTCTTTACATTGGAAGCGAGTCGTACCCCTATGACAATTTAAATTTGAACTTTACCAAGAAAACATTAGCATGGTTGTATGAAATGTACGCCGACTTTCAACGCTCCTATTACGGCCGATCCGAGGCGCATCCCATGCTGACATACGAGGAGTTTATCAGGGACGCACCGTTTGTTGTGCTAGATTGCAGTCGACAAGTGGAGTCTGTAACCTCGGCCTCTGTGGACATCAAGGTAGAGTTTGAAACGTCTGCAAATATTCCCGAAGGCACAAGTGCATATTGCCTAATTTTACACGATCAACTCGTTACTCATTATCCTCTCACGGGCATTGTAACAAAGAATGCGTAATCGCCATTTTTGGAGAGGGGAGACAATGAATATAAGGTGTTGTGTTTAGAGCCTTGATCGTCAGTCAACACAATGAAAGCCGCCATTGTCGATATAATTTGCTTTCGAGACTTGAAGAAGTCCTGTAACACCTGCAACAATCGGGCTGCAGGCGGTTTTATCGTCAAGGAGTTGGCCATCATTGACGTAGGTACCGGTGCCATGAGCTGGTATCTGTTCAAACCACCCCCTACAAAGGATTCTTCGACGGCTCTCACCAGGGACAATAAATGGCTTCGAGAGCACTTTCACGGTTTATCATGGGAGGATGGAGATGTAGACTATCATCATCTGATTCCCATACTACAAGTCCTCAACAACTGCTACGATCAAGTCTATGTGAAGGGACTTGAAAAATCAAAATTTCTACATACATGCGGAGTGAGTACAAACATTACCGATCTCGACCAACTTGGATGTCCCTCACTTAAAAATCTCAACTTTTGGACATCGATGCCCCGCCTCGCATGCATCAGGCACAGCGGTGATAACTACGTCTGCGCCAGGGACCAGGCATCGAAACTGTATTTGTGGTATAAACTAAAATTTTATACAGTGTAAAAGAATAATAAACCTACTTTTTACACACAACTTGTCTATTGTTTTTTATAAATATAGTATTGGAAATCCTTTACCTCTTAGTATAATGCGATTCGTCAAACAGAGCACGTCGTTTGACGTGTTGAAACTAGTAGATGGTGATGACATTCACGAGGGGATAAATTGTCGACGCAGTCGTCTATTTGGACGTCACCCGATCCGAGCGCTTATTTGCGCTTCATCGGGCGGCAGTAAGACCCACTTGATGGTGTCGCTTTTATTGCATATAAACGGACTGAGGTTTGACAATGTGTACCTCTGCGCCAAAACGTTGGACCAGCCAAAGTACAGGTATTTGAGCAAAGTGCTGAGGGGTATGCCCGAAATCGGTTTCTATCCTACAAATGAGTTTGACCAGGTCGTAGAACCTGAACAGGTCGGGGAAAACTCGATCTTTATATTTGACGACGTAATGATGGAGAAACAGGAGCGGATGAAACAATACTTTACCCGAGGTAGACATGCGGGTGTCGATTCGTTTTACCTTTCGCAATCGTACGCAAACGTTCCAAAACATTGTATCCGAGATCAGTGTAACATGCTTATACTGTTTAAAATGGACGATACAAACCTCCGACATGTTTACGACGATCATGTCAACACCGACATGTCATGGACAAAATTTCACGAGTTGTGCGTCCAATGTTGGAGTAAGAAATACGGGTTTTTAGTCGTTGACAAAGAGGCACCCATCGATAATGGTAGGTTTCGTCGCGGTTTCGACGAGTTTATAATTTTCAACAAATTGGGCGAGGCGTTCAGTCGTCAAAATGCAATCGACGAGTAAGGACGTGAAAAGACGTTTGATCAAAACGCGAGATGTCATTCGCAAGAAGAATAAACTATTGCGCTCGGGAAGGGCGGCCGTCAAGAGAATCACAGAGGAGAGCGTAAAACCCCTTATGGACCCCCTGCAGAATATTGCTCAAAGTCTGGACAAAACTCTGCTCATGTCGACCACGTACCGACCCGACGTAACAACAAACGTGTCGACCACAGCTGCTAGGGACGCAAAAGAATACTCGACTGCAGCGACGCAATGGGATGAAGAAAGTGCCGACGATATCGCCCCCGCACTCGCCCCCGCACTCGCCCCCGCTGACGATGATGAAGAGACATTTGCCTTCGAACCAGATTTGGCTTCTACACAAATGCAGCAATCGTCGGCTAAAATGGCAGCGGAAAGCTCACGTGGTGCGCAGTCACCGGCCTTTCGTCGAAAACTCGGTGCAATAATGGCTACGCGATCGCAAACAACGCCGCCAACGCACAAACCTTTATCATCGCCCTCCTCACCTCTACGCAAACCTTTAAACATTGCCAGTAAACGCGCTCAATCGACTCCTACAAGTAGCCCGCAGTTTAAAACCTATCTCTCGTCACCACAGGGATCAAAACAGTTGAACATGCTTTTAGGTGACATCAGTGTTTACGGACGGCCCTTTGTCAAACATTTGCTCACGGGTGAACCCATCGATAGGAAAATGGACACAGTCTATGGACCTAGAGTCACCTCAGAGGGAAACATTGTTATCGGCGATAGTGACATGAAGCTAGATTACGACAACGTTTATATCAAGGGAAAACCTTACCCGGCCACCGACGGTCTGTTTAACTTGCTCTTCCTCTACGAACCCACCAATTACTCAGCCGAGGACTTGGCCAATTACCAGGAAATTATTTTGCAGTCAAACGCGGCACGACAGGGTTATTCCAGTTAAGAGTTTTCAATTCGTCGGGCACCAAGTATCGCAAACTTTTAAAACAATTGGTCAATCCGGACCCGCCTGGAAAGGCTTCGAAAAATCCGCCGCCGGTCAGGGGTAAGGGTTTTTTTAAGCGTGTTACCAATCGTCCCGTGGACTATGTTTACTGGAACAATGTCAACGAGCTCGTCGATCGTTTACGTCTCATAAACGCGTCTACTCAGGCCGGTAACAATTCGCATTACAACGAAATACAGTCCATATTGGAAGAGCTGCGCGAAGCCGACGTCATTGTGTAGTCGGCTTGAGTCATGACAACAAGTGTTAAAGAGGGACTTGTCCGGGAGATACACGCTCCGGCTCGGAAACGGTTTGCTAGGAGCAGAGTCGTCATCAAGGGTGTCCTCGACGATTTATGGGAAGCCAACCTGGTCGAAATGACCGTGCCGGACCGCGGATACCGATACCTTCTGACTGTTATCGACTGCGGCTCAAAAAGAGCATGGGCGAAACCGCTCAAGAGAAAAACCAGTAAGGAGGTGAGTGCAGCAATGGCTTCAATTTTCGATGAATCCGGATTGTCACCGACCCTGTTGCATACGGACAAGGGGTTGGAATTTAGAGGCTCCGAGTTTAAATCACTTACAAAAAACAAGGGGATCTATCATTACTTTACCTATAGTCCGCTTAAGGCGACCATTGTTGAACGCTTTAATCGCACACTTAAGGAAATGATGTGGCGACATTTTAGCTTACTCGGTGCCTACAAGTGGGTGGACTATGTAGACAGTTTGGTGGACACTTACAACCGTCGAATACATCGCT
The DNA here is from genome assembly GCA_951217055.1 of Gerris lacustris. Lineage (NCBI taxonomy): Eukaryota > Metazoa > Arthropoda > Insecta > Hemiptera > Gerridae > Gerris > Gerris lacustris. Next base: position 64,048,873 of record OX578285.1, read on the forward strand.
CTATAGGCATGAGACCTATTGATGTGACCAAAAGGCATGAGTCGACAATTGTCGCACGTTTGAGTACTAGGCAGGGTAAACGTCGAAAACCAAAGTTTAATGTCGGTGACTGGGTTCGCATCAGTAAACATAAGCATCTTTTTACCAAAGGATACACGCCCAATTGGACTAACGAACAGTTTCAAGTGAATCAGGTGTTTCAACGTGACGTACCCCTGTACAATTTAGTCGATTCTGCAGGACAACCGATCCTAGGCAAGTTTTACGAGGAGGAGTTGAAAAAAACCCAATATCCAGAGTATTATTTAGTCGAACATATTGTACGACGAAATAAGGGTCGAGCACTTGTCAAGTGGATTGGACTACCATCCTCACAAAACACCTGGATACCCTTGAAAGAGCTACACAAATGACTCTTTCTCTTTTTTATACATGTCGCTCTCTTTCATGTCTAGACGTTAAATTGTCAAGTGAAATTAAATCTTCACGCAGTGTGCCTCCATGTATTGTTCCCGGATATAACCGACCCTGAACTCTTACTTACACGCGAGGTAGTAACCTTCACGCCATGTGCCTGTTCCACTCCGCCCGCCACAACCTTGCAACCAACCGTGAATCTATTCCCCCCTCTGGGTTAAATTGTTAACAAAGATCTCTCTATACATTTAGTTCAATATCGAGCATATCATGGAGCACCTCGTATTGGATTGGACTTTTCTACTCGAGCCTATGAAGAAATGTATAGTCGTAGGCTTGACTAAGAAGTCATCGGTGATGATTGCAATCAGAAGTTTAGATGGTACGTCATGCTCCCCCTTCTTTATAACCATGGCTGATTGGGTTCTGCTGGTGCAAAGAGAGGATGAGTTGCGACAGTACCTCAAGAAAAATGATACTGCCAATAGGAAGAGGAAAGCGGTCGAAACCAGTCAAGATGTAGTACTCAGCGGAAAGCATCTTATCATACGTTTACATCAACCGGTTACTCGCACCGTCCAGACCGACTTGTCGTACCGACCATCGTGGATCGATTCAATGTTATCCAGACATCCGGAAAACATCACCTTATCTGCTGTCGAAACCCTGTCTTTACTGGATAAGATCCAACAAATTAAATTAGCATTGGATCTAATTGTCCGGTTAAAGATAGGCGAAGAACAACCACCACCACCCCCTCCACCACCACAAACCGTCGACATTGTAGATGACTATGATCTAGATGAGCTACTTAAATTAAGTGCTTAGGGAGAGCGGGTCTTCAGTCGTTTACCTGATACCATGGAGGAGATTGAAAAGTTACGTCGATGCATTGGCTACAGGAAGTTTCTATTGGAATATCCACTCCTCGAATTGGACGATCCGCGGATGAGAAAATTCGAGTCTATCGCGGCCTCCCTCGTGTTCCTCAAATCAAGTGCGACGGTATGTAGGAGACGTAAACATCAATATCCAAATAGTCATTATACAGCTTGCATATGGAACGATGATAGTTGTACAAGAAAAGGTCCGGAAAAATGTATCTGTCATGTTTGTGCCTTTGCACTTGTAAATATCCAAGAGGAGTTGGAGGACTTATATCCTACACAACCGGATTGTTCAGTCAACATCTAATCATGGAGGAACTAGCAGATGTACGTCTCTCCATTCGCTACCTAAAGTTTCTAGTGGATTATCCGAACATTAAAGCAGACGATCCGCGGAAGATCATATTTGATTCTGTTGCATCGTCCCTCAATTTCCTTAAGGAGTCTTCGAAAATATGTAAAAAGCGTATTTTTGACTATCCAAATAGTCACTACACTGCTTGCGAATGGAATGATATCAAATGTGAAAAAGGTCCGGACGAATGTATTTGTTACTGTTGCGCCTTGACGCTAGTGAATATCCGAAAAGACTTGGCAGAATTATACCCTACAGAGTATCCAGTTTCCCCCTCCACTTAACTAGACACCTTTAAAAGCTAGTCGCTCTTCGATCTACAGGTATCAGTCTTATTCTACAAGTCAACCTATAAACTACATCACTCACTATGTCTTTGTGCAACAAACTTAATGAAGCCATCGACTTTAAGCGACGCATTCAGCTTAAAGATCTTACTGAAGGCGAATCTTATTTTATCCAGTCATTTCAATTGGTGAGCAGTGCTACACATGGAACTGGGCTCGTAGCAACTCTAGCCTTGCATCAACATTATGACGACGACAGGCAATGTACAGAAAAACTAGAGGAGGAGGATGTCGACGTTTTTCTTCCGAAACGGATCGTCAGTATAATTACAAAAGGACAGGCCGACGCTTACAACGCTGCGCCCAATATGTACCTCAGGTATCACGGACGGATTGGAAAAGCTTACAATATCTCATTTATCGTGGAGGATAAGGAGACGCTACGAGGACATCGCAAATAGGCAGCTTCAATCAAGCTATAATAAAATATTAAACAATGTTTATATGTCATGTAATTATTTATTACGACAAAATATATTTTGTTAAACCTGAACCTGCGATCCGGTCATGAACTGATCAAAAGAGCTAGCTCTTGCAAGAGAGTGAGTGAGTAAACGCTCTTGAAAAAAGAGTGGCAGCTCTTCCATATAATGAGAGAAAAGGCGAAAGATATAGAGTTAGAGGTCTGAAGTCTGAGTCCTGAGTGGTTGCTTGCTGGTTGTACTTTCACTTTCTCTGGGCCCTAGGCTGGGCAATGCGCAAGCGCTCCCCCTCTCTAGACCTTCCCTTCCCACTTGTACTCTACTCACAGTTCACACTCACTAGTCACTACTCACGACTCACGAATCTTGAGGCATCATAGCATAGGAGCTACATAACCAGGTCTTCTAGCCCTACCTCTCTAAAAAAATCCATCTCGGCCAATAGAATCTTAAGCCTCCCCTCTCAGCTGAAAAAGACCTGGTTCTCGTAGTCTCGACACCCCAACTTACTCCAAGACTCCAAAGCTTAAAGAGAAACAAGGAAAGAAATAGATCAGGCAACGCATAGGACCTGCAAAACTAGTTCTTCTACCCCTACTCCTCTAAATAGTCCTTCTCGACCAATAGAAGCTTAAGCCTCCCCTCTCGGCTAAAATAGAACTGGATCTCGTAGTCTCGTCACCCCAACTAACTCCAACTCCAAACCAGCATTCGCATTCACTCTTCGCTACGGGTTTCGGGGCGGCTCGCTCAGCAGTCGCTCACTCGCCCCAGCGGCGCCCCCCTCCCCCCCCCCCCCCCCCAACTACAACTGCTGTTCTACTGCTCCGATTTGCACCGGACAAACGCCATTACCCTTAAAATTTTATTCCTAATAATCTTACATACTTAAAAAAGAAATGTTTTATTTGTTATACTACATTAATAATAAAAATATATGTGAAGAACTAACAGATTAATTCTTAATAAACTGGAAAAGAAGAAAAGTACTTTCTTTTTCGTCTATTTTATATGTATATGTATATGTATATATATATATATATATATATATATATATATATATATATATATATATATATATATATATATATATATATATATATATATATAAAAGTGATCAATGAACTAGTTAAAAGAGCTGATCATTTTGGCGAGCGATCTGATCTGATCTGATCTCGAAAATGAGTTATTTCGCCCATCTCTATTTGTCATTAATGTTGACTTCTCAGACTTGTGGAAAAATTGAAAGCTTTAAATTCGGGTCAAGGTATCATTAACGTCAGAGAAATTCATTCTCCTGCGTAGCTTAGTTGGTTAGAGCGCTATACTGGAAATATAGAGGCCGGTGGTTCAAATCCCCGCGCTGGAGTCTATTTTTCTCTGTCTGTTTCCCGTAGTTAATAATAATTATAATTTGATTTAAAAAAATCTTAAATTTATTTGTATATACTAACATTTTAGATGCTCTCAGAATAGGCTAAAAAGACGTTTTCAAGTAACGTAAACTATAAAAAAAAATTCCCGGGGGAGGGCCCCCGAACCCCCCTAAACGAGAGCCTAGCCCCCCTTAAAAATTGGCTGGATCCGCCCTTGATATGAAGAAATATAAGAACAAAGAAACCCAGACTGATTAATTGTCTGTGACTAAGCTAAGCCCACATTACATCCCCCCCCCCTTATTTTTTTTTAATCCTTGCCCCTCCCAAAAATAAATCCTGGGTGCGCCACTGAGTACTAATATCGCTATTAAAAATGGAGGTTGGTGGTAAAAATTTAGTATAACGGTGGTAAAAAAGGGTAAAAATTTAGGGTTATAAGCATTTTAAATAAAAACTAATTTTTGTTTTAGGGGGGGCCTTATCACTTAGGGGTGGTAAAAGGGTAAACATGTAGGGTTATAAGTATTTTTTAATGCCAAATCATAAAATAATAAAATTTAAAAAAATTGCCCAAAAAATTAAGAAAATTAAATTTTGGGGGGTCTCCCTCATCACTGAGTGGTGGTAAAAAGATAAAAATTAAGGGTTATAAGTATTTTTTAATGCCAAATCTATAAAAAAAAATAACATCCTATTCTCAGACATACCGGTCAATACAAAAAAAAAAAATCAAAATCGGTCTAGCCGTTTCGGAGGAGTTCGGGATCAAACACCGTGGCCGAGAATTTTATATATATAGATTATTTTTGTAAAAGGGGTTATTAATATTTATTACAGGTTTGTGTAATTTTTTCTATTCTCTACTATCAATAAATCTTATATTTTCTTACTTTAAGTCCGAATGTTCTCAAACATTTAATATCGGCCCTATTATAGAAATTCAATGTTTTAGACCACGTAAGTGCCTAGATTTTCCCACACCCTCGAAGCCTTCTTTAGATCTACTTTCTTTGTTTCTTAGTTGAACATTGTTTAACAATATTCAGACGGGACTTAAAAGATACTGCTTCTGCTCGCTTTTATCGTAGAAAGATTTGTTATTAATGTTTGTGCATTGGAAGGCAGGTATGTTTGCTAGTGACTAAGGTATGAGAGAGCGATGCAGATCATCTGTTGCGCGTCGAGTTGCGTACACAGTCTAAGAGAATAGAGAGAATGCCCGGGTCGCGGTTTTCGTCACGTGATTGAAAGATGCACGTGAGGGAAGCCCTAGAGCTTAGCTCGGGACGATACAGGGCCAGTCGGCTCGGAGACGCTTAGTTCCCCGCGGTGAGAGCGATGCTACTGGCCGTCGGTATCCTGGCCGTACTGAGTTCGGCCCGGGCCCTCGGGCCGGAGCCCCACCACCTACGACCCATCGTGTCTGCACTTACCCTTCGACCCCCCGGCCTCGTCAGCAAACACCTCTTCCAGGGTCTCTCCTTCGCCAACCCGAGCCAAAGGTGTCGCACATTGGAACCACGCGAAAAATCCCCTACCTAGAGCCCGACCGCTCCATTTAACTCAAGGGTCTTTTCCATGTCACCGCCAGTCCGGTGAGTAATTCACGGTTTTCCTAAGCCGAAAAGTTAAAATCGTGTAATTCATCTACCTAAACCATCATTATGATTTCTCACTCTCGCTGAAGTAAGTGTATAGACAGTTACAAACAGAAACCCTTTCTACTTACTAACTATATGTAGATTTGATGCAATCACTTTAACGATTGATCTGAAAAACCTAATGAATATTCTAGTTCGGATCAAATTGATAGTCAATTTTCATTCAATTTAGCAAATAACTTTTGTAAGTTCTCGGGGTGTCACAAATTCACGGTGTATACTGAAATATTGTTTCATCTGAAAATCACTAGTTTGTTATCTTGGTCAGATGCAAATCAAAAATTCAGTTTCAGTAACTTTACTCAGAAAGAAAAATAGGACCTTGTAGAATGAACAAGTCGTCTAATTCACAAAATAAAATTTAGTTCTCCCCAAATAAATTTATATAGGGTTAAAGATTAGCTAAACGTTACTATATAAGAGGAAATTTTATTTTTGGCAACTGGCAACCTGTTGACTGCAGAGGTATCTATCTACTAAGTCGTATATCATTATTTATAGCATTAAATCCAACATACGTTTCATTAACTCAATTTTTATTATGTTTTAATGTTTATTTATCATTATTTTAATAAAAAAAATAATAGCATATACTTTATAATGCAGTTAATGTTTATTTAAATATAAAAAATTCATTTTAAAGTGCAAAATCACAGTCAAGACATAGATCTAAACTATAACATAAAATATATTATAACTTAAACTAATAATATATATATATTTTTTTAAATTATCAAAAAAAATATAATACAGCTTTTTGGTGAATAGGGCAATCGCCTGGAAAGAAATATTATTTTATGATTTTAAATCACTTTCAAAATTTTATTCGACCAAAACGAAATTTGAGATATATAAATTTTAATTTTAATTACGTTGATGTTTTTCAACTTTTTCGGTAAGAGTGAGAAACATTATAAATGAAAGGATAGAATGTACCTAAATCATCAATGATACGGGTTTTTCAATTGTCATTTTTCATGTCTCCCTGTTCCCAAATTGGATCAGCGAAATGTTTAATCGTCGACGATGAAATAAAAAGAAACAATCGAAATGTTAAAGAATTCGTTCACTGGCGGTGACTCATAATAAGTGGAAAAGATCCGTCTCGATTAGTACCTTTTAAATTGCACAATCCACTACAGTAAGCACATTTGATTATAACCAGCAGGAAATTCGGGAACCAGTGTAAAAAAAACCATGAATGAGTGACGATTATAATATTGATTTACGTGAAATTCGATTCGAACCGGATTTAACAGCTCGAAGATAAATTGTACGAATGATGTTAGGAAACTGATATTGATGGAGATATTTTTAAATCAGTTAGAATCTATGAAGTCTGTAAAGGGAATGGTAATAGAGTTTGAAGGTAGGTGAGAGCTAACAAAGAAGAGGTTGTAGCTTATGGCGTAACTAAGTAACTTAGATGTGGCTTCCCGACCAATCTTATGGGCTTATTTTTGACCGCTAGAACGGGGCTCAATCAATTTTTCTTTTTCATATCTACAATGTTTGAAGATGTGGAAAGATATCATTGTCAAATGGGGGTTGCAAAATCGGGAAAGATTGCTGTGTCAAAAGAAATTATAGTTTTAAGTAAAAGGTGATTCTTTAATAACTTACATAAAATCTCTAAAGACAAAGAGCCTAAGTCTAGTAATTTTATTTTCAAATCATTGTTAAAACAATGACTTGAGATGGTCAGTATAAGCATAGTTTTACGTCTTATGCCTATCACGTCTAAATTGTGATTTCGTAAGTGAAATTTTATTTTTTCGCATTTCGTACAATTTTGTTTTGGGCAGGTGTTTTGGCTTTTTGGTACCTGTACTGTCGTCCTGCACTCTCAACGCACCACCCTTCCCAGACAGTCGTCCCTTTGTACCCGTTCTTCCCGCCTCCGGATGCTCGGTGGACGAGAAGATTCGCAGCTTAGTTCATAACAACGCCTCGGGTATAATCGTCTATAGAGACGATGGCTACTCCGGAGCGGATCTCGCCCTTTATAGATCCCACTTCGGTCAGTGTCCATCAAGGTTTTTTTTTATTCTAGAACATTTGGTTTTAGTTACTAGATTTTAAAAACGTGAGTTTAAGATTTAAAACTGATATTTCTTATAAATTGTATTCTGATAATTGCAGTAGCTAATGCCTAACGTATTTAAGTTAAGTTATTAAGTTAAGTTCCACGAGCTATATCCGACAACGGTGATTAACTCAACACCCTAATTTCGATAGAATCGAAATTCTACAGCTGTCCTTAATGAGTATTTCAGAAACGAAGAAAAGGTTTTTTTTATAATGACTTTAACAACTCAGCTTAATAGAGCCGGTCTCATGGTTTTATTCGGTTCGGCTAAACCAATATTACAATGCATTTCGCTTTGAAATAATTCTTTCTAAAATAAACAAGTAAGGCGCGCTTCACGTAAATACGTGAGGCGATAATCCCCAGTTTCTGTACCATTAAAATTATTAAGAGTAAAATTTTAATAGTTGCATATTCTTTTTCTACAATTCAAGACCTTTAAATTGATGTATAATATGTCATGGTGACTAAAACATTTTTTTAGTCGCCCGCCCTCTTGAAAATATTAAGTGTGAAAACTCAAAAATGTGTCCAGTTGTCTCAAATGCCGAGATGCACCTATGTGCCGAATTTTATGTTCCTAGCTATAGTAGTTTATGAATTGAAACATGCCAACGGACAGACAGACAGACAGAGCCATTATACAAGGTTTATTTTTGTACTTTGTACAGAATTCTCCCTGCAATTCACAAAAGGGTGGTATGCCTTAGAATAACACTTTCGTTCATACGAGTCAATCAATACTCAGGACTCCTCACCTTGTCAACAATGATTTCATCTTGGAGCCTCCTGGCGTCTATTCCTAGTTTGACTAGTCACTACGCCATGCCTCGTGCTTTTGTCATTTTGCAGAGACGAATCCTATTGAAACGAGAAAATCAATAAAATAAACAAACTAAATATTTACTATACTATCAATCTGAAGCAATATAGAGCTGGTTGCTCCCTGCGTCAATAACGTCTTAATATAGCCAGTTCGACATCGGCAATCCTGTTTAAATACAGTCGCACTAGACATCGACCTCTGATACCGCAACTGGCTATAGAGTAGCCAAGCCTAGTGGCCTAAAACAATACATCCATTTCAAATGACAATAAAAATAAATATAAACCTATCATTTATATAACTAAGTTGTGTCCCGACGACGCACCTCGAAATGATTTTTTATTGCTAAGCTAAGGCAACCACATTTATTCCAATAAAAATAAAATGTTTGTTTTGATTTGTTGGTCTTTAAATAGATATAATAACTTATCTAAATTATACTTAATTTTATTTTTTTCTAAATATAAAATTAAGCCCTTTGCCACGGGCCAAAGGGTTTTAATTATATAATATAATCCGAGGTTCAACAGTCCTTAACTAAGGCCTACCAGACGGCTCCATACTAATAATTTCTTCAATTAAACCTATTTCTAAGTAATAAACTAATACATTTTCAATGTTTGAATTGAATGTACCAAGCCTAAAATCGGCTTTAACAGTACTTTAGTAACTCATATCATTCGTAATATTTTTGCATTATCATTTACCGCAGACATATTTGTATACGATTATCCATCATTGTCACTCATTACAGGGATAAAAATGGATTAATCGACCCTAACTATAGATCCAAAGAAGTTAAAATTTCAATAAATAATTTTTCTTGAGTAACTAAGTACCCCCTCAAAAGATTTATTTTAAAATTTCAAATCTTAAGGGGGTGAAATTAAGAAATGGAAGTTGAAAAAAATAAATAAGACCAAGACAACCCACTGGAGCTACGAATTAAGGAAAAGGTCCCAAAACAACTCTATCTGTCTCCCGTATTTAATTATAATTTAATTTATATTTACATTTCCTGAAGGATGAGTAACTAAAAAACTATAATGATCATTAACCATTCATTGTCTACTGGTTCCTTAGCCGGCTTAAGGACGGCTAACAGTATCTAAATAAATTTTGATTTTACTCTTAGTATCTGATATATCTATAATACACGCTTATCAAGAAATACCTCGCTTTTAATTAAATTAAATTTATTTCCATTTCCAATAAATTTAGATTTATATTTATTATTCGCTCTTAAGTACACATTAAGGTCTCATAAACTAGGCTGAACAAGTAGTATTGGCCAATTAACGTCTTTAAAATTGCTTGTACTTTGAAACAGATTAATTCAAAATGTATATAGATTTTTATATTATTGATATAGAAAATGTATTTAGTATAGTAAGCATTGGTTATATATTACTACATGTATAGCACATACATTTATGTAGGGGGAGTATACGTATAATACCCTATCTAAGTAGGTGAGTATAATACTTGAATCAGATAATATTATTGAATATGGTGTTATACCGGAGGAATATTCAAACAAGTAAACAGTTCAATTAAGAAAACTTATTTCCCGATCAACAGTCAGCAGTAATAATCATAGTAATCAACTGTCAGTAGTAATAGTCATAGTAATCAACAGTCAGTAGTAATAGTCATAGTAATCAACAGTCAGCAGTAATAATCATAGTAATCAACAGTCAGTAGTAATAGTCATAGTAATCAACAGTCAGCAGTATAATCATAGTAATCAACAGTCAGTAGTAATAGTCATAGTAATCAACAGTCAGCAGTAATAATCATAGTAATCAACAGTCAGTAGTAATAGTCATAGTAATCAACAGTCAGCAGTAATAATCATAGTAATCAACAGTCAGTAGTAATAGTCATAGTAATCAACAGTCAGCAGTATAATCATAGTAATCAACAGTCAGTAGTAATAGTCATAGTAATCAACAGTCAGCAGTAATAATCATAGTAATCAACAGTCAGTAGTAATAGTCATAGTAATCAACAGTCAGCAGTAATAATCATAGTAATCAACAGTCAGTAGTAATAATCATAGTAATCAACAGTCAGTAGTAATAGTCATAGTAATCAACAGTCAGCAGTAATAATCATAGTAATCAACAGTCAGTAGTAATAGTCATAGTAATCAACAGTCAGTAGTAATAGTCATAGTAATCAACAGCCAGTATTAATAGTCATAGTAATCAACAGTCAGTAGTAATAGATCATTAGAGTATGATCGGATCACTTATACATATATATGGAAAGTAGCTAAACTTTATAATAATCTATTCTAGATTAATGTTAGTCATTTCATTAGTCATGGGTTTCAAAGAGAATTTATTGAGCTTTTCAAATATACAATATATAAATTTAAAAAAAAAGAACTTCTAATATTACAATCATAAGGCCAAAAAGCATTAAGTTTTTGCAAATGGCAAAAAATGCAGTTTGTAGGATTTGCTAAAGGGATTCGAGGAGCGTACTGTTCACTAAGAGGATTTAGCTGGGAAAACAATCTACAATAAAAAGGATTTGAAGGAATAATTTTGTACTATTTCAATTTTGATTACAGAAACCCCTTGCATAATTATTCTCGATAGAGTTTCTGGTGAGCTATTAATGGATAAAATTTTGGACAACAACACCAAAGTTATAGTACATATAACCCCTGACGATCCTGATGCAACTGCAGCTGCTAAAAGGTATTTTACTTTTTTTTTTACGTTTACTGTTAATTATTCATACAATTATAATTAATCTTTTTTATCGGATAATGCATATTTGTGTATGTTTAGGTAACGAATAGATTATTTAAAAAAAAACAAAAAAAAAAAAAACATTAATAAGCGGTTTTTGGGACGAAGTTGCTTATGGCACGTTGCGCAGAGTCTGGAGCCCGGGAGTGAATCCAAAAAAACGACCGTCACACGAAATCGACCGATGACGATAACTTTAGTAAAAGTTGACCGATTTAGTTGAAATTCGGTATGCATGTTCATTTTACCAATGCCCAGGACGATTCGTTGAACAAGGTTATCCGCCCAAGCGTTCTCGCCCATCGCTCACATAAACGTAAGCTTCAAATGTAAAATTGGAATTTTTGGACGTGAAAAAATTCTAATACCATCTATTCAATGAGACAAACAACTTTTATACATAACTTTTTTTTATAAAACCAACACCGACACCACTATGAATTGTTGAAAGATCGCTAAATTTATTAAAACGGACATACGCGTTTAAAATAGAGAAAACAACGTTTTTAACCGATATCGTACGTTCTAACGTAACGATTTATTTAAATATTAATACGCATCGTCTAAAGTACAATTGAAACAGGCATGAAAAATTTCATCCAGATACAAGCAGAAGTTTTTGTGTAGTGAAGTGATATATTTTATAATATTGTAAATGGAGTAGGCGTGAGGATTATGGAATAGTCCTGTTCCCTCTCTACTCGGCTCTGTACTACAATAATTCTCTTAAGCTATAAACTCATCATGGTAAACTATTTTCTCAATATTCAATACCTATTTATTGCAAGGCGCTCGCTTCAATGATAAAAAAAATGCTTTTCTTTTAATTTTGCCTTAATTCCGCTAAGTAAAAATAGTTAGTTACTTTTAATTTTGTCTCTTATCTAACTCCGCCATGTATAAGTAGTTGGCATCGTATACTTAGCAGTGTGATTTTATAATTTATATTTAATGAAAAGCGTAAGGAACTTCGTTCCTACCGGGTGTCCCACGATACCACACGTATTTTTTTCTTTTTTCTTTGATTAGTTTTTCCAATTTATTTATTTACGGTATACTTTACAAAATGTAATAGCTTTCTTCGTTTCACCACACGTATTGTTAAGGCCCCTCCACACTATGGCGGAGTATTCTCGCCGATTATACTCGGCAAGAATACCCGAGGCGAAGTACTCGCATCCACACTCTCGCCCTTCGTGGCGAGCATGTCATTGCCATGACTCAATGATCCTCACGTCCCCTTTGACTCGGGCCAAAAAACCGCCTCTGAAGCGAAGTCGGGCGAGGCGAGGAAAGCACCCCCGAGGAACCACGAGCAACCTCTCCACATTCTCGTTTCTCGCCCGACTTCGGGCAACTTCGCTAGAGTCTGGAGGGGCCTTTACTAGTGACATTTTGTTTAATTGTCTATAAGTCTATCAAATTATACAGTAGAACCTCACTACAAGGGACTAATAGAGTCTGAGGGTTGTCTGATATTATGAAATATCATTCTATTGATGACCTTCTCAAAGTTATCGATCAGACATCAAACCCTCAACTAGGGACAGCAAAGCGTTCAGCTAAACCATCACATGGAGAAACATCACAGATATCTAGAATAAATTCCCCCGAGTCGACGTCTCCACAAGATAATGGTCAAAAACATTCAGGCCTCATGCTTAAAAATAAAACTGTTCTTACAGATAGTCGTGCGAAAAGGTCAAGACAAGAACTCTCCCCTAAAAATGTGTAGCAACTAAATAATGAAGACCAAAAAAAATTTGAGCACAACCGAACAATTATTTTTTGGAACTCTCAAGGCTTTAAAAACTTAAAAGAAAATGGTAAACTATTAAACACATTTGATGTCATAGGTGTAACGGAAACGTGGCTTGAACATAAACCAATAGAACCCCTAAAATACTTTGAAAACTACAGCATTATCTCAGTACCGGCAGTAAGAGAAAAAAGTAGAGGGCGAGCCAGCGGTGGTATTGCCATACTAGTTAATAAAAAATACGATTTTGAAATATTAGATACATGTAAATACTGGATAATCTTAAAAGTAATAAAGAAGAATAAACTCTTAATCTGTGGCACGGTCTACTTTAAGCCTTCCTTAGATCTAGAAGTGATTAGTGAAATTTTTGATTTGACGCTAAAACAAATTTGCACTGTTCATAGAGATGCCCCACTGGTGATAGGAGGGGATTTTAATTGTCGAGTAGGGGAAGCTAACTCGTTACCAGATAATCACTTCAGTCAACTGATTGGCAACCGTAAATCCCTTGATGTAAAGCTGGACAAAAGAGGACAAATTATCTTAGATTTATTGGAAAATAATAGTATGATCCTCTTAAATGGTAGAACTCCATCAGACTATCCTGGGCAATTTACCCACGTAAGCGCTCTCGGAAATTCCACAGTGGACCTTGTCTGGTGTAACTTAAATATCACAGATTTTGTAAAAGACCTTGTAGTTCTAAATCAAATATACATTTCTGACCATTTTCCAGTTTCAGTGAATTTCAATGAAATGTCCATCTTCACACCTGCTAGAAATCAAAACAATACAATTAGATATAAAAAACCAAACAAAAGCAATATAAAATGGGTCCAAAATAAAGCAATTGAGTTTACATCGCACATGCAGCAGAAGGAAATAGATACGAACGTTTCACCAGACGATCTCAACAAAGAATTGATTGCCACTATATCGTGTTGCGCAGATGCTTTAGAAATGAAAAACTCTCCCCAGGATTCCCACAGGCAGAGCAATTAACCTTGGTTTGATGCAGAGTGTGATGTGGTTAAAATAGCAATTAAGCAAGCCCTAAAAGTATGCAGGAAAAATAAATTCGACTTGCCATCGACTAAAGAGCTCGTAACAGTAAAAAATAATTATAAGAAAGTAATAAGTAAAAAAAAGAAGGATTTCGAGAGAAATAGGCTAAAAATATTATCCGAAGTAAAAGATTCAGCATCGTTTTGGAAGGAAATAAATCGCTTCAAAAAAAGGAAAGGAGGTAACTCGACCTTAACCAAATAAGCATGGGAAATCTTCTATGAAGGAGTTTACACAGAAACACCAGGAAAACCTCAAGAATATTTTGGCGTGGGATGCCCATATTTGGACGGTGACATTACAGGCGAAGAAGTACTCGGTGTTATTAAAAAGTTAAAGTCAGGCTCCACACCTGGAGAGGACAATATTAGCAATGATTTCTATAAAAATCTTCCACAAAACTGGACGCTTTACCTGGTCAATCTGTTTAACAAAGTTCTAGTCACTGAAGATATTCCACAAGATTGGTCGAAAATCGACACAATAATGATCCACAAGAAAAACGACATTAACGATCCCTCTAACTACAGAGGCATTTCTCTTGTAAACAACATAGCTAAAACATTCACCCATATAATCTGTGATAGGCTATCAGATTGGTGTGAACTGAATAATATAATGTCAGAAGGCCAAAATGGCTTCCGAAAAAATAGATCGACTCTCGATAACCTTTTCATCCTGAATTCTATAGCCCAGAATCATTTAAGGCTCCCCAAACGTTCGATAATATTAGCATTTATTGATTTTAAAGGCGCATTCGACTCATTAAGCCATGAACATCTTTTTGATAAACTTAATGAGTTTGGTGTGAGCCCAAAACTGATAAGGATTATTAAGAAATTTTACGACAATGCGTCCATGAAAATTAAAGTAGGTGGCCAAAGAACAAAAGAAATAAATATAACAAAAGGGGTTTTACAAGGCGAAGTCTTAAGCCCCCTTCTGTTTAATATATTTTTGTCAGATCTTGAAAAATACTTCATATCGGAAGGAGCAAAAGGAGTCTCGATTGACGGCCTGACGGACATTGCCACACTTCTTTTCGCTGACGACTTGGTCTTGTTAAGCTCCTCAATCGTAGACTTAAAAAAGAGTCTACGCATCCTACAACAATACTGCTCCATGAACAAGCTAACCGTTAACACTAACAAAACCAACATAATTAAACTCAGCAAAGGCCACAGTCCGATACACGATATAATTTTGTTTAACAACGAGAAAGTCAATATAGTCTCGAAGGTTAACTATCTGGGTGTCACTATATCCAAATCTTCTCTGTTTACAGATATGTGTAACAATGCTCTCACTAAAGCCAGAATTTCTACTGGAGCGATCTTTAATATCCTGGCAGCTTCCAAAGCCAATTCCTGGAACGCACGCATTAAATTATTTGAGAGCATTGTACTCTCTACGCTACTCTACGGGGCTCAGGTTTGGTCCCTCAGATATGCTGACACACTTGAGAGGGCACAGACTTATTTTTTCAAACATCTACTTCGGCTCCCAAAAAACACTCCGAATTACATTATCAGATTGGAAACCGGTGTAAACCACATCTCAATAAAAATATTAGAAAGCAGTTTAAGGTACCTACACAACATTACGCTACAAAACGATGCCAGGTACACCAAAATATGTCTCAACAGATTAGTCTATCTGCATAACACCCCCTCAAATAATATGAAGTACAACTGGTTCTCGCAACTGGTCACACTGCTGAACAAAACGGACACTACGTACTCGACAAAAGACCTGATAAACCCGGTAACTCTCAACAAGTTAATTCCTAAATTTTTGGACAGTTTTAATAATAAATTGAGAACAGAGGATTTTGAAAGAGCGTCGAATTCAAATTATAATAAGCTGTTTAGGGAAATGACGTGGGAAAATCAGGAAAAGAAATACTTACGCCTTACTATCCCCATTAATGTCGCAAGGATCATCGCCCAGTTGAGAACTTCCAGTGAAGTCACGGCCAAGGTCATCGACAAAGGAGGCAACACCTATACTTTTGATCAAACGGAAATATGCTCAATATGTAACCTACAAGAAGATGAAAGCTGGAGCCATATCCTACTAACATGTCCCATGTATGCACACCTTAGGTCTCACTATCTTTCACCACTCATTAACCCAACAGACCAACCCAAGACCGTACTAATCAAACTACTAGAACCTACGTCTAAGAAACACGCATACAACATTTGTTATTTTGTAATAAACGCTATGCAGATCAGATCTTTCATTATCAACGAGTGAGCCAGGTTACATAATAAAATTCAATTTAAAGCCACCTATCATAGTTGATACTCAAAAAATGTTTATATCTTTAATCTAAAACTTGAATTTAGTTACCGAATTATCTTCCTACTGAATCGTCCATGTAAAAAATTCACTCTTATATGCAAATTACTTTTCCAAGTCTCCTTATTTTTGTATTTATTTATATTTTGCTAACTTTTGATATGTTTCTTTAAATCTTGTTCAATTTAAATATGTTTACTTATTTTGTTTAAATCCGTAATGAAACCGCATGCAAATTACGCATTATTATTAATTATTATTTTACACATGTAAATTAATTTTTTGTTAATTTCATAATATAATTATTTACACTTGTTAAACTCTAAAAGGAAAAAATATGTATGATAACGGAACCCATTGTATAAGAAACGCTAGGTTTCTTTAAGCAATAAAACATACTTACTTACTTAATTATTTCAAATAATAATGTAAATTACAGTAGAACCTCACTATAAGGGACTAATAGAGTCTGAGGGTTGTCTGATATTATGAAAGTCCATTATGTAACAAATAATTATTTCAAATAATAATGTAAATTACAGTAGAACCTAACTATAAGGGACTAATAGAGTCTGAGGGTTGTCTGATATTATGAAAGTCCATTATATAACAAATAATTATTTCAAATAATAATGTAAATTACAGTAGAACTTCACTATAAGGGACTAATAGAGTCTGAGGGTTGTCTAATATTATGAAAGTCCATTATATAACAAATAATAATGTAAATTACAGTAGAACCTCACTATAAGGGACTAATAGAGTCTGAGGGTTGTCTGATATTATAAAAGTCCATTATATAACAAATAATTATATCAAATAATAATGTAAATTACAGTAGAACCTCACTATAAGGGACTAATAGAGTCTGAGGGTTGTCTAATATTATGAAAGTCCATTATATAACAAATAATAATGTAAATTACTGTAGAACTTCACTATAAGGGACAAATAAAGTCTGAGGGTTGTCTGATATTATGAAAGTCCATTATGTAACAAATAATTATTTCAAATAATAATATAAATTACAGTAGAACCTCACTATAAGGGACTAATAGAGTCTGAGGGTTGTCTGATATTATGAAAGTCCATTATATAACAAATAATTATTTCAAATAATCATGTAAATTACAATAGAACCTCACTATAAGGGACTATTAGAGTCTAAGGGTTGTCTGATATTATGAAAGTCCATTATATAACAAATAATTATTTCAAATAATAATGTAAATTACAGTAGAACTTCACTATAAGGGACAAATAAAGTCTGAGGGTTGTCTGATATTATGAAAGTCCATTATATAACAAATATTTATTTCAAATAATAATGTAAATTACAGTAGAACTTCACTATAAGGGACTAATAGAGTCTAAGGGTTGTCTGATATTATGAAAGTCCATTATTTAACAAATAATTATTACAAATAATAATGTAAATTACAGTAAAACCTCACTATAAGGGACTAATAGAGTCTGAGGGTTGTCTGATATTATGAAATTCCATTATATAACAAATAATTATTTCAAATAATAATGTAAATTACAGTAGAACTTCACTATAAGGGACAAATTAAGTCTGAGGGTTGTCTGATATTATGAGTCAATTATATAACAAATAATTATTTCAAATAATAATGTAAATTAGAGTAGAACTTCACTATAAGGGACAAATAAAGTCTAAGGGTTGTCTGATATTATGAAAGTCCATTATATAACAAATTATAATGTAAATTACTGTAGAACTTCACTATAAGGGACAAATAAAGTCTGAGGGTTGTCTGATATTATGAAAGTCCATTATATAACAAATAATTATTTCAAATAATAATGTAAATTACAGTAGAACTTAACTATAAGGGACAAATAAAGTCTGAGGGTTGTCTGATATTATGAAAGTCCATTATATAACAAATAATTATTTCAAGTAATAATGTAAATTACAGTTGAACTTCACTATAAGGGACTAATAGAGTCTGAGGGTTGTCTGATATTATGAAAGTCCATTAAATAACAAATAATTATTTCAAATAATAATGTAAATTACAGTAGAACTTCACTATAAGGGACTAATAGAGTCTGAGGGTTGTCTGATATTATGAAAGTCCATTATATAACAAATAATTATTTTAAATAATAATGTAAATTACAGTAAAACCTCACTATAAGGGACTAGTAGAGTCTGAGGGTTGTCTGATATTATGAAAGTCCATTATATAACAAATAATTATTTCAAATAATAATGTAAATAACAGTAGAACTTCACTATAAGAGACTAATAGAGTCTGAGGGTTGTCTGATATTATGAAAGTCCATTATATAACAATAATTATTTCAAATAAAAATGTAAATTACAGTAGAATCTCACTATAAGGGACTAATAGAGTCTGAGGATTGTCTGATATTATGAAAGTCCATTATGTAACAAATAATTATTTCAAATAATAATGTAAATTACAGTAGAACTTCACTATAAGGGACTAATAGAGTCTGAGGGTTGTCTAATAATATGAAAGTCCATTATATAACAAATAATAATGTAAATTACAGTAGAACCTTACTATAAGGGACTAATAGAGTCTGAGGGTTGTCTGATATTATGAAAGTCCATTATAGAACAAATAATTATTTTAAATAATAATGTAAATTACAGTAGAACTTCACTATAAGGGACTAATAGCGTCTCAGGGTTGTCTGATATTATGAAAGTCCATTATGTAACAAATAATTATTTCAAATAATAATGTAAATTACAGTAGAACTTCACTATAAGGGACTAATAGAGTCTGAGGGTTGTCTGATATTATGAAAGTCCATTATGGAACAAATAATTATTTTAAATAATAATGTAAATTACAGTAGAACTTCACTATAAGGGACTAATAGAGTCTGAGGGTTGTCTAATATTATGAAAGTCCATTATATAACAAATAATAATGTAAATTACAGTAGAACCTCACTATAAGGGACTCATTGAGTCTGAGGGTTGTCTGATATTATGAAAGTCCATTATGTAACAAATAATTTTTAAATAATAATAATAATTACAGTAGAACTTCACTATAAGGGACAAATAAAGTCTGAGGGTTGTCTGATATTATGAAAGTCCATTATATAACAAATAATTATTTCAAATAATAATGTAAATTACAGTAGAACTTCACTATAAGGGACAAATAAAGTCTGAGGGTTGTCTGATATTATGAAACTCCATTATGTAACAAAATATTATTTCAAATAATAATGTAAATTACAGTAGAACCTCACTATAAGGGACTAATAGAGTCTGAGGGTTGTCTGATATTATGAAAGTCCATTATGTAACAAATAATTATTTTAAATAATAATGTAAATTACAGTAGAACATCACTATAAGGGACTATTTGAGTCTGAGGGTTGTCTAATATTATGAAAGTCCATTATATAACAAATAATAATGTAAATTACAGTAGAACCTCACTATAAGGGACTAATAGAGTCTGAGGGTTGTGTGATATTATGAAAGTCCATTATATAACAAATAATTATTTCAAATAATAATGTAAATTACAGTAGAACTTCACTATAAGGGACTAATAGAGTCTGAGGGTTGTCTGATATTATGAAAGTCCATTATATAACAAATAATTATTTCAAATAATAATGTAAATTACAGTAGAACTTCACTATAAGGGACTAATAGAGTCTGAGAGTTGTCTGATATTATGAAAGTCCATTATGTAACAAATAATTATTTCAAATAATAATGTAAATTACATTAGAACTTCACTATAAGGGACAAATAAAGTCTGAGGGTTGGCTGATATTATGAAAGTCCATTATGTAACAAATTATTATTTCAAATAATAATGTAAATTACAGTAGAACCTCACTATAAGGGACTAATAGAGTCTGAGGGTTGTCTGATATTATGAAAGTCCATTATGTAACAAATAATTATTTCAAATAATTATGTTAATTACAGTAGAACTTCACTTTAAGGGACTAATAGAGTCTGAGGGTTGTCTAATATTATGAAAGTCCATTATATAACAAATAATAATGTAAATTACAGTAGAACCTCACTATAAGGGACTAATAGAGTCTGAGGGTTGTCTGATATTATGAAAGTCCATTATGTAACAAATAATTTTTAAATAATAATGTAAATTACAGTAGAACTTCACTATAAGGGACAAATAAAGTCTGAGGGTTGTCTGATATTATGAAAGTCCATTATATAACAAATAATTATTTCAAATAATAATGTAAACTACAGTAGAACTTCACTATAAGGGACAAATAAAGTCTGAGGGTTGTCTGATATTATGAAAGTCCATTATATAACAAATAATTATTTCAAATAATAATGTAAATTACAGTAGAACTTCACTATAAGGGACTAATAGAGTCTGAGGGTTGTCTTATATTATGAAAGTCCATTATGTAACAAATATTTATTTCAAATAATAATGTAAATTACAGTAGAACTTCACTATAAGGGACAAATAAAGTCTGAGTGTTGTCTAATATTATGAAACTCCAGTATGTAACAAAATATTATTTCAAATAATAATGTAAATTACAGTAGAACCTCACTATAAGGGACTAATAGAGTCTGAGGGTTGTCTGATATTATGAAAGTCCATTATATAACAAATAATTATTTCAAATAATAATATAAATTACAGTAGAACTTCACTATAAGGGACTACTAGAGTCTGAAGGTTGTCTGATATTATGAAAGTCCAATATATAACAAATAATAATGTAAATTACTGTAGAACTTTACTATAAGGGACTAATAGAGTCTGAGGGTTGCCTGATATTATGAAAGTCCATTATATTATGACAAATAATTATTTCAAATAATAATGTAAATTACAGTAGAACTTCACTATAAGGGACAAATAAAGTCTGAGGGTTGGCTGATATTATGAAAGTCCATTATGTAACAAATTATTATTTCAAATAATAATGAAAATTTCAGTAGAACCTCACTATAAGGGACTAATAGAGTCTGAGGGTTGTCTGATATTATGAAAGTCCATTATATAACAAATAATTATTTCAAATAATAATGTAAATTACAGTAGAACTTCACTATAAGGGACTAATAGAGTCTGAGGGTTGTCTGATATTATGAAAGTCCATTATGTAACAAATAATTATTTCAAATAATAATGTAAATTACATTAGAACTTCACTATAAGGGACAAATAAAGTCTGAGGGTTGGCTGATATTATGAAAGTCCATTATGTTACAAATTATTATTTCAAATAATAATGTAAGTTACAGTAGAACCTCACTATAAGGGACTAATAGAGTCTGAGGGTTGTCTGATATTATGAAAGTCCATTATATAACAAATAATTATTTCAAATAATAATGTAAATTACAGTAGAACTTCACTATAAGGGACTAATAGAGTCTTAGGGTTTTCTGATATTATGAAAGTCCATTATGTAACAAATAATTATTTTAAATAATAATGTAAATTACAGTAGAACATCACTATAAGGGACTAATTGAGTCTGAGGGTTGTCTAATATTATGAAAGTCCATTATATAACAAATAATAATGTAAATTACTGTAGAACTTCACTATAAGGGACTAATAGAGTCTGAGGGTTGTCTGATATTATGAAAGTCCATTATGTAACAAATAATTATTTCAAATAATAATGTAAATTACAGTAGAACTTCACTATAAGGGACTAATAGAGTCTCAGGGTTGTCTGATATTATGAAAGTCCATTATGTAACAAATAATTATTTCAAATAATAATGTAAATTACAGTAGAACTTCACTATAAGGGACTAATAGAGTCTCAGGGTTGTCTGATATTATGAAAGTCCATTATGTAACAAATAATTATTTCAAATAATAATGTAAATTACAGTAGAACTTCACTATAAGGGACTAATAGAGTCTGAGGGTTGTCTGATATTATGAAAGTCCATTATGTAACAAATAATTATTTCAAATAATAATGTAAATTACAGTAGAACCTCACTATAAGGGACTAATAGAGTCTGAGGGTTGTCTGATATTATGAAAGTCCATTATATAACAAATAATTATTTCAAATAATAATGTAAATTACAGTAGAACTTCACTATAAGGGACTAATAGAGTCTCAGGGTTGTCTGATATTATGAAAGTCCATTATGTAACAAATAATTATTTCAAATAATAATGTAAATTACAGTAGAACTTCACTATAAGGGACTAATAGAGTCTGAGGGTTGTCTGATATTATGAAAGTCCATTATGTAACAAATAATTATTTTAAATAATAATGTAAATTACAGTAGAACTTCACTATAAGGGACTAATAGAGTCTGAGGGTTGTCTAATATTATGAAAGTCCATTATATAACAAATAATAATGTAAATTACAGTAGAACCTCACTATAAGGGACTCATTGAGTCTGAGGGTTGTCTGATATTATGAAAGTCCATTATGTAACAAATAATTTTTAAATAATAATAAAAATTACAGTAGAACTTCACTATAAGGAACAAATAAAGTCTGAGGGTTGTCTGATATTATGAAAGTCCATTATATAACAAATAATTATTTCAAATAATAATGTAAACTACAGTAGAACTTCACTATAAGGGACAAATAAAGTCTGAGGGTTGTCTGATATTATGAAAGTCCATTATGTAACAAATAATTATTTCAAATAATAATGTAAATTACAGTAGAACCTCACTATAAGGGACTAATAGAGTCTGAGGGTTGTCTGATATTATGAAAGTCCATTATATAACAAATAATTATTTCAAATAATAATGTAAATTACAGTAGAACTTCACTATAAGGGACTAATAGAGTCTGAGGGTTGTCTGATATTATGAAAGTCCATTATGTAACAAATATTTATTTCAAATAATAATGTAAATTACAGTAGAACTTCACTATAAGGGACAAATAAAGTCTGAGGGTTGTCTGATATTATGAAACTCCATTATGTAACAAAATATTATTTCAAATAATAATATAAATTACAGTAGAACTTCACTATAAGGGACTACTAGAGTCTGAAGGTTGTCTGATATTATGAAAGTCCAATATATAACAAATAATAATGTAAATTACTGTAGAACTTTACTATAAGGGACTAATAGAGTCTGAGGGTTGCCTGATATTATGAAAGTCCATTATATTATGACAAATAATTATTTCAAATAATAATGTAAATTACAGTAGAACTTCACTATAAGGGACAAATAAAGTCTGAGGGTTGGCTGATATTATGAAAGTCCATTATGTAACAAATTATTATTTCAAATAATAATGAAAATTTCAGTAGAACCTCACTATAAGGGACTAATAGAGTCTGAGGGTTGTCTGATATTATGAAAGTCCATTATATAACAAATAATTATTTCAAATAATAATGTAAATTACAGTAGAACTTCACTATAAGGGACTAATAGAGTCTGAGGGTTGTCTGATATTATGAAAGTCCATTATGTAACAAATAATTATTTCAAATAATAATGTAAATTACATTAGAACTTCACTATAAGGGACAAATAAAGTCTGAGGGTTGGCTGATATTATGAAAGTCCATTATGTTACAAATTATTATTTCAAATAATAATGTAAGTTACAGTAGAACCTCACTATAAGGGACTAATAGAGTCTGAGGGTTGTCTGATATTATGAAAGTCCATTATATAACAAATAATTATTTCAAATAATAATGTAAATTACAGTAGAACTTCACTATAAGGGACTAATAGAGTCTTAGGGTTTTCTGATATTATGAAAGTCCATTATGTAACAAATAATTATTTTAAATAATAATGTAAATTACAGTAGAACATCACTATAAGGGACTAATTGAGTCTGAGGGTTGTCTAATATTATGAAAGTCCATTATATAACAAATAATAATGTAAATTACTGTAGAACTTCACTATAAGGGACAAATAGAGTCTGAGGGTTGTCTGATATTATGAAAGTCCATTATGTAACAAATAATTATTTCAAATAATAATGTAAATTACAGTAGAACTTCACTATAAGGGACTAATAGAGTCTAAGGGTTGTCTAATATTATGAAAGTCCATTATATAACAAATAATAATGTAAATTACAGTAGAACCTCACTATAAGGGACTAATAGAGTCTGAGGGTTGTCTGATATTATGAAAGTCCATTATATAACAAATAATTATTTCAAATAATAATGTAAATTACAGTAGAACTTCACTATAAGGGACTAATAGAGTCTCAGGGTTGTCTGATATTATGAAAGTCCATTATGTAACAAATAATTATTTCAAATAATAATGTAAATTACAGTAGAACTTCACTATAAGGGACTAATAGAGTCTGAGGGTTGTCTGATATTATGAAAGTCCATTATGTAACAAATAATTATTTCAAATAATAATGTAAATTACAGTAGAACCTCACTATAAGGGACTAATAGAGTCTGAGGGTTGTCTGATATTATGAAAGTCCATTATATAACAAATAATTATTTCAAATAATAATGTAAATTACAGTAGAACTTCACTATAAGGGACTAATAGAGTCTCAGGGTTGTCTGATATTATGAAAGTCCATTATGTAACAAATAATTATTTCAAATAATAATGTAAATTACAGTAGAACTTCACTATAAGGGACTAATAGAGTCTGAGGGTTGTCTGATATTATGAAAGTCCATTATGTAACAAATAATTATTTTAAATAATAATGTAAATTACAGTAGAACTTCACTATAAGGGACTAATAGAGTCTGAGGGTTGTCTAATATTATGAAAGTCCATTATATAACAAATAATAATGTAAATTACAGTAGAACCTCACTATAAGGGACTCATTGAGTCTGAGGGTTGTCTGATATTATGAAAGTCCATTATGTAACAAATAATTTTTAAATAATAATAAAAATTACAGTAGAACTTCACTATAAGGGACAAATAAAGTCTGAGGGTTGTCTGATATTATGAAAGTCCATTATATAACAAATAATTATTTCAAATAATAATGTAAACTACAGTAGAACTTCACTATAAGGGACAAATAAAGTCTGAGGGTTGTCTGATATTATGAAAGTCCATTATGTAACAAATAATTATTTCAAATAATAATGTAAATTACAGTAGAACCTCACTATAAGGGACTAATAGAGTCTGAGGGTTGTCTGATATTATGAAAGTCCATTATATAACAAATAATTATTTCAAATAATAATGTAAATTACAGTAGAACTTCACTATAAGGGACTAATAGAGTCTGAGGGTTGTCTGATATTATGAAAGTCCATTATGTAACAAATATTTATTTCAAATAATAATGTAAATTACAGTAGAACTTCACTATAAGGGACAAATAAAGTCTGAGGGTTGTCTGATATTATGAAACTCCATTATGTAACAAAATATTATTTCAAATAATAATGTAAATTACAGTAGAACCTCACTATAAGGGACTAATAGAGTCTGAGGGTTGTCTGATATTATGAAAGTCCATTATGTAACAAATAATTATTTTAAATAATAATGTAAATTACAGTAGAACATCACTATAAGGGACTATTTGAGTCTGAGGGTTGTCTAATATTATGAAAGTCCATTATATAACAAATAATAATGTAAATTACAGTAGAACCTCACTATAAGGGACTAATAGAGTCTGAGGGTTGTGTGATATTATGAAAGTCCATTATATAACAAATAATTATTTCAAATAATAATGTAAATTACAGTAGAACTTCACTATAAGGGACTAATAGAGTCTGAGGGTTGTCTGATATTATGAAAGTCCATTATATAACAAATAATTATTTCAAATAATAATGTAAATTACAGTAGAACTTCACTATAAGGGACTAATAGAGTCTGAGAGTTGTCTGATATTATGAAAGTCCATTATGTAACAAATAATTATTTCAAAAATTAATGTAAATTACATTAGAACTTCACTATAAGGGACAAATAAAGTCTGAGGGTTGGCTGATATTATGAAAGTCCATTATGTAACAAATTATTATTTCAAATAATAATGTAAATTACAGTAGAACCTCACTATAAGGGACTAATAGAGTCTGAGGGTTGTCTGATATTATGAAAGTCCATTATGTAACAAATAATTATTTCAAATAATTATGTTAATTACAGTAGAACTTCACTATAAGGGACTAATAGAGTCTGAGGGTTGTCTAATATTATGAAAGTCCATTATATAACAAATAATAATGTAAATTACAGTAGAACCTCACTATAAGGGACTAATAGAGTCTGATATTATGAAAGTCCATTATGTAACAAATAATTTTTAAATAATAATGTAAATTACAGTAGAACTTCACTATAAGGGACAAATAAAGTCTGAGGGTTGTCTGATATTATGAAAGTCCATTATATAACAAATAATTATTTCAAATAATAATGTAAACTACAGTAGAACTTCACTATAAGGGACAAATAAAGTCTGAGGGTTGTCTGATATTATGAAAGTCCATTATATAACAAATAATTATTTCAAATAATAATGTAAATTACAGTAGAACTTCACTATAAGGGACTAATAGAGTCTGAGGGTTGTCTTATATTATGAAAGTCCATTATGTAACAAATATTTATTTCAAATAATAATGTAAATTACAGTAGAACTTCAGTATAAGGGACAAATAAAGTCTGAGTGTTGTCTAATATTATGAAACTCCAGTATGTAACAAAATATTATTTCAAATAATAATGTAAATTACAGTAGAACCTCACTATAAGGGACTAATAGAGTCTGAGGGTTGTCTGATATTATGAAAGTCCATTATATAACAAATAATTATTTCAAATAATAATATAAATTACATTAGAACTTCACTATAAGGGACAAATAAAGTCTGAGGGTTGGCTGATATTATGAAAGTCCATTATGTAACAAATTATTATTTCAAATAATAATGTAAATTACAGTAGAACCTCACTATAAGGGACTAATAGAGTCTAAAGGTTGTCTGATATTATGAAAGTCCATTATATACCAAATAATTATTTCAAATAATAATGTAAATTACAGTAGAACTTCACTATAAGGGACTAATAGAGTCTGAGGGTTGTCTGATATTATGAAAGTCCATTATGTAACAAATAATTATTGCAAATAATTATGTTAATTACAGTAGAACTTCACTATAAGGGACTAATAGAGTCTGAGGGTTGTCTGATATTATGAAAGTTCATTATATAACAAATAATTATTTCAAATAATAATGTAAATTACAGTAGAACTTCACTATAAGGGACAAATAAAGTCTGAGGGTTGGCTGATATTATGAAAGTCCATTATGTAACAAATTATTATTTCAAATAATAATGTAAATTACAGTAGAACCTCACTATAAGGGACTAATAGAGTCTGAGGGTTGTCTGATATTATGAAAGTCCATTATATAACAAATAATTATTTCAAATAATAATGTAAATTACAGTAGAACTTCACTATAGGGGACTAATAGAGTCTAAGGGTTGTCTGATATTATGAAAGTCCATTATGTAACAAATAATTATTTCAAATAATAATGTAAATTACAGTAGAACTTCACTATAAGGGACTAATAGAGTCTGAGGGTTGTCTATTATTATGAAAGTCCATTATATAACAAATAATAATGTAAATTACAGTAGAACCTCACTATAGGGGACTAATAGAGTCTGAGGGGTGTCTGATATTATGAAAGTCCATTCTATAACAAATAATTATTTCAAATAATAATGTAAATTACATTAGAACTTCACTATAAGGGACAAATAAATAAATAAATAAATAAATAAATAAATAAAGTCTGAGGGTTGGCTGATATTATGAAAGTCCATTATGTAACAAATTATTATTTTAAATAATAATGTAAATTACAGTAGAACATCACTATAAGGGACTAATTGAGTCTGAGGGTTGTCTAATATTATGAAAGTCCATTATATAACAAATAATAATGTAAATTACTGTAGAACTTCACTATAAGGGACTAATAGAGTCTGAGGGTTGTCTGATATTATGAAAGTCCATTATGTAACAAATAATTATTTCAAATAATAATGTAAATTACAGTAGAACTTCACTATAAGGGACTAATAGAGTCTGAGGGTTGTCTAATATTATGAAAGTCCATTATATAACAAATAATAATGTAAATTACAGTAGAACCTCACTATAAGGGACTAATAGAGTCTGAGGGTTGTCTGATATTATGAAAGTCCATTATATAACAAATAATTATTTCAAATAATAATGTAAATTACAGTAGAACCTCACTATAAGGGACTAATAGAGTTTGAGGGTTGTCTGATATTATGAAAGTCCATTATATAACAAATAATTATTTCAAATAATAATGTAAATTACAGTAGAACTTCACTATAAGGAACTAATAGAGTCTGAGGGTTGTCTGATATTATGAAAGTCCATTATGTAACAAATAATTATTTTAAATAATAATGTAAATTACAGTAGAACATCACTATAAGGGACTAATTGAGTCTGAGGGTTGTCTAATATTATGAAAGTCCATTATATAACAAATAATAATGTAAATTACTGTAGAACTTCACTATAAGGGACTAATAGAGTCTGAGGGTTGTCTGATATTATGAAAGTCCATTATGTAACAAATAATTATTTCAAATAATAATGTAAATTACAGTAGAACTTCACTATAAGGGACTAATAGAGTCTGAAGGTTGTCTAATATTATGAAAGTCCATTATATAACAAATAATAATGTAAATTACAGTAGAACTTCACTATAAGGGACTAATAGAGTCTGAGGGTTGTCTGATATTATGAAAGTCCATTATGTAACAAATAATTATTTCAAATAATTATGTAAATTACATTAGAACTTCACTATAAGGGACAAATAAAGTCTGAGGGTTGGCTGATATTATGAAAGTCCATTATGTAACAAATTATTATTTCAAATAATAATGTAAATTACAGTAGAACCTCACTATAAGGGACTAATAGAGTCTAAAGGTTGTCTGATATTATGAAAGTCCATTATATACCAAATAATTATTTCAAATAATAATGTAAATTACAGTAGAACTTCACTATAAGGGACTAATAGAGTCTGAGGGTTGTCTTATATTATGAAAGTCCATTATGTAACAAATAATTATTGCAAATAATTATGTTAATTACAGTAGAACTTCACTATAAGGGACTAATAGAGTCTGAGGGTTGTCTGATATTATGAAAGTCCATTATATAACAAATAATTATTTCAAATAATAATGTAAATTACAGTAGAACTTCACAATAAGGGACAAATAAAGTCTGAGGGTTGGCTGATATTATGAAAGTCCATTATGTAACAAATTATTATTTCAAATAATAATGTAAATTACAGTAGAACCTCACTATAAGGGACTAATAGAGTCTGAGGGTTGTCTGATATTATGAAAGTCCATTATATAACAAATAATTATTTCAAATAATAATGTAAATTACAGTAGAACTTCACTATAGGGGACTAATAGAGTCTAAGGGTTGTCTGATATTATGAAAGTCCATTATGTAACAAATAATTATTTCAAATAATAATGTAAATTACAGTAGAACTTCACTATAAGGGACTAATAGAGTCTGAGGGTTGTCTATTATTATGAAAGTCCATTATATAACAAATAATAATGTAAATTACAGTAGAACCTCACTATAAGGGACTAATAGAGTCTGAGGGGTGTCTGATATTATGAAAGTCCATTATATAACAAATAATTATTTCAAATAATAATGTAAATTACAGTAGAACTTCACTATAAGGGACTAATAGAGTCTGAGGGTTGTCTGATATTATAAAAGTCCATTATGTAACAAATAATTATTTCAAATAATAATGTCAATTACATTACAACTTCACTATAAGGGACAAATAAAGTCTGAGGGTTGGCTGATATTATGAAAGTCCATTATGTAACAAATTATTATTTCAAATAATAATGTAAATTACAGTAGAACCTCACTATAAGGGACTAATAGAGTCTGAGGGTTGTCTGATATTATGAAAGTCCATTATATAACAAATAATTATTTCAAATAATAATGTAAATTACATTAGAACTTCACTATAAGGGACAAATAAAGTCTGAGGGTTGGCTGATATTATGAAAGTCCATTATGTAACAAATTATTATTTCAAATAATAATGTAAATTACAGTAGAACCTCACTATAAGGGACTAATAGAGTCTGAGGGTTGTCTGATATTATGAAAGTCCATTATATAACAAATAATTATTTCAAATAATAATGTAAATTACAGTAGAACTTCACTATAAGGGACTAATAGAGTGTTAGGGTTGTCTGATATTATGAAAGTCCATTATGTAACCAATAATTATTTCAAATAATAATGTTAATTACAGTAGAACTTCACTATAAGGGACTAATAGAGTCTGAGGGTTGTCTAATATTATGAAAGTCCAATATATAACAAATAATAATGTAAATTACTGTAGAACTTTACTATAAGGGACTAATAGAGTCTGAGGGTTGTCTGATATTATGAAAGTCCATTATGTAACAAATAATTATTTCAAATAATAATGTAAATTACAGTAGAACTTCACTGTAAGGGACTAATAGAGTCTGAGGGTTGTCTGATATTATAAAAGTCCATTATGTAACAAATAATTATTTCAAATAATAATGTAAATTACATTAGAACTTCACTATAAGGGACAAATAAAGTCTGAGGGTTGGCTGATATTATGAAAGTCCATTATGTAACAAATAATTATTTCAAAAAATAATGTAAATTACAGTAGAACTTTACTATAAGGGACTAATAGAGTCTGAGGGTTGTCTAATATTATGAAAGTCCATTATATAACAAATAATAATGTAAATTACTGTAGAACTTCACTATAAGGGACTAATAGAGTCTGAGGGTTGTCTGATATTATGAAAGTCCAATATATAACAAATAATTATTTCAAATAATAATGTAAATTACAGTAGAACTTCACTATAAGGGACAAATAAAGTCTGAGGGTTGGCTGATATTATGAAAGTCCATTATGTAACAAATAATTATTTCAAATAATAATGTAAATTACAGTAGAACTTCACTATAAGGGACTAATAGAGTCTGAGGGTTGTCTAATATTATGAAAGTCCAATATATAACAAATAATAATGTAAATTACTGTAGAACTTTACTATAAGGGACTAATAGAGTCTGAGGGTTGTCTGATATTATAAAAGTCCATTATATTATGACAAATAATTATTTCAAATAATAATGTAAATTACAGTAGAACTTCACTATAAGGGACAAATAAAGTCTGAGGGTTGGCTGATATTATGAAAGTCCATTATGTAACAAATTATCATTTCAAATAATAATGTAAATTACAGTAGAACTTCACTATAAGGGACTAATAGAGTCTGAGGGTTGTCTGATATTATGAAAGTCCATTATATAACAAATAATAATGTAAATTACAGTAGAACCTCACTATAAGGGACTAATAGAGTCTGAGGGTTGTCTGATATTATGAAAGTCCATTATATAACAAATAATTATTTCAAATAATAATGTAAATTACAGTAGAACTTCACTATAAGAGACAAATAAAGTCTGAGGGTTGGCTGATATTATGAAAGTCCATTATGTAACAAATTATTTTTTCAAATAATAATGTAAATTACAGTAGAACCTCACTATAAGGGACTAATAGAGTCTGAGGGTTGTCTGATATTATGAAAGTCCATTATATAACAAATAATTATGTCAAATAATAATGTAAATTACAGTAGAACTTCACTATAAGGGACTAATAGAGTCTGAGGGTTGTCTGATATTATGAAAGTCCATTATGTAACAAATAATTATTTCAAATAATAATGTAAATTACAGTAGAACTTCACTATAAGGGACTAATAGAGTCTGAGGGTTTTCTATTATTATGAAAGTCCATTATATAACAAATAATAATGTAAATTACAGTAGAACCTCACTATAAGGGACTAATAGAGTCTGAGGGTTGTCTGATATTATGAAAGTCCATTATATAACAAATAATTATTTCAAATAATAATGTAAATTACAGTAGAACTTCACTATAAGGGACTAATAGAGTCTGAGGGTTGTCTGATATTATGAAAGTCCATTATGTAACAAATAATTATTTCAAATAATAATGTAAATTACATTAGAACTTCACTATAAGGGACAAATAAAGTCTGAGGGTTGGCTGATATTATGAAAGTCCATTATATAACAAATAATTATTTCAAATACTAATGTAAATTACAGTAGAACTTCACTATAAGGGACTATTAGAGTCTGAGGGTTGTCTGATATTATGAAAGTCCATTATATAACAAATAATTATTTCAAATAATTATGTAAATTACAGTAGAACTTCACTATAAGGGACTAATAGAGTCTGAGGGTTGTCTGATATTATGAAAGTCCATTATGTAACAAATAATTATTTCAAATAATAATGTAAATTACATTAGAACTTCACTATAAGGGACAAATAAAGTCTGAGGGTTGGCTGATATTATGAAAGTCCATTATGTAACAAATAATTATTTCAAATAATAATGTAAATTACAGTAGAACTTCACTATAAGGGACTAATAGAGTCTGAGGGTTGTCTAATATTATGAAAGTCCAATATATAACAAATAATAATGTAAATTACTGTAGAACTTTACTATAAGGGACTAATAGAGTCTGAGGGTTGTCTGATATTATGAAAGTCCATTATGTAACAAATAATTATTTCAAATAATAATGTAAATTACAGTAGAACTTCACTATAAGGGACTAATAGAGTCTGAGGGTTGTCTGATATTATGAAAGTCCATTATGTAACAAATAATTATTTCAAATAATAATGTAAATTACATTAGAACTTCACTATAAGGGACAAATAAAGTCTGAGGGTTGGCTGATATTATGAAAGTCCATTATGTAACAAATAATTATTTCAAAAAATAATGTAAATTACAGTAGAACTTTACTATAAGGGACTAATAGAGTCTGAGGGTTGTCTAATATTATGAAAGTCCATTATATAACAAATAATAATGTAAATTACTGTAGAACTTCACTATAAGGGACTAATAGAGTCTGAGGGTTGTCTGATATTATGAAAGTCCAATATATAACAAATAATTATTTAAAATAATAATGTAAATTACAGTAGAACTTCACTATAAGGGACAAATAAAGTCTGAGGGTTGGCTAATATTATGAAAGTCCATTATGTAACAAATAATTATTTCAAATAATAATGTAAATTACAGTAGAACTTCACTATAAGGGACTAATAGAGTCTGAGGGTTGTCTAATATTATGAAAGTCCAATATATAACAAATAATAATGTAAATTACTGTAGAACTTTACTATAAGGGACTAATAGAGTCTGAGGGTTGTCTGATATTATAAAAGTCCATTATATTATGACAAATAATTATTTCAAATAATAATGTAAATTACAGTAGAACTTCACTATAAGGGACAAATAAAGTCTGAGGGTTGGCTGATATTATGAAAGTCCATTATGTAACAAATTATCATTTCAAATAATAATGTAAATTACAGTAGAACTTCACTATAAGGGACTAATAGAGTCTGAGGGTTGTCTGATATTATGAAAGTCCATTATATAACAAATAATAATGTAAATTACAGTAGAACCTCACTATAAGGGACTAATAGAGTCTGAGGGTTGTCTGATATTATAAAAGTCCATTATGTAACAAATAATTATTTCAAATAATAATGTCAATTACATTACAACTTCACTATAAGGGACAAATAAAGTCTGAGGGTTGGCTGATATTATGAAAGTCCATTATGTAACAAATTATTATTTCAAATAATAATGTAAATTACAGTAGAACCTCACTATAAGGGACTAATAGAGTCTGAGGGTTTTCTATTACTATGAAAGTCCATTATATAACAAATAATAATGTAAATTACAGTAGAACCTCACTATAAGGGACTAATAGAGTCTGAGGGTTGTCTGATATTATGAAAGTCCATTATATAACAAATAATTATTTCAAATAATAATGTAAATTACAGTAGAACTTCACTATAAGGGACTAATAGAGTCTGAGGGTTGTCTGATATTATGAAAGTCCATTATGTAACAAATAATTATTTCAAATAATAATGTAAATTACATTAGAACTTCACTATAAGGGACAAATAAAGTCTGAGGGTTGGCTGATATTATGAAAGTCCATTATATAACAAATAATTATGTCAAATAATAATGTAAATTACAGTAGAACTTCACTATAAGGGACTATTAGAGTCTGAGGGTTGTCTGATATTATGAAAGTCCATTATATTACAAATAATTATTTCAAATAATAATGTAAATTACAGTAGAACTTCACTATAAGGGACTAATAGAGTCTGAGGGTTGTCTGATATTATGAAAGTCCATTATGTAACAAATAATTATTTCAAATAATAATGTAAATTACATTAGAACTTCACTATAAGGGACAAATAAAATCTGAGGGTTGGCTGATATTATGAAAGTCCATTATGTAACAAATAATTATTTAAAAAAATAATGTAAATTACAGTAGAACTTCACTATAAGGGACTAATAGAGTCTGAGGGTGGTCTAATATAATGAAATTCCATTATATAACAAATAATAATGTAAATTACTGTAGAACTTCACTATAAGGGACTAATAGGGTCTGAGGGTTGTCTGATATTATGAAAGTCCAATATATAACAAATAATAATGTAAATTACTGTAGAACTTTACTATAAGAGACTAATAGAGTCTGAGGGTTGTCTGATATTATGAAAGTCCATTATATAACAAATAATTATTTCAAATAATAATGTAAATTACAGTAGAACTTCACTATAAGGGACAAATAAAGTCTGAGGGTTGGCTGATATTATGAAAGTCCATTATGTAACAAATTATTATTTCAAATAATAATGTAAATTACAGTAGAACCTCACTATAAGGGACTAATAGAGTCTGAGGGTTGTCTGATATTATGAAAGTCCATTATATAACAAATAATTATTTAAAATAATAATGTAAATTACAGTAGAACTTCACTATAAGGGACTAATAGAGTCTAAGGGTTGTCTGATATTATGAAAGTCCATTATGTAACAAATAATTATTTCAAATAATAATGAAAATTACAGTAGAACTTCACTATAAGGGACTAATAGAGTCTGAGGGTTGTCTATTATTATGAAAGTCCATTATATAACAAATAATAATGTAAATTACAGTAGAACCTCACTATATGGGACTAATAGAGTCTGAGGGTTGTCTGATATTATGAAAGTCCATTATATAACAAATAATTATTTCAAATAATAATGTAAATTACAGTAGAACTTAACTATAAGGGACTAATAGAGTCTGAGGGTTGTCTGATATTATGAAAGTCCATTATGTAACAAATAATTATTTCAAATAATAATGTCAATTACATTAGAACTTCACTATAAGGGACAAATAAAGTCTGAGGGTTGGCTGATATTATGAAAGTCCATTATGTAACAAATTATTATTTCAAATAATAATGTAAATTACATTAGAACTTCACTATAAGGGACAAATAAAGTCTGAGGGTTGGCTGATATTATGAAAGTCCATTATGTAACAAATTATTATTTCAAATAATAATGTAAATTACAGTAAAACCTCACTATAAGGGACTAATAGAGTCTGAGGGTTGTCTGATATTATGAAAGTCCATTATATAACAAATAATTATTTCAAATAATAATGTAAATTATAGTAGAACTTCACTATAAGGGACTAATAGAGTCTGAGGGTTGTCTGATATTATGAAAGTCCATTATATAACAAATAATTATTTCAAATAATAATGTAAATTACTGTAGAACTTCACTATAAGGGACTAATAGAGTCTGAGGGTTGTCTGATATTATGAAAGTCCATTATGTAACAAATAATTATTTCAAATAATAATGTAAATTACAGTAGAACTTCACTATAAGGGACTAATAGAGTCTGGGGGTTGTCTGATATTATGAAAGTCCATTATGTAACAAATAATTATTTCAAATAATAATGTAAATTACAGTAGAACTTCACTATAAGGGACTAATAGAGTCTAAGGGTTGTCTGATATTATGAAAGTCCATTATGTAACAAATAATTATTTCAAATAATAATGTAAATTACAGTAGAACTTCACTATAAGGGACTAATAGAGTCTGAGGGTTGTCTATTATTATGAAAGTCCATTATATAACAAATAATAATGTAAATTACAGTAGAACCTCACTATAAGGGACTAATAGAGTCTGAGGGTTGTCTGATATTATGAAAGTCCATTATATAACAAATAATTATTTCAAATAATAATGTAAATTATAGTAGAACTTCACTATAAGGGACTAATAGAGTCTGAGGGTTGTCTGATATTATGAAAGTCCATTATATAACAAATAATTATTTCAAATAATAATGTAAATTACTGTAGAACTTCACTATAAGGGACTAATAGAGTCTGAGGGTTGTCTGATATTATGAAAGTCCATTATGTAACAAATAATTATTTCAAATAATAATGTAAATTACAGTAGAACTTCACTATAAGGGACTAATAGAGTCTGGGGGTTGTCTGATATTATGAAAGTCCATTATGTAACAAATAATTATTTCAAATAATAATGTAAATTACAGTAGAACCTCACTATAAGGGACTAATAGAGTCTGAGGGTTGTCTGATATTATGAAAGTCCATTATATAACAAATAATTATTTCAAATAATAATGTAAATTACAGTAGAACTTCACTATAAGGGACTAATAGAGTCTGAGGGTTGTCTAATATAATGAAAGTCCATTATATAACAAATAATAATGTAAATTACAGTTGAACTTCACTATAAGGGACTAATAGAGTCTAAGGGTTGTCTGATATTATGAAAGTCCATTATGTAACAAATAATTATTTCAAATAATAATGTAAATTACAGTAGAACTTCACTATAAGGGACTAATAGAGTCTGAGGGTTGTCTATTATTATGAAAGTCCATTATATAACAAATAATAATGTAAATTACAGTAGAACCTCACTATAAGGGACTAATTGAGTCTGAGGGTTGTCTGATATTATGAAAGTCCATTATATAACAAATAATTATTTCAAATAATAATGTAAATTACAGTAGAACTTCACTATAAGGGACTAATAGAGTCTGAGGGTTGTCTGATATTATGAAAGTCCATTATGTAACAAATAATTATTTCAAATAATAATGTCAATTACATTAGAACTTCACTATAAGGGACAAATAAAGTCTGAGGGTTGGCTGATATTATGAAAGTCCATTATGTAACAAATTATTATTTCAAATAATAATGTAAATTACAGTAGAACCTCACTATAAGGGACTAATAGAGTCTGAGGGTTGTCTGATATTATGAAAGTCCATTATATAACAAATAATTATTTCAAATAATAATGTAAATTACAGTAGAACTTCACTATAAGGGACTAATAGAGTCTGAGGGTTGTCTGATATTATGAAAGTCCATTATATAACAAATAATTATTTCAAATAATAATGTAAATTACTGTAGAACTTCACTATAAGGGACTAATAGAGTCTGAGGGTTGTCTGATATTATGAAAGTCCATTATGTAACAAATAATTATTTCAAATAATAATGTAAATTACAGTAGAACTTCACTATAAGGGACTAATAGAGTCTGGGGGTTGTCTGATATTATGAAAGTCCATTATGTAACAAATAATTATTTCAAATAATAATGTAAATTACAGTAGAACCTCACTATAAGGGACTAATAGAGTCTGAGGGTTGTCTGATATTATGAAAGTCCATTATATAACAAATAATTATTTCAAATAATAATGTAAATTACAGTAGAACTTC
This sequence comes from Gerris lacustris, assembly GCA_951217055.1. Taxonomy (NCBI): domain Eukaryota; kingdom Metazoa; phylum Arthropoda; class Insecta; order Hemiptera; family Gerridae; genus Gerris; species Gerris lacustris. The sequence continues at coordinate 64,087,061 of OX578285.1, forward strand.
ACTATAAGGGACTAATAGAGTCTGAGGGTTGTCTAATATAATGAAAGTCCATTATATAACAAATAATAATGTAAATTACAGTTGAACTTCACTATAAGGGACTAATAGAGTCTGAGGGTTGTCTGATATTATGAAAGTCCAATATATAACAAATAATAATGTAAATTACTGTAGAACTTTACTATAAAAGACTAATAGAGTCTGAGGGTTGTCTGATATTATGAAAGTCCATTATATAACAAATAATTATTTCAAATAATAATGTAAATTACAGTAGAACTTCACTATAAGGGACAAATAAAGTCTGAGGGTTGGCTGATATTATGAAAGTCCATTATGTAACAAATTATTATTTCAAATAATAATGTAAATTACAGTAGATCCTCACTATAAGGGACTAATAGAGTCTGAGGGTTGTCTGATATTATGAAAGTCCATTATATAACAAATAATTATTTCAAATAATAATGTAAATTACAGTAGAACTTCACTAAAAGGGACTAATAGAGTCTAAGGGTTGTCTGATATTATGAAAGTCCATTATGTAACAAATAATTATTTCAAATAATAATGTAAATTACAGTAGAACTTCACTATAAGGGACTAATAGAGTCTGAGGGCTGTCTATTATTATGAAAGTCCATTATATAACAAATAATTATTTCAAATAATAATGTAAATTACAGTAGAACTTCACTATAAGGGACTAATAGAGTCTGAGGGTTGTCTGATATTATGAAAGTCCATTATATAACAAATAATTATTTCAAATAATAATGTAAATTACAGTAGAACTTCACTATAAGGGACTAATAGAGTCTGAGGGTTGTCTAATATTATGAAAGTCCATTATATAACAAATAATAATGTAAATTACTGTAGAACTTCACTATAAGGGACTAATAGAGTCTGAGGGTTGTCTGATATTATGAAAGTCCATTATGTAACAAATAATTATTTCAAATAATAATGTAAATTACAGTAGAACTTCACTATAAGGGACTAATAGAGTCTGAGGGTTGTCTAATATTATGAAAGTCCATTATATAACAAATAATAAAGTAAATTACAGTAGAACCTCACTATAAGAGACTAATAGAGTCTGAGGGTTGTCTGATATTATGAAAGTCTATTATATAACAAATAATTATTTCAAATAATAATGTAAATTACAGTAGAACTTCACTATAAGGGACTAATAGAGTCTGAGGGTCGTCTGATATTATGAAAGTCCATTATATAATAAATAATTATTTCAAATAATAATGTAAATTACAGTAGAACTTCACTATAAGGGACTAATAGAGTCTGAGGGTTGTCTGATATTATGGAAGTCCATTATGTAACAAATAATTATTTCAAATAATAATGTAAACTACATTAGAACTTCACTATAAGGGACAAATAAAGTCTGAGGGTTGGCTGATATTATGAAAGTCCATTATGTAACAAATTATTATTTCAAATAATAATGTAAATTACAGTAGAACCTCACTATAAGGGACTAATAGAGTCTGAGGGTTGTCTGATATTATGAAAGTCCATTATATAAGAAATAATTATTTCAAATAATAATGTAAATTACTGTAGAACTTCACTATAAGGGACTAATAGAGTCTGAGGGTTGTCTGATATTATGAAAGTCCATTATGTAACAAATTATTATTTCAAATAATAATGTAAATTACAGTAGAACCTCACTATAAGGGACTAATAGAGTCTGAGGGTTGTCTGATATTATGAAAGTCCATTATATAACAAATAATTATTTCAAATAATAATGTAAATTACAGTAGAACTTCACTATAAGGGACTAATAGAGTCTGAGGGTTGTCTGATATTATGAAAGTCCATTATATAACAAATAATAATGTAAATTACTGTAGAACTTCACTATAAGGGACTAATAGAGTCTGAGGGTTGTCTGATATTATGAAAGTCCATTATGTAATAGATATTTATTTCAAATAATAATGTAAATTACAGTAGAACTTTACTATAAGGGACAAATAAAGTCTGAGGGTTGTCTGATATTATGAAAGTCCATTATGTAACAAATAATTATTTCAAATAATAATGTAAATTACAGTAGAACCTCACTATAAGGGACAAATAAAGTCTGAGGGTTGTCTGATATTATGAAAGTCCATTATGTAACAAATAATTATTTCAAATAATAATGTAAATTACAGTAGAACCTCACTATAAGGGACTAATAGAGTCTGAGGGTTGTCTGATATTATGAAAGTCCATTATATAACAAATAATTATTTCAAATAATAATGTAAATTACAGTAGAACTTCACTATAAGGGACTAATAGAGTCTGAGGGTTGTCTGATATTATGAAAGTCCATTATATAACAAATAATAATGTAAATTACTGTAGAACTTCACTATAAGGGACTAATAGAGTCTGAGGGTTGTCTGATATTATGAAAGTCCATTATGTAACGAATATTTTTTTCAAATAATAATGTAAATTACTGTAGAACTTCACTATAAGGGACAAATAAAGTCTGAGGGTTGTCTGATATTATGAAAGTCCATTATGTAACAAATAATTATTTCAAATAATAATGTAAATTACAGTAGAACCTCACTATAAGGGACTAATAGAGTCTGAGGGTTGTCTGATATTATGAAAGTCCATTATATAACAAATAATTATTTCAAATAATAATGTAAATTACAGTAGAACTTCACTATAAGGGACTAATAGAGTCTGAGGGTTGTCTAATATAATGAAAGTCCATTATATAACAAATAATAATGTAAATTACAGTTGAACTTCACTATAAGGGACTAATAGAGTCTGAGGGTTGTCTGATATTATGAAAGTCCAATATATAACAAATAATAATGTAAATTACAGTAGAACTTCACTATAAGGGACTAATAGAGTCTGAGGGTTGTCTGATATTATGAAAGTCCATTATATAACAAATAATTATTTCAAATAATAATGTAAATTACAGTAGAACTTCACTATAAGGGACTAATAGAGTCTGAGGGTTGTCTGATATTATGAAAGTCCATTATGTAACAAATAATTATTTCAAATAATAATGTAAATTACATTAGAACTTCACTATAAGGGACAAATAAAGTCTGAGGGTTGGCTGATATTATGAAAGTCCATTATATAACAAATAATTATGTCAAATAATAATGTAAATTACAGTAGAACTTCACTATAAGGGACTATTAGAGTCTGAGGGTTGTCTGATATTATGAAAGTCCATTATATTACAAATAATTATTTCAAATAATAATGTAAATTACAGTAGAACTTCACTATAAGGGACTAATAGAGTCTGAGGGTTGTCTGATATTATGAAAGTCCATTATGTAACAAATAATTATTTCAAATAATAATGTAAATTACATTAGAACTTCACTATAAGGGACAAATAAAATCTGAGGGTTGGCTGATATTATGAAAGTCCATTATGTAACAAATAATTATTTAAAAAAATAATGTAAATTACAGTAGAACTTCACTATAAGGGACTAATAGAGTCTGAGGGTGGTCTAATATAATGAAATTCCATTATATAACAAATAATAATGTAAATTACTGTAGAACTTCACTATAAGGGACTAATAGGGTCTGAGGGTTGTCTGATATTATGAAAGTCCAATATATAACAAATAATAATGTAAATTACTGTAGAACTTTACTATAAGAGACTAATAGAGTCTGAGGGTTGTCTGATATTATGAAAGTCCATTATATAACAAATAATTATTTCAAATAATAATGTAAATTACAGTAGAACTTCACTATAAGGGACAAATAAAGTCTGAGGGTTGGCTGATATTATGAAAGTCCATTATGTAACAAATTATTATTTCAAATAATAATGTAAATTACAGTAGAACCTCACTATAAGGGACTAATAGAGTCTGAGGGTTGTCTGATATTATGAAAGTCCATTATATAACAAATAATTATTTAAAATAATAATGTAAATTACAGTAGAACTTCACTATAAGGGACTAATAGAGTCTAAGGGTTGTCTGATATTATGAAAGTCCATTATGTAACAAATAATTATTTCAAATAATAATGAAAATTACAGTAGAACTTCACTATAAGGGACTAATAGAGTCTGAGGGTTGTCTATTATTATGAAAGTCCATTATATAACAAATAATAATGTAAATTACAGTAGAACCTCACTATATGGGACTAATAGAGTCTGAGGGTTGTCTGATATTATGAAAGTCCATTATATAACAAATAATTATTTCAAATAATAATGTAAATTACAGTAGAACTTAACTATAAGGGACTAATAGAGTCTGAGGGTTGTCTGATATTATGAAAGTCCATTATGTAACAAATAATTATTTCAAATAATAATGTCAATTACATTAGAACTTCACTATAAGGGACAAATAAAGTCTGAGGGTTGGCTGATATTATGAAAGTCCATTATGTAACAAATTATTATTTCAAATAATAATGTAAATTACATTAGAACTTCACTATAAGGGACAAATAAAGTCTGAGGGTTGGCTGATATTATGAAAGTCCATTATGTAACAAATTATTATTTCAAATAATAATGTAAATTACAGTAGAACCTCACTATAAGGGACTAATAGAGTCTGAGGGTTGTCTGATATTATGAAAGTCCATTATATAACAAATAATTATTTCAAATAATAATGTAAATTATAGTAGAACTTCACTATAAGGGACTAATAGAGTCTGAGGGTTGTCTGATATTATGAAAGTCCATTATATAACAAATAATTATTTCAAATAATAATGTAAATTACAGTAGAACTTCACTATAAGGGACTAATAGAGTCTGGGGGTTGTCTGATATTATGAAAGTCCATTATATAACAAATAATTATTTCAAATAATAATGTAAATTACAGTAGAACTTCACTATAAGGGACTAATAGAGTCTGAGGGTTGTCTGATATTATGAAAGTCCATTATATAACAAATAATTATTTCAAATAATAATGTAAATTACTGTAGAACTTCACTATAAGGGACTAATAGAGTCTGAGGGTTGTCTGATATTATGAAAGTCCATTATGTAACAAATAATTATTTCAAATAATAATGTAAATTACAGTAGAACTTCACTATAAGGGACTAATAGAGTCTGGGGGTTGTCTGATATTATGAAAGTCCATTATGTAACAAATAATTATTTCAAATAATAATGTAAATTACAGTAGAACTTCACTATAAGGGACTAATAGAGTCTAAGGGTTGTCTGATATTATGAAAGTCCATTATGTAACAAATAATTATTTCAAATAATAATGTAAATTACAGTAGAACTTCACTATAAGGGACTAATAGAGTCTGAGGGTTGTCTATTATTATGAAAGTCCATTATATAACAAATAATAATGTAAATTACAGTAGAACCTCACTATAAGGGACTAATAGAGTCTGAGGGTTGTCTGATATTATGAAAGTCCATTATATAACAAATAATTATTTCAAATAATAATGTAAATTATAGTAGAACTTCACTATAAGGGACTAATAGAGTCTGAGGGTTGTCTGATATTATGAAAGTCCATTATATAACAAATAATTATTTCAAATAATAATGTAAATTACTGTAGAACTTCACTATAAGGGACTAATAGAGTCTGAGGGTTGTCTGATATTATGAAAGTCCATTATGTAACAAATAATTATTTCAAATAATAATGTAAATTACAGTAGAACTTCACTATAAGGGACTAATAGAGTCTGGGGGTTGTCTGATATTATGAAAGTCCATTATGTAACAAATAATTATTTCAAATAATAATGTAAATTACAGTAGAACCTCACTATAAGGGACTAATAGAGTCTGAGGGTTGTCTGATATTATGAAAGTCCATTATATAACAAATAATTATTTCAAATAATAATGTAAATTACAGTAGAACTTCACTATAAGGGACTAATAGAGTCTGAGGGTTGTCTAATATAATGAAAGTCCATTATATAACAAATAATAATGTAAATTACAGTTGAACTTCACTATAAGGGACTAATAGAGTCTAAGGGTTGTCTGATATTATGAAAGTCCATTATGTAACAAATAATTATTTCAAATAATAATGTAAATTACAGTAGAACTTCACTATAAGGGACTAATAGAGTCTGAGGGTTGTCTATTATTATGAAAGTCCATTATATAACAAATAATAATGTAAATTACAGTAGAACCTCACTATAAGGGACTAATTGAGTCTGAGGGTTGTCTGATATTATGAAAGTCCATTATATAACAAATAATTATTTCAAATAATAATGTAAATTACAGTAGAACTTCACTATAAGGGACTAATAGAGTCTGAGGGTTGTCTGATATTATGAAAGTCCATTATGTAACAAATAATTATTTCAAATAATAATGTCAATTACATTAGAACTTCACTATAAGGGACAAATAAAGTCTGAGGGTTGGCTGATATTATGAAAGTCCATTATGTAACAAATTATTATTTCAAATAATAATGTAAATTACAGTAGAACCTCACTATAAGGGACTAATAGAGTCTGAGGGTTGTCTGATATTATGAAAGTCCATTATATAACAAATAATTATTTCAAATAATAATGTAAATTACAGTAGAACTTCACTATAAGGGACTAATAGAGTCTGAGGGTTGTCTGATATTATGAAAGTCCATTATATAACAAATAATTATTTCAAATAATAATGTAAATTACTGTAGAACTTCACTATAAGGGACTAATAGAGTCTGAGGGTTGTCTGATATTATGAAAGTCCATTATGTAACAAATAATTATTTCAAATAATAATGTAAATTACAGTAGAACTTCACTATAAGGGACTAATAGAGTCTGGGGGTTGTCTGATATTATGAAAGTCCATTATGTAACAAATAATTATTTCAAATAATAATGTAAATTACAGTAGAACCTCACTATAAGGGACTAATAGAGTCTGAGGGTTGTCTGATATTATGAAAGTCCATTATATAACAAATAATTATTTCAAATAATAATGTAAATTACAGTAGAACTTCACTATAAGGGACTAATAGAGTCTGAGGGTTGTCTAATATAATGAAAGTCCATTATATAACAAATAATAATGTAAATTACAGTTGAACTTCACTATAAGGGACTAATAGAGTCTGAGGGTTGTCTGATATTATGAAAGTCCAATATATAACAAATAATAATGTAAATTACTGTAGAACTTTACTATAAAAGACTAATAGAGTCTGAGGGTTGTCTGATATTATGAAAGTCCATTATATAACAAATAATTATTTAAAATAATAATGTAAATTACAGTAGAACTTCACTATAAGGGACAAATAAAGTCTAAGGGTTGTCTGATATTATGAAAGTCCATTATGTAACAAATAATTATTTCAAATAATAATGAAAATTACAGTAGAACTTCACTATAAGGGACTAATAGAGTCTGAGGGTTGTCTATTATTATGAAAGTCCATTATATAACAAATAATAATGTAAATTACAGTAGAACCTCACTATATGGGACTAATAGAGTCTGAGGGTTGTCTGATATTATGAAAGTCCATTATATAACAAATAATTATTTCAAATAATAATGTAAATTACAGTAGAACTTAACTATAAGGGACTAATAGAGTCTGAGGGTTGTCTGATATTATGAAAGTCCATTATGTAACAAATAATTATTTCAAATAATAATGTCAATTACATTAGAACTTCACTATAAGGGACAAATAAAGTCTGAGGGTTGGCTGATATTATGAAAGTCCATTATGTAACAAATTATTATTTCAAATAATAATGTAAATTACATTAGAACTTCACTATAAGGGACAAATAAAGTCTGAGGGTTGGCTGATATTATGAAAGTCCATTATGTAACAAATTATTATTTCAAATAATAATGTAAATTACAGTAGAACCTCACTATAAGGGACTAATAGAGTCTGAGGGTTGTCTGATATTATGAAAGTCCATTATATAACAAATAATTATTTCAAATAATAATGTAAATTATAGTAGAACTTCACTATAAGGGACTAATAGAGTCTGAGGGTTGTCTGATATTATGAAAGTCCATTATATAACAAATAATTATTTCAAATAATAATGTAAATTACAGTAGAACTTCACTATAAGGGACTAATAGAGTCTGGGGGTTGTCTGATATTATGAAAGTCCATTATATAACAAATAATTATTTCAAATAATAATGTAAATTACAGTAGAACTTCACTATAAGGGACTAATAGAGTCTGAGGGTTGTCTGATATTATGAAAGTCCATTATATAACAAATAATTATTTCAAATAATAATGTAAATTACTGTAGAACTTCACTATAAGGGACTAATAGAGTCTGAGGGTTGTCTGATATTATGAAAGTCCATTATGTAACAAATAATTATTTCAAATAATAATGTAAATTACAGTAGAACTTCACTATAAGGGACTAATAGAGTCTGGGGGTTGTCTGATATTATGAAAGTCCATTATGTAACAAATAATTATTTCAAATAATAATGTAAATTACAGTAGAACTTCACTATAAGGGACTAATAGAGTCTAAGGGTTGTCTGATATTATGAAAGTCCATTATGTAACAAATAATTATTTCAAATAATAATGTAAATTACAGTAGAACTTCACTATAAGGGACTAATAGAGTCTGAGGGTTGTCTATTATTATGAAAGTCCATTATATAACAAATAATAATGTAAATTACAGTAGAACCTCACTATAAGGGACTAATAGAGTCTGAGGGTTGTCTGATATTATGAAAGTCCATTATATAACAAATAATTATTTCAAATAATAATGTAAATTATAGTAGAACTTCACTATAAGGGACTAATAGAGTCTGAGGGTTGTCTGATATTATGAAAGTCCATTATATAACAAATAATTATTTCAAATAATAATGTAAATTACTGTAGAACTTCACTATAAGGGACTAATAGAGTCTGAGGGTTGTCTGATATTATGAAAGTCCATTATGTAACAAATAATTATTTCAAATAATAATGTAAATTACAGTAGAACTTCACTATAAGGGACTAATAGAGTCTGGGGGTTGTCTGATATTATGAAAGTCCATTATGTAACAAATAATTATTTCAAATAATAATGTAAATTACAGTAGAACCTCACTATAAGGGACTAATAGAGTCTGAGGGTTGTCTGATATTATGAAAGTCCATTATATAACAAATAATTATTTCAAATAATAATGTAAATTACAGTAGAACTTCACTATAAGGGACTAATAGAGTCTGAGGGTTGTCTAATATAATGAAAGTCCATTATATAAGAAATAATAATGTAAATTACAGTTGAACTTCACTATAAGGGACTAATAGAGTCTAAGGGTTGTCTGATATTATGAAAGTCCATTATGTAACAAATAATTATTTCAAATAATAATGTAAATTACAGTAGAACTTCACTATAAGGGACTAATAGAGTCTGAGGGTTGTCTATTATTATGAAAGTCCATTATATAACAAATAATAATGTAAATTACAGTAGAACCTCACTATAAGGGACTAATTGAGTCTGAGGGTTGTCTGATATTATGAAAGTCCATTATATAACAAATAATTATTTCAAATAATAATGTAAATTACAGTAGAACTTCACTATAAGGGACTAATAGAGTCTGAGGGTTGTCTGATATTATGAAAGTCCATTATGTAACAAATAATTATTTCAAATAATAATGTCAATTACATTAGAACTTCACTATAAGGGACAAATAAAGTCTGAGGGTTGGCTGATATTATGAAAGTCCATTATGTAACAAATTATTATTTCAAATAATAATGTAAATTACAGTAGAACCTCACTATAAGGGACTAATAGAGTCTGAGGGTTGTCTGATATTATGAAAGTCCATTATATAACAAATAATTATTTCAAATAATAATGTAAATTACAGTAGAACTTCACTATAAGGGACTAATAGAGTCTGAGGGTTGTCTGATATTATGAAAGTCCATTATATAACAAATAATTATTTCAAATAATAATGTAAATTACTGTAGAACTTCACTATAAGGGACTAATAGAGTCTGAGGGTTGTCTGATATTATGAAAGTCCATTATGTAACAAATAATTATTTCAAATAATAATGTAAATTACAGTAGAACTTCACTATAAGGGACTAATAGAGTCTGGGGGTTGTCTGATATTATGAAAGTCCATTATGTAACAAATAATTATTTCAAATAATAATGTAAATTACAGTAGAACCTCACTATAAGGGACTAATAGAGTCTGAGGGTTGTCTGATATTATGAAAGTCCATTATATAACAAATAATTATTTCAAATAATAATGTAAATTACAGTAGAACTTCACTATAAGGGACTAATAGAGTCTGAGGGTTGTCTAATATAATGAAAGTCCATTATATAACAAATAATAATGTAAATTACAGTTGAACTTCACTATAAGGGACTAATAGAGTCTGAGGGTTGTCTGATATTATGAAAGTCCAATATATAACAAATAATAATGTAAATTACTGTAGAACTTTACTATAAAAGACTAATAGAGTCTGAGGGTTGTCTGATATTATGAAAGTCCATTATATAACAAATAATTATTTCAAATAATAATGTAAATTACAGTAGAACTTCACTATAAGGGACAAATAAAGTCTGAGGGTTGGCTGATATTATGAAAGTCCATTATGTAACAAATTATTATTTCAAATAATAATGTAAATTACAGTAGATCCTCACTATAAGGGACTAATAGAGTCTGAGGGTTGTCTGATATTATGAAAGTCCATTATATAACAAATAATTATTTCAAATAATAATGTAAATTACAGTAGAACTTCACTAAAAGGGACTAATAGAGTCTAAGGGTTGTCTGATATTATGAAAGTCCATTATGTAACAAATAATTATTTCAAATAATAATGTAAATTACAGTAGAACTTCACTATAAGGGACTAATAGAGTCTGAGGGCTGTCTATTATTATGAAAGTCCATTATATAACAAATAATTATTTCAAATAATAATGTAAATTACAGTAGAACTTCACTATAAGGGACTAATAGAGTCTGAGGGTTGTCTGATATTATGAAAGTCCATTATATAACAAATAATTATTTCAAATAATAATGTAAATTACAGTAGAACTTCACTATAAGGGACTAATAGAGTCTGAGGGTTGTCTAATATTATGAAAGTCCATTATATAACAAATAATAATGTAAATTACTGTAGAACTTCACTATAAGGGACTAATAGAGTCTGAGGGTTGTCTGATATTATGAAAGTCCATTATGTAACAAATAATTATTTCAAATAATAATGTAAATTACAGTAGAACTTCACTATAAGGGACTAATAGAGTCTGAGGGTTGTCTAATATTATGAAAGTCCATTATATAACAAATAATAAAGTAAATTACAGTAGAACCTCACTATAAGAGACTAATAGAGTCTGAGGGTTGTCTGATATTATGAAAGTCTATTATATAACAAATAATTATTTCAAATAATAATGTAAATTACAGTAGAACTTCACTATAAGGGACTAATAGAGTCTGAGGGTCGTCTGATATTATGAAAGTCCATTATATAATAAATAATTATTTCAAATAATAATGTAAATTACAGTAGAACTTCACTATAAGGGACTAATAGAGTCTGAGGGTTGTCTGATATTATGGAAGTCCATTATGTAACAAATAATTATTTCAAATAATAATGTAAACTACATTAGAACTTCACTATAAGGGACAAATAAAGTCTGAGGGTTGGCTGATATTATGAAAGTCCATTATGTAACAAATTATTATTTCAAATAATAATGTAAATTACAGTAGAACCTCACTATAAGGGACTAATAGAGTCTGAGGGTTGTCTGATATTATGAAAGTCCATTATATAAGAAATAATTATTTCAAATAATAATGTAAATTACTGTAGAACTTCACTATAAGGGACTAATAGAGTCTGAGGGTTGTCTGATATTATGAAAGTCCATTATGTAACAAATTATTATTTCAAATAATAATGTAAATTACAGTAGAACCTCACTATAAGGGACTAATAGAGTCTGAGGGTTGTCTGATATTATGAAAGTCCATTATATAACAAATAATTATTTCAAATAATAATGTAAATTACAGTAGAACTTCACTATAAGGGACTAATAGAGTCTGAGGGTTGTCTGATATTATGAAAGTCCATTATATAACAAATAATAATGTAAATTACTGTAGAACTTCACTATAAGGGACTAATAGAGTCTGAGGGTTGTCTGATATTATGAAAGTCCATTATGTAATAGATATTTATTTCAAATAATAATGTAAATTACAGTAGAACTTTACTATAAGGGACAAATAAAGTCTGAGGGTTGTCTGATATTATGAAAGTCCATTATGTAACAAATAATTATTTCAAATAATAATGTAAATTACAGTAGAACCTCACTATAAGGGACAAATAAAGTCTGAGGGTTGTCTGATATTATGAAAGTCCATTATGTAACAAATAATTATTTCAAATAATAATGTAAATTACAGTAGAACCTCACTATAAGGGACTAATAGAGTCTGAGGGTTGTCTGATATTATGAAAGTCCATTATATAACAAATAATTATTTCAAATAATAATGTAAATTACAGTAGAACTTCACTATAAGGGACTAATAGAGTCTGAGGGTTGTCTGATATTATGAAAGTCCATTATATAACAAATAATAATGTAAATTACTGTAGAACTTCACTATAAGGGACTAATAGAGTCTGAGGGTTGTCTGATATTATGAAAGTCCATTATGTAACGAATATTTTTTTCAAATAATAATGTAAATTACTGTAGAACTTCACTATAAGGGACAAATAAAGTCTGAGGGTTGTCTGATATTATGAAAGTCCATTATGTAACAAATAATTATTTCAAATAATAATGTAAATTACAGTAGAACCTCACTATAAGGGACTAATAGAGTCTGAGGGTTGTCTGATATTATGAAAGTCCATTATATAACAAATAATTATTTCAAATAATAATGTAAATTACAGTAGAACTTCACTATAAGGGACTAATAGAGTCTGAGGGTTGTCTAATATAATGAAAGTCCATTATATAACAAATAATAATGTAAATTACAGTTGAACTTCACTATAAGGGACTAATAGAGTCTGAGGGTTGTCTGATATTATGAAAGTCCAATATATAACAAATAATAATGTAAATTACAGTAGAACTTCACTATAAGGGACTAATAGAGTCTGAGGGTTGTCTGATATTATGAAAGTCCATTATATAACAAATAATAATGTAAATTACTGTAGAACTTCACTATAAGGGACTAATAGAGTCTGAGGGTTGTCTGATATTATGAAAGTCCATTATGTAACGAATATTTTTTTCAAATAATAATGTAAATTACTGTAGAACTTCACTATAAGGGACAAATAAAGTCTGAGGGTTGTCTGATATTATGAAAGTCCATTATGTAACAAATAATTATTTCAAATAATAATGTAAATTACTGTAGAACTTCACTATAAGGGACAAATAAAGTCTGAGGGTTGTCTGATATTATGAAAGTCCATTATGTAACAAATAATTATTTCAAATAATAATGTAAATTACAGTAGAACTTCACTATAAGGGACAAATAAAGTCTGAGGGTTGGCTGATATTATGAAAGTCCATTATGTAACAAATTATTATTTCAAATAATAATGTAAATTACAGTAGATCCTCACTATAAGGGACTAATAGAGTCTGAGGGTTGTCTGATATTATGAAAGTCCATTATATAACAAATAATTATTTCAAATAATAATGTAAATTACAGTAGAACTTCACTAAAAGGGACTAATAGAGTCTAAGGGTTGTCTGATATTATGAAAGTCCATTATGTAACAAATAATTATTTCAAATAATAATGTAAATTACAGTAGAACTTCACTATAAGGGACTAATAGAGTCTGAGGGCTGTCTATTATTATGAAAGTCCATTATATAACAAATAATTATTTCAAATAATAATGTAAATTACAGTAGAACTTCACTATAAGGGACTAATAGAGTCTGAGGGTTGTCTGATATTATGAAAGTCCATTATATAACAAATAATTATTTCAAATAATAATGTAAATTACAGTAGAACTTCACTATAAGGGACTAATAGAGTCTGAGGGTTGTCTAATATTATGAAAGTCCATTATATAACAAATAATAATGTAAATTACTGTAGAACTTCACTATAAGGGACTAATAGAGTCTGAGGGTTGTCTGATATTATGAAAGTCCATTATGTAACAAATAATTATTTCAAATAATAATGTAAATTACAGTAGAACTTCACTATAAGGGACTAATAGAGTCTGAGGGTTGTCTAATATTATGAAAGTCCATTATATAACAAATAATAAAGTAAATTACAGTAGAACCTCACTATAAGAGACTAATAGAGTCTGAGGGTTGTCTGATATTATGAAAGTCTATTATATAACAAATAATTATTTCAAATAATAATGTAAATTACAGTAGAACTTCACTATAAGGGACTAATAGAGTCTGAGGGTCGTCTGATATTATGAAAGTCCATTATATAATAAATAATTATTTCAAATAATAATGTAAATTACAGTAGAACTTCACTATAAGGGACTAATAGAGTCTGAGGGTTGTCTGATATTATGGAAGTCCATTATGTAACAAATAATTATTTCAAATAATAATGTAAACTACATTAGAACTTCACTATAAGGGACAAATAAAGTCTGAGGGTTGGCTGATATTATGAAAGTCCATTATGTAACAAATTATTATTTCAAATAATAATGTAAATTACAGTAGAACCTCACTATAAGGGACTAATAGAGTCTGAGGGTTGTCTGATATTATGAAAGTCCATTATATAAGAAATAATTATTTCAAATAATAATGTAAATTACTGTAGAACTTCACTATAAGGGACTAATAGAGTCTGAGGGTTGTCTGATATTATGAAAGTCCATTATGTAACAAATTATTATTTCAAATAATAATGTAAATTACAGTAGAACCTCACTATAAGGGACTAATAGAGTCTGAGGGTTGTCTGATATTATGAAAGTCCATTATATAACAAATAATTATTTCAAATAATAATGTAAATTACAGTAGAACTTCACTATAAGGGACTAATAGAGTCTGAGGGTTGTCTGATATTATGAAAGTCCATTATATAACAAATAATAATGTAAATTACTGTAGAACTTCACTATAAGGGACTAATAGAGTCTGAGGGTTGTCTGATATTATGAAAGTCCATTATGTAATAGATATTTATTTCAAATAATAATGTAAATTACAGTAGAACTTTACTATAAGGGACAAATAAAGTCTGAGGGTTGTCTGATATTATGAAAGTCCATTATGTAACAAATAATTATTTCAAATAATAATGTAAATTACAGTAGAACCTCACTATAAGGGACAAATAAAGTCTGAGGGTTGTCTGATATTATGAAAGTCCATTATGTAACAAATAATTATTTCAAATAATAATGTAAATTACAGTAGAACCTCACTATAAGGGACTAATAGAGTCTGAGGGTTGTCTGATATTATGAAAGTCCATTATATAACAAATAATTATTTCAAATAATAATGTAAATTACAGTAGAACTTCACTATAGGGGCTAATAGAGTCTGAGGGTTGTCTGATATTATGAAAGTCCATTATATAACAAATAATAATGTAAATTACTGTAGAACTTCACTATAAGGGACTAATAGAGTCTGAGGGTTGTCTGATATTATGAAAGTCCATTATGTAACGAATATTTTTTTCAAATAATAATGTAAATTACTGTAGAACTTCACTATAAGGGACAAATAAAGTCTGAGGGTTGTCTGATATTATGAAAGTCCATTATGTAACAAATAATTATTTCAAATAATAATGTAAATTACAGTAGAACCTCACTATAAGGGACTAATAGAGTCTGAGGGTTGTCTGATATTATGAAAGTCCATTATATAACAAATAATAATGTAAATTACTGTAGAACTTCACTATAAGGGACTAATAGAGTCTGAGGGTTGGCTGATATTATGAAAGTCCATTATGTAACAAATTATTATTTCAAATAATAATGTAAATTACAGTAGAACCTCACTATAAGGGACTAATAGAGTCTGAGGGTTGTCTGATATTATGAAAGTCCATTATATAACAAATAATTATTTCAAATAATAATGTAAATTACAGTAGAACTTCACTATAAGGGACTAATAGAGTCTAAGGGTTGTCTGATATTATGAAAGTCCATTATGTAACAAATAATTATTTCAAATAATAATGTAAATTACAGTAGAACTTCACTATAAGGGACTAATAGAGTCTGAGGGTTGTCTATTATTATGAAAGTCCATTATATAACAAATAATAATGTAAATTACAGTAGAACTTCACTATAAGGGACTAATAGAGTCTGAGGGTTGTCTATTATTATGAAAGTCCATTATATAACAAATAATAATGTAAATTACAGTAGAACCTCACTATAAGGGACTAATAGAGTCTGAGGGTTGTCTGATATTATGAAAGTCCATTATATAACAAATAATTATTTCAAATAATAATGTAAATTACAGTAGAACTTCACTATAAGGGACTAATAGAGTCTGAGGGTTGTCTGATATTATGAATGTCCATTATGTAACAAATAATTATTTCAAATAATAATGTCAATTACATTAGAACTTCACTATAAGGGACAAATAAAGTCTGAGGGTTGGCTGATATTATGAAAGTCCATTATGTAACAAATAATTATTTCAAATAATAATGTAAATTACAGTAGAACTTCACTATAAGGGACTAATAGAGTCTGAGGGTTGTCTATTATTATGAAAGTCCATTATATAACAAATAATAATGTAAATTACAGTAGAACCTCACTATAAGGGACTAATAGAGTCTGAGGGTTGTCTGATATTATGAAAGTCCATTATATAACAAATAATTATTTCAAATAATAATGTAAATTACAGTAGAACTTCACTATAAGGGACTAATAGAGTCTGAGGGTTGTCTGATATTATGAATGTCCATTATGTAACAAATAATTATTTCAAATAATAATGTCAATTACATTAGAACTTCACTATAAGGGACAAATAAAGTCTGAGGGTTGGCTGATATTATGAAAGTCCATTATGTAACAAATTATTATTTCAAATAATAATGTAAATTACAGTAGAACCTCACTATAAGGGACTAATAGAGTCTGAGGGTTGTCTGATATTATGAAAGTCCATTATATAACAAATAATAATGTAAATTACTGTAGAACTTCACTATAAGGGACTAATAGAGTCTGAGGGTTGTCTGATATTATGAAAGTCCATTATGTAACAAATATTTATTTCAAATAATAATGTAAATTACAGTAGAACTTTACTATAAGGGAAAAATAAAGTCTGAGGGTTGTCTGATATTATGAAAGTCCATTATGTAACAAATATTTATTTCAAATAATAATGTAAATTACAGTAGAACTTTACTATTAGGGACAAATAAAGTCTGAGGGTTGTCTGATATTATGAAAGTCCATTATGTAACAAATAATTATTTCAAATAATAATGTAAATTACAGTAGAACCTCACTATAAGGGACAAATAAAGTCTGAGGGTTGTCTGATATTATGAAAGTCCATTATGTAACAAATAATTATTTCAAATAATAATGTAAATTTCAGTAGAACTTCACTATAAGGGACTAATAGAGTCTAAGGGTTGTCTGATATTATGAAAGTCCATTATATAACAAATAATAATGTAAATTACTGTAGAACTTCACTATAAGGGACTAATAGAGTCTGAGGGTTGTCTGATATTATGAAAGTCCATTATGTAACAAATATTTATTTCAAATAATAATGTAAATTACTGTTGAACTTCACTATAAGGGACAAATAAAGTCTGAGGTTTGTCTGATATTATGAAAGTCCATTATGTAACAAATAATTATTTCAAATAATAATGTAAATTACAGTAGAACCTCACTATAAGGGACTAATAGAGTCTGAGGGTTGTCTGATATTATGAAAGTCAATTATATAACAAATAATAATGTAAATTACTGTAGAACTTCACTATAAGGGACTAATAGAGTCTGAGGGTTGGCTGATATTATGAAAGTCCATTATGTAAAAAATTATTATTTCAAATAATAATGTAAATTACAGTAGAACCTCACTATAAGGGACTAATAGAGTCTGAGGGTTGTCTGATATTATGAAAGTCCATTATATAACAAATAATTATTTCAAATAATAATGTAAATTACAGTAGAACTTCACTATAAGGGACTAATAGAGTCTAAGGGTTGTCTGATATTATGAAAGTCCATTATGTAACAAATAATTATTTCAAATAATAATGTAAATTACAGTAGAACTTCACTATAAGGGACTAATAGAGTCTGAGGGTTGTCTATTATTATGAAAGTCCATTATATAACAAATAATAATGTAAATTACAGTAGAACTTCACTATAAGGGACTAATAGAGTCTGAGGGTTGTCTATTATTATGAAAGTCCATTATATAACAAATAATAATGTAAATTACAGTAGAACCTCACTATAAGGGACTAATAGAGTCTGAGGGTTGTCTGATATTATGAAAGTCCATTATATAACAAATAATTATTTCAAATATTAACGTAAATTACAGTAGAACTTCACTATAAGGGACTAATAGAGTCTGAGGGTTGTCTGATATTATGAATGTCCATTATGTAACAAATAATTATTTCAAATAATAATGTCAATTACATTAGAACTTCACTATAAGGGACAAATAAAGTCTGAGGGTTGGCTGATATTATGAAAGTCCATTATGTAACAAATTATTATTTCAAATAATAATGTAAATTACAGTAGAACCTCACTATAAGGGACTAATAGAGTCTGAGGGTTGTCTGATATTATGAAAGTCCATTATATAACAAATAATAATGTAAATTACTGTAGAACTTCACTATAAGGGACTAATAGAGTCTGAGGGTTGTCTGATATTATGAAAGTCCATTATGTAACAAATATTTATTTCAAATAATAATGTAAATTACAGTAGAACTTTACTATAAGGGAAAAATAAAGTCTGAGGGTTGTCTGATATTATGAAAGTCCATTATGTAACAAATAATTATTTAAAATAATAATGTAAATTACAGTAGAACCTCACTATAAGGGACAAATAAAGTCTGAGGGTTGTCTGATATTATGAAAGTCCATTATGTAACAAATAATTATTTCAAATAATAATGTAAATTACAGTAGAACCTCACTATAAGGGACTAATAGAGTCTGAGGGTTGTCTGTTATTATGAAAGTCCATTATATAACAAATAATTATTTCAAATAATAATGTAAATTACAGTAGAACTTCACTATAAGGGACTAATAGAGTCTGAGGGTTGTCTGATATTATGAAAGTCCATTATATAACAAATAATAATGTAAATTACTGTAGAACTTCACTATAAGGGACTAATAGAGTCTGAGGGTTGTCTGATATTATGAAAGTCCATTATGTAACAAATATTTATTTAAAATAATAATGTAAATTACTGTTGAACTTCACTATAAGGGACAAATAAAGTCTGAGGGTTGTCTGATATTATGAAAGTCCATTATGTAACAAATAATTATT
This sequence comes from Gerris lacustris, assembly GCA_951217055.1. Taxonomy (NCBI): domain Eukaryota; kingdom Metazoa; phylum Arthropoda; class Insecta; order Hemiptera; family Gerridae; genus Gerris; species Gerris lacustris. The sequence goes on from OX578285.1 coordinate 64,106,747, forward strand.
TCAAATAATAATGTAAATTACAGTAGAACCTCACTATAAGGGACTAATAGAGTCTGAGGGTTGTCTGATATTATGAAAGTCCATTATATAACAAATAATAATGTAAATTACTGTAGAACTTCACTATAAGGGACTAATAGAGTCTGAGGGTTGGCTGATATTATGAAAGTCCATTATGTAAAAAATTATTATTTCAAATAATAATGTAAATTACAGTAGAACCTCACTATAAGGGACTAATAGAGTCTGAGGGTTGTCTGATATTATGAAAGTCCATTATATAACAAATAATTATTTAAAATAATAATGTAAATTACAGTAGAACCTCACTATAAGGGACAAATAAAGTCTGAGGGTTGTCTGATATTATGAAAGTCCATTATGTAACAAATAATTATTTCAAATAATAATGTAAATTACAGTAGAACCTCACTATAAGGGACTAATAGAGTCTGAGGGTTGTCTGTTATTATGAAAGTCCATTATATAACAAATAATTATTTCAAATAATAATGTAAATTACAGTAGAACTTCACTATAAGGGACTAATAGAGTCTGAGGGTTGTCTGATATTATGAAAGTCCATTATATAACAAATAATAATGTAAATTACTGTAGAACTTCACTATAAGGGACTAATAGAGTCTGAGGGTTGTCTGATATTATGAAAGTCCATTATGTAACAAATATTTATTTAAAATAATAATGTAAATTACTGTTGAACTTCACTATAAGGGACAAATAAAGTCTGAGGGTTGTCTGATATTATGAAAGTCCATTATGTAACAAATAATTATTTCAAATAATAATGTAAATTACAGTAGAACCTCACTATAAGGGACTAATAGAGTCTGAGGGTTGTCTGATATTATGAAAGTCCATTATATAACAAATAATAATGTAAATTACTGTAGAACTTCACTATAAGGGACTAATAGAGTCTGAGGGTTTGCTGATATTATGAAAGTCCATTATGTAAAAAATTATTATTTCAAATAATAATGTAAATTACAGTAGAACCTCACTATAAGGGACTAATAGAGTCTGAGGGTTGTCTGATATTATGAAAGTCCATTATATAACAAATAATTATTTCAAATAATAATGTAAATTACAGTAGAACTTCACTATAAGGGACTAATAGAGTCTAAGGGTTGTCTGATATTATGAAAGTCCATTATGTAACAAATAATTATTTCAAATAATAATGTAAATTACAGTAGAACTTCACTATAAGGGACTAATAGAGTCTGAGGGTTGTCTATTATTATGAAAGTCCATTATATAACAAATAATAATGTAAATTACAGCAGAACCTCACTATAAGGGACTAATAGAGTCTGAGGGTTGTCTGATATTATGAAAGTCCATTATGTAACAAATAATTATTTCAAATAATAATGTCAATTACATTAGAACTTCACTATAAGGGACAAATAAAGTCTGAGGGTTGGCTGATATTATGAAAGTCCATTATGTAACAAATTATTATTTCAAATAATAATGTAAATTACAGTAGAACCTCACTATAAGGGACTAATAGAGTCTGAGGGTTGTCTGATATTATGAAAGTCCATTATATAACAAATAATTATTTCAAATAATAATGTAAATTACTGTATAACTTCACTATAAGGGACTAATAGAGTCTGAGGGTTGTCTGATATTATGAAAGTCCATTATGTAACAAATAATTATTTCAAATAATAATGTAAATTACAGTAGAACTTCACTATAAGGGACTAATAGAGTCTGGGGGTTGTCTGATATTATGAAAGTCCATTATGTAACAAATAATTATTTCAAATAATAATGTAAATTACAGTAGAACCTCACTATAAGGGACTAATAGAGTCTGAGGGTTGTCTGATATTATGAAAGTCCATTATATAACAAATAATTATTTCAAATAATAATGTAAATTACAGTAGAACTTCACTATAAGGGACTAATAGAGTCTGAGGGTTGTCTAATATAATGAAAGTCCATTATATAACAAATAATAATGTAAATTACAGTTGAACTTCACTATAAGGGACTAATAGAGTCTGAGGGTTGTCTGATATTATGAAAGTCCAATATATAACAAATAATAATGTAAATTACTGTAGAACTTTACTATAAAAGACTAATAGAGTCTGAGGGTTGTCTGATATTATGAAAGTCCATTATATAACAAATAATTATTTCAAATAATAATGTAAATTACAGTAGAACTTCACTATAAGGGACAAATAAAGTCTGAGGGTTGGCTGATATTATGAAAGTCCATTATGTAACAAATTATTATTTCAAATAATAATGTAAATTACAGTAGAACTTCACTATAAGGGACTAATAGAGTCTGAGGGTTGTCTATTATTATGAAAGTCCATTATATAACAAATAATAATGTAAATTACAGTAGAACCTCACTATAAGGGACTAATAGAGTCTGAGGGTTGTCTGATATTATGAAAGTCCATTATATAACAAACAATTATTTCAAATAATAATGTAAATTACAGTAGAACTTCACTATAAGGGACTAATAGAGTCTGAGGGTTGTCTGATATTATGAAAGTCCATTATGTAACAAATAATTATTTCAAATAATAATGTCAATTACATTAGAACTTCACTATAAGGGACAAATAAAGTCTGAGGGTTGGCTGATATTATGAAAGTCCATTATGTAACAAATTATTATTTCAAATAATAATGTAAATTACAGTAGAACCTCACTATAAGGGACTAATAGAGTCTGAGGGATGTCTGATATTATGAAAGTCCATTATATAACAAATAATTATTTCAAATAATAATGTAAATTACAGTAGAACTTCACTATAAGGGACTAATAGAGTCTGAGGGTTGTCTGATATTATGAAAGTCCATTATATAACAAATAATTATTTCAAATAATAATGTAAATTACTGTAGAACTTCACTATAAGGGACTAATAGAGTCTGAGGGTTGTCTGATATTATGAAAGTCCATTATGTAACAAATAATTATTTCAAATAATAATGTAAATTACAGTAGAACTTCACTATAAGGGACTAATAGAGTCTGGGGGTTGTCTGATATTATGAAAGTCCATTATGTAACAAATAATTATTTCAAATAATAATGTAAATTACAGTAGAACCTCACTATAAGGGACTAATAGAGTCTGAGGGTTGTCTGATATTATGAAAGTCCATTATATAACAAATAATTATTTCAAATAATAATGTAAATTACAGTAGAACTTCACTATAAGGGACTAATAGAGTCTGAGGGTTGTCTAATATAATGAAAGTCCATTATATAACAAATAATAATGTAAATTACAGTTGAACTTCACTATAAGGGACTAATAGAGTCTGAGGGTTGTCTGATATTATGAAAGTCCAATATATAACAAATAATAATGTAAATTACTGTAGAACTTTACTATAAAAGACTAATAGAGTCTGAGGGTTGTCTGATATTATGAAAGTCCATTATATAACAAATAATTATTTCAAATAATAATGTAAATTACAGTAGAACTTCACTATAAGGGACAAATAAAGTCTGAGGGTTGGCTGATATTATGAAAGTCCATTATGTAACAAATTATTATTTCAAATAATAATGTAAATTACAGTAGAACTTCACTATAAGGGACTAATAGAGTCTGAGGGTTGTCTATTATTATGAAAGTCCATTATATAACAAATAATAATGTAAATTACAGTAGAACCTCACTATAAGGGACTAATAGAGTCTGAGGGTTGTCTGATATTATGAAAGTCCATTATATAACAAACAATTATTTCAAATAATAATGTAAATTACAGTAGAACTTCACTATAAGGGACTAATAGAGTCTGAGGGTTGTCTGATATTATGAAAGTCCATTATGTAACAAATAATTATTTCAAATAATAATGTAAATTACATTAGAACTTCACTATAAGGGACAAATAAAGTCTGAGGGTTGGCTGATATTATGAAAGTCCATTATGTAACAAATTATTATTTCAAATAATAATGTAAATTACAGTAGAACCTCACTATAAGGGACTAATAGAGTCTGAGGGATGTCTGATATTATGAAAGTCCATTATATAACAAATAATTATTTCAAATAATAATGTAAATTACAGTAGAACTTCACTATAAGGGACAAATAAAGTCTGAGGGTTGGCTGATATTATGAAAGTCCATTATGTAACAAATTATTATTTCAAATAATAATGTAAATTACAGTAGAACCTCACTATAAGGGACTAATAGAGTCTGAGGGTTGTCTGATATTATGAAAGTCCATTATATAACAAATAATTATTTCAAATAATAATGTAAATTACAGTAGAACTTCACTATAAGGGACTAATAGAGTCTAAGGGTTGTCTGATATTATGAAAGTCCATTATGTAACAAATAATTATTTCAAATAATAATGTAACTTACAGTAGAACTTCACTATAAGGGACTAATAGAGTCTGAGGGTTGTCTATTGTTATGAAAGTCCATTATATAACAAATAATAATGTAAATTACAGTAGAACCTCACTATAAGGGACTAATAGAGTCTGAGGGTTGTCTGATATTATGAAAGTCCATTATGTAACAAATAATTATTTCAAATAATAATGTCAATTACATTAGAACTTCACTATAAGGGACAAATAAAGTCTGAGGGTTGTCTGATATTATGAAAGTCCATTATATAAGAAATAATTATTTCAAATAATAATGTAAATTACAGTAGAACTTCACTATAAGGGACTAATAGAGTCTGAGGGTTGTCTGATATTATGAAAGTCCATTATATAACAAATAATTATTTCAAATAATAATGTAAATTACAGTAGAACTTCACTATAAGGGACTAATAGAGTCTGAGGGTTGTCTAATATTATGAAAGTCCATTATATAACAAATAATAATGTAAATTACTGTAGAACTTCACTATAAGGGACTAATAGAGTTTGAGGGTTGTCTGATATTATGAAAGTCCATTATGTAACAAATAATTATTTCAAATTATAATGTAAATTACAGTAGAACTTCACTATAAGGGACTAATAGAGTCTGAGGGTTGTCTAATATTATGAAAGTCCATTATATAACAAATAATAAAATAAATTACAGTAGAACCTCACTATAAGAGACTAATAGAGTCTGAGGGTTGTCTGATATTATGAAAGTCTATTATATAACAAATAATTATTTCAAATAATAATGTAAATTACAGTAGAACTTCACTATATGGGACTAATAGAGTCTGAGGGTCGTCTGATATTATGAAAGTCCATTATATAACAAATAATTATTTCAAATAATAATGTAAATTACAGTAGGACTTCACTATAAGGGACTAATAGAGTCTGAGGGTTGTCTGATATTATGGAAGTCTATTATGTAACAAATAATTATTTCAAATAATAATGTAAACTACATTAGAACTTCACTATAAGGGACAAATAAAGTCTGAGGGTTGGCTGATATTATGAAAGTCCATTATGTAACAAATTATTATTTCAAATAATAATGTAAATTACAGTAGAACCTCACTATAAGGGACTAATAGAGTCTGAGGGTTGTCTGATATTATGAAAGTCCATTATATAACAAATAATTATTTCAAATAATAATGTAAATTACAGTAGAACTTCACTATAAGGGACTAATAGAGTCTAAGGGTTGTCTGATATTATGAAAGTCCATTATGTAACAAATAATTATTTCAAATAATAATGTAACTTACAGTAGAACTTCACTATAAGGGACTAATAGAGTCTGAGGGTTGTCTATTGTTATGAAAGTCCATTATATAACAAATAATAATGTAAATTACAGTAGAACCTCACTATAAGGGACTAATAGAGTCTGAGGGTTGTCTGATATTATGAAAGTCCATTATGTAACAAATAATTATTTCAAATAATAATGTCAATTACATTAGAACTTCACTATAAGGGACAAATAAAGTCTGAGGGTTGTCTGATATTATGAAAGTCCATTATATAAGAAATAATTATTTCAAATAATAATGTAAATTACAGTAGAACTTCACTATAAGGGACTAATAGAGTCTGAGGGTTGTCTGATATTATGAAAGTCCATTATATAACAAATAATTATTTCAAATAATAATGTAAATTACAGTAGAACTTCACTATAAGGGACTAATAGAGTCTGAGGGTTGTCTAATATTATGAAAGTCCATTATATAACAAATAATAATGTAAATTACTGTAGAACTTCACTATAAGGGACTAATAGAGTTTGAGGGTTGTCTGATATTATGAAAGTCCATTATGTAACAAATAATTATTTCAAATTATAATGTAAATTACAGTAGAACTTCACTATAAGGGACTAATAGAGTCTGAGGGTTGTCTAATATTATGAAAGTCCATTATATAACAAATAATAAAATAAATTACAGTAGAACCTCACTATAAGAGACTAATAGAGTCTGAGGGTTGTCTGATATTATGAAAGTCTATTATATAACAAATAATTATTTCAAATAATAATGTAAATTACAGTAGAACTTCACTATATGGGACTAATAGAGTCTGAGGGTCGTCTGATATTATGAAAGTCCATTATATAACAAATAATTATTTCAAATAATAATGTAAATTACAGTAGGACTTCACTATAAGGGACTAATAGAGTCTGAGGGTTGTCTGATATTATGGAAGTCTATTATGTAACAAATAATTATTTCAAATAATAATGTAAACTACATTAGAACTTCACTATAAGGGACAAATAAAGTCTGAGGGTTGGCTGATATTATGAAAGTCCATTATGTAACAAATTATTATTTCAAATAATAATGTAAATTACAGTAGAACCTCACTATAAGGGACTAATAGAGTCTGAGGGTTGTCTGATATTATGAAAGTCCATTATATAACAAATAATTATTTCAAATAATAATGTAAATTACTGTAGAACTTCACTATAAGGGACTAATAGAGTCTGAGGGTTGTCTGATATTATGAAAGTCCATTATGTAACAAATAATTATTTCAAATAATAATGTAAATTACAGTAGAACCTCACTATAAGGGACTAATAGAGTCTGAGGGTTGTCTGATATTATGAAAGTCCATTATATAACAAATAATTATTTCAAATAATAATGTAAATTACAGTAGAACTTCACTATAAGGGACTAATAGAGTCTGAGGGTTGTCTGATATTATGAAAGTCCATTATGTAACAAATAATTATTTTAAATAATAATGTAAATTACAGTAGAACTTCACTATAAAGGACTAATAGAGTCTGAGGGTTGTCTGATATTATGAAAGTCCATTATATAACAAATAATAATGTAAATTACTGTAGAACTTCACTATAAGGGACTAATAGAGTCTGAGGGTTGTCTGATATTATAAAAGTCCATTATGTAACAAATATTTATTTCAAATAATAATGTAAATTACTGTAGAACTTCACTATTAGGGACAAATAAAGTCTGAGGGTTGTCTGATATTATGAAAGTCCATTATGTAACAAATAATTATTTCAAATAATAATGTAAATTACAGTAGAACCTCACTATAAGGGACTAATAGAGTCTGAGGGTTGTCTGATATTATGAAAGTCCATTATATAACAAATAATAATGTAAATTACTGTAGAACTTCACTATAAGGGACTAATAGAGTCTGAGGGTTGTCTGATATTATGAAAGTCCATTATGTAACAAATATTTATTTCAAATAATAATGTAAATTACAGTAGAACTTCACTATAAGGGACAAATAAAGTCTGAGGGTTGTCTGATATTATGAAAGTCCATTATGTAACAAATAATTATTTCAAATAATAATGTAAATTACAGTAGAACCTCACTATAAGGGACTAATAGAGTCTGAGGGTTGTCTGATATTATGAAAGTCCATTATATAACAAATAATTATTTCAAATAATAATGTAAATTACAGTAGAACTTCACTATAAGGGACTAATAGAGTCTGAGGGTTGTCTGATATTATGAAAGTCCATTATATAACAAATAATTATTTCAAATAATAATGTAAATTACAGTTGTTAGCCCAGCTATAAGAAGTGTTTATTACACAGCTAATAAAATTCAATTTTTGACGAATATTTACAAAACGGAATCGGTTACAGGGTCAGGCGGCTAATCGAGGAATTTCACAGAAAAACTGGTCTTTTCTTGTCCGCTATAAGCGACTTTCGCTGAAGAATGGTCCGTTATAGTGAGGTTCTACTATACTTATGGCTAACCTTATTAATGAAGTAAAAAATACAGGGATTCATTTTGTCTTAATAAGCATACTTTATTGCACCATTAAAGGTTATATTTTTATTAAATCATTATAATTTGCACAAATTACGGAAATAATTACTATCAGTTACATAAATTATTTGCCGGTGATTGATGATTAAATTTTACTGATAACAATTATAATAATAAAAGTCTTTTATCTACGATTGATACGAAATATAAACATTATTCACTGTTTAGATGCGTAGAAAGTAATTCTTTTAGTAGCTGTATTCATTGCGCATGCGCGTTCATATTGAGGTAAAGAATTCCTCTTTTTCCACCCTAGGACGGAAAAAAAAGAAATTCTTCACCTTAACGCACGATAAGCAAGTTTGATTACATTCTAATTTGCTGTTGTTTTTTTTAATTAAAGCAACTATTTATATCGAGTTTTTAGAGAAACAATGAGTGATCATGAAGAAAATGAGGAGAATAATACGCTCCCGAAATAATTAATTCGGCACAAAATACAACTAATGAATTAATGCCATCTTAATTAAAAGAGAAATACGTACTTACATAAAGGAAGTTTATGTAAGTACGGTTATGTCTCGTAGGTAAAGTTCGGTACGCAACTCGTGCGAAAACTGCATTTTGCTTTGCTCGTGTGGTTTTACTACCCTTTTCTGTCGCTCGGGTGCAAACTCAACGCTCGCATGCAAAATGCTACTTTCCCCACTAGACGCGTAATGTAATATTACGTTTACGTCTCCCTCAAATAATTCTAAGCTAATTTTGTATTTAATTTAAAAAAAATATATGTTATATATTTATGCGTATCAAACTATTTAATATGATTGTGAGAATTGGTATAATATTAGATAATCATTAATGATTATAGAATTGACCTCCTTGTCATCATATCATGGCGATACATGAAAATAAATAATTTAATTTGACAATAATACGGAATTAAGGCTTATAATAGAATTATCCAGATGTTTTATTTGATTGTCAAGTGGGTGTGTTGTGCATTGTTTCTATGTTGGACTGCAGCCATACTAACGTACAGGCTAGAAATTACTTTCTAGGGAGACCTACATTATAGCGACCATTGAGAAAAGCTTTTAGACTGACCTACAGCAGAGACTTAATCTTCTCATGAGTCACACCTTAAGTTAATGGAATTACGGGAGCCCTTAAACCGTCAAGTAGATACTGGCATTTATAAACGTGCATTGTGAAAGCTTAATACTACTTGTGACTAAACTGCTTTTTGATAATCTTGCATTCTCTATTTAATTTTAGAATGAGGAAAAAACAATCATTGTCTTGTTAGTGACGTCAGACTGTAATTGATAAGACAGACAATAGTTATCTGAAAATCAGAGAAAATTATTTTTAGATTTAACAATACAAGATTTTTTTTTTATTTTTTATTTTTTTTTTTTTTATTTATTTTTTTTTTTTTTAGATTTTACAATGCCGAGACTAGATTTCTCTAAAAGAATGCCCGGCGTGTTTTCATTGTTAACTAAACATTAACTTAAAAAAGAAAAAGTATGCAAGTTTACATTAAAATCTAATTAAATATTAAAGTGAATGCGAGACTGAAAGTAGCATAAAACTGAGGGATCTATGAAACCAACCCTTATAAATTATTAAAATTATGAGTTTTTTTTCTTTTTTACATTTGGCTTATTTAGACCACCTGATTATTTTAGACTATGCTACCAAGCATATTTTTTTAATTATATTTTTTTCTTTATGAAACTTTTTAGTTCGTTAAAACTTTTGAATATCACTCTTATGTATGTGTTACTGTAAAAGACCGAATGTGTAAATCCTAGTGTGATGTAAATGCTAACATGATTGTTAGTGTGTGGAAACATGTATACGTCTCCAATTCGGACTTTTACCAACTTAATAAATGCTTATATTTAACAAGGTCAGCCCCAAACATATCACGAGCCTGAACTTGTATTGGTAATTTAAAAAATTCTAAAATTCTTTCATTCCTCCTAGCCGTCAGCATACCTAACCACTCAGTTCTAACCTGACATCGTACGTTGAATTAACTGAAAAAAAAGCTGGAACAAAGAATTGACTTACATCGTTTTTATACAGGGTGGAGCGCGGCAGACGTATGAATTTGAAGAGGGGATTGCTCCCTTCCTATTGGTCCTAGACGGTTGAGAGTAGGGTCGTTTGAAAGAGGGGGACGGGAAGTTTATGTTCCACGTGGGTTGTCACTATAATGAAATGGTTTGCAGCAAGGGTTTGCGTAAACTTTTTGCAAGACAGATTTCCCGGGCGTCTCATCTCTTTAAGAGGCGATTTAAACTGGCCAGCAAGATCGCCTGATTTGGCTCCTTGTGATTTTTTTCTGTGGGGATACCTTAAATCCTTGGTGTACAACGATCGTCCCAGAACCCTGGGAGTCCACAAGAACAACATTCGAGCCAAAATTGCCGAAATTCCTGTGGAAATGCTCGAAAGAGTGCACAAAAACTTCGAAAAAAGGCTTAATCAGTGTTTGGGGTGTGAGGGGAACCACTTATCCGATACTTTGTTTAAATCTAGGTAAATTTAAATTTCCCATGTAATTAAATCAGGAAAAAATTTAAAAAAAAATATTTTGTAACATTCTGTGTTTTATTAAATTTTCAACTTCATACGTCTGCCGCGCTCCGCCCTGTACATATACAATAAAAGAAAACTGTGTAAATGATCTAAAGAAGTTTTCATGTCGAGTTGAAGTATTTAATATATGATTTTGTCCTTTTATCTTGATTTTAAATTCAGATATCACACGCAAATGAAATATCAGATCATCTCAGTATAATAAGACCCTACTTTATAAGAAGATAAATATTCGAGAAAACTGGGTTGTGGCCTGAATAAATAATAAAATTAGCCACAGGTTTCGATATTGATGCTTTATCAATTTAATATCGAATGATAAAAAAAATAAGAAATTTAAATATTATTTCTTGCCTTAATAAAGAAGGTATGATATCTGAGAACTAATATTCTTTCACCTATCTTTATTATTTTAAAAATTAGAAGCGGAATGCGCTTGTTTTTTCACTCCCCTGAGATTTCACAGCCCTCGAAGGAATATTAAAATACGACACCCAAGGGACGATAATGCCTTGGTTGAACCTAGATTTAAATTACTCTGGAGCAGCGGTTTCAACCTTACTAAGGTTCACACATAACAGTCTCAGCTGTGCCACAAATTTTTATACGAAAGGATGAAGGAAATCACAAAGTTTAAAATAGCATTTGATAACAGAGTTAAATGCTCAGTAATATCAATCTAACTGATAAAAAAATTATTAATTATTTGTCTAACATAGCAGCAAATAAAATAAGTAAAGGCAGATATATAAATATCTTTGATATTATAATACAATTTTTTGTAGTTGCTCCATTATATTTTGATGGACAATTAGGTATTAGAGTTAACTAATAAAGGAGGTATTAGAATATTAAATAATGATGGGATCATACGCATCCACATCATATATCCACTGATACTAATATTATAGACCAACATCATATATATTGAACTCTTTGGACATCCAGACTAGACTACTGTTGCTGAAAAACCAGTTCGGGAAATTTTAGCCTTATTACCGAGGCAAAAAAGCCCATGTTTTATAAGATTTATGCCTAATAAAATACTGTAAGACATTATCTTCTGATTTTACTTGAATATTGGTGTAAAAGATTCCACTATTTCCTGATGATATTTCAATAAAATCAAATAATTTCAAGGATTATTTTAAATTTCTATTCAACGTAAGAAATAATAAACAGGTCAAGTGTGTGCTAGTCAGCACACAGCGAGGGTCCGTAGGCCACACTGTATTGTTTAAGCAGTACCCTATTGATGGTGTTTTTAATATGCTAAAAAGCTTACTTTGAACTATCCAAGTCTGATATTCTCAAAACACAAACACAATTTTCTGATAAAATATTTTTTTGCCACAGAACCGGACTGCAACCATATAAATACATCGAAAAGACCAAAGTTGTAAAAAACGTATTTTGTCAATAAAAAATAAAATCATATTTTTTTCGAAATTTCCAAAAAAGTGGTATCTTTACTTTTGGTCGAAGAATGTTCAGGAATTTTTTCAGATTTTTTGCACTTCACATAAGCGAGATAGAGGGGGGGGGGGGTACGTTTCACACCCACTTCAAACTTTCCTACGCTCGCCCTGTCAAAGTTATAACCAAAGAATTATATATTTTTGTAATCAGCTCGACGTACCCTTTCATATGATACCCCTCACGGTGTCGAAAAAAAAAAAAAAAAAATGTTAACCCTTAAGTTTTTTTACCCTATTTTTTTTAAAAAATAATTTTTAAGTCGCTATATTTTTAAAATATATGGGCAGGTACAAGACATATACATGCCAAATTTCAAAGTGATCGGACGAAAAGTGTAGCCGTGAGAGCAGGCGAGAGGACGGACGGACAGACACACGCAGGAAAATATAAGGGTCCTTGGTTTTGCCTACGGACCCTAAAAATCGCTTGTGAAAGTCAAGTGTTGTGTGAACTATAATGAATTGTGATTTCAGATTGATCTGGGTGGTTGGAATTTTGGTGGGCTTTGGAGTGCTTCTGTTTCTCATAAGGATTGTTCAGAACTGCGTTTCATTAAGAACCAGGGTGGCCCAAGCTCCATGTCTTACAGTAAGTTCTTTTCTCACATTTTATTCAATAAAATTAAATAATTCTTTATGTAATAAACGTGGATTTTAGTGGTTCATTTAAAGTATTAATTTCGTTTAAAATAATAAAACTCTTTATGATTGTTTCTATTAATAATTAAGAATTTGAGGAAATAGTGTATAAAGCGTTTGATAAACAGGGCCTCATCTAATGGCATGGCCAAATGAGAAAGTTAACGTAACGTCCCTGTAAATAAATTTTAAATTATATTAAATAAATTTGCAAATCTTTGTTACAACAGAAACATATGAACTAAAAAGCTTTCTTTAGTATTGATAAAAAGTTTCAATTCTTCACCTAACAATGGTTTTCTAAACATTATACTATGAATTTACAAAAAAATTGAATTAAATTATTTTTTTGATGATTCTTGTGGTTTTTGTTAGGTGCTATTAATAAAGATTAGGAACAGAAACCTCTTGTGTACAATATTATATATTATATAATCAGTTAAAACTAGAATTTCCTGGTCAGAATTGGTTTTAGTAAAGTGTTTAGTCAAAAGCGATATTGACTTGTCAGAACGAGAACTCCCAGTTAAGATTTGTTGATGCCAAAACTAGTTTTGACTTTTTTTTTTTAAATACCTTTATTGAATAAAAAAATATTAATACATAAATAACATTTAGTACATCAATTTATCTAATTCTGAGTATAGTGTTTTCAAATGACTGATATAGAGCAGTTGTAAAAACGCACTTCAATATCAGTTTTGTCTAGTAAAAAAAAGTTCTGAAGTTCTGATAAGCAATGTATGTATACATACATATAAAGTATATATATACTTTATATATACATACATATATATATATATATATATATATATATATATATATATATATATATATATATATATATATATATATATATATATATATATGTATATATATATATATATATATATAAAAGTCAAATTAGGGGTTACTACCGCAAGTTCATAAGTTATCAAATGAGGATATCCCTACCGACGATACATGCCTGATCTGAGGGTCACTGGACCGGTTTTGGCTTACGGCTAAACGCCATCATCAGCAGAGTCGAAGCCTCTCGTACATCAAGTCTACATGAGAGAAAAGAAGTTAAAAGAAACTACTCAAAATAAACTTCATTTTCTCATATAGACTCGATGAGTGGCTACGAGAGTTCGACTCTGCTGATGATGTCGTTTAGCCGTTTAGCCGAAACCGGTCCAGTGATCCTCAGATCAGGCAAGTATCGACGGTAGGGATATCCTTATTATATATATATATATACATATAGGGTGGTCCTATATATATATCCTAATATATATTTATATCCTAAATATGGGTGGATATATATATATATATATATATATATATATATATATATATATATATATATATATATATATATATATATATATATATATATATATATATATATATATATATATAGGGTGGTAAATAATAAACTTTTACTTGAAGCTGTTTTTTCTATCTCCAATATTTTTCCCCCTACAAGGGGGCAAAGGTAGCAAAATAGTAAAAAAATAACACTTAGATCGTTATAAAATCTAAACGGTTAGAAATAAAGAAATGAAACTTGGGGGATCTGTACAATGTAGAGGGAAGTGTGTATTCATCCACTCGCGTAGTAGGAGCAACCACTATTTTGCCCCCAGGCGCTGAAATGTACCATTTTTATACCTTTGCCCCCCTATAGGGGGCAAAATATTGGAGATAGAAAAAAAAAATTATATTTCACCGGTGAATCCAAATATGCTATCAAAAATATAAACTCCAATTTGAGATTTTGAAAACAAACTTCCCTTTGTATGGTAGAGATTCCCCAAGTTTCATTAATTTATCTCAAACCGTTCTAAAGTTAAGAGGGGGGGGGGGGAGACTTTTGGATTTATATATATATATATATATATATATATATATATATATATATATATACATATATATATATATATATATATATATATATATATATATATATATATATATATATATATATATATATATATATATATATATATATATATATATATATATATATATACATATTTATATATATTATAAATATAAAATCTTTGTAAATTAAAATTTTCGATTATTTGTTTTTACTTAATGAAAACCTTGTTGAACTTTTTCTGAAAAATAATTTCCACTATAAGATGGGGCAAGGATTTAATCAAGCATCTTCAAACAGATTAACTTCTCCGTCTCTTTTAAAGCCGAATCGATTAAGTCCTTTGAAGAAAAATGTAATAAATCATGTCTCTTAACTCTTAACCAAGGACAAAATATGTACACATAAAATTAACAGTGAATAATAATTGTGCCAAAGCCAACGACTAGAACAATTATTCATAATATAATTGTTTATAAAAAAATATATATACAACAAATAAAAAGAATAAATTTATTTATATGTGTGTGTGTGTTTCTTTTACTTCTTGGGCTCTAGGAATGATCATTACAAAAAAAAACAAAATAACTGTATAATTTGTGCAAATTTTCGCCGATACCTGGGCATCATCAGGTCTTCGTCTGAGTAATAAGAGTGGCATTCATTTCAAAACTCCTATTTAGATAACAAAGGGTGAGTAACAATTTCTTCAATAAGCATTTAACTGGTACTGATGAGCAATGTTACTCATCAGTACCAGTTTAATGCTTATAGAAGAATTTGTTACTCATCCCTTATAGTTTTGAAATGGATACCACTCTTATAGAAAAGTTTTTTTTTTTTTTTTTAAATCGTCCCCAGGGCCCAAGAAGATAAAGATGATGATTTTTCAAAAATTAGGCAAACTATTAATAGACATACATAGGAATTTACGCCAAAACTGTCATCTGAGAATCCCCTATAGCAGCACTTAGACTTTTAACATTTCTTAAAGAAAATGTTAAAAATAATCACCAGAGCTCACCACGGCAGCTACATACCATCGGCAGCTACATACCTAACCCACCCAACCTCCCTACCTTTGTGCTAGGACAATATAATAAAAATTAAATTTTAGAAAAAAAAAATGTAAGTAAAAATTCTTTTTTTAGTTAAATTTTAGCGTTTTTTGTCTACTTTTTAAATTATTCAAAATATAAAAATGCCTCTCTTCTTCTTTATAAACCGAAGATGATGCATCTGTCACAAGTTTTATAAGCGTTCAACAGCTTGGTTGAGGCAATGAAAATCTGTACTCACATCATGAAGTTAGATTAGCAGCAGCGTCCCTTTCATGTTGTAAGGAAAGGTGTTTTGCCAGTGAAGTTTCTGTGGCTGTTATTTTATTCAAGTCAATGAAATTGTAGTATTCATCTGCCTCAAAATTCAGATCTGGAATTTTGAACGGTCTGACTTCTATAATAGAGTGATTTATTTATATGTCCACTGCACCATACATTTTTACTTCCATGAAAATGGAAGTATGGTGATACCCTCCAAAACGTGATTCCGAGATCTCTGTGAAGGAGGGGTCTTACGGACCCGGGGGTATCATTGAAATCCGTTTCATATACATGTATGTCTGTGCGTACGTATGTATGTACGTACGTACGTACGTACGTTCGTTCGGAACTTAAAACCTTTATAACATCGCTTCAAGACATCGTATTGAGATGCGGTTTTTTGGGCATTTTTTAGAACTTTGGACGGAAAAACTGATGGCGCAAACCCGAACATCGTAGCTTACGTCGTTTCGGAGCTACAGTCACTTAAGCACGAAATCGGGGTGTCGACGATAACTTTAGTAGGCTTTATTTGATTTCAATTTCCTTTGGGGTATATATGTGTCCTATATGGTAGATTGTACCTATACTTTTTGAGCAAAATCGGACAAGCGGTTTGGGAGATATTGGTATTTTAGTGTTTTTTTAAAGGTTTTTTCGGAACCAAATTGCGGCTAAACTGAAAGTCGTATCGAAAAGCGGATAACACCAGTTTAACCAATTTTAAATAATCTACAACTTTTGTCATATGACTTTTTGTCGTAGGACCATCCCTTCTACCTTAAATAGTCATTTTTGTTAAATTTTCGACTTTGAGCTCTTATATTATTCGAAATAGTTGACCGATTTATTTCGGAACCAAATTGCGGCTAAACTGTAAGTCGTATCGAAAAGCGGATAACACCAGCGGTAACTGATTTTAAAAGATCTACAACTTTGGTCCTATGACTTTTTGTCGTAGGACCATCCCTTCTACCTTAAATAGAGACATGTTTTTCAGTTTTTTGTTAAATTTTCGACTTTGAGCTCTAATATAGTGTGCAATAATTGACCGATTTAATTTCTGATTGGGGTGCTTAAACCGCACATTAATGCCCTTTAAAACGAGTATTTACTAGTGATGCGCTGCATAAAGAACTCGCGTCGAATTGTGTCCTTATATCAGCCATACTATGTTTTCAATATAACTACCAGGATAATATTTTGGTTAAAACATTAAATATTCTTAATCAGCCTGAAAATAGCTTTAAAATTATGTTATGTAATGTGACATATAAGTTTGATTTTAGTTCTTACTTCTTAACACCCTTATTTTGGCCATATTTGTTGCAAAACTTTTTTGATCATATTTAATATTTATTTCCTACACTTCAAGACCATTAAAACAATGTATGACATGTCGTGCAGACTACAATCATATTATTTAAAGTCGTCTGTAATTGTAATATTGACCACAATCTTAAATTTAAAGTGTCAAAAATACTCAGATGTTGTGAAACAAATTTCGTACTAACTCGCTAGTTCTATATAGGAAAAAAATTTCCTTGCATTTGTAGATAATCACTAATTATTAAAGTTATTAAAGGCTCGCTACACTCGCCTGTTTGCAGCAATATTTATTGAATAAAATAATTGCAGGCTCGCTGCGCTCGCCTGTTGTTACTGCATTGGTAGTTATTTTAATTAAAATAAGTTATTGGAGGCTCGCTACGCTCGCCTGTTGTTACTGCATTAGTAGTTATTTTAATTAAAATAAGTTATTGGAGGCTCGCTACGCTCGCCTGTTGTTGCAGCATTTATAGTTAATATTTATTAAATAAGGTCATTACTGGCGAGCCTGTTGTTACTGCATTGGTAGTTATTTTAATTAAAATAAGTTATTGGAGGCTCGCTACGCTCGCCTGTTGTTGCAGCATTTATTGTTAATATTTATTAAATAAGGTCATTAAAGGCTCGCTACGCTCGCCTGTTTGTACCGCATCATTAGTTAATTTCTTATAAAAAGTTATTGCAGGCTCGCTGCGCTCGCCTGTTTGTACTGCATTATTAGTTAATTTCTTATAAAAAGTCATTGCAGGCTCGCTACGCTCACCTGTTTGAACTGCATTATTAGTTAATTTCTTATAAAAGGTCATTGCAGGCTCGCTACACTCGCCTGTTTGCAGCAATATTTATTGAATAAAATAATTGCAGGCTCGCTGCGCTCGCCTGTTGTTACTGCATTGGTAGTTATTTTAATAAAAATAAGTTATTGGAGGCTCGCTACGCTCGCCTGTTGTTGCAGCATTTATAGTTAATATTTATTAAATAAGGTCATTACTGGCGAGCCTGTTGTTACTGCATTGGTAGTTATTTTAATTAAAATAGGTTATTGGAGGCTCGCTACGCTCGCCTGTTGTTGCAGCATTTATTGTTAATATTTATTAAATAAGGTCATTAAAGGCTCGCTACGCTCGCCTGTTTGTACCGCATCATTAGTTAATTTCTTATAAAAAGTCATTGCAGGCTCGCTACGCTCACCTGTTTGAACTGCATTATTAGTTAAATTCTTATAAAAGGTCATTGCAGGCTCGCTACGCTCGCCTGTTTTACAGCCTTTGTACAAACACATTATTTAATAAGATTATTGCAGGCTCGCTACGCTTGCCTGTTGTTACAGAATTGGTAGTTAATATTTATTAAATAAAGTCATTGCAAGCTCGCTACGCTCCCCTTCTTGAACTGCATTATTGGTTAATTTCTTATAAAATGTTATTGCAGGCTCGCTATGCTCGCCTGTTTATACAGCTGTTTTAGAAGATCTTTGTTCAACACATGTGCAGGCTCGCTGCGTAGACAGTAGACAGTTGGGCTTTATCATATTTCCTTGCATTTGTAGACATCTTTATTTTAAAGTTTTTACAGTCCATCACAGCGAGCCTATTTAATAAATGCATCTAGACATCAATTTGTTGAATAAACAGGCGAACTTATCGACCCTTGTAAATGCTGTCTAGCAGGCGAGCGCAGATAGCCTTCTAGCTTATTCACGCTTTTCCTACTTTTAAAGACCTTTAAAACGATGTATAACATGCCATGCTGATTATAATATTTTTTTTAGTGTCTACCATATTGGCCGCCATCTTGAAAATATCAAGTGTGAAATGTTAAGTTACATAGTCCTCTTCTACATTTCAAAACCTTTAAATTGATATATAACATGTTATACGGACTAAAATTTTTTGTTTTGTCGTCCAAACATATTGGCCGCCATCTTGAAAATATGAAGTGTGGAATTTAATTCGTTACATATTATTTTCCTTCTTTTAAAGACCTTTAAAACGATGTATAACGCATTATGCTGACTAAATATTTTTATTTTAGTCGTCCGCCATATTGGCCGCCATCTTGGAAATATGAAGTGTGGAATTTAATTCGTTACATATTCTTTTCCTTCTCTTAAAGTCCTTTAAAACGATGTATAACACATTATGCTGACTAAAAATTTTTATTTTAGTCGTCCGCCATATTGGCCGCCATCTTGGAAATGTTTTGTGTGGAATTTCCAAAAACTATACAGTTATGACAAATTGTTAGAAGCACCTGTGTGCCAAATTTCGTTCAAATCAATCAATTTTTACGCCAGTTATCGTTGGACAAACAAACACACAAACACGCAAACACACAAACACACAAACTTTTCAAATCCCAAGTCTCTGAAATGAAGAACTCACTGCGCTCGTTCAATTATTGTAATTATTTGTAGTACTTATAAAGAAGAATCGAAATTTAAAAGTAAAAAAATACCGTCTTATTTACTTTGTAAACAATCATTTTTATCGGCTGATTTTAAATTCTTTTATTATTATATTCTTATATTGTATTGTTAAAAACAAGTATAAAGAAAATGTAAACAAACATTGAATAATTAAGTTTTGTGTTATAAAGGATTAAGATTTATAAATTTTTTTTGTTTTCGTATAAACTCACCTTGAACTCTAGATGTAAACAAACCTCCTTTCTATCTAATCTTTTTACATTCGGTACTTCAAATTAGTATTGTTTTTTGACAGCGCTATGTCTACTAAACGATTTATGTCGCCTTTGTGACTCTAATAATGATTAGTAAATCTTATACATTTATAAATTTGTTTTGTTTATCTCCATCCTTTAAACGAAATATTACACACTTGAAGCAGGTATCTAAATTTGAGGGGGCGGGCTCTCAATATTTCACAACCTTGGCCGTTTTTTGAAATCCCGGATTGTATTGCAAAACTATAATCGATATTAGCTGTTTGTACGATGTAGTTTACACTGAGTTCTCTCTTGCTCACGTATTGACACCACAACATTTCATGGAAATCATGTGTGGGATTTCCACACCGGTACTTTTCCAAGCATCTAATCTGACATTATCACTTGAGTCGCTTATCATGGCAATTAGTATATTCCCGGGATGTAAGAAGTATGCATTCCTTTGTATAACAGGATCTATTACTTTTTTTAAGTTTTCCGGTAAATATCTGCTAGATCTTATTTGTAAAAAAACTGTTGAGGGCACCATCTTTTATCAAATTGTTAGATTTAATACGGAACCAGGATGGAGTATTAACCTTTTGTATAAAAGTTGTTATTGTTACCAGATCATTTGAAGGATGCTCAGTGCTCAGTTGATACGTACACTAATTGAGTTGCATGTGGCAACTCAATTAGTGTTGTCGATAGTAACAAAATTAAAAGAGCGAAACAAGTGAACATAAAAAATATCAAACAAGAAGAATCCTCACAGCTAATTGTATTGGAAGGTGTTTATTTTGATGGGGGAAAAGACGATACCATCCAAATGGTAAAAAGGGAAGTAAACAATTTAAACATTTGGCTAAAGAAGAGCATGTGGCAATAGTGCAGGAACCCGCATCAAAATATATATGATATGTCAGCCCCAGTTCCAGTTCTGCAACCAGTGTGCAAAATTCCATAATGCCATTTATCAAAGACAGAGGAATAGACTTATAATCATTGTATGTGACGGCACTAATGTGAACACTGGGATTAGAAAAGGTGTGATACGCCTGCTTGAACTAAAACTTGGTAGATCCCTTTAATGGTCCATTTGCCAATTACACGGAAACGAGTTGCCTCTACGACACCTCCTTGAATTTTTGGACGGACAAACTTGGGGACCTAACTCCTATTCGGGACCTTCAGGTGTTTCCCTGCTGTCGTGTAAACTTTACAAGTCGTGGATTTTGAATAATAGCTGTATTTCAGACTTACGAATACACCAACTCGATTTAAGTACAGATCAGAAATTTCTTTTGGATACATCATTAACAGTTTCAGAAGGTTATTGTCCCGCCAAACTAGCCAACAGAAGTCCAGGAAAGATGGCACATTCCAGATGGGTAACAACTGCCAATCGTATATTACGTCTTTACGTATCAACTGAGCATCCTTCAAATGTACTGGTAACAATAACAACTTTTATACAAAAGGTTAATACTCCATCCTGGTTCCGTATTAAATTTAACAATTTGATAAAAGATGGTGCCCTCAACAGTTTTTTACAAATAAGATCTAGCAGATATTTACCGGATAACTTAAAAAAGAAATAGATCCTGTTATACAAAGGAATGCATAATTCTTACATCCCGAGAATTAATTGCCATGATAAGCGACCCAAGAGATAATGTCAGATTAGATGCTTGGAAATAATTGTATGGTGCAGAGGACATATAAATTACTCTATTAAAGAAGTCAACCCGTTTAAAATTTCAGATCTGAATTTTGAGGCGGATGAATACAATTTGATCGAGTGGAATAAAATAACAGCCACAGAACCTTCACTGACAAAACACCTTTCCTTACAACATGAAAGGGACGCTACTGCTAATCTAACTACACCTGAAGTGAATACAGATTTTCCTTGCCACAACCAAGCCGTTGAACGCTTATAAAACTTGTGATAGATGCATCATCTTCGGTTTATAAAGAAGAAGAGAAGCATTTTTATATTTTGAATAATTTTAAAAGTAGACAAAAAACGCTAAAATTTAACTAAAAAAAGAATTTTTACTTAAATTTTTTTTTTTCTAAAATTTAATTTTTATTATATTGTCCTAGCACAAAGGTAGGGAGGTTGGGTGGGTTAGGGCGGAGCTCAAGTAGCTGCCGTGGTGAGCTCAGGTGATTATTTTTAATATTTTCTTTAAGAAATGTTAAAAGTCTAAGTGCTGCTATAGGGGATTCTCAGATGACAGTTTTGGCATAAATTCCTATGTATGTCTATTAATAGTTTGTCTAATTTTTGAAAAATCATTTATATAAGCGTATATATTGTTACGCACACTATAATCAGAAGATGTATTAGCATTTAAAAGTACAAATATTGCAATAATTTAGGACTAACTGTTAACATACATAAAAAAAATAGGAAATATCGTAATTTTTTGAAATTTTGGGGCCCCGTCGCCCCACCTAAGGGTTGTCCGATTGGCCCCAAATTTTGTGTGCGATGTTATTTGTTCATTATGCAACTTTTTGAGATACTGCTATTTTGAATTTCAAAAATTCTGTTTTTTCGGCCCACCCTAGTGTACATCATAGTAAGAGTAAAGATTCTACTAGCTAGATTAATATAAAATTGTGATGACAATATTGTTGGGTTACTTTTTATTAACCGCTCTAGTCATAATTATAGAAAATCTCAGTCAAAACAACCAATAATCATTTAATATAATATAAATTAATAAAGAGTATCATGTCAAAGTAGAAAGAAAATGTCTTTAGCCATTAATATTATTCAATATATATATATATATATATATATATATATATATATATATATATATATATATATATATGACTAATAATGTTAAGGTAAAGAAAGAAAGAGGAAAACCGCAAATAAGGCAATGGCATCTGATATACAGGGTGGTCCAACAGTCCCCCCCCCCCCCCCCCCCCTCTTAACTTTTGAATGGTTTGAGATAAATAATGAAACTTGGGGGATCTCTACCATGCAAAGGGAAGTTTTTTTTCATGCAATCACCTACTAGGGGCAACCACCCAGTTTGCCCCCAGGCCACCCAACTTCAAAATTTCAAATTGGAGTGTGTATTTTTGATAGCATATTTGGATTCTACAGTGAAAAATAATAAACTTTTACATGAAACTTTTTTTTCATTTCCCAATATTTTGCCCCCTATAGGTGGGCAAAGATAGCAAAATTACCCTACCTGTAATACGTTGTAAAATCTAAACGGTTAGAGCAGTGACGGATCTAGGGGGGGGCAGGGGGGGCAGCCTGCCCCGGGCGCCGGGTTGGAGGGGGCGCCCGCGCCGAGCTAGCCTTCTTTTTTTGTACTTCAAAAAATAAAGTGCAAGTCCTAAAATTGGCGCAAAACGCCCCCAGAAAGGAAGCCAGACGCAATATTAAAAGGGTTCCCTATTTCATTTCCATTTTTAATTTTTTGAACAATTTGACAAACGGCGCCTTTGGATCAAGGGCGCCAAGGAACATAATATTTGGAAAATAATTCAAATTGAATGGATTAATTTACTCCATTTAAAGTCGACTCAATGAATT
The DNA here is from genome assembly GCA_951217055.1 of Gerris lacustris. Classification (NCBI taxonomy): domain Eukaryota; kingdom Metazoa; phylum Arthropoda; class Insecta; order Hemiptera; family Gerridae; genus Gerris; species Gerris lacustris. Next base: position 64,130,482 of record OX578285.1, read on the forward strand.
TGATAAAGGGCGCCATTTGAACAACGGATATTATCAAGGGCGCCCAGTATCAAACAAGATTGAAAACCCATCTCAGTTAATCCAGTAATTACTGAAATATTTATATTTTCACTAATTTGCAAACTGTGTAACTGTTATTGCTATAGTCTTAGGGCGCCTTTGGAGCAAGGGCGCCATGGAACATAATATTTAGAAAATAATTAAAATTGAATGGATTAATTTACACCTTTTAAAGTCGACTAAATAAATTTGACAAAGGGCGCCATTAAAACGACAGATATTATCGAGGGCGCCCAGTATCAAACAAGATTGGAAATCCATCTCAATTAATCCAGTAAATACTGAAATATTTATATATTCACTAATAACTTGCAAAGTGTGTAGCCGTTATTGTTATAGTCTTGCGTAGGGCGCCTTTGTAGCAAAGAGGAATCAGCAAGGACGCCAAGAGATAAAAAAAGTTTTGGAAAATAATGCAATTGAATTGGTTAATTAAACACCTATTATATTTTACTCAATGAATTTGACGAAGGGCGCCCTTGGAGCAACAGGAAATCAGCAAGGGCGCAGCCGAGAAACAAAAAATGTTTGGAAACCAATGTTTCCATGATAAAAAAAAATTACACGCCTTGTAATTTTTTTTGGGCGCCTTTGGCGCAATAGAAATCTGCAGGGGTGCCAAGAAATAAAAAAGTTTGGAACCCACAGTATATTAATACATTAAAAGTCAAAACCGTATTATTCAAAACCTTGTATACGTAATTTTACATTTGCCCATGCATTGAACTTAGACATATGATTTTTCAATTTTAATTTTTTGATGCGACTCCAACATGAAAAATTTTTAAGAGGATTCGCAAAAAAAGAAATATCATTATACATATTCTGTATCTCGGGGGGTAGGGTGGTTTGAGCAGGTAAACGCGGTTGGGGATATAAATCCGTCGGCGGTAAAACGGAGGAACTTGCTATATGGTTGAGGAGATTAGAATAAGGATTTTATTACAATAGAATAATTCGCAGAAAGGAAAGGATTACGCTTGGTAATGGGGAATTTCTAGTCACATATTCGTGCAAATTATTTTCAGAGCAGGCTTTTTCCCATATGGCTAAGGAGGAAGGTCTCACGTAGTGGAAGAAGTTAAATAAAAAAATTTCAGAAAAATCCTTAAGCTACAAAAAAAGTTTTTGTTCTTGGAAAACATTAGTGCGGTTTCTCTAAATAAAGGAGGAATTGACAGAAAACTACAGGAACAAATATCGCAGGAAGAGAATCGCTGGAAGTCAGTTTTATATGCCGTTCTTGATGTAATTATGCATTTGGCCTATCAAGGCAGTGCTTTTCGAGGATCGGATCACGGATGAAAGCCTTGACTTTGGTGATCCCAGTAGTGGAAAGTTCTTAAACAGCGTGACTTACTCTTCTTCTTAGTCTTAGCGTGACTTACTTTAAGCTCTTAAACACCATTACTCTCTCGATACCACACCCCAACTACGAGAACACATACTCCGCCCTAAAAAAGGTCAGCCACTTTTCGCACAATATCCAAGGAGTTTTTGGATATCATTGCAACAAAAGTAAGAGGAAAAATTCTGAGTGACTTAAGAGAAGCAAAGTATTTCTCTGTCATGTTTGACTGTAAGCCTGATGTTAGCCACTTGGAGCAAATGTCTCAAGTCATTAGGTACGTAAACTTAAGTGCTGGCCAGAGATTTGCGAGAATTTTATTGATTTTTTTCACAGTTATTTAGAAGACGGGTGGCACTTTCTGAAGTAATAACCAAAAAACTCAAAAGTGATGGTTTGGATTTTAAGATCTGTGGAGGGCAGTTATATGACAATGGTCCTAACATGGCTGGAAAGTACAAAGGTGTTCTAACCCGTTTGCAGGAAAATAAAAATAATGCTCTTGCATATTTCGTACCCTGTGCTGCATATTCACTAAAATTAATTGGGGTCAATGCTGCGAGCGTCACTCATGAAGCAGAAACTAACTTTGGAGTTTTAAATTGTCTTTATTCATTCTTAGCAGAATCAACTAATAGGTGGGGAAGTTTTGCTCAAAAACATACCTATCTCTCTCAAGCTACAGAGCGGAACTAGGCGGTCAACAAAGCGGGAAGCTGTAATAGTTATTTACAAGCATCAAGGAGGAATTATTACTGCTTTAAATGATATGGTAGCATGTTTGACTTCAAGTTCTGAAACAAAACCAGAAGCTAGGAGTCTTTTAAAAAGTATTAGCACTTTTGAATTTGTGATATTTTCTTGCTTCTGGTTCAAGGAGCCAACTAGGATTGACATTGTCAACAAACTCCTCCAGAAAAAAGATATCACAATTGCTCAATCAGTTCTCCATATTTACCACCTTATGCAGGAGGAAACTAGGGAAAATAATGCAAGGGATGCAGTCACTGAAGCTAAGACCATAGCTGAAGGCCTTAACATAGATCATCAATTTAAAGAGGTGCGTAAACGAAAAAAAAGAAAAGTATGGCTGATGAAATATGTAAAGAGGAAAGTACTGAATGGACACCAGACACGAGGTTTCAAATGATGGACCACATCCTAAGTTCTCTCTAAGGATTAGAAGGGTAACTCTTACAGCGTGAAAGCAAATATGTAGGATTGAGAGAAGAGTATGACGTTAAGAAGACAATAGAATAATTCAAAGATGTTGTCTTTTTCAATTAGGGAATAATTGTTTTGAGGGAGGGGTAGCTTTATGAATAATATTACTGGTTATTATAACATTTACGATTGTGGAGTGTTTATTGCAATATCACGGCCAATTGGTTTTTTCTTTCTTTTTTAACGTCGTAAAAAAACCGAGATCAGGGGGGGGGGGGGGGGGGGGGGGGCACCGAAAAAATTCTTGCCCCGGGCGCTGGAAAGCCAAGATCCGTCACTGGGATAGAGATAAATTAATGAAACTTAGGGGATCCGTACCATCAGTGACGGATCTAGGCTTTCCGGCGCCCGGGGCCAGAATTTTTTTGGCGCCCCCCCCTTCTCCCCGGTCTCCGTTTTTTTACGACGTGAAAAATATCCAATTGACGGTGATATTGCAAAACACTCCACAATCGTAAACCTCTCCCTCAAAACAATTATTCCCTAATTGAAAAAGACAACATCTTTGGAGAAATTTAAATTTGAATTATTCTATTGTCTTCTTAACGTCATACTCTTCTCTCAATCCTACATATTTGCCTTTCACGCTGTAAGAGTTACCCTTCTAATCCTTAGAGAGAACTTAGGATGTGGTCTATTATTTGAAGAAGCATTATTTGAAACCTCGTCTCCGGTGTCCATTCAATACTTTCCTCTTTACTTATTTCATCAGCCATCCTTTTCTTTTTTTCGTTTACGCACCTCTTTAAATTGATGATCTATGTTAAGGCCTTCAGCTATGGTCTTAGCTTCAGTGACTGCATCTCTTGCATTATTTTCCCTCTTTTCCTCCTGCATAAGGTGGTAAATGTGGAGAACTGATTGATCAATTGAGATATATTTTATCTGGAGGAGTTTGTTGACAATGTCAATCCTAGTTAGCTCCTTGAACCAGAAGCAAGAAAATATCACATATTCAAAAGTGCTAATACTTTTTAAAAGACTCCTAGCTTCTGGTTTTGTTTCAGAACTTGAAGTGATACCATAAATAAATAATAACCACTGCTCATAACTGCCATCACTGCTCAATAACTTGAGCAGTGATACCTAATAAATATCGAGCAGGACTGTTGGCTGAACTTCATTCATGCCATCAAGGATAAAGTGTGGGACTGGAATAATAAATGTCAGAATGCATTTAATAAAATAAAATTGGCCCTCACTACTGCTCCTGTATTGACATATTTCGATTCAGACCGTCCGATTAAATTAATATGCGATGCTTCCAACAACGCAATAGGTTGTGTTATGACAATAATTACTAAAGATAAAGAAGAAAAACCCTGTGCTTATGCATCGCGACTTCTTTCAAAGGCGGAGAAAAACTATTCTCAAATCGAAAAAGAGGCCTTATCAATAATTTATGGACTTAAAAAATTTTATAATTATTTATATGGTCAAAAGTTTACGATCGTAACTGACCATAAGCCTCTATTGTACATTTTTGGTGGTAAGAAAGACATTCCACTCATTGCAGCCAACAGATTACAGCGATGGGCCCATTACTTATCCGCCTATAGTTATGAAATAGAATTTGTTACATCAGAGAACAACAAAGCAGATTATTTGTCACGTATAAATATTCAAGATAAAAAACATGAAGATTCAACTACTGTACCATCTCAGTTGAATTTTATTACTCAGGCTAGTAACATACCGATTAATTGGAAACATATCAAGGAGGCTTCTCGAACTGATTTGACTTTATCCAGAGTGATAACATATATTTCCCAAGGCTGGCCTGTATCTAATTTATCACCTGATTTGATCCCTTACGCCTCTAGGCAACATCAACTATCTGTTGAGCAAGGAGTTGTCTTATGGGGCTACCGAGCAGTGATACCTAATAAATATCGAGCAGGACTGTTGGCTGAATTTCATTCATGCCATCAAGGAACAAGTAAAATGAAGTCATTAGCGCGTTCGTATTTTTGGTGGCCAGGACTGGACAAAGATATCGAGGATTTGACAAAGAAATGCGATGCATGTGTTCAAACAATGCAAATGCCACCGAAATCAGTTCTTCATTCTTGGCCCTGGACACCGGAAGTATGGTCCAGAATCCATATTGATTATTTTGGTCCATTGTATGACAAACAATTTTTAATCATACAAGATTCTCACTCCAAATGGATAGAATGTTATATTAACAATTCCGCGGATACTAAATTCACGGTTATGAAATTATCTGAAACTTTTGCTCGTTTTGGAATCCCCAAGGAAATGGTGAGTGACAATGCAGCAATATTTACGTGTTCTGAATTTCAATCTTATCTTAAAAGTCACGGAATTAAACATCTAACTGGCGCACCGTTTTATCCACGTTCGAATGGTTTGGCGGAATCGGGAGTGAAAATATTGAAAAATTTCATTAAACGGGCGAAACATGATTGCCCAAATGCACCTTTGGAAAGAATAATATCTAGATGTCTGTTCCAATTTCGAAATACCCCTCACACTCAGACAGGTTTGTCTCCAGCAGAACTTCTGTTAAAAAGAAAACTAAAATGTAATTTTGATTTATTAATTCCATCTGTCAATGAGAATGTAAAATTAAAGTTACAAAAACAAACTATTTAATGAATATATCTCAAAACTTATTATAGATTTGTATTTGGAAGTTGTAGAGGAGCTAATGACTGTTGGCTAAGCACCTCAAAAAAAAAAATAAATAAATAAAACAAACGGAAAACTTTAAAGGTAAACGATGTAATGAATTTGATATCGGATCTGATGTATTAGTTCGTGATTACCGTCCTAGAACAAAAAAGTGGACCGAAGCTGTGGAGATAGAAAAGTTAGGAGATTTAACTTAAAATGTTAAAACTACCCACGAGGGATTAATTTGGAAAAGACACCTAGATCAGATGTTACCTATTCAAGGATTCCACAATGAAAAATATAAGTCTAATGCTTCACCAAAAAGATATGACAAAAACAATACACAACACAAACATGCTACCATATACTTTAAAGCAGTAATAATTCCTCCAAGATGCTTGTAAATAACTATTACAGCTTCCCGCTTTGTTGACCACCTAGTTCTGCTCTGTAGCTTGAAAGATAGCTATGTTTTTGAGCAAAACTTCCCCACCTATTAGTTGATGCTGCTAAGAATGAATAAAGACAATTTAAAACTCCAAAGTTAGTTTCTGCTTTATGAGTGACGCTCGCAGCATTGACCCGCATTAACCATTGAACCCACTAAATTAATTTTAGTGAATGTCCAGCACAGGGTACGAAATATGCAAGAGCATTATTTTTATTTTCCTGCAAACGGGTTAGAACACCTTTGTACTTTCCAGCCATGTTAGCACCATAGTCATATAACTGCCCTCTACAGTTTTTAAAATCCAAACCATCACTTTTGAGTTTTTTGGTTATTACTTCAGAAAGTGCCACCCGTCTTCTCAATAACTGTGAAAAAAATCAATGAAATTCTCGCAAATCTCTGGCCCGCACTTAAGTTTACGTACCTGATGACTTGAGACATCTGCTCCAAGTGGCAAGTGGCTAACATCAGGGGTACAGTCAAACATGACAGAGAAATACTTTGCTTCTCTTAAGTCACTCAGAATTTTTCCTCTTACTTTTGTTGCAATGATATCAAAAAACTCGTTGGATATTGTGCGAAAAGTAGCTGACCTTTTTTTGGGCAGATTATGTGTTCTCGTAGTTGGGGTGTGGTATCGAGAGAGTAAGTCAATGGTGTTTAAGAGCTTAAAGTAAGTCACGCTAAGAAGAAGACGATCCTCGAAAAGCACTGCCTTGATAGGCCAAATGCATAATTACATCAATAACGGCATATAAAACTGACTTCCAGTGATTCTCTTCCTGCGATATTGGTTCCTGTAGTTCTTTGTCAATTCCTCCGTTATTTAGAGAAACCTCTAATGTTTTCCAAGAACAAAAACTTTTTTGTAGCTTAAGGATTTTCGTGTTCTGGAATTTTTTTTATTTAACTTCTTTCACTGCGTGAGACCTTCCTCCTTAGCCATATGGGAAAAAGCCTGCTCTGAAAATAATTTGCACGAATAGGTGACTAGAAATTCCCCATTACCAAGCGTAATCCTTTCCTTTCTGAGAATTATTCTATTGTAATAAAATCCTTATTCTAATCTCCTCAACCATAGCAAGTTCCTCCGTTTTACCGCCGACGGATTTATACCCCTAACCGCGTTTACCTGCTCAAACCACCCACCCCCCGAGATGCAGAATATTTATAATGATATTTCTTTTTTTTTGCGAATCTTCTTAAAACTTTCCATTAAGTTCAATGCATGGGCAAACGTGAAATTACGTATACAAGGTTTTGAATAATACGGTTTTGACTTTTAATGTATTAATTCACTGTGGGTTCCAAACATTTTTAATTTTTGGCACCCCTGCAGATTTCTATTGCGCCAAAGGCGCCCTTTGCTAAACGTAACAGCTACAGCGAATACATAAATAAAATATTAATTTTATTTATCATGGAAACATTGGTTTCCAAACATTTTTAGTTTTTCGGCTGCGCCCTTGCTGATTTCCTGTTGCTCCAAGGGCGCCCTTCGTCAAATTCATTTAGTAAACTATAATAGGTGTTTAATTAACCCATTATTTTCCAAACATTTTTAATTTTTGGCGTCCTTGCTGATTCCTCTCGCTCCAAAGGCGCCCTACGTAAGACTATAACAATAACAGCTACACGCTTTGCAAATATTAGCGAATATATTAATATTTCAGTAATTACTGGATTAATTGAGATGGGTTTCCAATCTTCTTTGATACTGGGCGCCCTCGATACTATCTGTTGTTCTAATGGCGCCCTTTGTCAAATTCATTTAGTTGACTTTAAAAGGTGTAAATTAATCCATTCAATTTGAATTATTTTCTAAATATTATGTTCCTTGGCGCCCTTGCTCCAAAGGCGCCCTACGTAGGACTATAACAATAACAGCTACACACTTCGCAAATTAGCGAATATATAAATATTTCAGTAATTACTGGATTAATTGAGATGGATTTTCAATCTTGTTTGATACTGGGCGCCCTCGATAATATCCGTTGTTCTAATGGCACCCTTTGTCAAATTCATTTAGTCGACTTTAAAAGGAGTAAATTAATCCATTCAATTTGAATTAGTTTTCCAATATTATGTTCCTTGGCGCCCTTGCTCCAAAGGCGCCCTACGTAAGACTATAGCAATAACAGCTACACACTTTGCAAATCTCTTTTGTTCTAATGGCGCCCTTTGGTCAAATCGTTCAAAAAATTAAAAATGGAAATGAAATAGGGAACACTTTTAATATTTCGTCTGGCTTCCTTTCTGGGGGCGTTTTGCGCCAATTTTAGCACTTGCACTTTATTTTTTGCAGTACAAAAAAATAAAAAAACAGGCTAGCTCGGCGCGGGCGCCCCCTCTAACCCGGCGCCCGGGGCAGGCTGCCCCCCCTGCCCCCCCCTAGATCCGTCACTGCGTACCATGTAAAGGGAAGTTTGTTTTCATGCATCCGCGCTGCAGGGACAACCTCCCATTTTGCCCCTAGACCACCTTCAAAATTTTGTCCTAGAATGTATATTTTTGATAACAGATTTAGATTCTACGGCAAAAAATATTTTACTTCTAACTTTTTTTTCTACCTCTAATATTTTGCCCCCTATAGGGGGGCAAAGGTATAAAAATCGTAGATTTCAGCGCCTGGGGGCAAAATTGAGGATGCCCCTAGTACGTGTGTGGATGATTAAACACTTCCCTTTACATGGTACAGATCCCCCAAGTTCCATGATTTTATTTCAAACCGTTTAGATTTTAAAACGATCTAAGTGTTATTTTTTACTATTTCAGAAGGGTTATTTTGCTATCTTTGCCCCCCTGTAGGGGGCAAAATATTGGAGATAGAAAAAATAGTTTCATGTAAACGTTTATTATTTTTCACCGTAGAATCCAAATATGCTATCAAAAATATACGCTCCAATTTGAAATTTTGAAGTTGGGTGGCCTGGGGGCAAAGTGGGTGGTTGCCCCTAGTGGGTGTTTGCATTAAAACAAACTTCCCTTTGCATGGTAGAGATCCCCCAAGTTTCATTAATTTGAGACTTTTGGACCACCCTGTATATTTGATTTTCTTATTACTCTACCACCTTTAACAAATAATCTATAAAAGTGAGTTTACCAATGACGCAAGAACAGTTTGACCTTTCCTCTTAGAAGTATAAGGAAAATATTTTTTTTTTTTAATTAATTCTACATCCATTTTAGAAGTTTATTGAAAGAATTTATTTTATTATATTGAGCATATTTTATTTCGTGAGGTGATTTAGGCAGATAAAAGGAAATCATTTACTAATTGAACGTTCAAGACAATACTTCGGTTTTTTTCTCGAGGGATATTCATTGCCCCCACGAAGAAGGCGAAATATGAGGATGAATATGTTCCGAGAAGGAGGCGACATATGAGGATGAATATATGAATATGTCCCGAGAAGAAGGCGAAATATGAGGATGAATATGTCCCGAGAGGAAGGCGAAATATGAGGATGAATATGTCCCGAGAAGAAGGCGAAATATGAGGTTGAATATGTCCCGAGAAGAAGGCGAAATATGAGGATGAATATGTCCCGAGAAGGAGGCGAAATATAGTCTTGAAAGTAGAAATAAAAATGTCTCATTATTTTTTCTCATCTGCCTAAATCAGCACACTTAATTATGAGGAACGGGAAATGTGTAGCCATTTTTTTAAATTCCGGGGGGCTTTTTCACCCGAAGACGCAGGCTACTTAGGTGGGCGCCACCAGGATTCGAGGAGCTTCTCATTTGTTTAAACAATGCTGGGTGGACATTGAGCGGAGGGCCCGGTCATATTCCGGGGGGTTTTTACACCGGAAGACGCAGGCTATTGTGGTGGGCCCATTGAACAAACCCGGGTTAGGAACCAAACTCTTGACATTTGTGTGATGTGTTTGGTCGTTAACCATGTCTCACATCTCGATTTATATCGAACTGAGAGTGTCGATCATGGTATCCAGGCCGAATCCTGGTGGCGCTACTCTTTCGAGCAGCTAGCCATTTATTATTTATTTAAACAATGCTGGGTGAATATTGGACGGGGTCCCGCTCCAGGAAATGAACCCACTATATTGACATCCAACTATTAACTATTGACCACACCTGATGCTTCTTTACTTGACTGATTGAAAGCCAAGCGCTCTATCCTATGGGCTACCCATTAGGGGGCCTGGGTGGCTCGGAGGCTAGAGCGCTCGCCTAGCGACAAGGCAAGTTAAGAAGCCTCGAGCATGGTCAAAAGATAGATGGGTGACCGCTTCTGACCACAGCTCTGGGTTCGATTCACGGACCGGGCCCTCCGCTCAATGTCCACCCAGCATTGTTTAAACAAATGAGAAGCTCCTCGAAAGAGTGGCGCCACCAGGTTTCGGCCTGGAAACCATGATGATGACACTCTTGGTTGTAATACAACTAGGAGGAGAGTCATGGTTAACGACCATATCTTCTCACGAGTGTGTGAAGATTTCGGTCCCTAAACCGGGTTTGATGTATGGGCCCACCTAAGTAGCCTGCGTCTTCGGGTGTAAAAGCCCCCCGGAATTTAAAAAAATGGCTACACATTTCCCGTTCCTCATAATTAAGTGTGCTGATTTAGGCAGATGAGAAAAAATAATGAGACATTTTTATTTCTACTTTCAAGACTATATTTCGCCTCCTTCTCGGGACATATTCATCCTCATATTTCGCCTTCTTCTCGGGACATATTCATATTCATCCTCATATGTCGCCTCCTTCTCGGAACATATTCATCCTCATATTTCGCCTTCTTCTCGAGGCAATGAATGTGCCTCGAGAAAAAAACCGAAGAATTGTCTTGAAAGTTCAATTAGTAAATGATTTCCTTTTATCTGCTTAAATCACCTCACGAAATAAAATATGCTGAATATAATAAAATAAATTCTTTCAATAAACTTCTAAAAAGGATGTAGAATTAATTTAAAAAAAAAAAATATTTTCCTTATACTTCTAAGAGGAAAGGTCAAACTGTTCTTGCGTCATTGGTAAACTCACGTTTATAGATTATTTGTTAAAGGAGGTAGAGTAATAAGAAAATCAAATATATATCAGATGCCATTGCCTTATTTGCGGTTTTCCTCTTTCTTTCTTTACCTTAACTTTTTAAAAGGTACTGGCATTTAGACTCCAATTGTAATGGATCAATTAAAAAACCAGCTAAGTGAAATTTTTAAAATTTTAGGAAATTAATAAATAAAGAAAAATGTATTCTGAATTTATTTTGAGATGATAAAACCTTTTTTGCTTAACTCTGGCATTTAACTGGTTGTGTAATACCAAAGAATTACATATTCTTTCGGTGTTTTAATCAAAATTTAAATTTTTAAACATGGCTGGTTTTTGTTTTAAACCAGTAAAACTGAACTTTTTGTATAATTTTACTCAAAAGGTATAAAAAGTTAAAAACTTAACGTCCTCTGTCAACACCTGGAACCTTCCTCCAGTTTTACCTTTTTTTCGAGGCAAATGCTGATTCTTCCCTTGAGAAGTCAAATCTCAAAGCAAGAAGGAGCATGTGCCTCGACTTGGCTGGTTTTTGCCTCAACCTTAGATTTCTTCAAAACTGCTATTAAAATGCGTTTTTGTTAGTCAAAACTGTCAACAGTTGGAAACTTGCTTGAGAGTTGCCTTTTATCACACATATTGCTCCCCAGATCTGTGCATCTTTAATGTACTTTGCTTTAGACCCTTTGTGAGCCTAAAGCTAGTGACTTGTAGTTATTTAAATAATAATTCTTTAAACAATAATAATTAATTAATTCAAGTAATTCAGTAGTAGTTTTGACGAAGATTTTGTGGTATTTAGGTAACATTATGGGACTACACTGATTATTCCTTAGATGTTGGTTATTATTTATTTACTCAGTTACCTAATAATACCATAATCTTATTAAAGTAAATAATGCGGGTTTTTTTGGTTATATTTAGAGGTCATTCAAAGACATGCAACGTCAAGCAATTGATGAAATACCTGTCAGGCAGATACTAACACATGAGGTAACATATAAATTATCATTTATGCACAACTCAACAGTAGAAAGACACATGTTATATAGTGCACAGATCATTTTTATGAAACTAAAGCACAAATAAAATCAAAAATATTCATCGTACAACTTTAGTCAGAATATTTCACATAGAAATAAAATTATTTATTTTTTTATTTTTTTTATTAAATTTCGTTTATTGCAACATTATAATACGCTATTACTATACAATAGTTGTAGACTGTGGAGTATTTGTAGCAAATGACTAGTTGTAAGATTCCGTCCGGTGACAGCACTCACCGGAGTGTTAAATCAGATACGTAGATGGCATAGATAAGTAAATAAAACTAATTAATCGATTCGTAGATTCGTATAGATATAATATGTCAAATTATAACTACTCGATTAGTACGTCTCTTGGCCACTGCCGCTTAAGGCGTTGTGGAGTATTGCCCGGGAGGTGGTGGGAAGATAGATTTTGGACTAAAGGATTAGGATGATTGGAGAAGGAACTACGGGAGGTTTTGTATACGGAAATGGCGAACAAAAGGAACTTGGAAATCAATATGGAGGATATGGTTACTCAGGTAAAAGAGAAGGTTAGCAATTTTTCGAAACATCTTAGAATGAAGAGATTGTATGCGGTAGAAATTGGAAGGCTTGGTGCAGCCCCAGAGATCTATGCCGTATGCCCACAAGGGTTGAATTATAGTGTTGTAGATGAGTAATTTGTTGTCTAGTGTGTGTTGAGTAAGGGTTTAACAAGGTTATAGCGTCTCTTAGTATCTTGCCTTTATATAATTGTGCATGTGACTACGTTAATCGTCTGTCAAACTTAAATATAATAAAATAAAAACTAACTGACACAAAGGAAAATAACAAGAACAACTGGTTTAACTATGTGAAAATTAGTGAAAAGGAGAGAGCCGATCTTCACGTGGTCAAGTGTTAACACGGACTCCTATTAGATTGTAGTATTATAAAGATTAAGTATAAGAGATCTCTATTAAGTATATCAGCAATGAAAACTAATTATATTGGTAGTAATAATAAAATATACAGGGAAAGAAATTAAAAATAAATAAAAGAGAAAATGACGAGAGGAATTACAATATAATTACATACCCTGGTGAATTCATTGTACTATATACATTGAAAGTTTTCTTACATTTATTTTCAACTTATTGTTGATTAAACCAAATCTCTCGGTGAATGGAAATATTTTTATTTATGAAGATAATTCAATTGGATAACCTCGACGAAGGAGAAATAAGAAATAAAAATAAAGTCGAAGGCTAATGAAAAATATTCAACCCACAAAAAGTCTTTTCAAATTTTTCATCTAACTTATAATGAGCTGCAAACGCTGCTGGTTTAAGTTTAAAATATTTATTCAGAATGGGTGCTCACTATTCAGTAAAGAGGAGAATTGGATAACAATTATAATTTATTATTTATTTTGTTAGTTCTCTTATTTTATACTTAAAAAGTCTTTTTTAATTTTTAGGGTCCGTAGGCAAAACCAAGGACCCTTATATTTTCCTGCGTGTCTGTCCGTCCGTCCTGTCGCGTGCTCTCACGGCTACACCTTTCGTCCGATCACTTTGAAATTTGGCATGTATGTGTCTTGTACCTACCCACATATTTTAAAAATATAGCGACTTAAAAAATATTTTTCAAAAAAATTAGGGTAAAAAAACTTCCGGGTTAAAAATTTTACATTTTTTTTTCGACACCGTGACGGGTATCATATGAATGGGTACGTCGAGCTGATTACAAAAATATATAATTCTTTGGATATAACTTTGATAGGGCGAGCGTATCAAGTTTGAAGTGGGTTTGAAACGTGTCCCCCCCCCCTCGATCTCGCTTATGTGAAGTGCAAAAAATCTGAAAAAAAGTTCTGAACATTCTTCGACCAAAAGTAAAGATACCACTTTTTGGAAATTTCGAAAAAAATATTATTTATATGGTTGTAGTCCGGTTCAGTGGCAAAAAAATACTTTATCAGAGTGTGTTTTGAGAATATCAGACCCTCAGAATAGTTCAAAGTAAGCTTTTTAGCAGTTTAAAAAAACACTGTTTATACAGTTTACAGTTAAACACTATATAGTGTGGCCTACGGAGCCTCACTGTGTGCTGACTAGCACACACTTGACCTATTTATTTAACAACTAAAACGTACGGTAGCAATTGAGATATTTTATTACAAGAAACTTATCGTTTGATTATCATATCAGCATTTGTGTAACATGCCTCACCCATCTGAAATAGTTAATAAATAAATAATAATAACAATAACAACACTATAAAATAATAAAAAATGAAAATAATAAGACTAATACAAAATAATTTAAAAAACAAAATAAAAAATTATAAAAATGATATTGAAATAATAAGAAGTAAAAATTATAACAATCATAAAAAAAAAAAATCAGTTAAGAAATGAATATTAAGAGGTAAATAATAAGACAGTAATCGGCTCTTAAGGCTTCTTCATAGGTCATAAGCATAAGCACCAACTAAAAAAAATTATTCACATTTAAGGTATATAGGTATTTATGATATTGGAAGGGGGATACTTAATACCAAAAATAGCCCTAAAGTTATTAGGTTTGAAAAAATTCCCCCCCTTCAACCCCAAGATGTAACCTTATCTGCATTATATACGGGAGTATTTAAATATAATACGATTTGTTGTAGCTTGTTTATAGAGACTTAAGTTAAGAGCGAAGTATTTTAGACGAAGGTATAGTCTAGATGAGCAGCTGGGTAATATGAGAACCTGTTAAGATTACACGTTGGCAGATTGTCAAGACGCCTGAGGGACTAGCTATTATCATAATAAACAACCATATTGCTTATTTAGTTACAATCCAAGTTTTTTTGCTGTTTCTTTCACGTCCCGATCAACTCATCATTAGGTTATTACAGGACGGGGAAATCGGCTACTTTACTCATTAACTCAATGTTATCATCACTAGTGTGAAACATGTCTCACCTCTCTGGGGTTCAAATATCACAGTACTTTGACTTACGTTACGGGCATGACGCGATAACGCTAACCACTGTGCTACGCCAATCTAATTATATTTAAGGCGTTGATTTATACCGGTATATCTACACAAAATAGCTCTACGTGCTATTCGTCTTCTTTATTGTCCACTAGCTGGATACCCGTGCTTCACAACGGAGTGTTATTTTAATTTGATAAGTAAATTGGAGAGATTATTAATTTTCGAATATATATAATATATATATATATATATATATATATATATATATATATATATATATATATATATATATATATATATACAGGGTGTTCATTAAAGTTGGTCACAAACTTCGGGGGCTGATAGTACCCAAAATTGTTTGATTTGCATTAATAGTTTCAAAATGGCGCACATTTAAAAAAAAAATCATTTTTTCGTTTATTTGAAACCGATTTGGTTGAATGAAATATCGTTGGATTTGTAATAACATTCTCTATATTTTTTGTGTCGTAAAAATGTTTCGTAAAATTCATAGTTGATTAGTTATTTGGCTTTGAAAATTATAAATGTGCGCCATTTTGAAACTATTAATGCAAATCAAACAATTTTTTTTAAGTTTTCGTTGTTTTATTATAAACGTGCGTGCAAAGTTTGGTTATTGTAGCTAAAGTAGTTTTTGAAAATATTAATTTTTTTTATAAAAATACAAAATAGCGGCTAACTGAAGGATTTTTCGGCATATCTTTATTAAACACTTTTTGTATGTTTTGATGGGTACTGTCAGCCCCCGAAGTTTGTGACCAACTTTAATGAACACCCTGTATATATATTTAAAATGACGCATATTAGAGAGCTAACCCTAATTACTAATGCCATATGGTCGAAATTATATTTTTTGACGCCAAAAAAAAAACTACACCTACTCATGAATCAAATTTCAGTATAATATTATTTAAACAAAACAATATTAAGGCTATTCAACATCAACCCAAAAATATATAAAATATCTAAAATCAAGATTGTAATATAATTTAATTTACATTTATGACTAGATGATAATTTTATATTGATTAACAAACGCGTTTCGACATTTTACATTATCTTCAGTGTTAAGCGTTAGCAAAATAATAGTTAAGATTCTACTGGTTACATTAATATACAATCGTGGTGACAATATTGTTGTGTTAGTTTTTATTAACCTCTCTAGTCATAATTACGAAATACCACAAAATCTCAGTCAAAACAGCCAATAATCTTTTAATATAATTTACATTAATAAAGAGCATCACGTCAAAGTATAAAGGCGTTGTCTTTAGCAATTAATATTATTCAATATATATATTTATATATCTATATGTAACATGAATATAATTAACATTTAAAAATAGTAAAACTTTCAGAATCAACAAGTAGTCAAAGCACAACTGAATGCTATCATAGTAAGCCCGACCATTCAAATCTATGTAGGATAAAAGAAAATAATATATATGCATAAAAATTCCACAGTACTATGCAATTAATCTCAAGAAATAATTTAAAAAATTAAAAAATAAATAAAAATGTATACATTCCCCCCCCCCCCCCAGGATTACATTTATAATAGAAATAGGAAAAAATAGTAGCAATACTAACATTTAACTATTTTTATTTTTATTTTCTTTTTCTTTTTTAATAATATTAATTTTATTTTATGATTATATTGTTAATTGTTATGTTGTTTCTAATTTAACAAAATTACCCTATTTGCAAAGGTTTTTTTCAATTGTAAAAATTCATTTTTTAAACTTAAAACTTATTAAAAGCTTTCTTTTCAAATATATCATGTTTAATAGTAAAAATATTAAAAATTTAAAAAAATAATAATTAAAATTTACGTACAAAACTAATGGCGGAGTAGAGGGTTGAACAGAGGGTTGTGGCTGGGTCAGGAGCAGAGGCAAGACTAGGGCCTAGGTGAGATTTACAGGTTAGCACGCATTCTTTGCCTCCCTCGCCTAACCTGACCTACCTTACACATAATTCCATTACGTCAAATTCATGGTACACATACCTTTAATATAATAAATTACTTGTGAGAAGGTGCATAAAGAAATCCCGTAGAAGAATTTACATTTTGCTCTAATTTCGGCCATATTTCAATATGGCTGCCAGGAAACATTTTTCCAGAGAAAACATACATATTCATTATCTACCTTTATTAGTGTAGATGAACTAATAGTCTTTGACGTCGTCCAAATATAATTTTAATCAATAAATATTATTATCTGCCCAGTTATGATTAAAAAATATGTTGTGTTAAAAGAAATCCGGTTAATATTAAATTTTTCAAGTGTTTCCTCGTATAATCTAAAAGCAGATTTTGACAATACAATTAAAAACAACTTTATTTACTTGAATATTTTTTATTTTAACAAAGATATGTTTTTGGACTGTCTATGTTGTTGTGGGACAGAAGAAATTTTCATCATACAAAATACGATACGAGAGAAAAATAAAACAACAGAAAAAATGTGACGTTCTTAAATACAGTACCACGGAAGTTGGAATGTTACAGGAGGTAGCTTGGTTTCCCCTTTAGTACTATATTTTGCCACCAGGAGTGAACACAAAAAACATATCCATGATTTAAAGGCCGGTCCAGACGTTACGTTATGCACAACCTTTTGTTTGCGCAGTCTTAAGACGGAATGAAAACTTTGCAATTTTTAGAGCGGAGATACATATCTGTATATTTCACACAGTTTAAGTGGCATCGTCATGGAAGAGGTACTACTCTGGTCAGTTTTGACATGCTGTCTTGTTAAGTAACAAACACATACAAAGAAACTGAGGAAACAAATGAATCGGAAAACGGAGCTACCGTCTACATGCGCCGACTTGTCCGCACATTTCAAAGAAATCTATGCTCTCTAGCTCAGTTATCGCTGCAACTGTACCGTCTTCGCGCAGGTTTTAAAACTGCGCACTTTTCCTATCTACACGCAACGTATTATCTGCAACGTGTTGAACGATGCAGACAAAATGTTGTGCAAAACGTTGCGTCTGGACCGGCCTTAAATGTTTTTCCAAGAAGTAAAGAAATTTTTAAGAAAAGGAAGGTTACAAGATGCAGGTTATAAACAAGTAGTGCGATTTCGTGAATTTTTATCAGTCTTTTTTTGCTGTTTCGTTTACGATCCGATCAACACATTATAGGTTATTAGAGGACGGAGGATCCGGCTACTTTACTCATTTACTCGATGTGAATCATCAGCGTGAAACATATCTCATCTCTCTTGGAATGAAACACACTAGATGTGTCGGTGATTTTGACTTTAGTTTTTAAGTAGAGTCCACTCTTATTATCTTCGAATAATACGAATCTTGTTTAGTATAAGTAACTTGTTTTGTTCATTATAATGTATCATATTAAATTTCTCTCTGACTTCATTATAACTTCATTTCAGCGTAAAGCATGTCAGCCTAGAATTCATTTGATCATAAAAAGTGAAGAGACATAGGAGGTGTGGTAGACAGTAATGAGCCGAGACTACTAGCGTTAAGACACCCGAAGAGCTGCTTGAAATGAACTGTTGCCCGCCCAGGCAAGAGTTTGCCGTACCACTTCAAAGGCAGCTTGAGCTCTACTCAAAGCGTGCTTGGACGCCTTCTCAAATCTTGTACACCTTTTCCACAAAGCCACTGTTCTAGTTAATTAATAATAATATAAATAACTCCCTCTTTCACCTAATATTACGTACCTTTAAGTAATATCAGCCTTTAGGGGACGAACACCTGTTTTAGATACTTATCTGTGTCTACTTCTAATTTTATATATATACTAGCTGGGTACCCGTGCTTCGCTACGGAGTATTATTATAATTAGATAAGTTTATAAACAACCATAATGAAACATATAAATTAATTTACTATGCAAGAATATCTAGATTCTATCTCTCCCACCTATTTCTATACCCCCTCCTCTTTGATAAGCAAATTTTTAAATATCCTAAACCCCCCCCCCCCCCCCCCTATAGTAAAATATGACAAAACAATACATAAAAAATATGAAAAAAATATATGTGGCTGTCAAGTTCAAATGGGCAAATTTTTATCGATATCAAACTAAAACTGTAGATTTGTATAAAGAACATACTCACACATACGTTGATTTTTATATATATAGCTATAAATTTCCATTTTACCCCCTCCTAAATAAAATTGTACATAACAACAATTACTTTTCTCTTAAAGTGCTTTTCAACGATATGCATCATATGAAGGGAATCCATTACTTTGACACTTTTACACCGTACCCCTTTGTACCAAAATTTAAATTACGAAAATTCATGTGGACAGTGACCTCCCCCTTGCTTTGAAGGGAAAGTGAGTAAGTATTCATCAAATTGGGATAAAACTGTAGATTTGTATAAAAGACACCCTCATACAGACACAGTTTTTTTTTATTTAAGATATAGCTATATTTTTCCATTTAACCTCTCCTAAATGAAAACACATATGACAAAACTGTACATAACAACAATTAATGTAATCTTAAAGAGCTTTTCAACGATATCCATCATAAAGGGTATTCAGTCCTTTGACCCCGTATTCATTATTGTACCCTGTTTCCTGTGTACCAAAATTTAAATTTCGAAAATTCATGTAGACACTGATTTTTTCTTCCTTTGAAGGTCAAGTGTGCATTTTTTGATCGAGATCGGACTAAAACTATGGATTTGTATAAAGAACATACGTTGACTTTTAGATATATTTTTCCATTTACCCCCTAAATGCACGTAAAAACAATTACTGTACTCTTAAAGAGCTTTTCAACACTATGCATCATGAAGGGATTTCAACTTTGACATTTGTACCCCGTACCCCTGTGTACCTAAACTTAAATTTCGAGCATTCATGTAGACAGAGATCTTCCCCTTGCTTTGAAGGTCAAGTGTGCAAATTTTCATCGAGATCGGACTAAAACTGTAGATTTGTATAAAGAACAAATAAGATATAGCTATATTTTTCTATTTTACCCCCCTCCTAAATGAAAATATGACAAAAGTGTACATAACAACAATTACTGTACCCTTAAAGAGCTTTTCAACGATATGCATCTCGAAGGGTATTCATTATTTTGATCCCGTATTCATTACTTGTACCCTGTACTTCTGTGTACCAAAATTGAAATTTCGAAAATTCAAGTAGACCTTGATTGTTTCCTTGCTTTGAAGGTCAAGTGAGCAAATTTTCATCGAGATCGGACTAAAACTGTAGATTTGTATAAAGAACAAACACACACACACACACACACACACACATACGTTGACTTTTATATATATATACTAGCTGACCCGGCAAACGTTGTTTTGCCATATAAAATATTTCTAGTGAATAATTTGGTAGTTAAATAAAAAATAACTAACTTATTGTAAGTGTGTGGGAACGTGATCTATGATTGAAAGAGGAATGAAGCGCTGTGAACAATGACAGCCTATCAAAATAATAATTGATCTAGCATTTATTTTTTAATTCATATTACTTTATTAACTTTTAAGAGGTATATATTTAAAATTATATCTCTTAAAAGTTATATATGCATTAAAAAATGTTATCCATATTTGCTATCAATAATTATGATAATTAAAAAAAATCAATATCAATCTCTAAGTGCAATGGATTGTATGATATTATATTTAATAATTTAATAATAATAATAATAATAATAATAATAATAATAATAATAATAATTTATAAATTTAAAATGTAATCCCTACTCCGTGCTGTTTGCTGGGTGAGAAGTGACGCCGGTAGACACCTGGCGGGGATAACTGATCGATTAATAATTGATCAGTTATCCACCACTGAGAGTGGAAGATCATTACAGTACTAATATCGATATTAACAAATGGAGGGTTGGTGGTAAAAGGGTAAAAATTTAGGATTATAAGTATTTTTTAATGCGAAGTAATAAAAAAAAAAAAAATTAAATTAAAAAATGTTGTCCAAAAAATAAAAAAATCAGGTGGTCTTATCACTTAGGGCTATAAAAAATAGTTTATCTACGATTGATACGAAATATAAACATTATATCTCTGTTTAGATGCGTAGAAAGTGATTATTTACGTACATGTATTCATAGTCTCATGGTTCTGATGAATTCCTCTTCTTTACCACGCTAGCGCGGTACAGAAGAGGAATTCTTCAGCTTTACGCACGATTAGCGAGTTTGTTTACATTTAACAAAACTACATTGCTATTCTTTAGTAAAGTAACTGTTTATATCGAGTTTTTAGTGAAAAACAATGAATGAATCAAGTGGCTTTGACGAAAATGTAGAGAATAATACTCCTCCAGAAATAATTAATTCGGCAAAAAATACAACTCAAGATTAATGCCATCTTTATCAAGAGAAGAGATACGAACTTACATACAGCAAATTTATTTTTTTCTGTATTTATTATTAAAATCTAACAATCGTAGATAAAGTACGGTACGCAACTCGTGGGAAAACGGCATTTTGCATTGCTCGTGTGGTTTTACTACCCTCGCTGTCGCTCGGGTGCAAACTCCACACCCGCATGCAAAATGCTACTTTCCACACTCGACGCGTAATGTACTATTACAACCTATTCTCAGACCTACCGAATGTACACAAAAAATTTCTGTTCTAGCCTGACCCGCCAAACGTTGATTTGCCGTAATAATTATTTTTATTGAATATTTTGGAAGTTAATTAAAAATAACTAACTCATTGTAAGTGTGAGGGGATGTGGTCTATGACTGAAAGAGGAATGGAACGCTATGGACGATAAGGCCTATCAAAATAGTGAGAAAGCTTATTGTGTGAGAATGATATGAGACCGGCTTCGTTCACATCCCTACTCCAAATTTTTTGCTGGGTGAAAAGTGAACCCGGAAGACGCCTGGCGGGGATAACTGATCGATTGATAATAATAATTACAATAACCGAGAAATTAATTAAATAACCGGGCAAACAGCAATAATTTTTACATTTTTGTCTAATTGTTATCTAATGTTTCCTAATTGTTATCTCATTGTTATTATTAGATTTGTTATTTAATTGTTAATTTAAATTTTGAATATTAATTTGAGTATTTATTTATTCTCTTTCATAGTTATTTATTGAATTTTAATCCTTTGCTGTTTCTTAGATGTATTAAGTAGCTTTTTTCTAGTCATTTATTAGTACTTCAATGAAATTTTTTGTTAATTCATTTCTGTATTTTATGTTCATGTTTATTCAAGAGTGCCTCTCCTGTGGCCCTGCTGTCACGTACCCTTTTTAAAATAAAAAAAATAAATTAATTAAAATTGATCAGTTATCGACCACTGAGAGTTAAAGATTAGTACAGTTATAATATCGCTATTAAAAAAATTGAGGTTGGTTTGGAGGTAGAAGGGTGAAAATTTAGGGTTATATTTTTTTTTAATCCACTGAGTGTTAAAGATTATTACAGTACTATTATCGCTATTAAAAATGGAGGTTGGTGGTAATATGGTATATCGGTGGTAAAAAAAGGGTAAACATTTAGGGTTATAAGCATTATTTAATGCCAAATCATAAAAATATAAAATTAAAAAAAATTGTCCACAAACTCAAAAAAATATTTTATTGGGGGGGGGGGAGGGAGGGTGGTCCTCTCTCATCACTAAGGGAATGTTAAAAGGTTAAAAGTTAGGGTTATAAGTATTTTTTAATGCCAAATCATAAAATATAAAATTAAAATTTTTTGTCCAAAAATTTAAGAAAATTAAATTTTGGGGGGGGCACCCTCATCACTTAGGGGTGGTAAAAAGGAAAAATTTAGGGTTATAAGTATTTTTTAATCCAAATCATAAAAAAATAATATTAAAAATTTTTGGCCAACAATTTAAGAAAATTAAATTTTGGGTGGGCCTCCCGCATCACTTAGGGGTGGTAAAAAGGTAAGCATTTAGGGTTATAAGTATTTTTAATGCCATAACATAAAATAATAAAATTAAAAAACTTTGGCCAAAAAAATCAAAAAATAAAATTTTGGTGGGCCCCCCCTCATCACTGAGTGGTGGTAAAAGGGTAAAAATTTAGGGTTGTAAGTATTTTTTAATGCCAAATCTATAAAAAATAAAATAAAACAATTATAATAAAAAGGTTAGACGGATACGAAAGATTTACCTAAGAATGTTATTCCATTAGAATTCTTGGAATATTTACAAAAAGAACCATGTTTAATTATTTAGATTTTACCTTGGCTGGTTCAAACTTAAAGAAAAATCAATGTTGCTGTAAATAATTTGCAAAAACGTTCAATAAAACGTCAACGTAACTTTGTATGAAAAATAATTGTAATTTGTAGATAAATAAAAGAAATATGTTTAAGCCTCCAAGGTACCAAAAAAATCATATGGACCTTTCTTGTAAACAACTGAATAATCTTTTATTGTGTAAATAATGAACCTAATCTTTTTCTAGATATTTGTAAAAACATAAAACTTGGACCTATTTTATAAAATTACGGGCATAGATTCCTTCAGAACTTTCAGGGCTTTTGATATGGTAATTTTCAAACATCAATGAGCAAATGAGCTATTTATCAAAACTTTTCGACTTAGTTCCGCAATTTTTCCGTGAAAACAGGCTAATGGGTTAGCTATGTTCAGCACATATATATATATATATATATATATATATATATATATATATATATATATATATATATATATATATATATATATATATATATATATGTTACCTTCCCTTATGTGCTGACCATTCATGCTGACTATGCAACAGGCCTCCTGAGGCTATATATACCGGAGGACTTGCCGCCACGCGCTAGTCTCCAGTCTACGTTACACTTGTTATGTATTAACTTCTTAAAGTATTTGTTAATTCTGTTAGACTCCAACTTAATGTTGTAAAAGTAAATTCAATCTTATACTTAGTGTAGATGTAATTGTGTTTAATGAAATAAAATTGTTTTTAAAAACTTATTCAGTGGAATAGTGAAGTTAACTTATATATATATATATATATATATATATATATATATATATATATATATATATATATATATATATATATATATATATAATATATATATAAAATATATAAATGAAACATAAATGACATGAGACGTGTGGAACATGTATGTTATCTCCTTACACCAGATGAATCAGGAAACGACACTGATCCTGATCCCCTGCTTAGGGGTTAAGTCGTGTACAGTGCCATGAGGTTAAGTCGTCTAGTGTACCTTGTTAGAGGTTAAGTCGTGTGTTGTACCAAGCTACAGGTTAAGTTGGGTAGCTTACTTAGTTAGTAGTTAAGTTGTGTACCTACCTATAACCCAAAAAATCCAAAACTTTTGCAATTAATTTGCCACAACCTAGTTTTATTACTTACTAACATGTTTTATAGGGTCAAGTAGCTTGTATAATTTACTATTATTATAATTTACATGTATAACCAAAATATATTTAATTTATAACAAATATAATATACGTGAAATATCACATATATTTTATTAAAAACTTAGAATATCGGCTGGAAAGCTGAGTGAAGTAAATTTTATAAATTCAATTTTTTTTATAACTAGGCTATAAATAGTGGAACGAACATAAAACTCGTTAATACCAGGTTACATTAAATTACGATTACTCTGGTTTAGGTCTAAATTTAGGAATTTTCCTCTATAGACCACAAGCACAGCTGAATGCCGTTCATTGTTTGGCCTAATTCCATCATGAAAGGAGAGGCAAGCCTCCAGCGGTTTTTCCTGGCAAACTAGCAAACTCAATTTTGCTGCCCTTGCTCCGTACCTGCAGTCTCTATTGAGAAATCCGGCCCTGTTTTAGTTATTAGACTATTTCCAGAATCATGTATAGTTATGTCTAATACACGTTTTTGGCACCGTAAACCGAATTCATTGGTACAAAGCACATGGATCTATAGATACATAATATATACTTGGAAGAGGAATTGTACAATAATTTATTGCCACTTTTGAGGTTATAATTATTATAAAAAGATGTGCACTTAAAAATGTTATAATTCTTAACCCTAACTTATACTACGATTTCCCTTCTATTAATAATTAATAATTGTCGTGCTAGAATCGTTATACGAATAGAGGGGTTTAATTATCCTTCAGCTGCGATTATTGGTGACACTGATTTAAGAGATGAGTGTAAAGTGTAAATGCACTAATTTAGGGATGATTAGATTTAACTATGTACACAAGTTTAAGCTGAAGTCCGAATATAGCCCCTAACGGACAACCCTATAAACAATTTTCTAAAGTGCCAATATTTTTAGAAAAAGTTTCTTACGTGCACTTATTAAAGAGTTGTGAAATGATGACCCTGTTTTTAGGGAGCCCCAAATCTATCAGCAGTCCTACCTAATTGAATGCTCTAAATGCGTCACGACAACTAAGTTATGTCTGCTGGAACCGGAACCCAAAGTACCCATTCATGATCACGTCAAAAATTAAACTAAGGATGGAGGCTGATTTCAAAATCAACAAACAGTAACCCTAGCCTTGATAAACATAGAGTAAAATAAAATAAGTAAACATTTTGTGAAACCATTCATCTTCTATTTGTCTTTGTTTGTTTCTGCCTTTTTTTAGGAAGAATGTATTTTTGCGAACATTTAAAGCATTGTCATGAAAATTTAAACATTTCAAACACCGCCTGAAACCTGTCTAACACCGGCAAATCTGTGAATCCCAGAGAGGCATGGCATTTTTCACACCGATGATCCCATCGAATCCTTTCCATTCAGTATAGAATACATTTGTTGCGTTGTTACAGGATTCGTGCTAAAATATGTTATCCTACATATAAATGCAGATCGGTAGAAGAGCCTAGCAAGTGGAACATAATCTTTTCTTTCGTTAGCTTGGCATAATTGACACGACCTTTCCTGCTCCTCCCTCCAAGATTTAGAAGTTCCCCTTGAAACTTCATACTACGTGGCAACGTATCGGCTACTCGAGCCTAAAAATATAAATATTTATCGTAAGAATGACGTATAAAGTTTTACACCAATAGTTGATACCGTTAAGGAAATGATCTCGTAATTACCTCTATCCTAAACATTTTAGTTTGAATTGTGCGACTTCCGTCTTTAAAATTTGATTTTCTTCATCAAGTTTTTACTTTCTCATATAAAGAGAAAGTATTGTGATGGCACGAAAATTCGATTTTGTATTTACACGTTTTGAGGTCCCTTGAGTCCAAAAAAGTGTTGTTTTTTTTTAAAAAATGTCTGTGTGTCCGCTGTCTGTATTCTTTGGCATACACGTTCATAAAAATCATACCCCGAGGCAAAATCGAGAAATAATTTTTAGCTCCAAATTTGGGGCCGCTACCCCCAAAAAGTCTGAAAAAACGTGACAAATATATATTATTTCTCGAAAACGGTCCCGACGATTTTGATTAAAAACTTCTAAAATGTCGGCCATTTAAATACAAATCTAACGATATAAGCCGTTTTCCTAGGGAAAATCTAGTTCCTGGCAAAATAGCTTTAAACGCGGACGTAGAGAGGCCGGGTTCAATTACCCTCCGAGAAGAAGTTATTTTTATGATAAATTTTGATAAAATGTTCAATAATAAATAAATGTATAAATGAAAACTCGAAAACTAATAAATGGAAAACACTGGGTTAAGTACTTATGAACTCGTATATGAGAAAGTTGGTCAGAGTTGTCTCGGACCGATTTTTTATTAATACATTGTATGTCCTCGTTTTTTGCCCGATAATCAATAATAGCGCTTATGTCCTTTAATTTGGCTAGGCCATTTTGGTCTATTAACCATTAATTCTTTTGTTTGGGCTGAAACATTTGTATCTTCAGTTTACATTGTTTCTTCACCAAGCGTGCATTCCGTAAAAAATATTTACGTCACTTAAAAATCTCGGGAACCATTATGCTGTATTGGCTGCCAAGTGAGCAGCTATATCTGGCCCCAAGTATACCACAATTATTAAACAAAAATTATATCTTTTACTTTAGAATAAGTCTAAATAAAAGAATATAGATAACTTAGGGGTTGTAACGGTGGTCTAGGTGAGAAGAGGCCACTTCTACAGTTTCCCCTTTGCCCACTTATTCTATGTAAAAAAAAAAAAATAATCCGGTCAAGTACATGGTTAGCATATACAATGAAGGGCTCGTAGGCCTCACGTCTTCATTGTATTCATTGAAGCAGAAAGAAATCTTTAGCTGCCAATTTTATATACTACTATATTGATTTTTATGCTTATACATATTTTTCCAAGTATATAATAAAAGTTGAAGAAAACCAAAAGAAGAAGAAATGAGTTTCGTGTACATTATTCCTTTTAAAGATTGTGATAAAAAAAATACATTGCAAATCACGACAAACGTTTATAAGTGGTTTGAATCAACATGAGGGAGATATTAAGTACAAATCCAATAAGCTTTGCCTTCTCACTCAATACTCAATACAAAATAACACTTGATGAGCAAAAGAATGCCTTAAGAGAACTATCATGTCCCCCTACATTCTACATAATATTGTCATAAGCTAAAATATATATATTTATTTATATCATTATTTTTATTAAAATGTCTTCAGGAAACTAAGGAACAGTGCTCAATATGTCTGGAAGGATTTATACCTGGAATTCTAGTGCGAACACTTAAATGCAGGTATGTAATATAGTTTATCTACGATTGATACGAAATATAAACATTGCATCTCTGTTTAGATGCGTAGAAAATGATTCTTACTTACTTGGATTCATTGCGCATGAGCGATTCATTATACCTCTTTTTTCCGCCCTAGTAAGGAAAAAAAAAAGAATCCTTCACCTTAACGCACGATTAGCGAGTTTGTTTACATTTAACAAAACTAATTTGCTGTTTGTTTAATTAAAGTAATTGTTTACAGTGGCGTATCCAGGGAGAGGCACAGGGGGCACGTGCCGAATACGTTCTAAAACAGCTATTGTACTTGGGCGCTGTGAATTTTTTTTTTGGCGGGAGGGGGGGGGAGCTGCTTTTTGAATAAGTAGTTCCCTTTTCTTGTCTCCACTACGAATTCCCCCCCCCCCCCCCCAATCTAAACTGACTTAGAATGTGCCCCCTCCAGACCTAGCCGCTGGATACGCCACTGATTGTTTATATCGAGTTTTTAGTGAAAAACAATGATTGATTTAAGTGAATATATGACGAAAATGAGGAGAATAATACACCTCCCGAAATAATTAATTCGGCACAAAATAAAACTAATGAATTAATGTCATCTTTATCAAAAAAGAAATACGAACTTACATACAGGAAGTTTATTAAAAAAAAAATCTGTATTTATTATTAAAATCCAACAATCGTAGATAAAGTACGATACGCAACTCGTGCGAAAACTGCATTTTGCTTTGCTCGTGTGCTTTTACTACCCTCGTTATCGCTCGGGTGCAAACTCCACACTCGCATGCAAAATGTTACTTTCCGCCCTAGACGCGTAATGTACTATTTTCTTCGACAAAATGCAAATAATTATGTTAAAAATTCCATGAATGTGAAATGCTTTGAGGAAAATGTATTATGTTACAGGCATGAATTCCACACAGACTGTATTGATGAATGGCTTGTTAGAAATAGACTCTGCCCTCTGTGCAAACATCCGAGTTATCACATGAATCTGGTAAGCATCAGTCTGACATAGTAGCAGTAATCCACAAACGTACAACAACATTACCCCCACTAAACTACCAAACATCATAATTATCTAGTCTCTACTAGACCTTCCCAACTTATTATAACTAATAATTTACAACAAACTAATACTTAGTACACTAATGCTTCAAAATAAATATTATTTTTACATATTTATACCCGATTAATAATAAGAATTTGAATTTACATACGTCAAGGTAATTTATAGACAAAAATAAAATGTGTCAAATTAGTCCAGTCAAATTAGATGAAAAAAATCGGTCCGAGACAACTCAGACAAACTTTCTCATATACGAGTTCATAATTATTTAGCCCAGTGTTTTCCATTTATTAGTTTTCGTATGTAAATTTAATTATTATTGAGCATTTCATTAAAATTTATCATAAAAATAACTTCTCCCGGGCGGGAAATCGAACCCGGGCTCTCTCGGTCCGCGTTTTAAGCTTTTTTCTCAGGAACTAGATTTTTCCCGGGAAAACGGCTTATATCGTTGGATTCGTATTTAAATGGACTATATTTTAGAATTTTTTAATCAAAATCGTCGGAACCGTTTTCGAGAAATAATTTTTTTTCACGTTTTTTCAGAGTTTTTGGGGGGTAACGCCCCTAAATTTGGAGCTAACATTCATTTACGATTTAGCCTCGGGGTATGATTTTTCTGAACATGTATGCCAAATTTCGTCAAAATCGGCCCAGTAGTTTAGGCTCCAGGCGTCTGCACAGACGACAGACATTTTAAAAAACCACTTTTTTGGACTCAGGGGACCTCAAAACGTGTAAATCCATCAAAATCTCAAAATCGAATTACAATACTTTCTCTTTATATGAGAAAGTAAAAAGGGGAAACTTTTTGGAAAGTGGCTTAAATTGTTCGTATGACTTTTCGTTCTAACATACTAAACGTTTCAGATGGTGGGGGGGGAGGGGGGCAATAGGTGATTTTTTTTGCTTTTTACCAAATATATCGAAAAGTATTGATATTAGGTGAATTATGGTTATTTACAAATTTGTTCTTTATTAAATTTCCAATAAAAATGGACTTAACATTTTTTTTCTAGCTCCAACCGTTTTTGAGTTACAAGCGCTCAAAATTATGTAATAAAAATAAAATAGGATTAGGGAGGGGCAAAATAACTGTATTATTAGGGATTTCTGACCTGAAAGCCCCACTCTACTTATTTTTCCATAGATTTTTGACTCCCTCTTCCAAATTTTTCATTGCTCTATTTCCACTCTATATGCACTCGGGTTCCATATCATGAAACTAGGTACACGTTTTCATAATTATTCCCTTTATTATTACATAATGTTTAAAATATATATATAAGAATTATATACTTATGACTTATGCCTTCTATCTACAATTATATTATTTATTGAAGGGTCGTTTTCAAATAAATTGGGCATTTCGCTTTTTCTAAATGCCGAAAAATTAAAAAAAAAATAGTTAGAAAATTTCGTCATTTTTGATACACCCTGGTCCCTTTACTATCCTAATTATACGCGAGTTCAATTTAGTTTGTTTTGATTTTTTAACGGTTTTTTTTGTATTTAAAGTCGTAATTTTTATGTCACAAACGTTACCATTGACAACTGCACTATTTAATACTTACCTCAGTTTTCCTGCAGTAATAATCGTTCTAAATGAGCAATTTAATCACTTAACGTGCTCATTCATTTAACTTTATTCGTAAAATGTAAAACAATTACTAACATGTGTCACATACGTTACCAACAATATTAGAAAAGTTAAAATATTTTTAGTTTCAAAGCTGATAATTTTAAAGTAATGAGCTGTAATTGTTATAAAACCATATTTTAAACAAAACAATATACTTCCTTGCATAAATTATTAGCAAAAGTAATTTTCAGAAGAAAAAAAATTCAAATATTTGAGTAACGTACGTGACATAGGAAAATAAGTTGCATTGGGAAAATAAAAATGTAAAATACACCGATGAAAAAATCTTATTTTTTTAAATATTATATATTTTTATATGTCTTAAATATATTTTTAAGAAAAATCATTGCACTTTAATCATTGCAAAAAGAAACGATTTTACGCAAAATAATAAAAATTACAATAAAAAAATATTAAGTTAAAAAAAGATGGTATAACATGAGTAAGAATTATTTGTATCACAATTAATTCCCAATTTTTCATCCAAACGTTTTTCTTGGTGAAATGTTGATAATTCGTGACAAGAAACACATTTGAAAATAAGGCTACTATCAAAAATTGAACCAAGTATCATTTTAATCTAACAACTATAACATATGTTAAATCTTTGTGAAAATTAGAAAATATACCCGGGCACAGTAACGTACGTGACATTTTTTTTTTTTTTATTTATTAAAAATTTTGTTGATTGTTGTATTTAAAATTTAAAAGCAGAAAAATGTTCCAATCATTCTCCTTAAAAGAACGCATTTATTAAAATTAAAAATTTCCGTATACTTTCTGAGTTACACGTCTACAAAAGTCGGGGACATGAAATGCCCGATTTATTTGAAAACGACCCTGAAATGTATATTTTATAAGTAACTGCCGATAACAGTTTAAAATATTATATTATTTTTCTTTGAGTCTAAAGTTAGAGTAATAACTAAACTTAAACGGAAATAAATCAATGAAAAAAGGTCGAATAAAATTAGCAAGCAAATCATGACATCCTACAGGTGGTAAATCGAGTCTTATTTTTATTTAAACCTAATTCTTATCAACAATACCTTTAACATATTATATTCGTATAAAATAAGTTGTATTCAAATGCACATACCTTTCAAGAAGAGAATTTTTGATGAGAAACATAAAAAACAGTAGTATCATCAGAATGAATTGCAGTATTGAAGAAGGCCGAAACAGGAATGACAAATGCAAGGGAGGAGGGGGTGTGCGTTCCGGTTTAAATCCCTGGCCCTTATACGTCTTTAATTAGTCAGTCATCCAACCTAGTATGACGTCACAGAAGCGCCCGTGAAACTCATTACATTTATTACGAAAAAAGTATTAATTAAAATCCATTTAAGCTATACTGATATTAATATTATTATAATATGTATTGTATTATTATTATTACTACTATTATTATTAATAATCTATATATATAAAACTAAGAGTGACAGTGACTGATCATCAAAAATTCTCCTACTTCCCATTGACCTAGAGATTAGAAATTTGGTACATAGATAGAGTGTACCATAAATAGGAAAGTGCGGCCATTTTGATTTCGATATGTGTCCGCCATATTGAATTATAGCCGCCATCTTGGATTTTTTCATCAGTAATTCTCCTACTTCCCATTGACCTAGTGATTTGAAATTTGGTACATAGGTAGAGTGTACCATAAATAGAAAAGTTCAGGTGTTTTGATTTCGATATATAGCCGCCATTTTGAATTATAGCCGCCATCTTGGATTTTTTCATCAGTAATTCTCCTACTTCCCATTGACCTAGAGATTTGAAATTTGGTACATAGGTAGAGTGTACCAATACTAGAAAAGTGCGGGTGTTTTGATTTCGATATATAGCCGCCATATTGAATTATAGCCGCCATATTGGATTTTTAAAACACGTGTATATTTTTATGTGTCGTATATCGTTTTAAAGGCCTTGATTAATACTTTAATGTTGTGGTATTTATTTATTTTTAAAATTTTTTGTACGGGTACATTTGTACCGATTTGTACTTTTGGTTCAGGTTAAGAAGGTGAAATAATTTTTTTAAATTTTATTTTTACATTTATTAGAATTCATTAGCCTAAATAATGATCTTATACATGGTTTGACTTTTAAATATATTTTTGGTACCTATGGGTACACGGGTACAAATATGCTTTTAAACAAAAAACCTACTTTCATGTATATCGTTGAAAAACTCTTGAATAGGCCTTTTAATGTTGTTATGTAGTGTTTTGTCATATTTTTACTTTTTAGGGGGGTAAAATTGAAAAAAGTCCTTATATAGCTGTTTTTTGACAATGGTTCCTTAGGTTTTGGTTGAAATTTAAAACATGGTTATTATTTTTTACTCTCCTTTTCGAGAAGTTTACGAATATACCTTATTTATTTTGTTATCTTCATTTTGACTTTTTCGGGTAAAAAAATCACAGGGGTGTTGTGTGGCTTGACGATTTTTTGGTAAAAAATAAAGTTTGTACTATCTTCATGAAATTTGTCACGCTTATAAAAATGAAAAATACAAGACGAAAGTGCTCTTGGACTTTTTTTTCCAAGACTCTTAGTTTCCGAGAAAAAGCCACTCAAAGTTCATATTTGGCAATTTTTGGGGTTTTCGATTGGCCATTTTTTGGGCTTTAAAAGTGCTAAATGGTAAACTGACGGCATATTCGTAATCTACTCGACGGGGGCTTTAAAAAAACGTATAGTTTGTATGGGGTTGTCGACAACTTTTTTTGCCCAAATTTTCCGGCTCAAAATCTGGGCCCAAAAATAGGGAAATTAATAAAAAATTAAAAATATGAGAAATATTGATTCGATTTGATTTAAAATTTGTATGCATGCCTTATTTAATATTAGGAACTCGGAAAAAAATTAATACTTGAACATATTTGTACACATGTGTACTTTTGGTACATACGGTACCTAATGTGTTATTTTAACTTGAGATTTTATGTTGTGAAACAATGTGTTATTAGTAATGATTTTATTTAGTAAGCTTTATACCATTCAGTGAATTTAATTTGTTTTAATATAATGTTGGTACCTATATGAGGTACATGGGTACAATGATCGAAATGCTCGAAATATATCATATTATATATAATTTTACAGTGCTTGAAAAGTACTTTCATTGTTGTTATGTACACTTTTTCAAAATTTTACATTTTAAGGGGTGTAAAGTATAAAAAACCGTTAATTTATCTGTTTTTCCGAATTGGTTTTTTAGATTATAATTTAAATGGAAAACTAATTAATAATTTTTTACTGCTCTTATCGAGACCTTTACAACAATACCAATTTTGATAATATTCGATGAATGAATAAACCACTGCTGCTGCTCAGCAGAGTAAGGATTTTTTATTCGATAGACTGCTTCGCATTTGATTTGTTTTGATTTTTTTTTTAGTTCCGTGAATTGTTGGTTGAGTTAGTCTAATTGTAGCCGTTACTCTTGGCGACAAGCTTTCTACATCAGTTTTCTGGTGTTTAATTTGACATAATATGACCAACCAATGAGAGAAGACTTTGAGAAAGGCTTGGGTTTGTCTTTGTGGGGGGGTGCATTGTTTTGTTTATTTTTGACACATTTTGACAGTTTTTGATACGGCGCGGCAATAAAAGAATAAAGTGTATAGAAAAATAAAAATATAAATTAATCAAATATAGATATATGTATAAAATTACAAGATAAAAAGAACTTTATATATACTACGTTTTTTAATTCAATTATTTTATCTTCATATTCAATTATTTATTTTCTTTGTTTAATTGGTTTACTTATTCTTTTTCGCTGTCATTCACTGTTTACCTCTTAATAAAAAATCTTAAATTTGAAATCTGTCAAAATGAAGGATTGTAAATATTTGGGATATGACAAAACAAATAAAATAACTTGCGGATTTTTTCCGAACAGACTTTCCATGAAGCAAATTTGCTGAAAACTAATTAAATTCTGCTGAAAAATTACTAAAAGCATTAAAATATTGTTTGTGCCATGCCCTAAGGAACTTCATTTAGAAACTAAACTTCAAACGCATTCTAGCGGTGAACTAACAAACTAAGACATACAAAACTTTTACCAACAACAGTTTTATGAGTTAAGATTTCATTTCTGATGCAATAATATTATTAAATAAAAAAAAATTACACTGTTAAACAAAATACATTATCCACATAGTTAGTGCCAAGTAAATATGTAGGAAATATAAAAACTTATGGTTAAATTCATTTATAATGAAAAATATATTTTATATAAAAAAAAAGCAGGTCATATATTTAATTGAGATAAAATGTTTAAAAATAAGCAATAAAAAATAATATAAACTAATTGCACTAAAATACAAAATTATTTAATAAAAAAGATATATTACTTATATTGTTTTAATTATTTTTTACACCTAGCGCCAACTTCTAGACGAATAAGGCACGCAAAGCGTGCCAATTCGGCTAGTAATATATATTATTAATTTTATCTCGAGTCTAATAATGTAGGTAGCAGCACTGTAGCCCGGATTGTTGTTTAGCATTTTTTTTTTTCCTCGTATAGATTGGGAACAAAGAGAAGAAACCGGGTTAGATTTCCATGATATTAATAATTAATACAACACTCTTTTATATAAATTTATTTATTGATTATAGAATATTTTCCTGTATTTTCCATTTTACCCCCCTCCTAAATGAAAATATGACAAAAATACATAACAAAAATTACTGTACTCTTAAAGAGATTTTCAACGACATGCATCATGAAGGGTTTTCATTACTTGACATTTGTACACCGTGCCCCTTGTAACTCAAGAACGGTTAGCTAGAAAACAATTTTTAAGGACCATTTTTATTGGAAATTTAATGAACAAATTTGTACATAACCATAATTCGCCTCATGTCTTTAATACTTTTCGAGATATTCGGTAAAAAGAAAAAAAATGTTAAAAAAAACACCTAATTTGACTGGACTAAAGTGGTTTAGTTTCATTACTTAAAAATACAAATTTCCATTTTTTTGTTTTTTTACAACTGTAACAGAACTATTTTGTCTACAGGCTTTATTTTGTGCTTGAATAAAAGCCAATTAAATTTACTACAACTTAATTCCTTATGACTTTTCTCGTAGGGTAAAGTTTTCATGCCGATATTCGCCCCGAAACGAGAGCAATACTTAAATTTTCCATTTTTTGAAAAAAAAAATCAATTTTGAAAGTCCCACATCTCGGAAGCTATTGGACGTACAGAGTTGCCGTTGGACTTAAATTTTTGTAAATTTATTGTACTGAAAATCTAATAAGAAAAATTAACATCGAACTATGCATAGTATACGAGGTATATAGCAACAACTGAAAATTTGTCAGTTTTTCACATACTACGCAGAAAATTTTGGGAGGGGGCTCTTAGGGGGGTGCTTGGGGAGAGTCTAGGAGGTGGGGGGGGGGGGTGAATAGAGGAATAAAAAATTTGGAAGGGGGAGTCAAAAATCTATGGGGAAAAAAAAATAGAGTGTGGCTTAAGGTCAGAAATCCCTATTAAAAGAGTTTTTTTGCCCCCTAATCCAAATTCATTTATTATTATCTAATTTTGAGCGCTTGTAACTCAAAAACGGTTGGAGCTAGAAAAAAATTGTAAAGGACCGTTTTTATTGGAAATTTAATGAAGAACAAATTTGTACATAACTATGATTCGCCTAATGTCAATACTTTTCGAGATATTTGGTAAAAAAGCTCCTATTCCCCCCCCCCCACCATGGGACTTTCAGTATGTTAGACAAGAAAGTCATACGAACATTTTAAGCCACTTTCCGCAAAACTTTGGGATTTTTTGCAAAGTTATATCCTAATTTGACTGGACTAAATTCTCAAGTCTCCCAAGGAATCTCATAACTATGTGTTTTTATTTTCTTGCTTTAACAAAGCTGCCTCCAATATCAATAGACATAGTAGGTACACATTATATTATAACTAATCTACGTCTTGTGTATATATTATGATGTATTTTCATTTGATAAATTAACTATACATAACATCTCCATGCAACTATCACAATTTTCCAATGTTTTTAAAATAGTTTTCTAAGTTCTATATCTCTTTTGAAAACTTATTTTGAGGACTAATTTGTGTCTTTATTTCGTTTATTTTTGGTTCTGTTTAGGAAATTTTCTTCCATCACATGTGCACGGAAATCAACCATTCTATGATTTTATTATTTGCCCGTTGGAATCTAAAATTAAATGTTCAAGTTGGATGACCTGGTGGCAAAAAGGGCGGTTCCCACTAGTGCGCAAGTGGATGAATACAAACTTCCCTTTAATATGATCCAGATCCCCCAAGTTACATTAATTTATCTCAAACTGTTCAAAATTTAAGAGGGGGGGAGGGACTTTTGGACCACCCTGTATAAATATAAGGTAAAATTAGTGGACTATTTACATTGAAGTGAAAGAGATGTGAAAAACAATTTGATCCTAGCATGAACTCATAACTCATAGGTATTATTGCTGTTGAATTTTAATTTACATAGATTCTAGAAGTACACTGTACACAAAAATGGTCTTGTGTAGGATCAACATAGGACCTTGTAGACTTCGTTACTCTTGCATGAACTAATTATTCACAAGAGAAGAAAATATATATTATGTACACACATTTACTTCAAAGAATAAAAGATGTTATCCATGATTAAGTCATTACATCTAGTAAGGTATATTATACGTGTCTGAAGCCAAAACATGTCTGTAGGTATTTGCATAAGCCTCTGTGATCCCTCCAAATTTATTTTAGACATTAAATATTAGCCTAATAAGGATATTTGAATGTCCTGTTTAAGATTGGAAAGGACAGAAATCCCTGAACGTAAAGGGATAAGGCAACAAAATACACCTTGATATATCAAGGTTTAAAGTAATAAAATAACCTAATTAATTCAGAAAAAAAATGTTGTAGACTTTAGTAAGTTTAGAGAGCCTGCTTTCTTCACTGGGTAGTGAAGATGGAGTGGAAGAAGTAGTAGTTGAAGAAAGAGTGCAAGTACCAGAGCCAGAAGAACCGGAAGAAACGGCTGAATGATGCAATCCACAATGGCTATCCACAAGGCTAAATAAGATTAACTGTTACTGCAAGTATGTACCTTTTATCAATTACTTCATGCTTATAGTAAAATAAGTTCTTGAAACTTTTTTAATAATTCAGCAAATTTCCTTTTACGTAAAAACATTTTTTATACGAAGAGTGCAAGTCTAAATGTTTTAAAAGTATCATTGTTATAAGACAAAATAAAATAAATAATAACACAGCAATTAATTTAAGGACACAAAAGAAGTGCATTAGTTTAATTATATGTATTTTTATTTTTTATTAACCCGGGAGGGGGTGGGGCGCTGAACCCAAATTGAGGCAACACCACAGAGTAGGTGGGGCCATTGAGCCACCACATAGTAGATGGGTCCATTGAGCAAACCCGGCTTTGACCTGTTTAATATAGGACAGGAGGAAATCGGCTATTTTACACATCCACTTAATACGAGGTCTGGCTATTAAATAACGAGATTGCTTATGAAAAAGAGTTTTATTTTAAAACTCCATTTTTCCATTCGTTTTTCCATTGATCAAAGCTATGCTGGAAATCTTCTTTTGTAAGAGCATTTAGGAGCTCTGCCAATTTTGGCTTCACCTCTTCCATCGACCCGAACCAACTAGATGGACAGGTGCGTTGTCCTGGTGCAAGATCTTCAACTTGTTTTTTGGGACCGACTTCGCACAGACTTTCTTTATGTTCAATACGTCATGTAAAATTTTTCTGACTTTCTTTATCGGCGTTAACAGTCTCAGCAATCATCCGAATGCTCATACGACACAATTTCATTGATTTTGGTCACTGTTTGCGAAGTTGAAACAGAGACAGGTCGACCTGAACGTCGGTCATCTTCGGTGCTCTCTCGGCCTTCAGAAAACCGTTTTACCACTTAATAACACGCGGACAAGATAGAGAATTCTCACCATAGGCCTCTTTCAACAACTTATAGCACTCAGTCAGAGTTTTTTTTAATTTAACGAGAAATTTCACATTGTTCCGTTGCTCGTGTTTTTTGTCACATTATTATTGGCAAGAGAAAAAAACACGTTCATTTCTAACCACTATAGAAAAAATAGTACTACAGCAACAAACACGTGTTTTCGTACTAGAATAGTAGACACTTCCAGCTAACCAACGCTGTATTCGTTTCCACCCCTACCCCTCTAGGACGCCTTCTGAGCACGCAGTCTCATTTTTTAATAGCCAGTCCTCGTATGATCATCGGTGTGAAACATGTCTTACCTCCCTGGGATTCAAACCATTGTCAGGTAAATGGACAATGGCCTTGGTTTCAGGCGAGGGTTTTATGAGTAAGCTAACCACTCAGCTACACTAATCCCTAATTTGAATTGTTAGAACATTCATTTATAAACAATTTTTGCGAATTAAAATATATGACAGCGGTGGCATATTTCAAATAGTTTGCCTAAGTGAACAAAGCAATAAAAAAAACAACAATTTTTGCATTGGTTCCTCAGCTGTAAACTATTTTCTTAATAGGCACAAAGAAATTATCAAATTGAGTGGGTAAATTAATTATAACCAGGCTTAAACTGCTATAAAAGCGCAGTTTTCATAAAAGGAAATTTGCCAAAGACAAGTAAACATTTTAAAATACATATTAAGATTATACCCTTTTTTAAAAATTACAAATATTTTAAAAACTATTCATTTTTTTATTTATTACACAGATGAAGATTAAGCGGCAAACAAGTTGAAAATATTCTTTTGGTGCTCCTGTCCTCCTGAATAAGTTAAAATGCTGAGAATTGTAACAACACCTGGAAACGTTCAAATAAATTGATTTTCGTTGATCTGAGAGTGATTTGTTTTCATATGTTTAAAATACATACCTTATCATAAGACACATGATATTAGTAATAAAAAAGTGTAAAAAATCATGTTATGATTTTTTATGATTATAAGATAAGATGGATTATTTGTCAAACCGCGTTCTGGGAATGAGGTGCTGGTCAGGTCAATGAGGCAGGCCAGGAACATGCTCTCCCAACTACCCTTTTCACATTTTAACCCTACAATACTACTGTTAAATATTAATATGTTGTTACTACCGATACGTCACTGTGACTATCATTGCATCTAATTTAAATTAAACTATTTTTATGTCTCAAAATATAGTAAGTTACTTAAAAATGCATTATTAGCTTGGTTTATAATAAATAAATAGGCGATTCATGAATATTTCTTTAAAAAAAGTAGGTACACATTTCTGTATTAATAAGAAGAGGAACACAATTTTCTATCAGGTAACATCTATTCACAGTAATGTTTTCGTCTGTTTCAGTCAAATTTCTTACAACTAAGCGTTAAAAAAATTATTATTATAAAAAATATTAACAGGGTAGGCATACAGGGACGCTGGGAACCATTGGACGTAGTGGTCTGGCAGCCATTTATATCAATTCAATCATATCGTCACTTTGACGCATAGGTAGTGTTCTAGGGATAATAACCAGGCCCATGTTTCAGATTCTATTATACCAGTTGGATTATTTGTCAAACCACGTTCTGGGAATGTGGTGCTGGTCGGGTCAATGGGGCAGGCCAGGAACGTGCTCTCCCAAATACACATTTCACGTTATAATAACCAGGCCCATGTTTCAGATTCTATTAAACCAGTTAGCCCAGTAAATGTGTTCTGCTTTTTCTTAGCTATTTTCATTATTTAAAGTTGATATTTTGTTTTATTCCCCAGGCACTGAGTGGTGCCAAGCAAATGTTCATCCTCAGAGAATGTGTTAATCAATAATGTTTTTATTATTTTGACTGAAAGTTATTTTAAGTTAATTACTTTAAGTTAAATTATTTTGAGTATAATGGACACATAATAACAATAATAATCCATGGCACAACAGCCAGTGGACAGCCTGCCAATGGGCTTATACAGCTATAATTAGTGGATGACACGGGGCCAGTGATAATGGATATACTGCTATTTATATTATAAATTCAAATCTTTCACAAAAGGAATTTGTTAAAACAAGCTCCAGGAATGTAGGACACAATAATAATTATCTAGTGAGGAAAAATACAGATTGCACAAAGTATAAACACCTTTTGATAAACTGGTAACAAATAATTTTTATAATAGTGATCGCTTTACAAGAATAAATCAAAAGTTTTCTAACATATCATCGATAAATTTTCAAAAAAAGAAATTAAACAATCAATTTGATAACTACATGTAAAAATTTTAGTTTTGCAGCATATTTGCATAATTAATAATAGTTTTTTTTTAATAACTTTTTAGCATGATTAATTTGTGAATCCTTTTAGGGTAGTAAAAAATCATACTAGATTTTACAAGGCAACGTATTTTCATTCCGTTATTATTGTTAATATTTAGTTAAGGTTCTTTCATACAGAGAACAGATTAAGGATTACTCGTGAGGAGAATTCCAACCTTATTTATTACTTCGACGATGGATCAATATAATGTTTATAAATTTTACTTTTTTATCCACAATTAACGATTCTCACAATAGCTTTAAGAAGGTATTGTTCAACATCAGTAAGATTTTGCGTTTGTTTTCTAGATAAAGTATTATTGTTGTAGGTTTGAGAATGGCAGGTAGTGCCGAAACATTGCCATGTAAAATCTAGAGTGATTTTTTTACTACGCTAAAAGGATCCACAAATTAATCAAACTATTACAAAGGGTTCCTACAACAAGGGGGTTCCGTTACAAGGGTTTCCTTCTTACAACACAGGCTTTTGTCTTACCGTAAGAAGTAACCATGTTACAAATGTAATTTAAGCTATACATATGTATTTAATTACAAATGTTTTAATGTATTGTTTACTTATTTTTATAATGTTATATTCTTAAAATAAATAAATAAATGGGTCTACCCGCAAACCCCATAACTTTATCTACTACAGAAGCTGAGCTATTAGTGTTAAAAAAAGTGCGGGTTTTTTGGCCCACCCTGTACTCTTTTAACTTTTAAAGGAAGTAATCTCAACTAATGTTATTTGCAGATTTGTTGTTTTGGCAAATTATTGTCAACAATCCATAATTAGTTTGTAAACTTCAGATCTTAAGGTATAATTATTATTGCAAAAAGAAATCAAGTAAATAAACATATCGATTAAAAATAAAAATATGTATACAACATCAATGTAAATAAGTTAATGGAAATGTAATAGGATTTCAGTTAGGGGACCCAGATAATTGGGCACTATTTACAACAAGCTATTTAGGTTTTTATTAAAAACTGACTGTGCGACGACAGCCACGCAGCAAGCTGGAGGGGTTGTCCAGTCCACCAGAAGGTCAATAAGAACAAACCCAACACCTCTCAGCATCTACCACACCGCCCAACCAGTACACCAGGAAACTCACAGTCAAACAGCTTATCTTATTCAGCAGCTCTCACCAACACCAAGACAAATATCCAGACCAATCATTTAAAACCCTCTCAAAATACCCCTACCCCCCCCCCCCCCCCTCAACCTACA
The DNA here is from genome assembly GCA_951217055.1 of Gerris lacustris. NCBI lineage: Eukaryota > Metazoa > Arthropoda > Insecta > Hemiptera > Gerridae > Gerris > Gerris lacustris. Next base: position 64,172,126 of record OX578285.1, read on the forward strand.
TCCCTCTCCACTAATCCGATTCCCCAACATCAACCCATCATCTCACCTCCAGTACACAAAACCTCCTCACATACAGCGCAGAACCCCACCAATGCACTGCAGCCTGAGATTCTCAATTCCATATCGTCCCTAATAACCCAAATCCAAAATGTGATATCCCCACTGATCTCCGTACTATCCCAACTGGCCATGTCCCTCTCCTCCACTAATCCCTAATGACCAACCAGCAACCCCGTCTACCCCTTAACCTACTCCTATGGAACGCCAACGGAGTCATCCAGCGAAGAAACGAGCTCGAGGCTACACTAAAAACACAATACATAGACATAGCACTCATCACAGTGACCCATCTCACCAAAAACTCACTCTTACACATAAACAATTATACTACCTACATCACTCCACACCCAGATAACATACCACATGGCGGGACAGCAGTGTTAGCAAAAAACTCCCTCATCCAACACTCCATCCCAATCATTTCCACACCTGCCATACAAATCACAGCAGTAAACATAAAGACCTCCCTCAATAACCTCACAATCGCTGCAGTTTACTGCCCTCCCAATAAAGCTATTTCCTCAAATGACTTCCTGTCTACCCTCCAAACCTTAGGTCCAAACTTCATAGCTGGTGGCGACTTTAATGCCAAACATTCCCAATGGGGGTGCTGCACCACAAATCCTCGTGGAGCCACCCTCCTCCACACCCTATCCTCCACCACATTTCACATCCTGGCTCCCGACCAATACACCTACTGGCCCTCGGATCCCAACCGCCTTCCTGACAAACTTGATTACTTTATAACATCCAAAAACCTTTCCCACAGCTCCCAAATTAAATCCACACCAGACCTATCCTCTGATCATAGCCCAGTATTTCTTTCCTTCTATGACACCCCAATTCACAAAAAATCCAATTCCTTGATCCAAGGTCCCATAAAGTGGGACCAATTTGCAACCAACCTTGAATCCATCTTAAGCCTTTCCATTCCCCTAAAAACTCCATCAGACATAGATAAAGCCATAGATACACTAACACGCACAATACAATCATCAATAACACAATCGACTATACACAAAACACAATCATTCAACAACAGATGGCATCTGCCCTTGGAACTGCGTCAACTAATTGCTGAGAGAAGAAGGGCCCGAACCAGATGGCAGCGTACACGTTACCCATCAGATAAAACAAACTTCAACAAACTCTCCCATCTCCTCGCCTCCAAACTAAGGGACTACCGCTCACAGTGTCACCTAGATTTTACTGCTTCCTTGTCTCCAAAAGATGGATCTCTTTGGAAAGCCACCAAGCGCCTCCTTGCCTATAAATCTCCGCCTTTTTCCTTAAAAAAAGCAGATAACACATGGACTAACACAGAACAAGACACAGCAACAGAATTCTCCAAACACCTTACCTCAGTATTCCGTCCTCACCCCAACATCAGAGATCCTAACACTACTGCAACCATACTCCATGACCTATCCATACCCCTCCACCAAAAGCATTTCACCCATCTGACGTCCTTCACACAGTCAAATCCCTACCCAACAAGAAAGCACCAGGCAATGATCAGATAACCCCCATAATATTAAAACACCTACCCCGCAAAGCCATTATATTCCTTACCAACATATACAACGCTATCCTCCGCACCACTTACTTCCCTATCCTTTGGAAAACTTCCATTATCATTATGATACCCAAACCACATAAACCTTCTCATAAAGTAACCTCCTACAGACCTATCTCCCTCTTACCCACTATGGGTAAAGTCCTAGAGAAACTCCTTCTCCGTAGACTCCTTCCCATCCTTGAAATAGCCAAAATCCTTCCTGACCACCAGTTTGGTTTTCGCCACCAACACTCAACAATCCACCAAACCTATCGACTTGTCGACCAAATTGCAGCAGCCCTTGAACGGAAACAATATTGCTCTGGGGTCTTTCTAGACGAGGCTCAAGCCTTTGATAGAATTTGGCACCAGGGCTTATTGTGGAAACTCAAGGACAATATCCCTTTCACTTACTACCTAATCCTCACATCCTACCTTTCCGACAGATTCTTCAGAGTAAAAATTGGTAATAGCCTATCACCTATAAGTCAAGCAAAGGCTGGGGTTCCTCAAGGTAGCATCCTTTCTCCCTTATTATACACCGTTTACACATCCGACATACCAAAACACCCATCCACTCTCCTTGCATCCTTTGCAGATGACAAAGCCATACTAGCCACCCATAATGATCCACAAGTAGCCTCCCATATGCTCCAAGAACACCTTTCACTCCTCCAACCATGGTTCCAGTGTTGAAGAATAAAAATAAATGAACAAAAAAGCACACAAGTCACATTCACCCTCCGCCATGGTTTTTGTCCACCAGTATACCTAAATAACAAAATCATACCACCCGCCACTACTGTTCGTTACCTTGGACTACATCTGGACAAAAGGCTAACGTGGAATCCACACACTCGATTGAAACGAATTGAAACCAACAGACGCTGCAAACTACTTCTAAGACTTCTTGATCATCGCACACGTCTCACATTAAAACATAGACTACAAATTTACAACTCAATTCTCAAGCCTACCTGGTCATATGGCATTGAAATCTGGGGTTCTACAAAACCTTCAAATCTTCACCGTCTGCAGTCTCTACAGTCAAAAATCTTAAGAAAACTGTCCCATCTTCCTTTCTATGTTCCAAACATCATCATCCATAAAGACCTAAAGGTATCTTTTGTGAGCGATCTTGCTAAAGATAGATATAAAAATTTCCACAACAAACTTGAACCCCATAACAACCCTCTTGTTCACGCCCTTTCCTCACCTCATATACCTTCAAACCCACCCAGAAGACTGAAAAGAACATGGCCAAGAGATCTTCTAAGAATCAACTGAAGAAAATTATAATGTACACTATCTAAACAATGTATATGCAAATACATATGCATAATAATGTTACGGAGTGCCACCTCTGGGTGAACACCCGATCATGTTAAATCAAAATGCTAATTGTATTTCTCTTAACAACACTTATTAAAACAAAAAAAAAAAAAACTTTGTAGTTGAAGTGAACAATAAACTAAAAAAAAAAAAAAATAAAAAAAAAAAATAATAATAATAATAAACAAATAAGACGTAGCCACTTTACTCATACTTTATTAATATAACATTGAGAATAATAAATAACATAACTATTACAACTGGAATGAACAGGGTTGTGTAACACAGATCTATGAGATCGAGATATAATAAAGATCAAATAAATAGATCAATCTTGTAAATAAAGTTTTCTTTTGAAAACAAAGGCCTACATGCTTAATAAACAATATATTAAACAAATATAAATGTATAACAAAAATAAATTAAATAGAAAATAATTTAAAAAAAGGTATTAAATCGAGTATAATATACAAATTGCAAGTTTAATAGGAGAGCAATGTTTCATTCGTACATCATTAGAAACATTCAAATAAATATAAATAAAAGAGAGATTCGGTAATATTTACAAAGGTAAAAAAAAAATATATATTATACATAAATCACCAAGACGGATTAAACGAAAAAATAACAGCTTAGTATGCATTTACTAATGGAATGGGTAATGATATCCCTAAAGGCTAGGAAAACAAAATAATAATTTAAGGCAAATAAAGATTATTAATCTTCAAGATATCCTTTCTACAGGACTAATAAATATTAATTTAAAGTAGCGTTACTGTACTTTGCCAAGATAAGGGAAAGTTGCCTTATTCATGGTACCTAATTTTATAATATCAATCAATAGTATCTAGATTTTATACAAATACAATCGAACCTAGGATACAACATAAATAGCTCATTTAGCATTTTTATATAATAAATCATTAGTACATGCCATATCAGTGATTACAGGAAAACATGGCACATACTCATTCAAACTTAATTATTTAGAATTTGCATACATGGTTAAGAAGAGATTGATCATAAAATGGTTGATTTAACTTTCAGGTATTGTTTTAGGAAGAACAGGGCTTTGCTTCAATTGTAATATAATGGATCTCATTCTTGACGCATCCTTGTTGTTATGAGATGACTTTTTGTTAAAATCGCAGAGTTTAGCGATTCTCTCCCATTCGGTCCCTGGCTCAATTTCGCCTTCTTCTGCCACAAACTGTTTTTCGGCATTTCTACAAAAGAATAATAAAAAAGCATGTTCCAACCGATATGTTCCTTTATCAATACAGTAGAGTCTCGTTTATCCGGACCCCGCTAGTCTGGACATCCGTATAATCCGGACGGGCCAAAAAATATGTACAAATTGGAACCAGGGCCTGTTAAGATTTATTAATTGTTAAGATAATTGGAGTTCCTGCTTTTATTGTCTATTAAAATGTATAAAATTGTTCCTAGTATAGTTTATAGGTGTATATTCAAACAGTCTAACACGAGGAATATCCTGTATTTTGTTAAAAATTAACAAATTTAAGAATAAGTAAGAACATCGATAAATCTGTTTCGGTTCCATAGAAATGTAGGGCGGAAGATATAAAGGAAGTGTATTCAAGGAAGTACAATTATATGTGGCTGAGATGGGGAAGGATTTTAAGAAATATGTAGTGGCGGCTCAACCCAGTTCCATGAAATTTTGCCAAGCCAACAATGTCTAATGTCTCAACTTTTTGTGAAATGATTATCGCTCCTCGAATTTCATATCAGAACTCAGCCTGCTGTTTCTTAGGAAGTCCCTTCTATACCTGCCACCTGCGTAATATATTGTCATTTTATTTTAATTCATTTGATATTTGACATGACTGGTGACAGAACAGCTCTTAACTTAAATAGTGGACCTACGTTGTACAAGCATGTTTTTTGGAGACTAATAGAAGTAATTTTTACGATAAAAACCTCGATTTTAATAGTTTTACTCTACTAAACCTTGTTCTACAGACACATTAAAACTGATTCCGTTTATTCCGGACTTTCGGTAATCCGGACTGGGTTCGGTCCTGTTAAACCCGGATTAGCGAGACTCTACTGTATGTTCCATTGATATAAAGGAAACCACTAAAAAGAAGTTATCCAATAAATACAATTAAGTAATAAATAAATAATAGGTATTCATTAATAAATTTTTAGTTGTATAGTAATAATCTCAAATCACCATTTCTTCTGATTCATAAAACAAATTTCATTTTATAAATTTATAATTGATGGATAAAATAAAAAGAAAAATTAGTAGTACAACAATTATAAACAATTAATATTTAATATAATTGTAAAATTAAAGGTGATTTTACTTGTTCAACAATGCTAGACATGAAGATCAATATAGATGGTTGGCACATAAAGCACTTGTTTAATTACTTATGCATGATAAGTTGCATCCTCCTTGAGACAAAGGAGTAGGCGGCTTTCACACTGCGTGCGACGTCGAGCCAACCGGTTTTTTTTTAATTCACACTGCGTGCGAGACTGACGCTTATCGGCTTATTATCTACCAGTCCGCATACAACCGTTTACAATGTGTTTTGCGGTGGTCGACAAAAACACTCAAAACAAATCGCCCAGGTCAGTTTGGTTTTGCTCGGCGTTTAGTGTCAATAGCCCCATGCTGATACATGTGTTTGTTTATCAAGCGGAATCGGCCTCGCTTGGTCTCGTGCGCAGTGTGAAAGCCGCCTTATGATATGAAATTAGTTCATATAATTAAAAGACTATTTCAAGGGCTTGGTGGAAGAACTTAGGGAAACAATTAGAGAAATTATTTATAACTGTAATCAATCACCATTTTTACTCGTTGAAAAGAAATAGTTATCATCATTTTAATACATTCACTATTACTGTTATAAGATTTTATGTGAAACAAACTCAATATTGTAAAAAAAAAATAGTTCTTCCAACAATCCCTCGATACTACATGTTGGCTGTTTATTTATTTCTAAAAAATGAAAATATAAATATTCATCAGCATACAAAATCAGTAAAATGACGTTGACTATGTAGTCAAAACGGGTCTGTATTTTATCATTATTACATAGATTTTGAGAATCATAATATATTCAATAAAAAGATTTGCTTTTCTTCCTCTCTCCATATAAAAATTTCCTCAAATACTGACAAACCTCGACTAACAAATTTTGATCATTCCCGGAAACTTATTTGTATACTATGGATTCACTCCCTCTCTTCCCATTTCCTTTTGTAATGTAGGCAAAAAATAACAAAACAAAAAAAAGGTTGATTATATTTCACCTTATTGTAATTAACCAAATTAGGTACTTGAATTAACAAAATACGAGCACATATGTCACTATATATTGTCAATAAAAGGTAAATAAATTAATAATATTTATATATTAAAAAAAAAAATTAAGAAAAATTATATTTTAAAAATAAATGAAATGCGAATTATCATAGTCAAGGTTTGAACAAATCATTATCCACTACCACATTAATTGTGATAGTAAAATTGCTTATCATAGTCTCTCCTACATCTTGTTCAAACAGGGACATCAAATTAAAATATAATTTAACTAATTATAATTAAATATTATTATGTATCCATAAACAAAAGTCTTTGCTTTATTATAACCTATGAAGAATTAATTATAAAAATATCATAACTTAATATATCAACTAGATATCTTCACTAGCACAGGAGATGGTTGTTAGTTATGCAGTGTGTCATGTATTAGAAGCCACAAAGTGAGATGATGCCAAGTGTCATTGATGTTCAGTAAAATTCCCAATACATAAATATGTAATTAATTATAATTTGATCAGTGTTAAATAGTGAAATTAGCAGTTTTTAGTATTTTATTTTTAAAAAGGAGTAATATTTTGTTATTTTATTGTGGAGTTGACTAAACTTGTTTCTACACCAGACATTTTCACAAGTCAACTTGCAACCCCCCCCCCCCCCCCCCCCCCCCCCAATCACATAGGGGTAAATATGTTAGAAGTAATATGAAAGGTTAAGCAATAACATATATACTTTTATTTTTGACAAAACTGTTGAATTATCAATTCTATCCGTCAGGACCAATAGTTAGATCTCTACCATAATGAAATGAACTGAGTTAAACAGTAGTTAAGTCACAAGCTGAAGCGATTAATTGCACAGATCAAAATTTAGTTGTGATTAAGTTTTAGTAGTAACTAGACAGGCCGAGAGGTGTTTTATCAGTGCAAATAACATTAATCAAATAGGTATACTTACTTAGCTGCTTCTCTGATCAGCACAAAACATGTTAATATAATAAATTAAAAAAAAATCAAAACAACTGAACAAACAAGAATTTTAAGAAAGACGAACTAAGACGGAAAATCATTAAGAAATATATAATGGAGAATAATAAAGAAAAATCTCCCAGCAAGAGAATAATCTGCCAATATATACCACAAATAATTAAACATTTTACTTTAATAAACAGTATACGATAACTCATACCTATTTGATGCTCTGGTTTTTGTAACTAACTCTTCATGGTGTTTGTACCACTCCTCTAATTCTTTTTTAGCAGCTATCCTCCATTCCTCCTTCTTCTTTTCTTCTAAAAGATCTGAAATAAAGTTAAAAAAGAGGAAATTTTTATACTTATTAACATAAAATTTATACATAAGACCACTTTTTTCTCTAATTAAAAGTGTAAGAACACTTTATTATATTTAATGGGGTGAGGATGAGGGGACATAAGCAGGCATCACTGGTCAAGTAGGTATCATTAGCTTCAGCTCTCTCTTAGAGCTCAGGTCATCACATCCCATATCCCCTCTCGGTCATATCTTCTCTCCCCATCACTATCTAACAACCATTTTTTGAGTTTACCACAGGTTGGTCACCTCTACCAGCCTTTAGGTATCAGTGGTTGGGTTAGCACCTAATAGCACTCCAGCATGTCCCCTTCTGTAATTTAGGCACCTCAGTTGACCATTTTGGCTAAGGAGTCACCACTCTTAGTCAAATCCGTAGAGATAATATTGATGGGTCACCAACGCCACTACCAACCCTGTCTTAAATTAAGCTGATTGGATCAGTGCTTTACCACATTCTTGTATCCAAGCAACCACAGATAATCCCATTACCATGTATCTGCTGAGGGGTCACCACTATCAGCCCCACACACCATTTGACCACTTCCTCTGATGGGTACCACTGACTGCCAGCAGGTCTATTTATATTCTATCTGCCCCTTTTTAGGGTTTCGTTGGTAAAACCAAAAAAAGAAACCCTTATAGTTTCGTTCCTGTGTCCGTCTGTCACTCTGTACGGTTCCAATAACTTTTGAACCAAAAAAGATAAAAACGTGAAACTTTCCAGTATAAAAGATCGTTGTGACGCGCACACAGGAAAAATATAGCGAACTCAATATTATCAGCTGTTCAAATTCAAAATGGCGGATAATTCACGTCGTGAAAAAAAAATATTTTTTTTAAATTTTGAGTGGGGTATCAAATGAAAGGTATTGAAGAGTAGAATAGAAATATATATACCACTTAGGGATAGTGGTTAATTTTCAGCGCCATTTGGTCAAAAAACATTGAAATTTTGCGTGTCCCCCCCCCCCCCCTAAAATCGTATATTTCGCTATTACTAAAAATATAGAAAAATATGCAAAATGTGTGGTCTGCTGGGCCATAGAAAAAATAAGATTAGCAATTTGATCTGATTTACTGGAAATTCAAGATGGCGGACAATTCATGTCACTCAAAAAAAAATATTTTTTTATAATTTTGAGTGGGGTATCAAATGAAAGGTACTGAAGAGTCGAATAGAAATATATATACCACTTAGGGATAGTGGTTAATTTTCAGCGCCATTTTGTCAAAAAACATCGAAATTTTGATGTCCCCCCCCCCCCCCCCCCCTAAAATCGTATTTCCGCTATTACTAAAAATATAGAAAAATATGCAAAATGTGTTCTGATTTACTGGAAATCCAAGATGGCGGATAATTCATGTTATCCGATATTTTATTTTTTTAAATTTTGAGTGGGGTATCAAATGAAAGGTATTGAAGAGTAGATTTCAAAAATGTATAACACTTGATGTTAACATTTAATTTTGCGCGCCATTTTGTCAAAAAAAATCAAAACTTATCTCCCCTCCCCCCTTACTAATTTTGTGTTCACAATACCAACGAAACCCTTTTTACGTGAGATTCACACCTTACCAATTTATTTTATTTTAGCCAAGGAGCTTAGAAGAGTTTCTTGCTTCTAGACAAAGGAAGATTCTGACTGTGTGATTGCAGGTGTCCCGATTCCCTGGCAGTGTTCACTCATCCTCGGCTTAGGCCTGAGCACCAAGTTTTATAGTCACAAGTGGAAGTTAAATTTTGAACCTCTATTATTTTCTTCCGATACCACAAATTCCAGTAAAATTTTACCTGACATATCTACTGGGTTTGCCTCTTCCTACTGATGTATATTAGCTCTAATTTATAGAAGCATACAAATAGTATCAACATTTGTCATCAAATTAGCCTCTTTTTATCAACAGACATCAGTTTTAATGTGTTATAAATACTAATTGCCAATATATAACTGGAGAGAGGTCAGAATAACTCATGCTATTTGACAGCATATTGCTTTTGGTTTTTTTCATCTTAATGAAAATAAAAGTAAAACTTTTTCAGAAGAAGTTAGTGCTATAATTTAGTATACTACAGTCATTTAAATATATTATTTTGCGTTGAAATAACTTCCCAAGTCAAGATAAAATATTTTTAAATATATTATTGAGAAGCCAAGGGGTACAAGTGTCATTTGAATAATTTTGAGAAATAGTAGCTTAAAGTTAATTGGGCGGTAAAGAAAAGAGCTGATTCTCTAAGTATATGATTTCCACGGCATTAGATCACTGCATGCGATAGAGATTCACTTTTATCCCTTTGCCACCAACAGTTGGTGGTACGTATTAATATCTCCATTCCTGCACTTAACTCCATTTCAATAAAAATTAAACATAAACCATCACATTGCCCCCCCCCCCCCCCCCCCCAATCTATTAGCAGTCTTTATATTTTCACAAACATATTTCTGATTTTTAAGTTACCTTTTTCTTCCAACAATTTCTTTTGTTCTTCTCTCCACTTGGTGATTTTTTCTGCTTCTTCTCGTTTCTCTTTAGGTTGACTAGGAGGTGCTGGAGGAGCTGCTACAGCTGCAACATTAAACAAAATTAGATAAATAAAATTTCAACTAATAGTACAGTACAAAATATAATTATTCATAGTACATTAAAGAAGGGTAAAGTCGGATATCGATGATCATATATTGAATTTAAATAAATAATAATGTAAAAAGAAAGAAAATAGTGTGACGTCTGCTTGACTGTGAGCTATATAAATATTAAGTAGGGAAACATTATGTTAGAGAAAAGATTGTTTACAATCAAATTATGGATCGATATTTATTGTTAAGTTGACATGCTCCAATCAAATAGGAACATTTCAAATCACTCAACAAATTTTATTTAAAAAAGTAAATATAGTTTAATTGGGCTTTTACAATAATGAACCGATCAATACATTAGATTAATACAAGATTGAGGGATCCCGGCACTTTATTTATCTACTTGATGTGATCAACATGGTAAAGCATGTTTCACCTCTCTGCAAGTCAAACTCACTAGTAGGGCGGTGTTTAGACCTAGGTTTCAGGCAGAGTTCCGACAAGACTAAACACTCAGCTACACCAGTCCCCCAATTTAGTTAAAAGTTTAAATTATCTGTTACTGGTTTTTATTTACAACAAGTTTGCTTTAATTCATACTCTCCATGGCTTAGGCTGATTTACCAGCAGGTAAATGATACATAGGGTAGATAAACATGTCATACATTTCTTATTGGTTGTTTAAGAGTCCAAAAAAAATTAATATAACCTGTTCCCTAGGCAAAAGAGCAGCACCAGCTGCAGTAGAAGTCTAATGCATTAAGATAAAACTCGACAGCTGAAATAAATACAACAGAGAAGGCATTAAAATTAAGTACAAACCTTGAGCAGGTAATGAATCTGAGTCCAGAGATTCAATTATTTCTATATCGGCAGCAGAGACAGGCAATTCAGGTTCTGTTCCTATTATAAACACAAAGCAAGCTCATGCAACTAGTCAGGTAGTAACATCGATTAAGAAAATCACAAGCCGGTAATTAGTAATCGTATACTTTCTTGTTTTATTCATACCGCATAGGATGGAAATTCAATAGAGCATATTTAATAACTTTAAAACTTCAAAAAATGTAACTTTATATGTTATAAATTTGGCTATTCTCGGGTGATTTTGGAACTACTAATACTTAATTTATTTGGAAAAATATAACAGAGAGGGTGGGGGGAAGCCAAATTTGTAAGCATTAATAAACCCTAAAGAAACAATGAGAGGCTTAAAAAAAAATAATATGATTACCAGCTGTGTCAAGGTGTGAAGCCTATAGCGGCGTTACCACAATGCGAATTGACTGCAACAAGTACACTGTCTTAAGTACGCCCACAGTATTTGCACTCGCACCGTGCCAACACAAGAAGACAGTGTTAAGACAGTCAACTGACAGGAGTGAGTAGACTTGGTCATCTTCTAAATTTTTACTATGCAAGTGCTAAAAAAATAACTGTTTCATTTGAACTGTCCTCTTGAAGAAGACAGTTCAAAATATTATCTAGCAAAGGAGTTGACTCTCCTGCCTATTGTCGTTCCAGTTAACTCGCCTCTTTGAACGCACATTATACCACAGATGATCTGGATCTTTTATGCAAATTCTCTGATCTGATTAAATAACATTTGTGAAGTTGTACCTACATAATAATTGAAGATTATAATAAACCATATTAAATCAACAGACAGCATGTTTTTACAAAGAACTGAAAAATAATAAAAATCTAAAAAAGTGTTCTCCCTACCAAAGTAAAAAAATTACAATTCAATGGAATTGTAAAAGCACTTGACAAAATTAAATTTTAGAAATCAGTTATAATTTTTAAAAACATAACTTTTACGAAATCACAAATGAGGCCTCACATTAAAAATAATAGACAGTTCAAACCAAAAATAAATTAAATTAGAAATTTAATTTTTCATAATTAAATTTACACTTTAAGCAAGTGGTTTCGATATTAGTATTTGATCATCTCTAAATATTTATTAGATTTAAGGTATATGTATAAACTCTGGTTGGCATAACAGCTTGTGAAGGGCTTTTACAACTCTATATTATATAATAAGTGACAAGGGTTCAGGGTGTCGCTCCAGCAGCTGTATAAACCTTACAATTGACATACGCAACTGAATAGAACCCACTTATATGGGACAATTTATAAGGGGGCGCCACTTATGCTGAGTGAACACCAAGCATTTGGTGTTCACCAAACACACTTGCTTCTTTCCGTAGTCAGGAATCAAGAAGCCCATTTGATAGCAACGAGCTACGGGAGGCCCCATACATGTATGCCAGACCAAAAAAAAAGTTATCAAGCACTAAATTCCAACAAATTTAGTAAAAATGTAGGTTCTTATGCAGACACATTTAAAGGTGTAATACTGCAGGGGGGGGGGGGGGGGAGAGAGGATTAATAGTCTAGCTGCACACAAGTAACCGTAACTACTAATAATTATAACAAAAATTATTCATCAATATGGCAAGTCTCAGAGGAGTCTTTAACGTAGAATGATTAGTAAATATGGTTGATAACTTGCGTATAAGTAATGTTTAATTTCAACAATCTTGGAGTAAGTAAAGAAGTTCAATTTCTTGTATAATTAAAACCATCTAGGTCTCGATATTTTACAAGAATGATAAATCAGATAGTATATAAGGATTAAATCAATAAGTACACTTTTTTTGTAACAATAATAGGTTTGTTCCAACCCCTCTATTTGTACCGACCTTTGCATCGTCCAACGGATCAGTTGAGAATCGTTTAAGAAAAGTTTTATGGGCATGAGCTAACATTGGACTGTAATAAAACATGGTCAGGTTGAAACAGGATTGTGACTCTAATTCGCACCGAATTAAAACATGCAAGGAAACCTAATAGATAGGGAACCTTCCTGCTCATATGCTTGACCATTGACATAACTGTGCATGTCATGCAAACCTATACTTAGAATTGTCAGAGGATCGTTTGAACCATACAGTAAATGGTTCGCAAATGATCTCTGCATAGGTTGTAATAGTTTGGTACCAAACACTGTCACATGTCGGGTCGGAACGCCTTATATCCTTTGGCCATACCGTGATGACTTCACGGACAGTACATTGCTTGATTGGAACAAACCTAATATTTATCTTTTAATTATTTCTGTTTAAATATTTAGTAAGAGAAAATGTTAATTTCCATCAAGGCATTATGAGTCATGCTATAAATCATCTATTCCTTTATCAGCTACCATGCCACAGAATGGAAGGATTGCACTAGCCGTTGTAATAACAGTAAACCATGGCTTTTAAGTTTTAAAGTGACAGTTAGTTTAATAGTGTTATTTAAACTTACACTCTGTCAAAAAAAAAAAAAAAAAAAAAAAAAAAAAAAAAAAAAAAAAAAAAAAAATATATATATATATATATATATATATATATATATATATATATATATATATATATATATATATATATATATATATATATATATATATATATATATATATATATATATATATATATATATATATATATATATATATATATATATATATATATATATATATATATATATATATATATATATATATATATATATATATATATATATATATATATATATATATATATATATATATATATATATATATATATATATATATATATATATATATATATATATATATATATATATATATATATATATATATATATATATATATATATATATATATATATATATATATATATATATATATATATATATATATATATATATATATATATATATATATATATATATATATATATATATATATATATATATATATATATATATATATATATATATATATATATATATATATATATATATATATATAGACAAATTCACCTCTTTAGCGAACATGCCTCCTTAGCGGCCTGATCGCTAGAGAGGTAAATATGTCTACAACCCGAAATCTTAAAAATTATTTTTCATTTGGCCTCTAGGGAGGTGTAAGAAATATGCCTCCGTAGCGGCCAATAATATACAAATCTCTCAAAAGGCCAGTTTTATACAAAAACACCTTCGTAGAGTCCATACCTCTTTTAAGGCCAAAATTATGTAATAATACCTCCGTGGCGACCATACCTCCGTTAAAGCCAAAATAATATAAAAATACCTCCTAAGAGGCCATTCTTATTTGGAGGCAATTATTCGTTTCTTGATTGCTTCTTATTTATAGCATATATAGCAAATGTTATTTTATTCTGAGCTTATGTACGCACAAAAGTATACACATGTACAATATATATACACAGTAATGTATTGCTTTTCCTTTTACGTTGGTATAACATCTATCTCTCTTAATGAACTACTATAGCCATTAGTTTTTAGGGTTACGTAGGTAAAACCAAAAAAAGAAACCCTTATAGTTTCGTTTCTGTGTCTGTCTGTCACTCTGTACGGTTCCAATAACTTTTGAACTAAAAGAGATAAAAGCGTAAAACTTTCCAGTATAAAAGATCGTTTTGACGCGCACACAGGAAATATATAGCGAACCCAAAATTATCAGCTCTTCCAATTTAAAATGGCGGATAATTCACGTCGCGTAAAAAAAATATTTTTTTAAAATGTTGAGTGGGGTATCATATGAAAGGCATTGAAGAGTAGATTACAAATATATATACCACTTAGGGATAGTGGTTAATTTTCGGCGCCATTTTGTAAAAAAAATCGACATTTTGCGTGTCCCCCCCCCCTAAAATCGTATTTCCGCTGTTACTAAGAATATAGAAAAATATGCAAAATGTGTGGTCTGCTGGGCCATAGAAAAAATAAGATTAGCAATTTGATCTGATTTACTGGAAATCTATGATGGCGGATAATTCATGTCACTCGAAATAAATTTTTTTTTTTAAATTTTGAGTGGGGTATCAAATGAAAGGTATTGAAGAGTAGATTACAAAAATGTATAATACTTGTGGTTAACGTTTAATTTTACGCGCCATTTTGTCAAAAAAACTTTTCTCCCCCCGCCCCCTCTAATTTTGTGTTCACAATACCAACGAAACCCTGTTTACGTGAGACTTCACGCCTTACCAATTTATTATATTTATGTTATCACTGCAAAAACTATTTAATTCCTAATATAGCTTTGATCCTAAGTCATTTCATATTTTACCATTTGGTAGTATTCATACAACAGAAAGATTATTTTGGGTTTTTTAAGATTGATTTTGGGTACTTAATAATTATAAGCGTTATTTCTCGGTCTAGTTCCATGTCATTAATGTTGATTTCTAAGACTTATGTGGAAAATTGAAAGCTTAAATTCGGGACAAGGTATCATTAACGTCAGAGAAACTCATTCTCCTGCGTAGCTTAGTTGGTAGAGCACTAAACTGGAAATAAAGAGGCCCGTGGTTCAAATCCCGGCGCTGGAGTGTATTTTTCTCTGTCTGTTTCCCGTAGTTAATAATAATTATAATTTGATTTAAACTTTTGATTTAAAGTTATTTCATTTAAAAGAATATATATTCTGTAGCTGCTGTGTGCATGGGCGTAGCCAGGGGGGGTGGCAGGGGGGGGGGCCTGATATACACAAATCATCACATCAAGACATATAAGTTTGGACATGATATACAAAAATTATCATCAATGGCAACAAATTCAGTTTTTTGCGAATATCTCGCTTCCTATGGCTCAGACACACTAATCAAAATGGTTGTCAAAATTAAAGATAACAAAATTTCCCTCAAAAAAGTCTCATTGATTTTTTACGTACAATTGACGGCTTATGGAATATAGGGCGAAGAATATCTATGCATATCTAGTATCCGTTGCCACACCATTTTTTAGGTATTTTTACGATATTTCGCTGACTATGATATTTTTTTATTCTTTTTTTTTTAAATCAATTTCGTCCCACTTGACTTCGTGCACAGATATATTTAATTCATTAACTAAGGAAAAATATCTGCTAAATAACTAACTTGTGATAACCAAATATTATTATCAAAATAAATTGCTAGTGAAGATTTAGCGTCCTTAGGGCTGGACAACCCATTAAAATTTTAACTTAAAATTTTAATCTTAACTGGTGCCTTTATTCCCTATTAAAATAACTAAAACCCCTTCTGCTGGTTTACATGAAATATGTCACCAAATTTGAAGGGATTCAGAATAAAATTGTATTCACTATTAAGGTTTTAAGATTATTTATTTGTCGAATAAAGAGGAGGGGTTTGACGTCACTTACTAGTACTAAGGAAAAGGGGAAGAAAGCACACACACGCTGACATGGAAGGAGGGAGGTAGATAAGACTTAACACCGACTAGACCTCGAGTTCCGACATACTGACTGCCAGCTTATTCTTTCATTTCATTATTTCTTTCTTCAATAGATTGTAAAAATAAACACATAGTCTTAGTCAACATAAATTTTCAGAGTTTGCACCTTTTCTCCCCTATATTTTGTTACTTGTCATATCTATCCTTTATGACCACTTACTTTTTTATTTTAATTGTTGTAGTAATGTAGACATGACATAAGTTTGATAATTTCTCTCAGATTGAAACTCCAAACTTGTAACTAATGTAAATTTACGTCAGTCACAACTCAGTAAATGTGACCATGTAACTAATGTTTCTTTTTATGTACGAACTAATTTATATACGAATATACAAATAAAATATTTTTGTATATAATCTATTCTTTGTCTCCAAAATAAATATATATATATATATATATATATATTTGTAATCTTTGATCGACAACGGCTCAACCACTCTACATTCTTTATTTCAAAGTATCAATAAAGTTTTGTAAAAATCACATCACACGTGTTCAAAATTATTGTCAAAAAACACTAATATTCTTCCAATCAGTTGTCTCGAAATCAATGAACCTGACATTTTCTAATAAAATAAACTAATTTGAAATATCTTAATTCATCTAGCTAAAGTGGATAAATGGAGAGTTGCTGTTGTATATCCTCCGATTCCGTTGGACAACATACGCGGTGATTTAATGTTGTTTGACAAAGGTAAATTGTTTATTTTTACACTGTATTCTTTTCAAAAAGCGCAGCTAGATGTAATATCCTTCATACAAATTTGATCTAGGTTTCTTTTGTGCTATAGCCTTTCATTGTTTTAGCCCTAACATTTTAAGTAATTTTATCCGTCCATAAAAATTTAGTTAACTTGGCTAGGGTATCTTTGAATTCGCTTCGCTGTCTCATACAAATTTCGAGAGATTTTCCTTTAACTATGGGCGATCTTTTTCTAAGCGCCTTGCCTTGATAATTTAATTATTATTAATGATCTATCTTCCAACATATTGCTGCAAATTACACATTGGGGTAGATCTAGTCCTAACTAATTAAACTAAATAAACTATTAGGACATGGTTTCTGTAGTAAATTAAACATAGGATAAGAATAATTCCTGAAATCATGTTGGTGAGCTAATATAATAATCCTTTGTCGGAAGTTTAAAGAATAGTGGTTAAACCTTCTAGGAAGTGATATTACTCCACGTTGCAATTTATCTTTTCTCAATAAAGTTAAAATAACGACCTTAAATACTTTGTTTATAATTTACATTGCACTTATTTATATTTAGGTATATTTGTTTGTATAATTTCAAAGATTTTTTGCTACCCTATTTTGGGTCATCCCCAATGGGTTGGGAAACGCCGGTCACTCTAAACTCTTCTTGATTAAAGTCGATCTGATGTTCAAATTATTTAGTTACAAAAATTTGAAGTTTAAAGAAAAGAAACTTGTTTCTCCCGATGTAACTAACACTAGGAGAGTCCGAGCCATGCTAAGTCTTACTTTTTATATTTGGGAAATTTTTTATTGGGTTATTTAATGTTGTAATTTTAAATTTCCTTTCGTTCCTTTAAGTCTTCTTTTTCTTTAAAGAGAAACGATAAGTCTTGATATAACTGAATTCTGTCTTTACTATCTCTATCAGTTAGACAAAGCTAACGGACGCCTAAGGCGGAGCAAGGCTTCCTTCACCCGGGGTAAGAATGGTGTTTGGAGCAAAAACATATTTATTTTTAGTAATATGTATCAAAATCGAAAAAGCGACTTGTATATAAATGGATTGCATTTAATAATATGTTTGATAATAATTATTTAATATTTATAACATTATAATTATGACATTGTTGACAACTAAAAACTGACACATTATTTAGTACAGTAAAATTAGATCAAAAACTGTCCAAACCCAAACATCCAAAAAAAAAGTTCTACCTCACGCCAAATTGTTTTATACCCTCCTCGTAGTAAGTGGTAAAAAGTTGCACCACTTGCAGCGTCGGGTTTGGCGGGGAGGGGGGCAAAATGAAAATTATTAATAGTTTTTCGTAAATATCTCGAAAACTATGAGGTTTAGCGCTAATTTAGACCTATACAAAATTAATCTATATGAAATTTTAAACAAAAGTGGCCTCATGCATTTTTGTTCTAAAGTAAACGGTAACGTAGGTATGGAGGGGTAAAAATATCAGTATTTTAAATTTTAGCAAAAATGCAAAAATTACGCACTATAATTTAAGTATTTTAAAAAGTAAAATTTCTGTAAAAGGTAACCCTACGTTACCTGTATTGATTTGAAACTAGACACATCAAAAATCGTAGTTCGTTTTTTCTTGTATAGTTAACGCAGATGCATTTCTTCCTTTCATTATTCACATCAAAAATGCAGGCAATTTTTTTTACCACCAAGTACAGCACTGGCTCAATTACAAGAAAGATCCTCTAAAATGGGGTTAGAAAAAGATTGATAGTCATCTGCGTCCCATTACAACTACAAAGGCTGCTGCTCCTGAGGAATTACTCAAACTCATTGCTTGCGCTTGCAAGGAGGGGTGTGTGCAAAACTGTGAGTGTCGAAGGAGTGGCTTGAAATGCTCAAACATGTGCATTTATTGCTTGGGACATGGGTGCATAAACAGAGATTCACTAAGTATCGATGAAATTGATGAAGATGATCTAATTTATTTCCACATAACCTGTCAAGAGTAGGATGCTATATTACTAATACTTTTTTTCATAACATATTATTTCACTTTTCTATGTTTGAACATGATTCTATGTTTTTTTATTTCGTCGAATTCCCGAAAGTTGTTATTAAAAGTGGTTTAGGTTCATTTCAATGAACCTAAACCAAAATAAATTCAAACTCAAAATAAATTTCATTCAAAATAATTGTTCATTCTACGGCCAAAATCTGCACTGGTTGAATACATTCCCGCATAAATACATCTTGGCGTTGAAGACAGTCCTTCAACTTCACAACTTCAACTGAAGTAATTTGAAAATTTGTCTTTGTGCTCTTTTAACTTAGGAAAAATGGTATAAAATGCACCAAGCTCCATCAGTTTGGTGAGGATAGGGTGCACCCAGTCAAGTCGATTATTCTTACTCCTCTTTCGTTTTTTCATTTTTCTGAAGAGAAACAACATGGAAATAATTTGTCTTTTCTCCATAGTGAGCATAGTGGGTAAGTGGGCGACCGTGAATTCGATGATTCGGATTCGGTTGTAAAATCAAACCTGATACTAACCGAGTGTGTGTGAAGAGTTTTCATTCGTTTTCGGCGGCTAACGAAAACGACCGAACCGAATCGAACCGTATAGGTGAAACGAGCCTAAACAGAACCCCATAATACTTGGTATATGCATATTATAATGTATATTAAATAATATAATTTGTATTATACTGTTTAAAATATTAATATTTTTTTAGATTTAATGATATTTCTAATTTTCTGTTATAAAGAAACAAAAAAGTTCTTAGAATGAGTGTGTTGAAAACAGTAAAAGACTCAGTTTCTTGTTAAATGAAACAAAAAGAGTAACGACCGACGATGAGACAGATTTGTTTCAAGGAATCTTTAGCTCAAATGAAATATAAATTTTATGATTTAGTTTTAAGGTTTATTTTATTTATAAATACTTGTGACATTAAGGTGTAAATCAAGAATTATGTATGTAGCATGAAAGTATTATATTATATACTATTACTATGAACAATTAGAACGCAGGAAATATTAAAAGAATAATTCGTTGGACAATTCAAACCTAATCAAATTGTAATATTTTCAAAATATGTATTTTTTTTTTATAATTGCGTAAGCTTAGTTAATAATACACGAATACGTTTATTTTAAAATACAATGTCATTAAATATAAAATGTGGCCGCGTGTGTAGAGTGACCAACTGGTTAAGTTGACCACGTTTTTAAGTGGAAAATGTATTTTTTAAATAAATATTTTTGTATAAAGAGAATAAGGGACTACCAGCCTATTTTGACCATTTACTACCAAATTCGGCCCTAAGGAAGGAAATAATCTAGAAATAGTTACAAGATAAAAAGAATAGGATTCTTGCCTTTTCATGTTCCCAATTAATAAAATTACAATGAAGATTTTGTTCACCTCTAACCACCCATAGTCCTATTTAATCATTTCTTTACTTGAAATTACAATTTTTATTTTTCGACGCCAAAGAAGCTGATGTGTAAAAGATCACCTCATTAAGTAATAATAATAATAAATAATAGAAAAAAGTAAAATATATTACTTTTATATTATTTTACATATATAGATATATCTTAACATGTAACTTGTACTTATACACATACTAATGTACACATTTTTGTAGGATTTATTGAGTAGTATATTTATACTAGAGTAGTCAATAGACGACAAAAAATTGGGTATCTCTTGTGCATTCAGCTATTTTTTGATAATAACAGTTTTGTTTTCGTATAATGGAAAAAAATAAAAATGTAGGAAGATAAATAAACTCATTATATAACGTGGCGGCGGTGTCATGAAAGATTACGAATTAAAAGGATATCAACATTTTTTAGAACACAGGAATAGACTTACGCTTTTTAAATGAGAATCAGAGTTATGTGATACATTATTATTATTATTAATCTGTAATTGAATTTTTTTTTACTGAGAAGAATTGTTTTTAACAAAAATAATATATATATATATATATGATATATGTAATAATATTGGTAATTATTACCTACTATCCAAATTCCATTATAGTCAGACGAGTAGTTTTTAATAAGATATGTAATATGTTGATACCAACGTTCACAAAAAGTTTGGATGTAACAGGGCTGATATTTTTTATTTTGAAGACATGAATATTTCGGTCTTCGGGACGATAATAGTGCTTTCGATACCTTTAAGCTCGGAAAAACAAAAATATTTACACTAATTCTTAAAAGCAGAACATACTTTTGTACTCTTGCGATATGTTACCGTTATTTTTGCTTCCGAGCTTACCAAAGGTAACGGAAGCTATGTGATCGCTCTGAAGAACGAAACAATTTTATGTCTCCGATTTCAAATATTCCAAGACAGAAATTCGTTTTGGACATCAGGGAACATTTTTAAATCAGTGTCTGTCTGTCAGTCAAATTTTGCGAACCTACATATTTAAACCACACGATCAATTTTAATGAAATTTGTATGATAGGTCATATTTAGCTCATTATTGGTTCTATATTAGTTTCAACATTCGACGCCCATTTGTTTCTCTTCCATGTGTGCACAAACATACATTTAGGCAATAATGGTTTGTAAAAGGATGAAATCAATAAATTAGATGCTAGGATGCGAGGAAGCTATGAGCCACACTAGATGACAGTCTATTTTTAATTCGATAATACATATCACATTATTTACTTTCTTTGAACTGTCTACATAGTACTTTTGATATGATTTTGCTTCAGAGCTTACCGAAGGTGACGAAAGCTATGTGACCGTTCTGAAGAACGAAAATATTTTATGTCTTTGATCTCAAAAATTCCAAGACAGAAATCCGTTTCAGACATTAGAAAACATTTTTGGTTCCGTGTCGGTCTGTGTATTTGTTGTATTTTGCTCTATTTTTGCGAACCAACATATCTTAAAATCTACGTCTGATTTTAATGAAATTTAGATGGTAGGTCAGATAAGCCAATTGTTGGTCCCATATAAGTTTCAACCTTCTACGCCCATTTGATTCTTTTCGGCATGCGCACAAACATACATTTATTTCCACCTATAGCTTCAAAAGTACTTATCTGATTAGTATGAAACTTATAGTTTGTCGAAAGTAACCCGCAGATAGTCTCAAATAATTTGAAACGTCTGCGCTCTTTCACTTTTGCTAAATTGATACTTTAACTCATATAACTGCTTGACTGCTAATTGGTATAGCACATAGCTTCCTCGCATCCTATCACGTATTTTATTGATTTTGTGCTTTTACAAGCCATTATTGTCTAACTTGTTTCCCCCGCTTTTTAATCTGCCAAAATTGTTTTGATTTTTTACATAAATTAAAGTATCAATTTCGCAAAAGTTAAAGAGCGCAGACGGTTCAAATTAATCAGGGGCTATCTTCGGGTTACTTCTGATAAACTATAAAAGTTTTATACAAATCAGATAAGTATTTATGAAGCTATAGGTGTAAATAAATTAATGTTCGTGAGTATGTGGATGAGAAACAAATGAGCGTAGAAGGTTGAAACTTATATGGGACCAACAATTGGCTAATCATACTCTACCATCAAAATTCCATTAAAATCTGACGTGTAGTTTTTAGGATATTTTAGTTCGCAAAAATAGAGTGACAGACAGACCGACGCAGACAGACAGACACGGAACACAAATGTTCCCTGATGTCTGAAACGGATTTCTGTCTAGGAATTCAGGAATCATAGACACCTAAAAATGTTACGTTCTTCTGAACGAACGCGTAGCTTCCGTTACCTTCGGTAAGCTCGGAAGCAAAATCAAAACAATTGGGAAATGTTTACAAAAATTTGGGGGAAAATTAAATAAATTATGGGCTGTGAAGACAATTGAACAATGTAGACAATAGCGGCTATTAAAAGTATAAAATTAATGAAGTACGTGATAGGATGCGAGAAAGCTATGAGCCACACCAATTGGCAGTCTATTTATATTTATAATAATAAATATTGAGATTAACTGACCAATATTGCAGTGAAGCTAATGAGGTGGGTTGTATGATTTTGTACACGCTGAAATAAAACATTTCTTTAGTTAGCAAAATTGTTACAAGACAGCAATGTGCTCTAGATACTCTCTTACATATTATAATGCAAATATATGATTTTAAATGCCGAAGAACAATTAAGTAACGGTGTTCCCCTTAAACCACACGGTGTTCTTTCAATGTCTTTATTAATAGTTTTATAAAAATACCCTAAATACATTTTGTATGCCACTCTATGCGTGAAATGCACTCTATGCAATTTCACATGCCTGCCTATTAATGTAGCGCATAGCTTCCTCGCATCCTATTACGGACATAAGTGCATTACTGCATGTTATATGCTTATATTACTTATTTGTGTCAAAAAAAAGTATTAAAGTATTTAGGTAATAGGTAATGCATATATGGATCCAACATTTTTTCTATGTAATATGTCCGCTTGAGGTGTTTTTATATTATATTGGCCGTTAGGGAGGTATTAAAAATATATTTTATTTTTCATAAAAATTGTAACAAAAAACTGTTTAATAAAATGATATAATTAATAGTTTTCAATTTAATTAAAACTACGAAAATAAATAATTAAGTACTTAAGTTATGAACTTATAAATCCATATGGTGTTGTATATGTGATATGTTCCCTTGGGAGGTGTTATAATATTAGATATATTGGTCGCTATAGGGAGGTATTAAAAATATTTTTTCATTTCTCAAAATAATGTTTAATAAAATAATATAATTAATAGTTTTTATTTTAATTGGAACTACGTAAATTAATAATTAAGCACTTTGATTATGAACTTATGAATCCACATGGTGTTGTTTGTGATATGTTCGCTTAGGAGGTGTTATTATATTATATTGGTCGCTAGGGAGGTATTAAAAATATATTTTCATTTCTCAAAAAAATCTGTTTAATAAAATAATATAATTAATAGTTTTTATTTTAATTAAAACTACGAAAATAAATAATTAAGTACTTAGGATATGATCTTATGAATCCACATGGTGTTGTTTGTGATATGTTCGCTAGGGAGGTGATTTTATATTATATTGGCCGCTAGGGAGGTATCAAAAATATTTTTTTTTTTTCAAAAAATCTGTTTAATAAAATAATATAATTAATAGTTTTTAATTTACTTAAAACTACGAAAATAAATAATTAAGTGCTTAGGTTATGATCTTATGAATCCACATGGTGTTGTTTGTTATTGTTCGCTTGGGAGGTGATTTTATATTATATTGGCCGCTAGGGAGGTATTAAAAATATTTTTTTATTTTTTCATAAAATCTGTTAAATAAAATAATATAATTAATAGTTTTTAATTTACTTAAAACCACGCAAATAAATAATAAAGTGCTTAGGTTATGATGTTATGAATCCATATGGTGTTGTTTGTGATATGTTCGCTAGGGAGGTGATTTTATATTATATTGGCCGCTAGGGAGGTATTAATAGTATTTATTCATTTTTCAGAAAAATCTATTTACTAAAATTATATAATTAATACTTTTTAATTTAATAAAAAAACTCAAATAAATAATTAGGCACTTTGGTTATGAATCCACATGGTGTTGATTGTGATATGTTCGCTTGGGAAGTGTTTTTATATTATATTGGCCGCTAGGGAGGTATTCAAAATATTTTTTTATTTTATTTTTTTTAAAGTTCTTTTTATAAAATAATATAATTTTTGGTTTTTAATTTATTTAAAACCTTACATGAAAGTAGTTATGTATTTAGGTTATGCACATATGCTTTATGATGGTCTAGTTAATGACATGTTCGCTAAAGAGGTGTTTATGGCATAAATTGGCCCTCTTTGTCTCCGTAGCGGACAGGCCGCTAGGGAGACTCGAGTGTTCGCTAAGGAGGTAAATTTACCTGAATTGGCCCTCTGGCCGCTAGGGAGACATGGCCGCTAGGGAGGTATTTGTGACTGAAAATGGTCGCTAGGGAGGCAAAAAGAACCCTATATATATATATATATATATATATATATATATATATATATATATATATATATATATATATATATATATATAGCAAGCAGGTTAAGAACTTTTAAAAAGAGAGTACACAGTTAGAGTGACTTAAGTATAAAAAACCATAATGTATGTTGTAATATATTGAAAAATTTTCACACGTCTAAGGGAAGCTTTATAAATGCATATGCTTCTAAAACAAATGAATGTTATACTATTATGTAGAATAGGGTTCCAAAATGGATGGAGTATGCAGCACCAACGTCATTTATCAAAACAATACATATATAGAAAATATTGTTCTTACTTTCTAGTAGAAGGCTAGCCAACCCTCCACCTGTTGTTTCTTTTCTGTCATAAAGCAATAATGAATTATATTTTATTGACTAGGATTGCTTCTATTCTACATAATAGTGTAGAAGCTGACAAGCACTGCATGAAATATATAACTTTTACTATATTGACACAAAAGCTATCGATGTAGAAAAAAATGTTTTGAATTATACTGACCATTTACAGTAGGAGTAAGACCTGGCTTTAACTCATCCTCTAGTCCAGCAAGATCATTCTGTTCCCTGGCCAAGAAATCTGCTGCAGGATCTACTTCATTGTCGACAAAATTGTCACCAAAATCTTCCATTTTGTTAAAATTTATTTATCTGAAACATTATCACAAGTTATTAATAAACAGTGAGAATTCTAATAAAGTTCAAGGTCTTGCGGTTGCGTTTCCGACGTTTTGCTCGTAATACTAGAAGCATCTTAAGGGGTGTTCATTGTGTCCTTAGTTTAGACAGTTGTCGACTAAACTGACAACACCCCTGAAGATGCTTCTAGTATTAGGAGCCAAAAGTCCGGATATACACCCTTCGAGACATGGTCACCACCGGTAGACCTAGAACTTTATAATAACTCTAACCCCAGAAACCTACAAAATTTGATAGAGTGAATTCAGTCACATTTTTATACTACTGTAGGATCTAGAAAAGAATTAATTTTATGATCAAGAAAAGGAGAATGAAAGAAGGAGTATGATTCTAAAATAATTTTATGAGGTTTTATGATTTATATTCATAAGGGCTCAAAATATTTCCAATATTAACAAAGGTATAAGAACATAATAAATAGACATTGTACTAATGGTAAATACATAAGAAATTTATCTATAAAGAGAAACTAAATGTAACTAAATGTCTGGCTATTATAAGTCTACTTCTGCTCAAAATATCATCCCAAATAGCAGCAGAAATAAACTAAATAAATAAATAACAACTGAATATAAACACCAAGAAAATAAAATCACACTTTAGCAAACATACATAAAAGTTAAAATAATAATAAGTTAAATAAAACATAATATGCAGAAAGAATATAGATGAAGGTGAAATAGTCTCAGCATTGGTTAATATGTGTTGTCAAGTTAATACTCAATTTGGTGTAAAACTCCTTTTATACCAAGTGCACTTTGATTTGTTTAAAGATTAATTGTTCTAAGGATGTGTTGGGAACACTAAGCGGTCAACCTGTTGATCGACCGGCGGTTTGTTGCGGTTAGTGTCATCGAGGCTTGAAATCATTTTTGTTTCCCAACGGGATGGTTGAAGGCAGTGGTCGACCGAAAAGGTTATAAACAAAGAGAGGTTACAAATATAAATTTGTTTTTTTTTTGGTGTGAGATAGAAGGATTGAAGTGAAGCTGTGACTAAGCTATTCCTCAAGTGAATAAACTATTGCAGCGGCATTCCTTTAGGTTAAATCTGTATATAGCTATCATCCCTTTCCTTTTTTCTTCAACTAGAAACTCAGATTACACGATGTTCAGCAGCATCTTCCTCCTAAAACCTTGCACTGCACTGTTGTTTACATCGATAATATCAACTCTACTGTGTACAAATGATACATTTATAATCTCTTAAATGTATAAAATATGCAAATGAACAGTTTAACAAATGGACATATACTACGTTTCCATGATGTTTAAATACGGATTGAATCCAAATTTGGGATTTAACAAGTTAGGTGTTTCCATAAGTAATAGTGAATCCGTATTCAATACGAAATAAAAAAACCAACTTCTTTCTTGGTTACTTTTGTTAAAGGTTATAAATCGTTTTTTAACCTTCACCTTTTATAACCATGCTTTTTATTACGTATTTTGACAGATTTGACTACAGTTTCTACAGAAATACGCTAGGTTCGCTCACAACACCGCTCTGCGCATGTCAGGATCGAGTTAAGTGTTTCCATGCAACTAAGATCCAGATACGATCCCAGAATTTAGTGGATTGTATCGGGATCGGGATCGTACTTAATCCGTTTTGAATCTAGGTTTCCATGGACACTTACGATCCAAAAACTGTATTCTACCTGTATTCAATCTGTATTTAAACATCATGGAAACGTAGTAATAATCTCACATGTATAAATCAAGCAAAATTATGCCACTAAGCGATCCTCGACCCCACAGTTTCCTTCAATTCAGCCAGGGCTTCTATTTTAAGATTGCCTAAAATAACAACTATATCGGTATCCATAAAATGTTGAAAAGTAGGATTGGTAACAAAATAAATAACTATAAGGACAAAGGTTGGTATATTTAGTCTATAATGAACTGTGGTACAAAGGATTATCACACTTTTCATCTTTCAGTTTTGATATATTGTTATAATTAGTCACAAAATTACCCACCAAATTCATTTCAATTTTAAAATAAAAAAGGTAAATAACAAAGTAAAAGTGTCGATAAAGGTCCATGTTTCACAAAAACTAAATATTAAAAAAGAATTTTAAAGATTAGTAAAAAACAAACAAAAAACGACAACAATGTATTCAATGTGAATAAAACGTATTCAAATGTTTATAAGGACAACGGCATTCCGCTAAAAAAAGTAACATTATGGTTACTATCTGGACTAACCGCATTTCGATTTGGGTCGGAGCGGTCGCGACCAAGCCGACCGCTAAATCGACCGGAGGTTTACGAACGCGGTCGGTTGTTTCCGGACATACCAGTTACTTCTCGGTCGACCTGGTTAGTGTTTCCGAACCCTAAGTGTCAATGAAAGGACAAAGTCTGAAATTTTCCACAAAATATTAAATAGGATTATTTAAAATTTAGTTAGTATAAAATCATATTTAAACAATAAAATAACTAAATAGATTACATAAATTAAAGTTTTAATAGTGAAAAACATGAAAAATAAGAACATTCAATATTTAATAGATATTAAAATAAATGTATAACTCTTCTATTAAACTTTAATTTATGATTTGACTACTAAAATAATTTTGGAATACAAAATACTCTTGCAACCATACAATGTTAGAAATAAAACGTCTGGAAATACAAAGGAATCATTAGCTTTTGACAAGAAAAAGGGTGATACACACATGACATTTGCATTTTGTGTTCCTTTAAGTGAAGAAAATGTTTCACAACCTTATATTTAGATTATATCAAAATTAAATTTAAAAAAAAACACTCCCAATCCTCTAGGAAGTCAATTAACCATGAATGTATATTAATAAATTCAAACAGAACACGATTAAATTGATAATAGGTGGACGCTATGAATTGTCGGCTAATAGCATGTTTAGGAAAATAACTTAAGTAATTAAATAAATAGATTATATGGTTCGTTTAAAAAGTGTAATTTAAAAATAAAAAACTTAAATGTTTAAAAGTTATTAACAAACTTGATTGAATCACCTACCTGTAAGTTAACAATTTAAGTAGGTATTACGTGAAGAGCAGAACAAAGCTTCGATTCTAAACAATAGAGAAAGTAGTAACAAATATAAATTAAATGAGAATCACTAATAAATAGTATTCAAATTAAAGAACTCAAAGGGATAACAAACTACTCACCAAAAATATATCACATAAATCAATAATTATAAGATAATTCCCGACAAATTTACGAGAAGGAATTGTAAAACCTAAGTTTAACCTCCACTCATATCTAAAAACACATGATTAAATAACGATTTTATAAGTAGATTGCAAGAAGAGCTATGATTAACCTTCTTTAAAGGTTTCCCTACCATGCTCTGCTCTGTTCAAGGATGTTATGAAATATTTTATAAGATCCTTGGCTCTGTTACTCTGTTTGTATGCAAAGAAATTTAAAAGGGTAGAAGTACAAAAATGAAGTAGAGATGAGAAGATTTCATTTGGGTGTTTTAGCACCTTAACCATTTACATAAAGGCGTAGTTTGTTCAAAGTTCATTAAATTTAACTAAGAATGTAGTTTAGAGTTTTTATCCAACGAGCGTTAATGAGTTCTTGATTTCAAATACTTAAGATTTTAAAAGTTTGTGTGTTCATTTGTCTAACGATAACTGGCGTTGAAGATTAATCGATTTGAACGAAATTTGGCACAAAGGTGCATTTCAGCATTTGTGGCAACTGTATAGTATTTTTGGAATTTCACGCTTAATATTTTCAAGATGGCCAGTATGGTAGACATTGATTGTATACCATTATTTTAGGGGATCTTCAATTATTAATATCAGCAATGTCATATTGGCAAACATTAAAATGTAGAAATTTCACTGTAATTAAGGCGGGTTTACACGAGTAGACAAGTAGACAAGTAGACTTGGACCAAGTAATTTTGATCAAATCTACTTGGTCAAAGTTAAATGAAATTTTGATGCAGTGTTTACATTACACGATCCAAGTATACTTGGTCCAAGTAGGGGAACTTGTCAAAAAAAACCATTTAGAAGCAAAGGAATAAAAACAAAAATTTAAAAGAAATAAAAGCTTTCAATACCCTTCTTATAAACAAATCCGTCATAACTTTTCTCATTTTTGACTTAGACAGTTTTCTTGTCATAATCATATGGTTGACGCCATCCAAGTCTACTTAGATCAAATAACGTCTAACTCAACTTGGATGTCCAAGTTGACTTTGAGAACCTGTTTACACGATCCAAGTAGCGTCAAAATAAAGTCAAAACTGATTTGGTCCAAGTCAACTTGGATCGTGTAGACGGAGCTTTATTAAAAAATGGATTATGCCCCTTTGTCACAACTGTAATAATTTATTTTTATTCTATTATTATAACATTATGAAATACGAGAAACAGATTTAGACTACATAATCTGTTTATTATTATTACCCAAGCCCGCACCACACTTTTTTTTTTTATTACTATTGTGACAAAAGGACATAATCAATAATCAATCCTGTAAATATAAGTGGTAATGTCTGTGGAAGTCGAGTGGATCATAATCTCTTATATATCACTATATAATACATATATCTAAAATCTAAATATCGAAGTGTAGTCTAATAAAAAATAAACAGGTCAAGTGTGTGCTAGTCAGCACACAGCGAGGGTCCGTAGGCCACACTATATCTATATAGTGTTTAACTGTAAAGTGTGTAAACAGTGTTTTTTTTAAATGCTAAAAAGCTTACTTTAAACCATTCTAAGGGTCTGATATTCCCAAAACTCACTCCGATAAAGTATTTTTTTGCCAGTGAACCGGACTACAACCATATAAATACATCGAAAAGACCATAATTATAAAAAACGTATTTTGTCAATAAAAAATAAAATAATATTTTTTTCGAAATTTCCAAAAAGTGGTATCTTTACTTTTGGTCGAAGAATGTTCAGGAATTTTTTCAGATTTTTTGCACTTCACATAAGCGAGATAGAGGGGGGGGGGGACACGTTTCAAACCCACTTCAAACTTGCCTACGCTCGCCCTATCAAAGTTATAAAATAAGAATTATATATTTTTGTAATCAGCTCGACGTACCCTTTCATATGATAAAAAAAATAAAAAAAGTTAACCCTTAAGTTTTTTTACCCTAATTTTTTTGAAAAATATTTTTTTTAAGTCGCTATATTTTTAAAGTATGTGGGCAGGTACAAGACACATACATGCCAAATTTCAAAGTGATCGGACGAAATTTGTAGCCGTGAGAGCACGCGAGAGGACGGACGGACAGACACACGCAGGAAAATATAAGGGTCCTTGGTTTTGCCTACGGACCCTAAAAAAAAAGTGTGTTGCGGGTTTCGTTGCCTTATCCTAAATCGTAGCCTACGCCTACAGTGATTCTACGACTTCGATACCTCGAGTTTAACCGATATTCACGTGCCCCCACTTTGAGGTTAGGTGATAAAATCCCGTATATTATATTAAAAACCTTAATTTTGTGTACCGTTTTGTGTACTCCAACTCCAACATATTTTTAGACAAAGGGATATAAACTCTCCTATGAACAAATCATACATATATAATTTCTCTCAAATCAAGTAGGAAAAAGTACGAAAAATTTCTGGGGCACGTACAATCCGAATTAGCCCAGTATTAGTATAAAAATTATCAAATAAATTTAACTTAAAACCAAAACTACAAGAAATTTTGTTGAGGACAAATCTCCGTTTAGAAATTGAAAACAGTTGGGCAGTGTTGTGAAGGCAAAAATAAAGAGAATGTGACATGCTAAGGTTATAAACAAACAGGTTGAGAATTTGATTTCACAGAGTTCGACCATGGATTTCAACTCTTCCTACGGATTATACGATAACTTTCATATTGTTTCTGTTTTAAAAACCGTCCTTTAATATACAGATGTGGTGTTTATTTCTGTTTATTTTCCAATTATTTCCATCATGAATTTACAGACACTCTTCCAGGATTTTAATCCGAGGTGAGTACCTTGGCGATTTCACTTTTTTTTGTCTTTTTAGAATTTTTTTGTCATTGTGTAGCCGTATTACTTAATTTACTCTCTTTTTTTTATGTAAAACTTGGTAGATTTAGGTATTTATTAAAGCCAAAAAGTAAGAATGGGTAGACATTTTATAGAAATCTCCATTTCTCATGAAGTCCTACTCAATTTAAAGAATATATTTTAACTATTATATATATATTATTTTTTGTTTTGAACTAATTTTGGCTAAACTCGGCAATAGTGTACCCCTTCTGTGTAAACGAAGTCGTACAGTTGGCTTCGAGATATCAATTCATCCCTTCCATTCGTTTATAATAATATATGTATAAAATAATAATACATGTATGGTTTGTTCATAGGAGAGTTGATATCCCTTTGTCAAAAAATACGTTGGAGTGAGAAGGGGCGCGCTATTGCCCATATTTACCCTAGTTTTTATTAAAGCCTTTATTAGTGGAATATTTTCTTGATAACCATTATCTACAATATACATGTAAGATACTTTTTTCCCCATGACTCACTTTATTGTTTGTGGCTAGTCATTTTCCTCACGATTTTTATGAAAAAACTAAGCTTTAGAATACAGTAAACAAGCCCGCAACACGGGCTTGTTTAAGAGATTATGCCCCTTCGTCTTTTAAGTTAGCTAAACAAAATAATATTATTACTTATTTACACAAGAGTGATTATGTCACAATTGTGATAACAATAGAATAAAATAGTGTTAGGGGCTTGGCAAGCACATTTTAAGCTGTAAGGAAGCTTTAGAGTGCGGTTACCAAGCCTGCACAATACTCAGTTGTTTTCATTAGATTCTTGTCTCTTAAGTTTATTAACCCTGGAATGTTAATGGTAGTCGAATCGACAAGCACTATTTGACTCTTAACCTTCCATTCTCGTATGTGATTGTGATGGGTACCCCTGTTAAATAAAGAAACTGTTCACAGTAATAAAGTATTTTAATTTTCTTCTTTATAACACACATAACACACAAATTAGATACATAATATAACGAACATGATACATGATGCTTTTGTAACATAACCCAGAGCAAACACGAGGTCGAGAGAGTTGTTCTTGTTAGGCTACACTAACACCCCTAGCGGGCAAAACATAAAACATAAATTAACTTTAAATTCAAATATCCAACAACCCCATCCTTCTGCAGTGCTTGCACTGGTTGGTAGGACACCTGCCAGTGTATCTGTAGATGTCCTTTTGAGCATACATATGTTTTCTGGTAAAGTCTCGTCAAAGCTACTTTGTCGATTCAACTAACGTTCAGTAATAAACATACTTAATTGGTTGTATGGGCCTAGGGTAATTGGCCTTGGGCCAGAGGCCAGTGACAGTGGCCTGGAGCATTGGGTATAGGACCTAGGGCATGGGGCCTGGTGCATTAATGTTGGTGCACTTAATTTCAGATGTATTCTGATGTTCTAACTAACTTATTTTTCATCTAATGTTCATATATCTCATTAAAAAATTTAATTATGAGTTTTTAATAGTTTTCTGTTGTTAAGTTTCAACCCAAAAATTTCCTTTTCTACGTATGTTATTCGAATCGACAAAGGTTTTGTAATACCAGCCGTCCAATTACCATTAGCATTCCAGGGTTAAACAAAACAATGATATTACTTATTTATACAAGTGTGAACCCTTTGTCACAATAATGATAAGAATAGTGTGTTGTGAGTCTAGCAACCATAGCCTAAAGCTGTTCAGAAGTAACATATTGTATTGAAATTGTTATTTCTTTACAGTTGATTTTGAGGTATGGATAAACTGTCTACAAGCTCACTGAAGTTAGCACTTTTTTCAAAAAGAAACATTGAAAGAAAGGGTTAAATATCTTTAGCAACGTGATGTAATGTTAATATAATATACTTATTAAACAAAGAAATCAATTCATCAGTATATAAGTGAAAACATATTCGTCTAATAGACTGCTCAAATACAGGGATATTATCCCTGCTGCTACGAAATTATTATTTTTTGTATGTTTAAAAAAAAACTAAACTAAATAGGGCGTTTAGAATCACTTACTTAGTGATGCATACGACTTAGTAATAAGACCAACCTAAACCATGAACCAGTCGGCCTGCTTAGTCTTTCCAAACATACCCCAAATTTTTATGGTTTTCTAATGGTGACCACCAAATCTATGGGTGGTGATTGGTGATCTTAATGTGATTCTATATTATTATAAAACATGCATGTTTAAAGAGCTTAAGTGCAGCTGGTTCTGTGAGAACAACCAGTCAAGAAGGCATAAATTGCTTACTTTGACTCACTACAAACTTGTTTTCTAACATGATTAGCCTCTAAAATTAATTAGAGCTCAACTATCATTTATAAAAGATATAGATTTAAAGAGTGTTTAATAAAGTTTGATTCAGAAGTTGAAAATATTCTCAATTTTTTTAATCGATTATTTAAATCAGGGGTTCTCAAACTTTTTCTTCCATAGACCCCCTGTAGGAATTTTATTTTTTTCATAGACCCCCTACCTAAGGAATATATATAATAAATAAATAGCCATTTATTGCAAGAATACAAAATAATTTACACTTTACAAAAAAAATAAAAAAATAACACAAACTTCCTATTAACAATCACAAAAAAACCATCCAACATATTTTGTAAAAAAAATTAAATAAAATTTGTCTCTTCTCGCAAATCGGCATTTCGCCGTGGCACCTTCATAAGGTCGTGAGTTGCTTTAATCAAGCTTATAATTATATTTATATACTATATTACATGTTTTAAGTATTCTCAATATGCATTGACAATTAACCCTACCTAAAATAAAATTATAATACTTTTATAAAATAAAATTCTATCACTTTCACCCTATATTACTTCAGTTGTTGTACAGCCAAACATCGGAATATACCTGTCTCATCCTACACCATTCTGTTCTATCCATGGCCACTCTCTGCCAGGTTGCTCCTCCACATGCTCTTCTCATCTCCTCGTCCCACTGTATAGCAGGTCTTCCTCTCCCTCTCTTACACTCTCTAGGATACCAGCTAATCAACTCCTTTGTCCACCTATCGTCTGTTGTTCTGGCAATATGCCCCGCCCAATTCCACTTTCTTTCAAAAATAGTTCTACCTATATCCTCTAGTGTCGTCTGTTTTCTTATCCACTCATTGCTCTTTTTATCTTTTCTTGCTATTCTAAGCATGCATCTTTCCATGTGTCTTTGGGTCACTCTCAATTTTCTCACTGCACTTTCCTTTAAGGTCCATGTTTCGGAGCCATAAGTCATGACAGGTCGTACGCACATTGTCCACAATTTCTTTTTTAAATCCATGCTTAGCTCTGATCTAAAAAAACTCCTAAATTTGTTAAAAGCTCTCCATGCCAAGGTTATTCGTCTATTCACCTCTTTATCCGTTCCCATGCTTCCAACACACATCAGACTTCCTAAATATATAAATTCATTAACCATTTCTATTTTCATGTTTTCAATTTCTATATATCCTTCATCTACGTCTTTCACTACATTCCAACACATCATTTTTGTTTTTGACTGGTTTATACCTAATCCTACGTCTTTAGTCACTATACATAATTCCTCTAGCATAACTCTCGCTTCTTCTAGGTTCTTAGATATAATTACTATGTCATCGACAAATTTTAGAATATTGAGCCATTTTCCGTCTATCCTAATGCCACGTCCGTCCCAGTTTAATTTTATCAGTGCATCTTCTAAGATTTTAATAAATAATTTGCCGGATGGCACGTCTCCTTGTCTTACACCCCGCTGTATTTCAACATTTCTTTTCTCACAGCCTACATTTACTTCCATAGTTGCTCCGCTATAAATGGATTTAAAAAGTTCGACATATTTTTCTTCCAAGCCACTACTGCGCATCGCTTCATACATCCTAATTTGGTAAACTGAGTCGAAAGCCTTTTTGAAATCTACAAAGATTAAAATCAGAGGAATATATATACACACATCTAATTGTGTGTGTGTGTGTGCAATGGCTACCACAGACGACTCATTTTAAAACACATAGTAATAGGAAAATGAGGGGAAATTGTACAGAAGATGAATATGTATACTAAAGGTCTTACTTCATATTTTTTTTAACTTTTTTTGTAAAAATATATTATTAAAAACTTGTGTGTTTTAAATACTGAAAACAGCATAAATATGTTTAAATATCGTGGGTAATTTACTATAACCACAAATATACTAATCTGAAATGTATATGACATCTGGAAAAATGCTCTATTTTCCGGTGTTGAGGGTGAAAATTTGGAAGTATGAACATTTTCCGATTCGTTGTTTTGGCAAAATATTGACGATATACCTTATTCACATTATTTTTAATTATAATAATAATAAATATATATATTTATAATAATGTACAAAAAGGAAGTTAAACAAATATATATTATACCCCCTATGATCACAGTCGTCAGGGGGGAGTGAAGGCTTTACAAAATTATATAATTTCATTTAGTATTTTATATATAATTTTTTTTTTTTTTTTTTTTTTAACATTGATTGCTATAATAATGAATAATGATTAATTTAATAATGAATAATAACTAATACATAACTTAACAATTAATTTAAATTTTTAACAATTAATTAAGATTTTTAATTTAAATCAAATTATAATTATTATTAACTACGGGAAACAGACAGTGAAAAATACACTCCAGCGCCGGGATTTGAACCACGGGCCTCTATATTTCCAGTATAGCGCTCTTCCATCTAAGCTACGCAGGAGAATGATTTTTCACTACCGTAATCGATAACTAGTCCCGAATCCAAGCTTTCAATATTCATATACATTTAGACAGTCAATATTTATGACATTAGAACTAAACCAAGAATTAACGCTTATAATTATAAAGTACTCAATTAGTACCTGTACCTTGTACAATCAATTCGAAATTCAATTTTTAAGTTTTTGGTAGTTTTCATACTACGGAAAGTTAAATTTTTAATTTAAATCAAATTATAATTATTATTATCCACGGGAAACAGACAGTGAAAAATACACTCCAGCGCCGGGATTTGAACCACGGGCCTCTATATTTCCAGTATAGCGCTCTTCCATCTAAGCTACGCAGGAGAATGATTTTTCACTACCGTAATCGATAACTAGTCCCGAATCCAAGCTTTCAATATTCATATACATTTAGACAGTCAATATTTATGACATTAGAACTAAACCAAGAATTAACACTTATATATAGAGGCCCGTGGTTCAAATCCCGGCGCTGGAGTGTATTTTTCACTGTCTGTTTCCCGTAGTTTTTCTATGTAATTGACATGTTGTAGGAAAGCGTATTGATTAAGATTTGTTATTTGAGGCTCCAGGTTTAACATGTAGTTAGGGGCGGTAGAATGCGCTGCGAGTAGTTTTATAATAATATCGTTGGTAGTTTTCCAATATCTCATTTACGGTGTATCCCCAAATTTCAGCACCATAAGTAACGGTGGACCTCATAACTGCTTTAAACACTTTATCTTTTGCTGCTAGATTTACAGAGTTATCTGCTAAATATTTTTTCCAGACGGTCTGTAGCCCTAGCTTTCCTGACTTAACTTTGTCTTCTAAATGTGCCGTGAAAGATAATTTTGGAGTTAATAAGATTCCCAGGTATTTATATTTATTAACTATACCTATAGATTGTTTCTTAAAAACCCAATTTTTATTTCCAGTCCGTCCACCCTGTCTAAAAATCATAATTTTGGAAAAGTTAAGTTTTAATTATAATATAGCTTTATAGTTCAGTAAAAACACGATAAAACAAATAAAATAATATATTCTTAGCAGGGGAGCGCCGCGCTCCCCCGCGACCAATTGTGTAATGAACATGAGTGCGACCACTCGAGGGTTAACATAAGTTACTGTTCAAAAAATAAAAATTGTACAGTGAATAACACTCAGATTACATTTAAAAACAAGCTAGTAACATGTTTTTGCCGGTTGCAGGGATAGGTGGTATGGTGGGGGGTTTTAATTTCGGGATTAAACTCTCATATCAAAACATTGGACATATTTTATAAGTTATCAAAACATACTTTTTCTTTACTCATGCTCACTTCCTCCCCAAATCTAGTTTATATTTACTTATTATTTTTATTACAATACGAATACCTTAATATTCATTTATAAATATTATTTTATTTATTATTAATAATATTATTATGTTCATTTTATTTATTCATTTATTCTTTATTTATAAATTTATTTTTTACTAAAGAGACATCCATAGACCCCCAATAGACCCTTTGGTGATCATAGACCCCCCATGAAGTCCCATAGACCCCCAGGGGGTCCACATGGACCCCTTTGAGAATAGCTGATTTAAATAGATGTATTTTTCTGTTTTACAGCAAATTCATCGTGCACAGTTCTTTGATGGTCTTCACTGCATTGTTTGCTCTAAGACTCGATGGTACGCTTGATTGGTCCTACTGGACTATATTTTCCCCCATTTGGTTTTGGAAGTTTATGGTCATATTAGGAGCCGCTGTCGGAAGTTATATATGGTGGAGGTATCCCCACTTCAGGTAAGGGTAGTTTCATATCTTATGCATTTGATTTAATGAAAAGGGCCACTTCGTTAAAGCAGCATTAAAGATTTTGAGGTTTGTTAGTTATAGTGTCAGCTTCAACTATATAAATTTGTAATCTGTAATCTCTGGGGATTGCATGTATCTTTAAAAACTATTTTTTTAATTGTTATTTAAGTTCTATATTTAATTTCTTCTATTTATTATAAACAAGAGAAATCTTCTCTGATGTATAATTCTTGGCGCATTTTAATTTGTAAAATATATACACAATTGTCCAGAGAAATAGACCTGTATTGAATCTAATGGGAATTCTATCTGGCCTGAAGTGTTTTTGTACTTTATCATTTTATTCAACTAAACTAACATATAAGTCACAGTATTGTTCACGCCTTCAGTCATTTTTTTATCATTTCATGACAACCCTTTGACTGAGCATAGAAAAGAGAAAAAAGTACTTCCTTGGAATGGATTTTTTTTTTTTTCATTTATTTATGTTAGTCTGGACTCAGATATGCATGAAGTTGCATCAGAATCGTTTTTCTATGCTGCATGACACACCATGTGCGTCATGCAGCCACAGAGAGGACAATTTATCATTGCAACAGGCATGACGCACCATATGCGTCACCATGACGGTTGGTGTGTGTCATGGTATTATTATTCTATTTTGACTTATTTTATTATTCAATATGTTAAAAAAGTAACAAGTTTGTAAAATTTATTGTTTAGTTGAAACATGTAATAACTTGGACCTTACTAATTATTCATAATTATTGATATAAGTATGTATAAAAATATATATTTTTTAAGATTTCTTTTCACCCCAGCTATCTAAAGTATTTATTTTAGAAATTAATATACGTCAGAAGAAAGAAAAAAAAAATAATAGAAAAAAATGGGAAGGGGAAAATGTTACGAAAACAGTTTGACGCAACAGGTGCATCATTCATGACGCACCGTGGGCGTCATGACGTTTTGAAGAAAGCAATGTTTACATTTTCCCAGTCAAAAAATATAAACTTGCCAAACAATATCCCTAAAAATTTGTACATACACAAGTAATGCTAGCCAATAACTTACTTTTATCAATAAAAAAAAAATGCTGTATAATTTACTTTATGGGAGTAGCGTGATAAGGGGCCAGAAAAAAGAGAGCAAAAACAAGTGGTACTAAGAACATAAACAAAGCAAACAAGAACGACTCACTCCATACAACCATTAGACTAGTACTAACATGGCCAAGCTTTTTCCAAACCGATATCATATGGCAGAGGCTCCCCCACTCCTTTTTTGGAGAGAGGGTTTTTTTCTGTCCATGACGCACCATGGGCGTCATGCAGTTTCTCTAAAGAGAGACAATATGTGACACACATATTGTCAGTTAATGTATTAACTAATATTGAATTATATTTTCAAATATAAAAATGAAAGCCTCTTATTGTACATTTTCAGTAAAAAGTTACATCCAGGAACAAAAAAGTTAATCCAGGAACAGAAAAGTTAAAATATTTAGCTATTATTAAGTTGCCTAAAATTACGATTTTTTTTAAGTGTCCCCCAATCCTTTTAGTTCTGGTAACTTGTTTCTTCCTTCTAATATTTATGGTGTCAACTATTAAAAAACAATGGTATTTAACAAGACAGATTTTAAATGAATTATTCGTTCTCTAGGGTTATTAGTGGAACATTTTGTCTTTTACATTTTGAGCTAATACACTATAAGTGTAGCACCAAATAATTTATTCTCTGATTTTTAAACAATTTTATTGTATTTTATTTTCAGGCTTGAAGGGGAAGCTTATGTTCACTATAAAGCAATGTTGATTGGGCTTGCATTACATCTAATCCTTCTAATGTTTGAATTATTAGTGTGTGACAAGCTTCAATCTGGAAGGCATCTATGGATTTTAGTTTTTATTCCTTTGATATTCATATCTATAGTTTCTATTGCTGTTTGTATATGGGCTGTTAAACATGATCGTTCATTTGAGGTAATTCATTTTTATTTTCAATAATAAGTTTTCTTATTTATGAATATAGTTGATACTATGTTATATTACTAAGAATATGAGATTAATATATGGGAGTGCCTCAGGGGAGGTTACAGGTGCCATTTCTGACTCCGGCAAGGGGTCCCACCAATATCATGATATAAATGGGAGATCACCAACATTCAACTAGCATCATGATTAAAATCGGTAGCTACTCATGGGAAGTGGCGTCAAACCTGCTACGGAACCCAATATTCACGTTTGTACAGCTGATGCAGATTTGATTGCTTGTCAAAAAAAGAAACATTTTGTTATTCTTATAATTTTTCAGGAAAAATAATCTGAAATGATCATATTATGATATTAATATCTTTCTTAATTTCAGCTGGAGCTATTTTGTGCTGTCAATATGCTCCAATTTATATTCCTTGCTCTTCGACTTGATGGTTTCACTTCATGGAGTTGGGAGGTAAAAAAAATACTTATTTTCTTATTATTATAAACTTCTCTGCAGACATCTTTGTGAAGTAGAAGAGCTATTAAAAAGTTATTAGATTCCTACTACAGTAGAACCTCGCTTACACGGCCCTCAATAACACGACAACCTCAATTACAAGTGCAATTTTCAAATCCCCTTGAGATTGCCATAACACATAATGTTAAATTAACCTCTATAATGCGGCTATTATTATCCAAACAACCTCAATGATACAGATTTTTTTCCAATTCACAACGTAACTCAGAACCTCTATAACAAGTCATTTTTAGAAGTCAACCTCCATAACGCGACTCTATACAGGAATGGGTCGACCTTGAACAAGTCTAGACTTAAAAACCCCGCCCTCGAACCTTGATAACCCGACTGATAGCCAAAAAAAAAAACCTTGATAACACGTTCTCAACAAAAATAGCACCTCGATAACAAGACTGTTTACCTAATCCTCTTGAGACACTTCTTATCGAGGTTCTACTTATTTAGATGAAGAGGCGGTATTTTTAGGTATTATACTGAAGTTATTTTTAGAACAAAAAATATGTGTAATAATGGACAAAGAAATTAATACCACTTTAGTAAATACTAACTATGTTTTAGACTATTGAATTTTGAAGCGTTCTAAAAAATAAGCGTTTCTAAAAATTACCTTTATTAATCCTTTGCCATAGCAAAGGTAAAATAAATACTCCTCGGAAACTTTAATACAAACTAGCTGTTTTCCATTTTAACAAGATACTGTTTAAAGAAAGTTATTTTAATTATGATGTCTTTGTGCTATGTTGAGAGAGCTGCTATGTCTGCTATTCAGAAGTGTCCATATAATATTTTTATAATAGATATTTCTTGAGATTTTATTTAATTTTTTGTTTATTTTTTCAGGTTGTTTTTGTCCCGTTATGGATTGTAATGTGTCTATCGTTGGTTGGTGTTTTGTACAGTATTATATTTGCAGGAATCCTATTAAGAACACCACAAGTTAATGCCCGTCAGCGCAGAACATCGTTTAATTCTGCTTTAGCCTACACTTTTCTTGTTATTCCAATACTGATCTTCCAGGTACCTATTTTAATTATAAATAAATTTCCATTTAAGTTTCTGACTAAAATATAAAAGTTTTTGTTTTTTCTATTATTATTATTATTTTTTTTTTTTTTTAGGTACTCCTAACTAACAAATTAGATGGTGATATTGCCATGTCATATATTGGAGTAGCATCTCCTCTTTTTATTTCATTTTTTACTTTAATACTTATGTCATTTAGTGCTAAAGGTGGCAATAAATGTGAGTACAATGTTTATATTATTTTTTTTTATTTGCTGTTTACACATTAGTGTGAACAATAGAACAAATAGACTTAAAAAAAAAAATTTATAATACAAACAACACTTGTCTTATTTGAAGGAGAATTATTTGATACGCTCCACAAGGTGTTTTATAGTAGTTGTAGTATGAGACAGGTAGTACGAAACACTTGTTCAAACCTAGCAATTAGGTATTATTTATGCCCATTTTACTAACCTCTTGGCCGAGAGTTCTAGCTTCTTCACACATCATACTACTGTGTAATATACGGTCGTGTATTCAGGGTGGTCCAAAAGTCTCCCCCCCCCCCCCCCCCCCCTCTTAACTTTTAAACGGTTTAAGATGAATTAACGAAACTTGGGGGATTTCTACCATGCAAAGGGAAGTTTGTTTTCAAACAATCGCCCACTAGGGGCTACCACCCACTTTGCCCCCA
Organism: Gerris lacustris; assembly: GCA_951217055.1. Taxonomy (NCBI): domain Eukaryota; kingdom Metazoa; phylum Arthropoda; class Insecta; order Hemiptera; family Gerridae; genus Gerris; species Gerris lacustris. The sequence continues at coordinate 64,214,757 of OX578285.1, forward strand.
GGCCACCCAACTTCAAAATTTCAAATTGGAATGTATATTTTTGATAGCATATTTGGATTCCACGGTGAAAAATAATAAACTTTTACTTTAAACTATTTTTTCTATCTCCAATATTTTTCCCCCCACAGGGGGGCAAAGATAGTAAAATAGCCCATCCGGAAAAGTAAAAAATGAACTCTTAGCACATTATAAAATATAAATGGTTAGAAATAAAGTAATGAAACTTGGGGGATCTGTACCATGTAAAGGGAAGTGTGTATTCATCCACTCGCGTACTAAGAGCAACCACCATTTTGCACCCAGACGCTGAAATTTACCATTTTTATACCTTTTGCCCCTCTATAGGGGGCAAAATATTGGAGATAGAAAAAACGTTTGAAGTAAAATATTTTTATTTTTCGCCATAGAATCTAAATCTGCTATCAATAATATACACTCTAGGTTAAAATTTTGAAGTTAGGTGGCCTGGGGGCAAAATGGGTGGTTGCCCCTACTGCGCAATTGCATGAAACAAACTTCCCTTTACATGGTATGGATCCCCTAAGTTTCATTAATTTATCTCTAACCGTTTAGATTTTACAATGTATTATCGGAAGGGTTATTTTGCTATCTTTGCCCTGCTGTAGGGGGAAAAATATTGGAGATAGAAAAAATAGTTTAAAGTAAAAGTTTATTATTTTTCACCGTAGAATCCAAATATGCTATCAAAAATATGCACTCCAATTTGAAATTTTGAAGTTGGGTGGCCTGGGGGCAAAGTGGGTGGTTGTCCCTAGTGGGCGATTGTATGAAAACAAACTTTTCTTTGCATGGTAGAGATCCCCCAAGTTTCATTAATTTATCTTAAACCATTCAAAAGTTAAGATGGGGGGGGGAAGACTTTTGGACCACCCTGTATATATGGTGTGGTCATTAGTGAGCTATGTAAATCAGAGCGTTAATACATGGGGTCGTACCAATGAGCCTGTACTGCTCTTGACTCACAGATACAAATCAGAGCACTATGGTGCGGGATCAACCTACAAGAAGCGTAGTTTTTCTAATTTTAAGGTGGCTTTCACACCGAAGTCGCAGGTTGCATGCGTCCTAGTAACACCGGATTATCTAAGGAGTCAAGGTAATTGAACGAGAGCCTCAACACTGAAGATGCAAGTGCGACGTGCATCTTCGGTGTGGAGGCTCTCGTTCAATTACCTCGACTCCTTAGATAATCCGGTGTTACTAGGACACATGCGACTTGCTACTTCGGTGTGAAAGCCACCTAAGGATGGACATCAAATATCATTGGTGTTTAATGTTTTTTGGGAATAGCATGAAAGAGAAGCTGTTCAGGACTCATGTTCATAGGTATTTATATGTTCACCATCAAATTTTCTCAAGATCCCAAAGTAGTGTATATTTTCCGTTTCTGTCTCGTAACAGCCAAGTGAGATAATAAATGAACACATATTTTAAATAAATAAACCTATAATGATCACAGTATATATAATGATATTAAGAAAGCAGGTAGGTGTGAGGGCTATAGTGTGTTAAGCAGTTAAGAGTGGGAAACAACAAAAGCAAGAACTAAAGTAATTTTAGAGTTGACGTTAGCTTTGGAAAGAGCTATTGATATACATAAATATATGCCTTTTTGTACTTATACTAGTTAGATGGGTAGGTCGAACCACTTGTTCGAACCTTAGCAATTAGGCCATTTTACTAGCCTAGTGGTGTAGAGTTCCAGCCACATCACACATCCTACCTTCGTACATTGTACTGCTGAATCGAGTATAGTGTAGTCATTAGTGAGGTATGTAAATCAGAGCATCTAAACGCGGAAGAAGAGAACCCCTTAGGGAGTCCTGCATTTCCTCAATTCATAGATGCAAATCAAAGCATCATGGCACGGGATCGAACCCAAGACCTTGAGTTGCCTCGACTAATTGATAGACCAGAGCCCCTCAGTCACGCTGGCTCCCTATTTCATATATACCTATATTGGTGGTTTATAATTGAAGCAGTCTATATTTTTAAAAAATTATTATATTTGATTAATCTTTAAATTAATTTATGACAAATGTATTTTAAACATTATCGTTAAAGTTTCTTATTTTTGTCCTACAGGGTGGTTTGGCATTCGCAAGGATTTTTGTCAGTTTCTCTTGAGTATGTTTCCATTTCTTCAAGAATATGCCAATATTTCTTACAGCAGTAATGATGTTGACTTGGAAGGTGGAGAACGATCTAAACACGATAAGTCGAAAAAACAATTAGATACCAATAAGCCTGTTGTTCCAATAATTTCTATTGAAACTCCTGACTGATGTGGAGTGGAATTTGTTCTATTTTGTACCTGCACTACTATCAGCATCATCTCTCCTATCTTTTTGGTAAAAAGAAGTGCTTTAATTTATTGATGTTAATTCGAATATCTGTGCGAGTGATTACTACAAACTCTTGCTTTTACACATATAATTTTCAACAGTTATTATTAAGATTGTTGCTACTTTTAAGGGTGCATGAATGTTTGCTTGGGAGTTGTACGTAGTTTATTCTCAAAAGCTACAAGTTAGGACTTGGTGATTTTTACAACTAATACACTATTAATTGTTCTCCAATCTATGGTAAACTATAGGGTTAGCCTGAAAAATACCAACTACTGTTATAAAATACTAAAAAAAAACTTTGCTAAAATCGTTCCTCCCATATGCTATGAGTATTGATAAAACACAACTATCATTCAAAATTTAACATTTGTGTAAATTTATGTTTTAGTTACCATTATTTATGTAGTATATTTATTTCAAATGTAGATACGAACGTGTGAAGTAATCAAAAGAATTAATTTTGTTTTGAGTTGTAAATATTACTATGTTACAGGTGCCTGATTCTTCTTGGAGACTGCTGAAATGGTATTTTTCCTGGCGTTTATTTTATACCAAAGAGCTCTTCTTTATTGATTTTTAAAAATTACCTACACTACATACAATGCTTCCTTACAAAAGATGACATTGTCACTCAACAAAGAAAAAATTACATCTGTTTTCATAGGAGTGTTATTATTATTTTGTTACCAAGTGTTCCATTTTTTAATGACTAAGTTTACTTGTATATTTAAGATATATTTTTTTTTAAATTTGATTTAATGGTAGCTTAAATTTGTTTGTTAATATTTTAATAACTAATCAGTTTATTATTATGAATTATGTGACTCACATTCCTTTTTTTTGGCTCTTGAACTAAAAGTTTTCTGAATCTCGTGAATAATGAACGTAATTTTAATTGGAAGATGAAAGAAATGAAGTATTTTATATTGTAAATATTTATCATGTCAATAAACTTTTTTTTAATTTCAAAGCACGTCTTAATTTAATTTTAATAAATTTCTTCCCTATCTTATAGCACATGTATATTTTTTTCTGAATTAGCATAAAGGGTTATTTTACAAACAGTGTTTCTTCAATGTTAACCAGTGTTAATACTAAGCATAAGTGAAATTATAAAATAAACTAATAATTAGAAAAACAAGTCAATTTATGCTCCTAAAAACATAACATATTAAATGCTTTTTATATCTTAGGCGGCTTTCACACTGCGCACGAGACCGAGCGAGGTTGATTCCGCTTGAGAAACAAACACTGTATCAGCATGGGGGGGGGGGGGGGGGGGGGGGGGGGGTATTCACATTAAACGCCGGGCGATTTGCCACTTTTTTGCCTTTCTTGTGAGAGATAAAAATGAATGCAGAACCAGTTAAAAAATTTAATGATATTAGTCAGACAATGTATGATTTTTGCAAAAAAACAAAACAAACAAAACAACCTAGACCTAGTGCTTCCTTTGACACTGATAAACCCATTTACAAAAGATTTCTCTAATAAATCAGTCTTGAATTGATGGAGTGGGTGGTCCCAGTAATATCTTATTCTGTGTTTTAAAAACACGAACACACCATTTCTTGAGCACATTGTTTCTTTAACATCCATTTTAGAACTGATGAACTGCAGTGGCTTGTTTGGTTGCCAAACAATAAAATGTTGCCACCAGGGCTTCCAGATCCTGTGGTGGTGCAACTCTTGTGGCATTGTTTAAAGGAGAACATATTGTTATTCTTCTGATAATAAGAGAGGTATTTTCCAATTGAAATCATACAAATTGGGCTCAAGTTCTGTTGGAAAGTCCTATGGATCACTTTAAGAAGTGTAATAAAGTGATTATTAATGCAAAGGGCTTTAACTGACACAGGGTTACAATAAGAATTAGTTAAGACATATAGTGGATGTAGCTTAATGTAATCACGGTTAATGTTATCAACCGCTTAGTGCGATCAAAATAGCTTGGAG